>CM072512.1:76831968-76926968 GCA_036898135.1 Oncomelania hupensis | reverse complement strand
GAATGTCCCGGGTTCGAGCCCTGTCCGGGCCATTATGTTGTGTCCCTGGGAAAGACACTTTACTCCCGTTTCCTACTCCTTCGGATGAGAGTATAAACCGAGGTCTAGGCTGTGTGTCGCATACATTCCATCATAACGGAATTTAAAGATCCTGACGCTCATGTTCTAGACGGGTGAGTGCCGGTAACAAGAACACACCCAGCAGGCACTTGGTCCTTCTCCCCCATCCCTGGCTGGCCAGGATAGTGCTCAGTTGTCCGGGCGTTAGACCATGCGCCCAAAGGCTGCGGGTGGGCGTCTCGGGCGGTTTGAGTTAGATCGTGTATCGAGTCTGGTCAAGTACGGCGAGATAAGTGCGCTATACAAATCCTCAATAATAATCACAAACTCACACACTCACATACACACAACGCTTGCGTGCCTTAGCAGTAGACATGTTTTCCAGAGAGGGAGGTTTTGGGCAGTTGTTGGTGCGAACGCGCAAAGCTACCCCAAACTCTGCTACCTTTAACCTCTCCCTCCCCCCTCTCTCTCTCTCTCTCAACCTCTCCCCCCCTCTCTCTCTCTTTCTATTTCTCTGTCTTTGTCTGTCTCTTTCTCTCACCCCCCCCCACGCACACACTACAGCTCTCCTGCGGTCCCTGTGCATCAGTCATGTTCTCGAGAAAGTGATTTTAAATAATATTTAATGTTTTTTAAAAATTTCCTATGCAAATGTTTATTTTTCTCTGTAGAAAGTGGTCAGCGCGCACTCACACACACACACCCGCACCTTTTTCTTCTCTCTCCTGCTACCGCTCGCCTCCCCCAATTCTATCCTCCCTCCTCAACCAAACATATACACACACGCCCACACACACACACACACACCCACACCCCCCCCCCCACACACACACACACACACACACACAAGCACCGATAACTTCCGTTTCTCAGCATCTGACATATCTCCGAAGGAGATTTTAAAAAAAAAACACTACACAATGTCGATGATTTTCACCCCAATAGGAAGTGTTTGGAGCTCGGTGCTAGCGATTAGAGTGATGTGGCAAGAATCTGATTGCCTTTTATTTCTCTTCTTTCTTTTTTTTTCCTTTCCATCATCCTGTTATTTTTCTTTCGTTCGTATGCGCATGCCTTTTATTCCTCTTCTTTCTTTTTTCTGTATTTCCATCATCCTGTTTCTTTTCTTTCGTTCGTTTGTGCATTCTGTCTTTCTGTCTTACTTTCTTTCTCTATTTCTTTCGTTCTTTCTTTCTTTTATTAATTCTATTCTTATCTGTAGTGTATGTATTTGTGTGAGTGTGTGTGTGTGTGTGCGTGCGTAAGTGCGCGTGTGCGTGTTCATGTGCGCACACGCTATGATTTGTTTGACCTTCTGGGTTTCGTCCAGCACAAAATGACTTCATTACATTCTTCTTCTTCTTCTTCTTCTTCTTCTTCTTCTTCTTCTTCTTCTTCTTCTTCTTCTTCTTCTTCTTCTTCTTCTTCTTCATCTTCTTCTTGTAAACAAGTTAGCGTCATTTGCGGGCCATGTTGTCAATATGTGCTGACGATTTGCCCTGCTACCGTTTTTCTGTGAACTCCTTCTTTTCTCTAAGAGGCACGCAATCAACATTCTTTGTATTCTGTGTGCGATGAGTGTGCGTGGGAAAGGTGCATCAATGAGTACGAGGAACCATGTTTCCCATACCCTTTCATGTCCATGTACGCACACAGTCTGGAAGTCTGCATCTCAGCTGAATTGAAAATATTTTCCGGAGTCATAATATTGTGATCAGTGTATTCTGTATGCATCTTTTTCCTGTTCGTCCTTATTTGCAAATTATTTTTTAAAAAATTATATAAAAGAAAAACAACGTTTGGGCGACATTTAATCTTTTTTTCCAATATGTTGCTATTTGCATAAAAAAAAAACAAAGGAAACCAACAAAACATTTTTTGCTAAAAGAAAGCATGGCGTCCGCAACACAGTACCTTGTACGATAAAGAGAGAGGACAATGACCCTCACTCAATCCCACTATTTCTTTAATAAATTATAACCTCAATTGAGCATGAAACATACCCACCACAGACACCGATTGTAGCAGTGAAGGGTAAGGTCAATGCTAACAGCCAGTCTTAGTTGGGTGTATTAGCTGAGATCAAGCCCGGCGACCTGTTTTCACAAGGTCTGCAATTCTGTGATAACTCTCGGCATACGGAGTCGAGTTCTGTGCTGTAGCAGCAGACCTACTATTCTGCATCTTACACCGCAGGGAAAACATGGAATTCACTCTTTGTAATGTACAAGTCTGGGCTATTTTGACTTCATGTGCAAGCACGAAAAGGAGACTTACACGTTGAAAGTAATAGCAAAGCGATATCTAACGTACATGTTTATATCTATGAAAACATACGGTTGTATGTTACCTACCCATGTGCTATTGAGGATCCACTTTCAGCGTTTAATTCCCCTGAGCTGCAACCTACGGAACTCGCGTTCGATGAAATACCGACGTAACTATTTTGCATCTGCCACACAACGAATACTAACAAGTGTCTGTGTTTCCACTCCTACTGCACCCAAGATTCTGCAGGACTGATTGACCATCAGGAATTATCTCTTCTTTTTTGTTTCATCGTTTCTCTGTCTCTGTCTGTCTGTCTTTCTGTCTGTATAAAACTTTTAACCATTTTCCAACTGGCGACTTTATCAAAACAACTAAAACTTTTTTGCTATATGTCTTGTCATTTAATGAGACATGCAGAGGAAACCAGCTTTCTGTCAAAGAACTTATTAAAGAAATACATTTTTCCAGCCCTAAGAATTAAGGGGCCAGTACTGACTGCAATAGGGTGTAGTTTGTTAAAAAAAGTATATTTTATTAGTTAATACAGACTGAATGACACCAAATTTGGCAAGGTAATAGACTTTTACATGTATTTGTGTAATATGCATCTTAATTATAAAAAAAATCAAGTAAAAATAAAATAAAATAAAATAATACATAATCGCGAAAAAAAAATACTATGTTCACTGTAAGCAAGATAATGGCATTCACAGCCAAACAATTAACTCAAACTTTCTAATTATGTTTATTGGGTCATTTTCTGGATTTTGAACTACAGGCAAGCCAAACTCTTTCATAGTTTATGGATTAGGGACAATATATTTTTATATTTATTTTATTTTAAAATCAGGAATCTGACTAATATTTTTTTTAAAATCTACTTGCTGGATTAACTTTACTTTAGTTCACAATCCATATATATTACTTAGCTGATTGTATACCGAATTGCACAGCTTTTAAGAGTTTATTTTAAAATATATATATATATATAATATAATATAATATAATATAATATAATATAATATAATATAATATAATATAATATAATATAATATAATATAATATAAATCTTGTATATGCCTCCGTCGGGATGCAGGGGTTTCTGTATAAATAGAATCCTCACTTTCTGGGAATTTAGTGCTTTAAATTCCCAAATTTCGATGTCTTTTTCCTTTGCTCTTTCTCATCCATACTGTGTTCTATCAATCCACAATTATATCTTTTCGCTAGACCAGTCACCTACCTTTTATCTAGAAAACTCTCCCCAAACCCCTCACTTGTGTATGAGGTCTGTTGGGTCAGCTTGGAAATATTGGACGCTTTCTGCCAATTGGTCACTACGTTATTATTATTTAGCAATATAGGCATTTTATATATATGTGTTTTGTTGAAATTGCATTATGATTTTTTATAATCTATTTTGTTTTTTAAACATAAATAAATGAGAATATAGTCTCAGCGTCCCTAGCATGGGATGCCTTTATTGTAAAATGACCGGCTGGTAGAGTGCCTTCAGTGTTACCACTAGGGTTGTTTCAGCAGATCTTTTACACGGCTCTTGGGTGATTCCTCTTTCAACCAAGTTGTGGTCCTGATTATATACATCTCAACTGGTTGTGCACTTGTGATGAAATCTCCATTCCCTATCAAACGCTCTATGCTTCCTTGTATTTATTTATTATGTGAAGAATAAGGATTAACGTTCCATTGCCTGAGCTTCAAGGACGAATATGCAATCGTCTTTTTTATTGATGTTGTGCGTATATCATGAAGTGTGTAAGAACAAGACGGAGATTGCGGGAGAAAAAAAAAGAAGAAATAGAAAAAGAGACCACAGGGTCCGTCGACTTCTAATTTCTTGCTTATTTATTTATTTTTCGTTGTTCATGCAAAATTCTATTTTTTATAAGAAGAAAAGTAACACACACACGCACACACACACACGCACACACACCCAAACACACACACGCACACAGAAAAGAAGAGAAAGACAGATTTCCGCAGGTGACGTGGTGAACTTCCGGCATCATCTCCATTTTTATGAAAACCTTTCATAACTCTTTGTTATCATATACGTCATGGAGAGGAAGAAAGTACTAAGGTAGGGGAAGAGGAGAATGAAGAGGATGAAGACAATTAAAATAAGTGAAACAATAACACCTAGGGGAGGCCCGGGGAAAGAGACAAAAGAAAAAGAAGTAGTAGAGGGAGGAAGAGGAAAAGAACAAGAGCAAGAATATGAGAGTACGAATTTAAGAAAAAGAAGGTAGTAGTAGTAGTAGTAGTAGTAGTAGTAGTAGTAGTAGTAGTAGTAGTAGTAGAAGTAGAAGAAGAAGAAGAACAACAACAACAACCACAACAAAAACAACAACAACAAAAACAACAACAACAAGACGAGTACGAATGTACGAAGAAGAGCGAAAGGTCAAACAAATGCGAAAGAAGAAGACGATATCCTATCCTATCCTATCCTATCCTATCCTATCCTATCCTATCCTATCCCATCCTATCCCATCCTATCCCGTAACTCGGAGGTCGTAGGGGCACCATAGATGATCGTTTAACCAGCGTACTCCATCTTTTCCTGTCCTCAGCAACCCTGATTGCCAAACCCTCAGTGTCAAACCAGTCCATTCTCGAATGTTGTCCTCCCACCTCTTTTTCGGTCTCCCTCTTCTTCTACCTCCTTGCACTGTGCCTTGCAGGATGGTCTTTGCAAGACCTGATGATCTGGTGACGTGGCCATACCATCGGAGTTTCCGTTTGTTCACCACAGTGAGCAGGTCATCGTGTTGTCCAATGGCTTTATGTGATGGTTTGTCGGACTTCGTTGTTGGTGATGTGCTGGGTATATGAAATGTCCAGAAGTCTTCTGTAGCACCTCATCTCCGTGCTTTGTATTCCTCGTTGAAGATCTGCTGTGAGGGTCCATGTTTCGCAAGCATATAGGAAGATGGAGATGACAAGGGAGCCAGCAGCTTTACCTTGGAATGTAGAATGTAGAATGAAGACGATATAACCAGGCTTAATTGTTATAGCCTCTGCCCATGCCTTTAACAATGAATGAACGCCCGACGACTCCCAGGGATATTACTGCTCCACCATTTCTTTTCACCCGATGCCTACCTGATGAATTAATAAGAAATTGGTCGCGCGATCGCCACAAGAACCCTCAGGAGGATGAGAGGGAGGAGAGGGAGAGAGAGAGGATGGAGTGAGGGAGAGAGGGGAGAATGTGAAAATTACTTTACTGCTTTTCAATAGTTCGTTTACGTAGAGAGAGAGAGAGGGAGAGGGAGAGGGAGAGAGAGAGAGAGAGAGAGAGAGACTTTAGGCGTTAAACGTGTATTACAACACGTTACTAAGATAATAAATTTTAAAACGTATAGCTTATTCTTACACTTAGTCTTCATTAGTCTTGATAGAGACAAAGGGAGAGAGAGAGAGAGAGAGAGAGAGAGAGAGAGAGAGAGAGAGAGAGAGAATGTTCGTGAAAATACCGTTTCTTCTTTTCAGTGGTTCGTTTACAGAGAAAGAAAGAAAGAAAGAAAGAAAGAGAGAGAGAGAGAGAGAGAGAGAGAGAGAGAGAGAGAGAGAGAGAGAGAGAGAGAGAGAGAGAGAGAGAGAGAGAGAGAGGGGGGGTTCAGACAATTATTGTTTTTCATTAGTTCGTTTACATAATTTAAATAAAGTATTGACTTTCCTTGCATCATGTGTCACCTTTTTCATAAGAGTGTATTTTGACTGACGTGGACAGATCCAAACTTTGCTTTGGTCGGAAGCGCCGTATGAGTTTCAATGAATGATTGCTAAATCATACATTGGCAGCAGTATGGTTGATATCTTTTGTTCAGACATATAGGTCTTTGCTGCTATTCTTTTATTAAGCCTTATATGATGTATAATAACGCCTGCGTTTTCATGTCTTGTTGCTGCGCGAGTACGCCGTTCATTAATAAACCTATCAATCATTTCGATAATCAGGTATCTGTTCCCTTCTGTCCTTTGACCTTGACTAGCATCTGGTATTGAGTTTGCCTATTTGGTTGCTACACGAGTTCGTCTCTCATTGACATATCAATCAAATATGGTAACCTGACCGTCTCTTCTCTCTTTAACCTGCACCTATTTGTACAGAACTCATCCTTATCCTCATCTGTGCTTGCATGCTATTAATTGGTATTGGGAGATATTATTTTAGTTACACCTGTTCTCGTCGATAATGTTCTCTGTAGCGGTTGGCTGTATGTTATACACTAGCTGGCAGGTCAATAAATTAGCTGACCTCTCTTAGAAAGACGCCCTCGACGCCCTCGACGCCCTCGAGTTCTGATCTTTCTATGCAGTTGATCTTGTATCGTTGATGCATCAAACAGTTTAATGGTTTAATGAAGCATGTCGTAAACACCCATTGAGGTCGTAGAGTGTACGAGCACAGAGTATTTAGCTGTGCATGTCTTTCGTATGGAAGTTTGGTGTAAGGTATCATGAACTAAGCTGACAGCACACAGAACGTGCAATATTTCATTAAGTATGGCACCACAATGAAATCTATCCGCAACAAAAGGTGGGATTAACAAAACACCTACCACTTACATCGGAGGACTGCATCGGTTTTGTTTATTGCTGTCACACTCCAGTCTTCTTTCCTCTGAAAAACAAGACTGCATATTCTATGTATATCGCACACACGTATTTTCTGTGTACTTCTCAGCAAACAGTTATTTTCGTCATTATCTGAGATCACTCGTTTGCAAACTACTTTAAAATGAAGTAAACCGCAATTTGTTTTCAGTAATATAGGTCTTTCAAATAAAGCAAGGTCAGAATGCAAAAGCATAACCCCAAAAAGATGCGAATGAGCTAGTTTCGATTCCCCCTCCCCCCCTCTTCCTCCACCCTACTCCCCACCGTCACACACCACACCTATATATATCTTATTTGATTAAATACTGGCTTATTAAGAACACCTTTTTTTTTAAAATTGCAAGTCCTTTTAATTTAATGTAAGATGTATTGTATTTCGTTGCTTCGAACTCACGTATGGGCTAGTACCACGCCCTGGACCGTGGAACGCCTACTTGTGTCCACCGCAGGAACAACACCAATTACGGTCCACCGCACGCGGAAGTTAGTTGGTTATTCATTGTTTATTGGGTCCAGCGGATTGCAAAGAGCCGGATCAAGACCATAACTTGGTTGAAAGAGGGCTTACTCCCTGATCCGTATTAAAGATCTGCTAAAACAACCCTGATGGTAATAATACTGAAGGTACTCCACCACCCGGTCACTTTACAATAAAGGCTTCCCTTGCAGAGGACGCTGAGGCTAAACTCTAATTTATCGAACAATCGTTTACAAAAACAAAACAATATAAATATCATTATAAAATATCAACAAAACACATACATATAAAATGCTTATATTGCTAAATAATAATACCATAGAAAGACATAGTAGCCATTTGGCGGAAAGCGTCCAATATCCATAAACTGACCCAACAGACCCCATACACAAATGATGAGTTTTGGGAGGATTTTCAAGATAAAAGGTAGGGAACTTGTCTAGCGATGAAGAAAATACACTGACAGGACAGATTATGATCGAAAAAGAACAAACGAGAATGACAGAAACAGAGGTAATTTAAAGCACTGAATTCCCACATAGTGGGGATACCATTTATACACAAACCTCCCATATCTCAACGAAGGAACCGCACGCGGAAGCAGAGTTGATATCTCGCCAAAGAATTGCCATGTGAAGGTATTATTGTGGCAGATCACATTATTTATTATAGATATTCTAAAGCAGAATTGCCTAGGCTATATGTATATGTTACTTATGTCTTGTTGCGTACTCGTGAACAGTGGCGTTCGATTCTCTGCCGAAGTCCGTGAAAATTATACAGAGAGGCCTCAATTTTTTTACAAATTAATACAAAACTACCATTTGAATCACTATTCTAATACAGCGTTATCTTTGATACCTTGCAGCCTTATTTGCGCGATTTCGGGCATCAGCATCGCTGATAAGCTGCTCTAATTTAGCGTTATTTTGTGGCACTCGATTCTCAGTGGGTAAGGTCTCCAGCAGACACCTGATAAGGTCCCCGCAGTTTTGATCAAGTGGCGGGGGATCTTATCCCCGTAAAATTTCACTGTTGATCTTTGTACCCATTGTGAGTCTAAACTAAGCTAACCTAAAACTTAAACATAAACAAAACTGTAAAAAAAAAAACCGAGACCATGCCACCCCTCTACTCCGATCTCTTCATTGGCTCCCTGTCCGAGCTCGCATCTTGTACAAGCTTGCAACTATTGTTTTCAAATTCTTCACTGGTTCTGCCCCTTCATACTTTACTGACCTTCTCTCTGTCTACTCTCCTGCAAGACAACTCCGCTCTTCTTCTGATACAAGACTGCTTTCTATCCCTCGTGTTCACTCTAAGACCTATGGTGAACGATCTTTCTCTTTCTCTGCTGCAACTGCCTGGAACTCACTACCGATGCAACTCCGACATGCTCCGTCACTTTCTTCCTTCAAGCGCCAATTAAAGACCCACCTTTTTAACATGCAAACTCAATAATTTTCACTCCCCCTCCCTTCCATCCCCATATGTAATTTTTTTTTACCAAGTCACGTCATCTGTTCATGGATGGTGGTGGCATCGGCTCGGTTCTTGGTATTCATATTATCTGTTGTTTTGCACGGCCATGTTTTACTGTAATTTCTTAACCATTTGCTAAGTGTATACGTGTTCGGTGTGTGTTTGTGTGTGTGTATGTGTGTGTGTGTGTGTGATTGCACGTGTGTTGTCAAGCGCGGCGAGCTCGCTTTCCTTACCGTTTGCGAGGTACCGCGCGATACAAATGTACTGCATTATTATTATTATTATTATTATTATTATTATTATTATTATTATTATTATTATTATTATTAATGAAAAGCAATATCCACAAGTAGTTAGACTTTGACTAGCAAGAAGATGTAAGCCCTTCTGTAGGCCGTGCTTTGTGTTATTTTATCATTTTTAATGTGGAAGATAGTATTTCTGACCTGTCTGGGTGAAATTTATTCTCTTATGTCGTACACGAGAGTATAAATGGTAAGAAGACTGGCTGATCCAATGCAGAAATAAGTACAGGTCGGTATGATGTAAACTTCGTTACAAGAAAGTCAGATTATCTCCTATTTTAATGCATTAATTTGGAGACATCTACCATGCAGTTCGTCTTGCGGGGGAAAGATTTGGGTTTTGCGCTCGCGGTGCACACAACTAAGCGTTCCACGATACAGGGCGGGAGTACTGTGGGCAGATAAAGAGGTGTATTGTATACTTGTGAGTTTGAATTTGGCTACTTCAGATATCTTGCAAAAATGCGTTCAATCAGCGCTTTTCCAACTGTCAGAAGAGTAACAGGAGAGCTGAACTAACTTTACTTCCGTTATCTGTTTAAACATTGATCCCCGCACCGGGATAGCAGGAATGGCTGGATATTGAGTACTGGAGACTCGGCTCAAAGATCGTACGCTCGATTTCAATTTATTTATTTGAAATTTTTTTTGCTGTCATTTTTTGGGGGGAGGGAGGGGAAGCGGGGAGTGTTTTGTTGTTGATGCAGTTCTGAGGAGCTACTTGTATAATTGTCTGTGTAATCTTAACATAGTTGACTACTTGCATGCTTACCTGTTGCTTGGGCAGAGGACAATACGAGATGATGAGCTTAGTAAGAGAAACGTCACTTGCGCAGAAAACCAGTTGAGTTTCTTTCCCTCTTTCCCTCTCTTGCTCTCTCTCTCTCTGTCTCTCTCTCTCTCTGTCTATGTCTCTCTCTCGGTTTTTTTTCTCTCTCTGCCTCTCTATCTCTGTTTCTGCCTCTCTCTCTATCTCTCTCTGCCTTTCTGTCTCTGTCTCTGTCTCTGTCTGTCTGTCTGTCTGTCTGTCTGTCTGTCTGTCTGTCTGTCTGTCTGTCTGTCTCTCTCTCTCTCTCTCTCTCTCTCTCTCTCTCTCTCTCTCTCTCTCTCTCTCTCTAGTATTTCTTTTTTCGAGGACAACGGTTCAACTTTAAGAAATGTCAAGGCGACTAGTGATACTCGATCCTCCACAAATTTCCGGGAAAATTAGTACTCGCCCGCCCTCCTACAGAGTCAACTGTACTGTTTGTCTCGTAAATAAAGAAAGCGGCAGACAGCGCAGAAAATAATGCATGCCAAACATAGCTATTGTCGGCCCCGCCGCATGCATTGCTGCATTCATATTTTTATGCCCTGTCACATTGGAACGAACGCATGTGCTGGTGATTTTGTTTATGTCATATACCAAACATGGAGATGACTGCGTGGTACCAAGGTTTATAATGCAAAAGTGTTGTTTAGCCCGAACGATCGAACGCCCTAGACACTACGCATTCGATCAATTTGTACCATACGTGCTATGCTTTTCCTAGTGATGGTACTTTCGTTTAGGGACGCCATTATCGCTTCTACGTGTTTACGCATGCATCCGTCGTCTCAAATGTTACATAATCATCGCTGTCGTATCTGTACTGGTACAGGTCTCGATGTAAACGAAACTTCCCCGGCGATTTGCATGTCCGCATCAGCCTTGTTTTGAAAAGCTCGATATCCGTAGAGCGTTAAGCGTCATATTGATGATGAGCAGGAAGAAGAGGATAGGAGGAGGAAGAGGAAGAAGAGGAGAATGGTTTTATTCTCCCTGTAGGAACACTGGGCACTTGTTTGCAGTCTGTTAATGAAATAAAATGTATAAAGAAAAACAATTGTGGCCTGTGGATTTTATATTGTATGAATGTCAATTATAACCGTCTTTTGGGAGGATACAATTCTGTTGCTGACCACTTAATTATAATCACCATAATCATTGCAACTACTCTTACTACCATTACTTGATGATGATGATGATGATGATGATGATGATGATGATGATGATGATGATGATGATGATGATGATGATGATGATGATGACTGCAGTTAACCTGTAAGTTTACCTTTGCAAGTTTTAAGTATGAAGTTCTTTTTCCGTTATTGACTTGCATGTGATGAATGACAGAAAGGGCAACTTAGTCACACATGTAAAGGACATAGTAACGCTGAACATCGATAACCTCCAGAAGTGCCGGGCGCAACAAGAATGGCAAGAGTACATTCCTACTGGTGTTAGATATACTGAGTGAGACCCTTCCTATCTTGAGGGCAAGCGGTTCTCAATCATTGTTCTAACCTCATTCTAAAATTAATGTGACACGAAAACTCGGTACGGTTTCACATTTCTTCAAGACGGCAAAAGGAAGCATGCAGGAACTCGGATGCTGTAGCCCCAAAACTGAAGTCATGCCTGCCCATAACTTATGATAGGAAACCCCGTAGTTGAGACCTGAGCATACATTTATTCTTTAAAAAAAACCATAAGGGCACATGGAAAACACAAATCACTATGGCAGTATCGAGATAACAGCAGTGAATTGATGACAATATCGAGGCTAATTTAAAGAAATAGAAGCCATATTTATAAAGATTTTCCGTTTAGACCACGCTGAAGCCCGCTTATGCAAGCGCTGTGGCGATAAGATTCATTGGAGTCCTCATCGCTTGAAGCTTTCGGGGCTAAAAGGTCGCAAGCATCCTCCTGAACTTCCATTAACAATGGCCACGGCAAGAGCTGGCATCCGAACTTCTGGAATAAACTTCCGTATTGGTCACGTGATGCATCATACAAGGACAATGGTATCAAACTATCACTACTCTCTGTAGCTCGGTTTTAGACCTAGCGCCGGCATCCACTTCCCAAAATCGGTCAAGTTTGATGCTATTAGCACGCTGTCGAAGCAACAAGAAGAAGAGCATTATCACTGCGTCAGCTACTAGTCTAGAGGCCAACGCATACAAGTGTCAATAACCGTGGCCAAACGTCCCCTCCACTTCTCTTGTACTATAGCTTATGTACTCGGAGTGCAGTTGGCTCAGTGGTGTACGCGATGTACTCGAGTGTCAGGCCATAACATTGCAGCTTTTACAGGAAGTGTTTCCAACCTCGTTGCCAGCCAGGAGTTAAAAAAATATTTTGAGACACTGTGCCCTTACTCCTTCGGATGAGAGTATAAACCGAGGTCTAGTCTGTGTACGCACGCAGACCCTTATGTCTTAGACGGATGAGTGCCGGCTGCACAAATACACCCAGCACGCACAAGGTCCCTTCTCCCCATTCTCGGTAGCTCAGGATTGTGCTCAGTCATCTTGGCGTCAGACTTTGCGCCCAAAAGTTGCACATGAGCGCCTCGGGCGGCTTGAGTTAGTTCCTGTGTTGGCCAGCACCTTGAGCAGCTCTTGAGATGAAGAAGCGCTATAAAAGAAGGATTAAATCAATAAATAAATAAACAAGTGGGTCAAGTTAGCCTTCACTGGGCGACGACTTCACGAGGAGTTGTACCATATAAATACTTGCAAACAAGATAGAACTTGTCGCCTTTCTTTTGGTTTTGTTTACAGGCCATTTTGTATACCTAGAGAGCGGTCAGGTCATAGTTGCAGGGTATGTAAGAGTTCAACAGCCTTTGGCACCACGACGTTATAACACAAGACCTATACCGCCCGCTAGCCTGGTAGCATAATTATGCGCAAACAAGTAACAACTGTCATTGCTGTAAGCCAGAACAGCCTGGACGGGCACGTTGTCAAGACTGGCACCGGAGTAAAGACCGCATGAACCGCCATTGCTCTGTGTTCAAACTGTCTGGGAAAATTCATTACAGTCGGGAGGAAATAAGGAGCACGTAATTTGTATTATTGACCCCTCAACCCGTTGTCACAGTGATCGAAGCCGCGTGGCTAGTTTTGGTAACATATTAATAATGACTTCTAAGAAAAGAGCTGCAAAATATTTATGAGAGTCCATTTGTTTATTTATTTTATTTTACCTCACAAAGTTTTTTATTCATAAAAAAGAGTTAGATCTTGATCCAGGTTGTTGTAACATTTGTTTGTCTACAAATCCCTGCTTTCAAATTTAAAACGTTACTTGTTATGTGCCAAAGCATTACTTTGAGCCTTAATTGCACAATTCTATCCAAACTGTATTCTCAGAATTAACGTGCATTTGATTGACATTTTGTTTTAAAAAGCAAAATTACATTTGATTGAGAGTATTAGTTTGAGAACAAAAAGATTCTTTTCTGCAGGTTTGGGAAATTGAAAATAAATTATTTACGCCTTGAAACATTTTTAATTTGATGGCATTGATTTTGATCTGTTTTAATTAAACTTTTATTGAATTTTGATTTGTTGTTTGGAATTTGTTTTAATTAAAACAATTTCACCGGCCCGAAGCATTTGAACATTTGCTCTCTCTAGATCTAAAACAAACAAACAAACAAACAACAAAAGCAGTCCTGCAGGGCTTTATGAACTTTGCTTCTTTTTTATTTTTTAAACAATGCTGAAAGGTGTTGACTTTTATTTTAGTGAAAAAATAACAACAGTGATAAATTGCAACAGAAGATCAATGTCATTGCTTCTACGATAATTATCAATGTTACTCTGTTTTCATTCATTCGTCTGTGATGAATTATGGAACAGTCCACACAAACACACACACACGCACACATACACACACACACACACGCACACACACTTTTAGATTAAATCAGTTTTGTGAAAGAGCGTCTGCAGCTGTGCTTTGTCAGCGTTGTGTAAATTATCCAGGTTGTGATTCATTTTGTTTGCCATCACCGTTTAGTTGAACCCGAAAGTAAATGTGTTTTATACCAGCAGAAGAGAGAAGAAGAACAAGAACAAGAACAAGAACAAGAACAATAAGAGACAGAGACAGAGAGACAAACGGCGATATCACACATTTCAGGGTCACAGATCGTTTTGAAATTCACAGTGAATGTTGACCCACAGGAAAATAAAAGATAAAACCAAGAAATAACGTCTTTTTTATATGTCGATTATCTCATTTGTGTTTTGCCTATTAATAGCTACAAGATTTCTTAATTTAAAAAAATAAAAAAATAAAAAATACACCTTCGCGAAAGTGTGTATTATAAGCACAGTTGTTTGTTTACATAGCAAGGAAGAGATAGTTTAGTGGAATAGTGGAGTAGTATGTAAGCATAATCGTATCAGTGAAGACTCATTTATAATTGACAGCCGAGAATTTTAGGTAGCAGCGAAGAAACGGATTGAGGAAAATGCCAGCTCCGCGACGAAGTGTCGGTGAAACGGCGAGAATGTCAAACGTAAATACTATAGTTCGGTGGAATCGTAGAGACGTAGCATGTATAACTATAATCTTAACAGACATGTACCAGAGAAGAAAGCAGAGAGGAACTGATTGAGAAAAACCAGCGTTTCAGTACGAATATCAGAATTGCAAAGTATTTAGTTTAGTACTATGGCAGAAAAGTCTCGAACTATAAACTCAATAGGACACTCGAGAAGGCAGCAAGAGGGAAGAAAAATGTCAGGGGCAAACCCTTGGAACTAATTAAGCCGTGTCATCTACATCCATCTCTACATACATACAGGGATCTTGAAGAGCAAGCCCTAATGACAAACCATAGGAATAAAATGGAAAAGGGTGAAGACGAAGGTGGAGCAAGCGTACAAAAAGTAAGAAGATAAGGACGACGGAAGACGACGAAGGAGGATGATAAAGGACGAAGAAATATGAGAGAGAGAGAGAGAGAGAGAGAGAGAGAGAGAGAGAGAGAGAGAGAGAGAGAGAGAGATTACATTACATTACATTACATTACATTATTATTGGTTTAGGTCCAGCGGACTCTTCCGAGCCAAGTCAGGACCGGACAACCCCCGATCCGCATAAAAGATATGCTGAAACAACCCCAGTGGTAAAACCGAAAGCTCTCCACCAGCCATTCACTTTACAATAAAGACATCCCACGCAGGGGACGGCTGAGGCTTCACCCCAAATTACCGAACCCCCGTTTACAAAAACAAAATAAAATACAAACATCATTATAAATTATCAACAAAACACATACATATAAAATGCCTACATTGCTAAATAATAACATCATAGGAAGCCCTAGTGACCACCTGGCAGAAAGCGTCCAATATTCCCAAGCTGATCCAACAGACCTCATACACAAACAAGGAGTCTTGTCCCGGAAGAGGTTTCAAGAAAAAAGGTAGGAGACTGGTCTAGCGAAGAAGACGATAGTATAGCAGATTGATAGAAAAGAGCAGGAATGAGAAAGAGCAAATGAGAAAGACAGCGACAGTGGGAACTTAAAGCACTAAATTTCCAGAAAGTGGGGATACTATTTATACTGAAACCCCCGGCACCCCAACGGGGGTGAGAGAGAGACAGAGAGAGAGAGAAAGAGAGAGAGAGAGAGAAAGAGAAAGAGAGTAGAAGAAGTAGAAGATCAACAAAAACAGTCATAGAGACAGGAGCAAGCAATTTTGCGTGGGAAGAAAGCGTCCAAGAAAATTCGGTGCCACATCTCTCGATAACAGAAGAAGAAATGGGACGGATAAATATACTTATCGTGTGAGAAATCCGATGAATTTTGTATATTAAAAAATAAAAATGAAATATGTGACAGCGTACGTGTTACGATCTCTCAATCCTTGAAGAAGAGTGTGGGAAGATTTGATAAAATGACTGTGATAGGATGCTTCTGAAATTTTCACGCGTCAAACTGAAAGCGGCTGAGCATAGTTGACTCTCACAAAAAGCGATGTGAGTACATCACTCTTCCCAAAAAAGGTAACCTCCAGGAGTGTGAAAATTACCGCACCATCAGCCTCATCAGCCATCCAAGCAAGGTCCTCCTGAAAATAATACTCAACAGGTTGAAACCCCAAGCTGAACAAATCATAGCTGAAGAACAAGCAAAATTCAGGGCAGGGCGAAGTACCACTGAACACAACATCTATATCATGTGTTCATAGACTTCAAGAAGGCGTTTGACCGAGTCTGGCATGCAGCTCTATGGGCAACAATGAAAGTGTACAACATCAGCCCTAAAATTATTGAAGTCATCAAAAGCCTGTATGACCAGGCTACCAGTGCAGTCCTCCACAACAGCGCCATCGAGAACTGGTTCAGAACAACAATCGGTGTGCGTCAAGGATGCCTACTCTCTCCAACACTCTTCAACATCTTCTAGAGTGCATCATGTCAGATGCTCTTGCAGATCATGAAGGCACAGTCAGCATAGGGGGTAGAGCAATCTCCAATCTTCGTTTTGCGGATGACATTGATGGATTGGCTGTAGAGGAACAAGAACTTGAACAGCTGGTACAGAGGCTTGACACCACCCCCAGAGCTTATGGAATGGAAATAAGTGCAGAGAAGACCAAAATGATGACCAGCAACACCAATGGCATTAACACGGACATCAAAGTCCAAGGCCAATCCCTCAACACAGTGCATACCTTCAAATATTTAGGAGCCATTATATCAGACAATGGGTCCCGACAGGAAGTCCTCTCCAGGTTCGCACAAACAATTGCCCTGACAAGGTTGAAGCCCATTTGGAAAGACAGGACCATCAGTCTACATTCCAAAGTAAGACTGCTGCGCTCCCTTGTCATCTCCATCTTCATATGTTCTTGCGAAGCATGGACCCTCACAACAGATCTCCAACGAAGAATACAAAGCATGGAGTCGAGGTGCTATAGAAGACTTCTGGGCATTTCCTATACCCAACACATCACCAACGACGAAGTCCGACAGACCATCACACAAGCCATTGGACAACACGATGACCTGCTCACACTCAGTGGTGAAGAAACGGAAACTCCGATGGTATGGCCACGTCACCAGATCGTCAGGCCTTTCAAAGACTATTCTGCAAGGCACAGTGCAAGGAGGTAGAAGAAGAGGGAGACCGAAAAAGAGGTGGGAGGACAACATTCGAGAACATTCGAGAAGCCATCAGGGCTGCTGAGGACAGAGAAAGATGGAGTATGCTGGTTAAACGATCATCTGTGGTGCCCCTACGACCTCCGGGTTACTGGACAGGATAGGATAGGAGTACATGTGATTGAGCTTTAAATCATCACACTGGGGAGTATGCTGGCTAATGATCACGCACGGTAATTGGTCATGAAGACTTGTATGGCGCAAAGTTTGTACTGACCACTGGGAATAATAACTACACTCGAAAATAAACAAGCATTGTAGCAAGAGAAGGACACGTTTAACTGTTGTGGCAAAAGTTTAGCCGAAAACAACATGCCCAAGGGGAATAATTATACTCGAAAGTGAACATGCATGGCATAAGGACTATTCCCGAAGGAGGACATGTTTTGTCAAATTTGTCAAACCCTAAACTCACAACGGACCTTTTCCCACAAAAACTCCGTTAACTTGCCCGAAGGAAAAGTAAATTATACTCGCGAAAAGTGAACAAGCATGCATGGTGCTTGGGTTATTCATCATGGAAGCGACATGTTTAGGGGGAAAACAGCTCTGGTTGGACACCACGAGAACAAACACATTTGTGTCAGAGATGACTGATACGTTTCTCTTTGTCACAGCCTATTTTTGCTAGCTGCTACAGCCACGTCCACTGTCTGCTATCGATCAGGACATAACATACGACGAGAAAAGAGCCGCTCCATCGCTCCGACCCCGGGGATCAATTCTATTCAACCCAATCCTACCTCTGTCTTTTAGTCCAATCCCGTCCAGGCACATTTCCCCCTTTTAAAATCCACCCCGTAATACAATGAAGATACGTCTGCTTGTCCCGACTCTATCGGTTTTATTTTACTTTCCCACTAATCACTATCTTCTTAGTCTACGTACAGGCGAGTGTCGCGGACCCGTCATTTTTCTTCCTTTTGTTTGTTTGTAGATTATAGTCACACGACACTTTCGCATATAGGTGACTACTGGACCGATTTATACTGACACCAGCGGGCCAGTTGTTGTTAAAGGGGAAAATAATATGATCACACGTTGACCAATCCGGGATTCGAACCAGCGACCTTTCGGTTACTAGCAAGACGCTCTTACCAACTGAGCTACCCGGCCCCACTATTCTTCCTTCGCCACGCTGCCATTATTTATGGTCTATCTTCTATCCTTAGATGGTCTATCAATTACCAATTTGTTTCTTCGTCAACCATTTCTTTAGATTCCGTTCAACCCTATCTCTCGCGACTTTATTATTTTACGTACTTTGCTATGCACCAGTATTCGTCTCACTTTTATTCCTGATTTGGCTCGGAAGAGTCCGCTGGACCTAAAGCAGTAAGTTTGTTTGTTTGTTTTATTGTCTTCTTCATCAAAATGATTAGACAAAAAAAAAAACACAAAAAAACACAAAAAAAACACAAAAAAAACGTACATAATTAGAAAATGCAGTACGTGAATAAATAAAAATAATAAGCAATAACCATGTACTGTAATGTCTCACTTTAAACTAGGAAACTGAATGTCTTACCAATCATCATTTTCTTCTGTTGCGATTCCATTATTTATCCTACTTTACCAAGCTTCATTATTTTGTATTTTTAACTGCCGCTATACATGTGACGGTATATTGGATTGAGTTGGTTCTGTTCTTCTGGAAGGCGCTACGGAAAACGAAAAACAGTTTTATCCCAAAGGCTGCCTCATTACTTAATACATGACATGTGTGTGTATGTGTAGGTGTGTGTGCGTGGGTGTGTATGTGTGTGTGTTTGTATTTGTCCTTAACATTTGCTGTCGTTTAATGTTAGCATGCATAAGTGTAATTATATTAATGTGTGACAATGTTATCCTCATTGTCATTATTGTTGTTGATATTATTATTGTGTTCTTTACTCCTTGCTGATTGTAATTGTACACCACAATACAATTTCTTGTAAACGATAATAAAGTTGTCTTATCTTATCTTATCTTATCTTATCTTATCTTATTAATCTCGCAATTCTTAGATAATAATAATAATAATAATAATAATAATAATAATAATAATAATAATAATAATAATAATAATAATAATAATAATAATAACATGTGTGTTGTCTGAGACCTACATTCATCTCACAATTCTTAGATAATAATAATAATAATAATAATAATAATAATAATAATAATAATAATAATAATAATAATAATAATAATAATAATAATAATAATAATAATGTGTGTTGTTTGAGACCTACATTCATCTCGCAATTCTTAAATAATAATAATAATAATAATAATAATAATAATAATAATAATAATAATAATAATAATAATAATACAGGATGATACCACGCACTTTTTCTTCAACCGAACTCAAAACGCGGCGATCTGAAGAGATCAATATTACAGAAGTTGGCATATAATGAATGTTTATTTTTGAATTGTTTGATTGATTACATCCAGTACCATTATTGAAAGGAGTGTTGAAAGCGGGGTGCCCGGAGTAAAACACTCGGTGTCCTGAAAAGTCTCGTAAGTCTACCTAGTCACGTAAGTTCATCCCGGGCGGGTTCGAACCCACGACCTTTAGGAAACCAGCTCACTGTCAAGTAGCAGGCCAGCCCCTTTTTCTTCCTTTCTTAATTTATTTAAACACCATTTTAACACGTCTCGACCCTTTCGTTTTTTAAAATATCTTTTTCCCACGCACCATTATAATAGTCGTCAACCTTCAGTCCAATTTGAGATAGGACATCATTCAGTAATGTTTTTAATCTTCTTTTTCGGGCCCCGAATGTTTGAATCTTTTTCAACATTCAATGTGAAAAATGCCCGGATAAATTAAAATAAAAGAATACATTTATTAGTAAAGAAAAAATAGTGAATCAATTAAAGTGTTGTTGGGTTTTTGTTTGTGGGTAGTTTTATTTTTTGTGTCAAAAAGCATAGTAGACAGGTACACTTGTTTGTTTAGCTGACAATCAAGGCATCTTGCTCACCAGATAAATTGACTGCCATTCAAAACGGACAAATACTATAGGTGCCGTGTCGGGTCATTTCATTGACTTCTTTCTGCATTATGCATACACTATTAGTGTGTTGTTGTTGTTGTTGTTGTTGTTGTTGTTGTTGTTGTTCTTCTTCTTCTTCTTCTTCTTCTTCTTCTTCTTCTTCTTCTTCTTCTTCTTCTTCTCCTCCTTCTTGTTCTCCTTCTACTGGTGCCGTGGCTGCTGCAGCGGTGATAGCGGCGGAGTTCCTTCTTGTTCCTCTTGTTTTTGTTTATCTTCTTCTTGTCCTTTTTTTTCTTCTTTTTTTAAATAAATTTAATAACTTTTTATATAGCGCTTTTCCAACTCAAGAGCCGCTCAAAGCGCTGGCCAATACAGGATCTAACTCAAACCGCCAGAGACGCCCACCCACAGCCTTTGGGCGCATGATCTGACGCCCAGACATCTGAGCACAATCCTGGGCAGCCAGGGATGGGGGAGAAGGACCAAGTACATGCTGGGTGTGTTCTTGTCACCGGCACTCAACCGTCTAGGACATAAGCGTTAGGATCTTTAAAGTCCGTTATGATGGAATGTAGGTGGCACACAGACTAGACCTCGGTTTATACTCTCATCCGAAGGATAGTTGTTCTTCTTTTTCTTCTTCTTCTTTGTCTTCTCTTATGATGTAATTTGCGTATTCACGTATTTCCTTTCCGTACGCCAAACAGCTCGTGCTCTGACCGTCGTACCCTCAATTTTCCATGTTTACGCCTCATCCTCGTCTTCCTTCGCTGTCTATCCCTCTTCTCCTCTTCCTTTTCCTTCTCTATCTTTCCTTTCCTCCTCCTTTTCTTTTTTGCTAGTATCATTTGCGCCATTATGTTTTTGCACCCCTTTTCCGAACATCACGTGCGTTGATCATCTGCTTCTTTGGCCTAATGCCGTTGACATTCTTCATAATATAACATCCATTTTACAAACAACACGTGCGTAGGCCATTGCGCTCCCAATTTCCATATTTATGCCTCATACTCCTCTTACACCTCCTCCTCTTCTTCGTCTCCTCCTCTTCTTCCTCCTGCTATTCATTCTCTCTTATCTTGCGTCTTCTTTTGCCTAATGTCATTTGTGTCTTCGTATGTGTCCATTCGTTTTGCGAATAACACGTGCGGTTTCTGTCCATTCCCCAATTTCCATGTTTACGCTTGAAAACGTCTTGGGCGTCCCCATAAGGTCTGACACGTTTTAACACTGTTTTCCCAAAATCCATACAGCGCCGTGGTGTGCATTTCGTAAACAGCCTAGCAGTTCGTATTCGAGAACGAGAGAGAGAGAGAGAGAGAGAGAGAGAGAGAGAGAGAGAGACAGACAGACAGACAGACAGACAGACAGACAGACAGACAGACAGAGTATGGGGGTTCTTTGTGTATGTGTACCTCTGTGTCTGTGTGTGTGTTTGTGTATCGGCGTGTTGTGTCTGTGTGTAAAAACATGTGCAGTTTATTTATCCTCGAGAAATGAAAGTCCGTTTCTCTGGCTTCCTTGTTCACTTGAAGGCAGGTTTTTTTCCCGTCGTCTTTTAATCCATCGTTACAATAGTAACAGTGCTAAAATAATTGTTCTAATCTATCCCACATTTTAAAGGTCAGAGAGCTGCCCACGGTGCTGACCAAAAATCAGGTTCATACTCCAGCCCTGAAAGATACGCGCCCACTGTTGCATCTCGTGCACTGTCAAACGGTCAGGATAGATAAGTCCCGCCAGGTTTCTCGTGCACTGTCAAACGGTCAGGATAGATAAGTCCCGCCAGGTTATGCGAACGTTTTATTTGAACCTGCCACTTGTAAATTTGAACTGAACGAGCACTTTTCAAGTACCACTTCAGCGACATGGAATTTGGCAAAAGGGAAAGAGAAACACCATACAAAGCATCATTACAGAACGTCAGTGATCATCACCATCGAGAATCAAACCCAGGTTCACTAACTGTACCTGTACTATTGCCTTCTAAATGTGGTTCTCAACTCTCAAGGCGATAGATAGATAGTCTGTCTGCACATTAGGACTTCTTATCTTATTATCGGGAAGACAGTTTTCTCTGGACTAGAAGTGACGACTTGGGGGTCTCCTGATCTAATTTGAAAGCCATCAGAGCTTCAGGCCGAGAACCTAATGCTAGAAAAACAGGGAACACTGGAAGGAAAGACAAGAGGAAATTTAATGGAACAAGACACTTTAAGAAATGACAGTAGAGGAATAGGGCAGACATTGCTACTATGTATATGTAATTCATGTGAATTAAAAAATAATAATAATAGGCACTTCCTATCCCCCCCCACCCTTCCCTTGGGGATGCCGGGGGTTTCTGTATAAATAGTATCCCAACTTTCTGGAAATTTAGTGATTTAAGTTCCCACTGTCGCTGTCTTTCTCATTTGTTCTTTCACATTCCTACTCTGTTCTATCAATCTGCTATACTATTTTTTTCATCGCTAGACAAGACAACAACCTTTTTTTCTTTTTTTTTTTAAAGAAAGCTCTCCGGGACAAAATTTTTTATTTTTGTGTGAGGTCTGTTGTATCAGCTTGGGAATATTGGACGCTTTCTGCCAAATGGTCACTAGGGCTTCCCATGATATTATTATTTAGCAATGTAGGCATTTTATATGTATGTGTTTTGTTGATATTTTATAATAATGTTTGTTTTCTATTTAGTTTTTTTTGTAAACGGGGTTTCGATAAATTAGAGTATATCCTCAGCGTCTCCTGCGTGGGATGCCGTTATTGTACAGTGGCCGGCTGATGGAGTGCCTTCAGTGTTACCACTGGGGTTGTTTCGGCAAATCTTTTATGCGGATCAGGGGTGAGTCCTCTTTTACCCAAAGTGTTGTCTTGATTTTGTGGTCCTGATTCGGCTCTTTGCAGTCTGCTGGACCCTGTAAGCAATGAATAACTAACTAACTAATAGGCACTTTGCCCGAAAGACAATCTGAACCCAATCTGAGCGTCAGAGGCTTTTTAGGACATACGCTTACACACAGCCTATGACACTCAACTAGCGTCCAGTTCACCTGTTTTGCCATAGAGGAATACTCCTAATGGAAGTACGGTTTCAGGATGTGGTTGCTTATGGATGAAGCGGGAAAATTATCTGCATAAGCTTACTTCAGAGGAATTTAGGGAAATACCAATCTACCGAGAAAATAGTCTTGTATTGACGGTAAAAGTTGCAGGATATGAATGAAGGTGGGTAACGTGGAAGAAATGAATTGCCAACATCCTGTATGATTCCTCGACTATTATGGAACGTAAACTTGGTAAAGTAACCCATATTCACAATTTAACTTTAAAAAAAGAGAATAAAAGAAAAGGAGAAATAGGCTTACTTGTGGTAAAAATGTAATGCAGGATAATGGTTGCCAGTCTGAAGATGAATGAGGCGGCATAATTGCTGGCGTCGATGAATAGGCTTCGACAGAGCAATTAATGTCCTATGACCATGTTTTACACGCGAATTGCGTGAAAAAACCACCCATTTTCACACACGGAGGCAGACTGGCTTTGGAAGTACGGTGATACCAAGCTTGATGATGGATAAGGTGGAAAGTTCAAATTACCAGCATTCATCGTGTGTTTTTGACCACATTTAACGTGAATTCCGTGAAATTGCGACCCAGCCTCACAGCTAAGGAAACAAGGGAACATTTCTGTTGAACGTAGGGCTACAATGGATGGTTTGAAGATGAATGAAGCGGAAGAATCGCCAGCACCCTTGAGGAGTTCTCCGATGGCCAATGATCCGTATGGCATCGGATTATGTCAGGTTTTCATCGTCTTTCTTTCTCTCTTTCTCCCTTCTTTTTCTCCTTGTTGTCCTCATTCTCTTCTTGTTCTTGTGCTTCTTCTTTTTCTTGTCTGTCTATTTGTGTAGTTTTGTTATTTGCATCTTTTCTTTCTTTCGTTCTTTTTTTCTCTCTGTATGTTTAACTCTGCGTGTAGACTTTTTCTTAACTCCTTTCGTTTCATTTCTTTTTTGTTGTTGTTGTTGTCCTTTCTTCCTTTTCTTCTTCTGTCAGCGTGTCTTTTTTCTCCTTAGCTTTTTTTCTTTTCCTTCTTAATTTTATTTCTCTCCTCTTTTTTTTTCTTTTCAGTTTATAGTCCCCTCTTTTCCCGATAAGGATTTTCAGAGAGGAGACTTCGAGACCTCTTTTTCTTCATCGTCGGCTGAAAATGACTATGTGTGTCTTCTGCTTCCTCTACAGCAATGGGGGAATTTTTTATAGAGTACTCTCCGCTAATGTCCTGATAACTGATTCCTTATACGGTGGTTGAGAGAAATACATGTATAAAATGCTGTCCCTATGGTAAGCTACGCAGGCAAATTGCAGAGAAAATGTCTGTTCTGCTATCTCCACGATGGTCTGGGGAATAATCAGTGTGCAGTGAATGTTCTGCTAACCCCAAGGCTATAGTAGTCTGCGTTGTGTTGTTCTTTCTCGTTCCTTAGTCCAGCCAGGAGGCGTCATTGCTTGGACAAATGGTATAAAACTGCTGCGGCTGCTGGCGATGACTAACACCTTATTTGGCGTCTGGGACCTGGTAGCCATTCCGCATGCTGGTAGCTCTTGTGTGAAAACTGTTTACTCTCTTACTCTCTCCGTTTGTCTGTCGGTTTGGGCGGCTTCTCTCTCTCTCTCTCTCTCTCTCTCTCTCTCTCTCTCTCTCTCTCTCTCTCTCTCTCTCTCTCTCTCCCCCCCCCTCTCTCTCTCTCTCTCTCTCCCTCTCTCTCATTCCGCATGCTGGTGCTCTTGAGTGAAAACTGTTTACTCTCTTACTCTCTCCGTTTGTCTAACTATCGTTTTGGTCGCCCCCCTCCCCCTCCCCCTCTCCCTCTCCCTCTTCTCTCTCTCTCTGTTCTCCAAGACGCCTCTAGCCTTAGGCTTGGAAGAATTGTGAACAACTATCTGATGTTTCTGAAAGACGACACCATGCAAAGTGCTTGTGTAAAAATAAAAGTTTATAAAAAGTATTTTGTATATATAATTATATTTTAAAAATATATAAAATTAAGTATGTAAAATTATTTTATATATATAATATATATTTTTTTCCCCTTGAATAAAACATTTGTTTAAACCAATATATATATATATATGATGGATAGATAGATTTTTTTTTCCATTGATCAACCTTTAGTACGATTTGGGTACTAATTTTCGAAAACATACTTTTAGTAATAGAGTTGCACCTCTATGGAACAAACTTCCACAAAATATTAAACAGGCAAAAACTTTAAATAGTTTCAAAATCTTATTGATGAACAAGAAATTTTAAAATCTATAAAATACGATTTTGATAGTTGAGCGTCTTGAGCCGGTTTAAATCAGACCTGAAATATATGTGCTAAAGATGGGACATTAAATAAGCCGTGAGGATTAATGATCATCATGATCTAGTCCCTACACTACTACTACTACTACTACTACTACTACTACTACTACTACTACTACTACTACTACTACTACTACTACTACTACTACTACTAAAATGGTCCGCAGTGTTGTCAATGGACTTTCTGTCAACCCTATACGTGACCAGATGGAAATCTTAAGGCTATCTATCCCTTGAGGTAGAACATTACAAGAGAAAGGAAAATAAAATGTTGAGTAAAATGCATGATTTCTCTATGAAATGATATTGGGTTTTATTTCAACGCTTGATAACAGTAATACCAAAAAAAGTGCTTCTTTCATTTCTACACTGAGGAATCCGTTTAGTTATAACACGAAAACCAGATAGCTTTGCTTTAGTACATGGGACTGAAAAATCAAGCAGTTTTCCATCTTACATAGTTTGCTTTATAGGGCTGAAGCACTGTTGTTCTCCAATGTTATGTTCCAGAGGAGTGCGTCAGTTGAATTTTACTGCATATTGTAAGCCACAAGATTACTGTGAAGTTAATTCTTAAGTCTTGTGTTAAAAACGGATGCGCTATCTCCTGATGAAACTATGTGACGGCAGGGATATTCGATAAACTGATTAACCTGTTAGTTAGATGGCATTCTTCTTTATATGCGGAAACTGAATATTGCAAGAAAGACATTGATGCGTGAAGCATGAAGCAAATATAGATCAACTTGTTATTATTGCATGTGTTAATCTTATTCTAAACAAATTCTAAATTATGGGATTTGAGTTGAACAGAACTTATTATATGCGTTGCTGAATAAGTACCTATCTGAAAATAACTTGTGATTTGAAACGAGTTCAAACAGATCGATAATAATTAGATTTGCATGTTGTTCGTTGCAGTTAATTAGTTAATTTCTTTATGTATTTCACTTGTCTGTTAATATACGAAACATTTACCTTGAAATATAATTTATTGTAACCAGCCAACAACAGAATATCGACGGAAATTATAAGCCTAGTCTTCGTTGTAGAATGTGCACTCAACCGAGTTTCTACTGTGACGTTGCATATTCAACTACGATGACGTGGATACGTAAATGAGGTCAAGTGATCATTATTAGAGCTGTGCATTCTTCAACATGAAGGCGGGGACTGAATTCGTGAAAAAATATTTAATTTTATTGCATAAAATTTCAGTTTGGAATTAGGAAAACCTTTTAATCCGCGATGGTTGACGTCTTCGCGAGAAGACTTTTTGTATGTGTTGTCATGGCATTGTTTACGTTGCCACGACATTGTGAATGTTGTCATTGCGGAACCAGGTAACTGAACCTTGTTTCTAACTTTTTGTGTCCATGTTTCCTAGGGACCCGTATTGTTTTACGTAGTTTCCCTGGCGATGGTAGATTTTGCAATGGTTGCCAATCGCGGCTGTCACTGTTTTTTTGGCTGGAATAAAACTTACAAAAGTAGAATCAGACTCTTAAGAAAAGGAGATTTTCAGACACATTAACTGTTGCATTGCATATCAAGGTAAAGTTTAGTTTCCCATAGGTGACATGCTCATAAATATGCTGTGTCCTGTCTGTAACCACTAGGGTTGCGCGTCATCCAATATTACATGCTTGGTCACGTTACGGTAATATCGGAATAGTTCTATACATGTTGTTTGGTTATGCCGCTGCACGTTGTAGGGTCCTTATCAAGCTTATTTGGCACCTTCCTGCAAGCTGCCTATAAATTTGATAAGATGAATAGGAAAGAAAACTAAATTGTTCAACGCATCACGCGAATAGCGATACAAAAAGTAAAGATTTTTGTTCTGTCTTTATTTCTAGTCTTTCTTTCTCTATCGTGTTACTTTCACTTTGTGCTACATTTTGGGAGATGTTGTGCCCTGTTTTGTTGTTCTTAATGATGCGCACGGAAGTTTGTCCAATATGAAAGAAAATTATATTACTGTGAAAACATGAATTGAAAAATAATAACTACAAAGAAGCTATACAAAAAAGTTCCAGTGATTGCAAGATTGAAGCTGTGTGTATTCGGTCAATTTTCTACGTATTATCTGTTGAATTCGTAGCTTTTCTCGTCTATTCATCCATTCTTTATTTAATCTATCAAACTTATTAAGTTTTCCAATTGAATAGATCGAGCGCGTTGATTGTCGAGACCATTCCTGAAAAGAACAACACCGGACAATTAACGCGGGCGACCTATCACGCCGTAGCTATGGTGCATGGAGCTTTACAATAGTCACTAATTCCGTTGTGAATGAATCTAGAAGTGTTTAATACTAGGATGAGAAACTTTAACAGAACTTCACCTTTTAGGTGAAGCTCGTTGTAAAATTAAGTTCAGCTTGAACAGAAGTGACATGCAAATTTGCAGTGAGTGACTTTCTTTACTGCGTGGTCGTAGGTTTTGGTTTTCTGGTTTGGTACCGGATTATAAAGGAAACG
Source organism: Oncomelania hupensis (assembly GCA_036898135.1). Classification (NCBI taxonomy): domain Eukaryota; kingdom Metazoa; phylum Mollusca; class Gastropoda; order Littorinimorpha; family Pomatiopsidae; genus Oncomelania; species Oncomelania hupensis. The sequence goes on along the minus strand of CM072512.1, from coordinate 76,898,874 downwards.
TTATTGCAAATCAGTTTTAAAAAAATTCCCCGAAAGTGACAAAGAACATGTGTTTTGCAGAGCTTTGCCGTTTGCGCTGTCTTGCCTTGGTCCCGAATTACCGCAGTGGTGTGAGGGTGGGGAGGCTGGTATCGTAGGAGTGACCCGATGTGAAATTGCTCTGTTGTGTGCCAAGGTTTGGGTATCTCTGCAAGTTGCTTCCCAGTCCATTCTTCAATATGCCATCAGATTAGGTTTCTTTTGTCTTCTGCTCCGTCTCTTTCTTCCTTCCCATCGTCCCCTAGAGGATTGTTTTGTTATTATTGTTGTTGTTGTTGTTGTTGTTATTGTTGTTGTTGTTGTTGTTTTATTCGCCATTTTATAAAGCTTCTTCAGCTCAAGAGCTGCTGAAGGCGCGGGCCGATAGAGGATCTGATTCAAGGCGCACGAGGCGCTCACTTGCACAATAGACCTTTCTGCTTGCAGTCTTTGGAGCATAGCATGATGCCAAGACGACTGATCACAATATTGAAAGGACACCAGATCTTTTGTCGTGAGCATACCACTGCAATTTTCATCTACAAAATCGTCATTATTATTATTATTATTATTATTATTATTATTATTATTATTATTATTATTATTATTATTATTATTATTATTATTATTAGTTCCTGAGCTATATATATAGAGAGAGCTCGGAAACTATTGTTTTCGGCTTTTGGCATCGGGCGTCCGTCCGTCCGTCCGTCGGTTTGTCCGTAGTAGTAGTAGTACTTAGTTAGTTAGTTAGTTATTCATTGCTTACAGGGTCCAGCGGACTGCAAAGAGCCGAATCAGGACCACAAAATCAAGACTACAACTTAGTAGTAGTAGTAGTAGTAGTAGTAGTAGTAGTAGTAGTAGTAGTAGTAGTAGTAGTAGTAGTAGTAGTAAGTTAGTTAGTTAGTTAGTTAGTTAGTTAGTTAGTCATTGCTTACAGGGTCCAGGCGACTGCAAAGAGCCGAATCAGGACCACAAAATCCAGACCACAACTTTGCTGAAAGAGGACTCGCCCCTGATCCGCATAAAAGATCTGCCGAAACAACCCTAGTGGTAACACTGAAGGCATTCCACCAGCCGGTCACTTTACAATAAAGACATCCCACGCAGGGGACGCTGAGGCTATACTCTAATTTATCGAACCCCCGTTTACAAAAAACAAAATAGAATATAAACATCATTATAAAATATCAACAAAACACATACATATAAAATGCCTACATTCCCAAATAATAAAATCATAGGAAGCCCCAGTGACCACCTGGAAGAAAGCGTCCAATATTCCCAAGCTGATCCAACAGACCTCACACACAAATAAGGAGTTTTGTCCCGGAAGAGTTTTCAGGAAAAAATGTACGTGACTGGTCTAGCGAAGAAGAAGATAGTATAATAGATTGATAGAACAGAGTAGGAATGAGACAGAACAAAGGAGAAAGACAGCGACAGTGGGAACTTAAAGCACTAAATTTCCAGAAAGTGGGGATACTATTTATACTGAAACCCCCGGCACCCCCAAGGGGGAAAGTAGTAGTAGTAGTAGTAGGAGGAGGAGGAGGAGGAGGAGTAAGAGGAGTAAGAGGAGTAGTATTTTGATGACACCTTATAGTGATGCTAGCGTCAGTTAAAACAACGATGCTGATGCATAGGTATGCAAAAACTGTAACTTGATTCATTACATGGAATGCAGTTCGCTCCTCGTAACTGTTGTGAGTTTTCCTTTGTAAAGACAGTAACTGTATTTACATCAAGGATGTTTCAATAATATTTATAAATTTGCATTTGATCAATATATATGGACAAACAAGTTTGTTATTTGTGTGTGTTTTTTTCCGAGGATTGACAGAAAGTCTTTATTTTATCTTCACGTAAAGGACCAAAACTTCGTGGGAATAATGTATTAATAATTTAACATTATGCAATACCTGGAACTCAGCAGTAATAATACATTCATGAAGTACGCAGCTGAACAGTCAATTAAAATCAACAGGAAAAAAAATTATTGGATAAATTTTTATTCCATGGGCACTGAAAAACTTTCATCAACTGGATGCTCTGAACCTTTCCCGAGGCTGCACAGAAAGTAATCATGAACTAGAAATAGATATGTAAACCTTGAATCTTCATGAATAGAACTGATTGAAAATTCTTTGGGGCATATTGCAATAATGATGATTACAGCAAAAACTAACTAGCACCAGCCGACTGTTTACAGACATGAATGCTTGAGTTGCTACTTAAACTTGGGTATATGTTCTTTCTTGTGTAATATCATATGCTCAGTTTTTGATTTAATGGTATTTTGTTTATGTAATTGTTTGTGGTATGTGTGTGAGAGCGCGCGTATGCGTGTGTGCGCGTGGACTTGTTTACACGGCATTATATGGACAAACTAGTGAACATCTACATAACTTGTTTTGACAGCCCTCGTTGGTTTGACGTCAAACCAAAGATCTGTTAGAGTTAGGGTGGTGTTATGGTAAGGGTTACGGTTAGGGTTAGCGTTAGAACACTTAAAAGTACGTTAAAAAGGGACGAAATATGACCCATTGTCAACACAACGTATGTGGCGTTTCAGAAAAGTCATAATAACGCCGTGAAAAGAAGTGTGTGTCTATGTGTGTGCGTGCGTGTGTATATGCGTGCATGCGTGCTGGCGCGCTTGCTGTTTACATTTTATTATATTTTAGTTCCTTTTTGTATGATTTATTTTAATCTTATTTATTTGTTTTGCTATCATCAGGGTTGAGCGAGCACCACTGTGTATAGCAGGCACAGGTGTTTGGTTTAGATGGCTATAGCAAACTCCAATCTTAGCGGTCGCGTCGGTTTGAGCTGAAAGTTATTCATTATATCTTTTACTGTTTGTATCTGGCAAGGGTTACACAGGTTGCTGTTTAAAATGTACAGAGAGACAGCTGTTGTCTGCGAGTTTCATGAAATGAAACATCATATCCCCCTTGATACCTCCCATACCCTTGATATCTCCCCGCCCCCCTCCATGATGCCTCACCATACCCCCTTGATACCGAACCCACTTGATATCCTCATACCCCCTTGATACCTTCCGACCCCCTTGTAACCTACCTGTTATTTAATACTTCCGTTGATCGTTTCGCAGGTATGGATGAAAGGAATCGACGTTGTTTGTAGATTATAGTCACACGACACTTTCGAAATATGACTACTGGACCGATTTATACTGACACCAGCGGGCATTGTTGTAAAAAAAATATATGACCAGACGTTGACCAATCCATTCGAACAAAGGACCTTTCGGTTACTAGCAAGACGCTCTTACCAACTGAGCTACCCGACGAGGAATCGACCGTAGTTGTTTGTATGTAGATTATAGTCACACGACACTTTCGCAAATAGGTGACTACTGGACCGATTTAAAACTGACACAGCGCCAGTTGTTGGTAAAGAAAATAATATGATCACACGTTGACCAATCCGGGATTCGAAAGCGACCTTTCGGTTACTAGCAAGACGCTCTTACCAACTGCTACCCGGCCCCTCGAAGGAATCGACCACACATACCCCTTATATATACCCGTATCCCGTTATGCCTACCCATGCCCTTTAAACCTAACCGTAGCCCCCTTTTACCTACACTTACCACCCACCCGATCCTTGGTAATACTACTACTACTGCTACTACTAATACACACTAATAATAATATGGAATATAGAATAATACAAATAGAAATCATTAAAAAACACCAAGGTTTAAAGAAATTTATATAATATAATAATAATAATAATAATAATAAAATAATAATAAAAAAAATAATATAATAATAATTTATTATTATTATTATTAGTTTATAAATAATAAAAATAATAATAATATAATAAAAATAAATAATAAAATAAAATAATAAAAAAATAATAATAATAAAAAGGTAAAAAGACTAAATTAAAAAAAGATCCATATTGTAGTGTTTAAAAAAAAGGGCCGCGTGAAATTTGAACTGTCGCCCTGACAGTAGGCGAATGTTTTACTAAGTAACTACCAAGCTTCCTAGAAAGACCATCAATTTTTTTGGTCTATATTTAAATCTGCTGAAACCTCAATTTGATTTTTAATGGAACGAGCGGAATGAGGCTAGCAGTTTGTGGACATTTTGTTATTTATTTTATCTCAGAACGGTTAAAGTCTAAGGAAATGTCGGCTATAACGATTTCGCTGGTTTTGAGCACACAGCAGGATGAGCGCCCAGCACCTGCCCAGATCAGTCCATAGGCAATTTTATAGTAAGGCGAAGAAGGACTGAACTTTATTTGATAGATTGCGACAGCACTGCAATGTCCCAAATAAACCAGCTGCAAACAAACGCACACACACTCTCACACACCTCTCCCCCTCCTCCACACACACACACACACACACACACACACACACAACACCTCCACCTCCCCCTCCACCTCCATCCCACACCGCCAACAACAACAACAAAGAAATAAATGCATAGCGAAGAAACAAACATCCTTCATACCTTGGTTTGTATATGATTTTGAGATTCTTCTTATATTCCTCCATGAGACAACACTGACTCTCCCCTTAAAAAAGGAGAATGCGCAGAAGAATATACAACTGAAAATCGAACGCTCTAGAGTGTGCATTAAAGTCAATTGGCGATGAAAACATTAACCAAATGTTACCCAAATTAGGAGACTGTGAAAAGGTCCCTTTATTATGCCAGTAGTACTGTAAGCTTACGTTAATGAGGGTATTTTCGCAGCGATAACCTATTCAATAACAGTACTAAGAAAAATTATTCAAAACTTTGAAAATAAAACCGTAATGTCAGTTAGGGATTAGCAAGACATTAGAAAATAAGGGAATGACAAAACAACAAACGCACACACACACACGTACACACACCCTCACACAAACACACCCACACACACGCGCGCGCGCACACCCACTTACACACACACACGCGCACACCCACACGCGCACACCCACACACACACCCACACACACACACCGGCGCACGCGCTTAATAGTGTGAAGTGCAGTGGTTTTAAAAGGTAGATTATGCATCAGATGCCTTTCAGATGCTTCTTAAATTTAGGACAGAAAAATAAAAAAACGAAAACAAAAAGAAGAAATCGATTTAAAAAAAAAACGCACATTGACGAGCACTTATGTCAACTGACGATTAAAACATTATCAAAAAGAGAAGAGGAAATTCAAAAGCTTCGGAAGCCTCTCCAATGCTGCTTTGGGGGCAGACTGTCCGCGATAAAAGAATTAACAGAAATCAGCATTTAAAACTGAAAACAAAAGCACTAAGGTGAATTAAATGTCTTGTTTTTTTTTTAACCTTTTGTCAACTAGAGATTAAAGCATTGTTATTGTAATGCTGATTATTTTATCTCTCTTCCAGTTGGAGTAAGAATGTCTGAAATGGGCAATTCAAGTTTAAAACTGAATGCATTGAGCTATTTTCCAGCTAATGAGCTTGTTCCATCTAGAGATCAGTATTAATGGCAATTGTGTTTTAGACGGCTGTTTTGGAGGAACTTTTTTTTTAAAATATTCTGTCTCTCTCTCTCTCTCTCTCTCTCTCCCTCTCTCTCTCTCTCTCTGTACGTGAATGTGTGCGTGCGTGCGTGTGTGTGAGTGTGTGTGTGAGCGCGCGCGCTTGTGTATTTACCCAGGTCATTATCAACTCGACACAACATTGCCCAATTCCAACTTTTCTCTTTCTCTCTCTCTCTCTCTCTCTCTCTCTCTCTCTCTCTCTCTCTCTCTCTCTCTCTCTCTCTCTCTCTCTCTCTCTCTCTCTCTCTCTTTCTTTCTCACTCACTCACTCTCTCCCCACCCCCCCACCCCTCGCTATTTTTTGTTGGGCTGCAAAACCGCAGTCATGCGAGCATGATGGCTGTTTTTGATTGTTCATGGCCTTAATTCTGATTTTAACCCTAACCCTTGGTTCACTGCATTTCTCTTTGGCATGCATGTTCATTTGCTTGGAAGACATTGCCTTCCATTATTTTCGTTTGCAGTTTTGTTATGGAACTGTAGATTATTTCCTCATCATGTTGGAAGGTTTACCCCAAATATTGATTTTTCTTCTTTTTTTTTTTTTTTTTTTTAGAGAATCGAATGGAACAGATTTTTTTGGGCGTAAACTTTAATATTTATCTCTTTTTTTTTTTATTAACATGCCTTCACCATTTCTTCTTTATTTATTTTTAAAATTAGCGGAGTAATAAATTGTATTTAATAAAGTTTGTGTTCTTGCTTCGCTTGCTTGTTCATATCGATAAAAAAGGGTCTATCACCACATTGTGTCTCTACCACGGCCTCATCATATTCCCAAGTGTGTGTATATGAGCGCGCGGTTGTGCATATGTATTTGCATGTGTGTGTGTGTGTGTGTGTGTGTTTGTTTGGGTGTGTCTGTGTTTGGGCCTATGTCTGTGTTTATTTGTCTCTCTCTCCCTCTGTGTATGTGAATGTGTGTTCGTGTGTGTTTGGGTGGCTGTGTGTCACGTGGGGTTTATGGGCTCTGCACAATGGAATTATGGACCCTCACGTTTATTCGGTGGGAACTGCTAGTAAGTCACCCTATGAACTACTTTAATAAATTTATTTGTTTCGCTCGTTCTGTGTTAAGGTTGGGGTACAGAAATAGATAGAAAAATGGTAAAAGATTACTGTCACACTAGCTTTCACACGGCTATGAATCATATGTAGTCCAGCCCCTTGATAACAGTTAAAATCACACATTTATTTCTTCTACTCTATACAAGATTCTCTAAGTACTAATCTAACTTAAGAAGTATCTTTCAATGCTAATAGTTCGATCGCTGATAGTCTGGGCAGCTGTTATTTCTTCCTCGGGCACTTGCTAAAAGTTTTCATGTAGATTTGGACTACTGTGGTCCGTTTTACAGTTTCTGAAGAGTTGGACTACTGTGGTCCTGTTATGATCAGTTTAAGTGCACCTTGGCGTGTTCACTTAACTGCTAGATGGAGCGTCCGAAGTCCTTCTGTGAGGTAGCTTCTGGTCCACCTGGGTAGTTGTGTAGTTGGGTTCCCTTGCCACGCTGTGGGGTCTGACAGGGAGTTTCCGGGTAGCTCTTTCCGTCTTGTGCGGTAGAGGATACTCCGCCAACTAGTCGTTTCTGTGGAGTGGTGCGCACAGGATAGCTCGCCTGCTCGTCTGTAATATAAGAGACGAAATTCTGCACAACCCTGAATAATCGGTTTGTGCAGAGCGTCTCACTGAAAGCCAAGGTAGCCCTCAGTGATAGCTCCACATCTCTATACATAAGCGACGAACATTCTGCTACTTCCGGGTTCCACTGGAATCTCAACTCTAAATTCCTATACATACATAAATATCAATCGTGTCTAACTATACACATACAGAATTAATAATAATATAAACATTCAGTGGTACAGCCACTGGCCTGCAAACATACATATAAGTTAAACAACAGTGGTTCCGTACGGGATACAACATGGCGGCGCAACCGGTCGTGTTTCGCCTCGTGGTAGGCTCTTCCACGTGGTCCCGCAAATTCGGATTAACAATTCACATTTATGCATAGCAAATTCTTCAAACATAATTTCAACAATAATATAAATATATCACGATGAAACAGAAGGGTGTTCATTTACCTGTTTGACAAGTTCAGGCCCGTGATGACTAAATAGAATTCTGAGATTCTAAGTCCTGCTTCCTGGTCTATGAGTGAAGATAGTTCTCTGCTAGCTAAGGAGATGTTACTTCTTCCTCGTCTCACACACGACTGACCAAGCTGTGCTAGGTTTTGACACAGTCAAAACTGCTCTACCCACTTAGCCTGCTGCTGATTGGTTAAAACGGTCCGATTCAAAGCTCAAGTGCTGACTCACTGCGCTAGCGTGGGTCAGGCTCGCGGTGTGTGGTCTGCTGTGTAATTTAATTGCTGCTGTGTTATAGTCTAACTTCTAAAGTTACAAGTACTACACATGGCTAAATAGTCACTGGGCAGAGTTAAAACTAGCCAATTCATGACAGGCTCCCTCAACTGAAAAAAGGCGATGACTACTGGATTCGACCTTTTTCTACTACAGAGCCTAGTTTAACACTGCACTATCCTAGGGTCCTATTTACAAACTAAGTAAGTTGCTCTACCTGAGCTGCAATGCTGTGCCAGGTAGCTATGGACACTAGTGACAGGGTATTACTGGGCGGGGACGAATTCTGGTGCTGTGGCCCTTAGTTGTGTTGGGTGGGCGACAGCTGCTGTGTCCTCCACGAGATGGCGACTGAGGTAGTCGGCTCCGTGGTTTTCTTTGCCGGGGATGTACTCGATTTGGAATGAGTATGCCTGAAGGGTGAGTGCCCATCTCATCAGGCGAGAGTTCAAAGACTTGGAGGCTGCCAGGAACGATAGTGGTTGGTGGTCCACCTGAACTGTGAAGTGGGTCCCATACAGGTAGAGTTGGAACTTTCTGTATGGCCCAGACTAGTCCAAGACATTCTTTCTCCGACGTGGCGTAGTGGGTCTCGGCGGGTCTCAATTTTCTGCTGGCGTAGGCGACAGGGAATAGCGTCTCTGCATTCTTGGGGTCGCGCTGTAGCAGTACTGCTCCGAGGCCTAAGTCGCTTGCGTCGGTGCGAAGAACGAATGGCTGAGTCAAATCGGGTAGGTGGAGTACTGGCGCCGATGTCATTCTGTCCTTGAGTGTTTGGAATGCTGTGTCACATTCCGCTGTCCAAACTACTTTGTCCGGGGCGATTTTCCGGGTTCCATTTGTCAGTGGTACGGCGATGCTGTTGTAGTTGGGGATGAACTTCTGGTAGAAGCCGCAGAGTCCTAGAAACGACTGCACTTCCTTCTTGGTCTTGGGCCTAGGAGCGTCGAGTAGGCGTTTCACTGTCTTTTCTACCGGTCGCAGGCTTCCTTGACTGATGGTGTGTCCCAGAAATTCTAGTTCTGTGAATCCAATCTGACATTTGGTGGGTCTTGCCGTCAATCCCGTGTCTCTGAGGCGGGCGAGTAGTTGTTGTAGGAGCGTGACATGTTCCTCCCACGTAGGTGTTGCGATGAGGATGTCGTCCATAAACGAATGTAGGTGCTCGCTGCTCAGGGGTGCCAGGAGTTTTCGCATCATGGCGCTGAAGATGCTGGGTGCGTTGTGGAGTCCGAATGGAAGTACGTTGAACTCGAAGTGTCCTTCCATAGTGCTAAACGCTAGGTACTTTCGGACTTGTGGTTGTACTGGTATCTGGTAGTATCCTTTGCTGAGGTCGATGCGTGAGAAGTACTTCGCTCGCTGTAGCTTGGCAAATAGGTCTGTCTGGTCCGGGAGTGGCTCTGGCTGGAACTGCGTTACCGCATTCAGGAGTCTGAAGTCGATGCACAGTCGATGCTCTCCGTTGGGTTTTCGCAACAATACCGTGCCTGCGCTGTAGGGTGAAGTAGACTCTGAGATGATTCCGGCTGCCAGTAAGGTGTCTATCTCTTCCTTGATGGCTCGCTGCTGAGACAGTGGCATCGGGTAGAGCTTCTGGCGGACGGGTGTTGGGTCGGTCACCGTTAAGGTTACTTCGACGAGGTCTGTCCTCCCTGGTCGGTCTGTGAGCACAGTCTGATGTTGTCGAATGACCTGTAGTACTTGCTGTTGCTGTTTAGCGGCTAGGTCTCCGTTGAGTATCACGTCTTTGTAGGTTTCTTTGGAGTGCAGGGGATACTCTACTGCATTGGTCTCCATGCTTTCTCCTTCTTCCGCGATGGCGATGGCTAACAAGTTGTGAGTGCTGGGGGTCGCTGGTCGGTCCGTGTACTTCTTGAGGAGATTGATGTGGTGGTATCGGGCTCTCCCGTTCACCTCTACTTGGTAGACTGTCTTGGATTTCTTGGCAGTCACCCGGTACGGTCCTCTCCAAGCGATGTCCAGCTTGTTGGTTCCACTTGGAAGTAAGAGTAGCACTTGATCGCCGACTTGCAGTTCTCTGTCCTTCGCGTGGCGGTTGTAGTACTTCGCCTGACGGGCTCTTGCCTTCTTCAGTGCTTCACCAGCTTTCTTCCACGTTGCTTTGAGGGTTTCCTGCAGGTCTGCGACGTACTTGGTGGCACCTCTTGGTGTGTCGTCTATCTTGGCTTCCGTCCAACTTCTGCGTAGGGCTTCTAGCGGTCCTGCTAGAGGTCTGCCGAATAGCAATGTTGACGGGGTGTAGCCTGTGGCTGCATGGGGCGTTTCTCGGTATGCGAACAGTGCCGCATTCACGTAGGTGTCCCACGCTTCTGGATTGTGTCGTCGGCGACTTTCCTGAGTATGGTGAGAAGGGTTCCATTCAGTCTTTCTACTTGTCCGTTGCTGGCTGGGTGGTATGGTTGTGTGCGAATGTGATGGACTTGTATCAACTCGAACACGTCTTGCATCAGGCGGCCGGTGAACTGAGATCCGTTGTCCGTTCTAATGCTGTCCGGGAATCCGACTCTGGTAAAGATGGCGATGAGGGCATCTGCGATCTTCTTGGTGTCGATCGCTGGCAACGGGACTGCTTCGCACCACATCGTACATGCGTCGACGAGTGTGAGTAGAAATCTGTTCCGCTTCTTGGTCATGGGGAGTGGTCCTACTATGTCTACTGAGACTTGCTGGAATGGCACGCCGACTACTACTGATGGTCCTAAGGTAACTGGTACGGTGTGATGTCGCGGGGAATATCGTTGACATTGGTGGCAAGATTTCACGTAGCGCTTGACATCCTCCGTGATTCCTGGCCAATAGTAGTGTGCGCTGATTCTCTGCACTGTGGCTCCAATTCCCATGTGTCCGCTGAGTGGCATGCTGTGGCCAATTCTAGTACTTGGGCTCGAAGGGTGGCTGGTAGTACTAGTTGGGTGTGATCTCCATCTCCTTGACGATGTAGAACTCCCTCTTCCATGTAGAAGTCTCCCTTGTGCGGGGGTGTGTGCGCCTTGGGTAGCTTCTGGAAGCACTTCGCTATCGAGGTGTCTTCTTTCTGTGCTGTTTTGATCTCTTCGAGTCCTGGATTCGGAGCGAACTCGGGCTGGGGGTGGTTGGGTTTTAGCTTGGGCCCTGGTTTGCACTGCAGCTATCTCTACAGTTTTAGGGGGCGTGCCTAAGAACACATACCTACAACCTAGCACTAGATCATACAGGGGTTTCTGTAAAACAGCTGCTTGGATTCGTCCTGTGACGTACCTACTCTCTACTTCTATCCAAGCTATTGGGCAAGTAGTCGTCGGTTTCGTCAAGTCTGCTCCTTGTAGTTCGACTGTCTTGTCTGTCAAGTCCGCGCGCGATACAAGAGATTCGCTAACTATCGCGTCGTATGATAGACCTGTGTCATACAGACAGCTCGCTTCTTTTCCGTTGACCTTGACCGTGTCTGTCACCGAGGGGTGATCTCCGATCGTGTGTGGCTTGTTACCGCTACTTTGAGTTAGAACTCTGTGCGCTGGCCGGCTTTCGCGCTCTTCCCTACGTTGTGCGGCCAACTTGAAACAGTCTGCGGTGGAGTGATTGTTTCTGTTGCAGAACGAGCAATACCGTCTCTGTTCTGCGGGACCTCTTTTCCCGAATTCCGTGTTGGGTCCTTTATTTTGCCCAGGTCTGGGGTTATTCGGCTTATTCGCGGTGCGCTCTTCCCGGTTAGGGCTTCGTTTCTGTGCCTCTTTCCCGTTAGGCTTTAGGTCTCGCCTGAAGCTCTTGGCTTCTCCGTGTGCGGCCACGTACCTATCTGCGACCTTGACCAGATCTTCTAGTCTTTCCGCGCCCTGCTCTACTGAGAATGTCCTCAGCTCGGGGGTCATGGTTTCCCGTAGCTGTTCCCATACTAACAGTTCTGTCAGTCCATCATACGTCTTAGCCGTGGCTGACTGGCTAATCCACTTATCCAGCATTGTGGACAACCGATCCGCGAACTGCGCATAGCTCTCTCCTTTCACTCTCCGATTGGTGCGGAACTTTTGCCGTAGCATTCTCCTGTTCAGTTCGAATCCCGTTAGGAGTGCCTCTTTTACTTTGTGATAGTCAGTCACTCTGTCAGTCGGTAGCTTACTGTAGATGTCATAAGCCTTTCCTCTAAGCCCTTGACTAAGCTTAAAAGACCAATGAGTGGGATCTAGTTTGTACTCTGTTGCTAGACGCTCAAACCTAGTCAGATAGAGATCTAAACCTTCTTCTCTCTCATTGAATGTTCCCAGTGGAAATGACATTCCTTGTACAGGGTTGGATGCTACCTCTAGCTGATCTGAGTGGGAGGGGTTGAGGAAGAACTTGAAGCTCCTGATCCCAATCTTCTTAGCTCTAACTCATGCTGTCTTTCTTTTGCCCTCTCATACTCCCATCTCCTACTTTCTGCTTCTCTCTCTGCGGCTAATGCTGCCTTCTTCTGTTCTACTTCTAATTCTAGTTTCTTCTGTTCTCTTGCTGCTTCTAACTCTAATTTCTTCTGCTCTCTTGCTGCTTCTAACTCTGCTTTCTTTTGCTCTGCTTCTAGTTCTGCTTTTTTCTGTTCTCTTTCTGCGGCTCTCTCTGCCGCTTCGAGTTTCTTCGCCTCTCTCTCTGCTGCTCTCTCTGCCTTAGCCTCCTGTTTTTCTACCTCTGCATTGATATACGCAATTAGGTCTCCCCCTGCTAAGTGTAAAGCTTCTCCTAGTTCCTTGAAACGCAATCTCAAGGCCACTGGGTCCGACATTGCCAAACGTGTCTATGAACAACCTCTGAATCAAGTGGAATACCAAAACACTAGCAATATTGCAATTCACTAAAAACAATGCAAAGACAATCAAATTCGTAATCGATAATAGAATAGAACAAGAGTCAAATGGCATACAACAGTTATTTAAGCAAAACCTGCAAAAGAACAATGCACCATACAGGCACAAAAATATTTGAAGCAAAAAAGTTTTTAACTAAAGAATAGTGCACCCAACTGATCAGTGTTATACCCTTACACTATTCTAAGTTATTCTACTTCTACTGTTATCTAATTTTATTGTACTTAGGTCCGGTTATACCCAATTCCTATTATACACAGATCCTAGCTAGGCTCGCCAATTAAAGTGTCACGTGGGGTTTATGGGCTCTGCACAATGGAATTATGGACCCTCACGTTTATTCGGTGGGAACTGCTAGTAAGTCACCCTATGAACTACTTTAATAAATTTATTTGTTTCGCTCGTTCTGTGTTAAGGTTGGGGTACAGAAATAGATAGAAAAATGGTAAAAGATTACTGTCACACTAGCTTTCACACGGCTATGAATCATATGTAGTCCAGCCCCTTGATAACAGTTAAAATCACACATTTATTTCTTCTACTCTATACAAGATTCTCTAAGTACTAATCTAACTTAAGAAGTCTCTTTCAATGCTAATAGTTCGATCGCTGATAGTCTGGGCAGCTGTTATTTCTTCCTCGGGCACTTGCTATAAGTTTTCATGTAGATTTGGACTACTGTGGTCCGTTTTACAGTTTCTGAAGAGTTGGACTACTGTGGTCCTGTTATGATCAGTTTAAGTGCACCTTGGCGTGTTCACTTAACTGCTAGATGGAGCGTCCGAAGTCCTTCTGTGAGGTAGCTTCTGGTCCACCTGGGTAGTTGTGTAGTTGGGTTCCCTTGCCACGCTGTGGGGTCTGACAGGGAGTTTCCGGGTAGCTCTTTCCGTCTTGTGCGGTAGAGGATACTCCGCCAACTAGTCGTTTCTGTGGAGTGGTGCGCACAGGATAGCTCGCCTGCTCGTCTGTAATATAAGAGACGAAATTCTGCACAACCCTGAATAATCGGTTTGTGCAGAGCGTCTCACTGAAAGCCAAGGTAGCCCTCAGTGATAGCTCCACATCTCTATACATAAGCGACGAACATTCTGCTACTTCCGGGTTCCACTGGAATCTCAACTCTAAATTCCTATACATACATAAATATCAATCGTGTCTAACTATACACATACAGAATTAATAATAATATAAACATTCAGTGGTACAGCCACTGGCCTGCAAACATACATATAAGTTAAACAACAGTGGTTCCGTACGGGATACAACATGGCGGCGCAACCGGTCGTGTTTCGCCTCGTGGTAGGCTCTTCCACGTGGTCCCGCAAATTCGGATTAACAATTCACATTTATGCATAGCAAATTCTTCAAACATAATTTCAACAATAATATAAATATATCACGATGAAACAGAAGGGTGTTCATTTACCTGTTTGACAAGTTCAGGCCCGTGATGACTAAATAGAATTCTGAGATTCTAAGTCCTGCTTCCTGGTCTATGAGTGAAGATAGTTCTCTGCTAGCTAAGGAGATGTTACTTCTTCCTCTCGTCTCACACACGACTGACCAAGCTGTGCTAGGTTTTGACACAGTCAAAACTGCTCTACCCACTTAGCCTGCTGCTGATTGGTTAAAACGGTCCGATTCAAAGCTCAAGTGCTGACTCACTGCGCTAGCGTGGGTCAGGCTCGCGGTGTGTGGTCTGCTGTGTAATTTAATTGCTGCTGTGTTATAGTCTAACTTCTAAAGTTACAAGTACTACACATGGCTAAATAGTCACTGGGCAGAGTTAAAACTAGCCAATTCATGACACTGTGTTTGTGCTTATGTCTGTGTTTATTTATTTTCTCTTTCCCTCTCTCTCTCTCTCTCTCTCTCTCTCTCTCTCTCTCTCTCTCTCTCTCTCTCTCTCTGTACGTGAATGTGTGCGTGCGTGCGTGTGTGTGTGAGCGCGCGCGCTTGTGTATTTACCCAGGTCATTATCAACTCGACACAACATTGCCCAATTCCAACTTTTCTCTTGTTAGAAAATGTCTAAATTAACGTCGTGTTTTTTTTCTTTCTTTTTCCAGGTTTTCTGAGTTCTGCGCTTTGTGTTTTTTTGTTTTTTTTAAATTGATTTCCTAGTTTTCAGTTCATAAGACCGATTAGAGAATTCCGTTTCGCTAAGCTGTCTTGAGTGTTGTTGTTGTTGCTGCTGTTGTTGTTGTTGTTGTTTTTGTTGTTGCTGTTGTTGTTTTTGTTGTTGTTGTTGTTGCTGCTGCTGGTGTCGCTGCTGATCTAGCAGGTTTTTTCGATCAAGGTGGGAAATGAGAAAGAGAGGGGGAGGAAGGAAGGAAAAGAGAGACAGAGAGAGAAGAGAAGGAGGAGGGGGAGCGGGAGGATTTTGAGTAATCTAAGTTTGAACGGTTTGTTTGTGTCTGAAGCTGTGTGTGGCAAGAACTTTGAGCACATTTCTGTATAACAGTAATTGCGCAATCAAGCGCTTCAAAATTCTCTCTCTCTCTCTCTCTCTCTCTCTCTCTCTCTCTCTCTCTCTCTCTCTCTCTCTCTCTCTCTCTCTCTCTCTCTCTCTCTTTGTGTGGTAAACTCCAGAGTAACTAACCGTCTTTAGCTGCCGATGGCTGTTTTCCTAAAGTTACTATTTTGGACTGAACCCGTTGCAGTCCAAAGGTTTGGAATTTTAACCCATCGTTTATATAGATACTTGACAATAAAGCAGCTGTATGCACGCACGAATTAGCATCAGAACGGTTTGCAAGTTAATCGTGTGTAAAGCGGGACTGACTAACTGACGCGCAGCTCCTAGTGGTGCAGGATTGTTCCAAGGACTAATTTACTTTTGACGAAAACGAGCTTGCCCTTAAATTTGCAATTTTATTACTTTAAACAAATATAAAGTGGGCTTTCGTTGCTCAAGTCTTACTGTATGAAGCAGGGACATGGAGGACAACCAAGACCACCATCAAAAAAGTCCAGTTCTTCATCAACAGTTGCCTTAGAGGATTCTCTAGATCCGCTGGCCCGACACCATAAGCCAACCTTTGAGAAAGGACCCGCCAACTCCTTGCTGAAGATGAAATCAGGAAAAAGGAGATGGGGCTGGATATGGCATACCCAGCGACGAACATCACCCGGCAGGCGCTGAAGTGGAACCCCAAGGGAAAGCGAAAGACAGGCCGTCCAAGGAACACCTGGCGACGCGACCTCGAGGCCGACACCGCCAAGATGGGCTACACCTGGAGTCAGTTAGAAAGAATGGCACAGGACAGAGGACTCTGGAGAGCTGTTGTTGGCGGCCCATACCCTGGCAGAGGTGACGGGCATTAAGTTAAGTAAGTAAGTTTCGTTGCTCACACCAATAGCTAAAGTTTGAATGTTCCATTTATATTCGGGCAAGCAGTAATTTCCCCTGCTTACCGGTACGCCAATACCAATGACATGTGACCTTTGACCCTATTTCTTAATCAACTACGCGACTTCAAGAGCGAGTCTTTGGTGTGTGGGAGTAAGGTAGAGTGTAATGTATCAACGACACACACACAAAAAAAAAAAAAACACAAAAAAAAAAAAAACATCTGACCGAGCAACTATTAAAAAAGGGGGTTCTGCTTCCTACCGCTTTTAGTAGAATAATGCTATTTTTAGCCCAAAAGGGCTGTCTAGCGGTTTGCTCTTTTATAGTCACGACAACTACGTTTTTTATTGACTTAAAAAAAGAACAATTCTTTCGAAATAGTTTTTTTGTTGTAAGCTTTTTTTTTCCAATGGGGCTACACTCACTGCGAATGTTAAAAGGAAGAGGCGTGGTCAAAGCAGGTCCCTTTAAAATGGATGATGGGAAAAGACCAAGGACAACATCTGGCGGAAAATAATAATGGAGGCTTGAATTTCCATTAGAACGTGTCTCGGACGTTCGATAATATAGGCGATAACAGTCGGCGATGCTTATCTGTGGCAGCCGTAATAGGTTTCTTAATATGGCGAAAACCACCCTGAAATGGGCAATAAACAGTTGACGCGTTATATTGGTTCTCGTTGTACACGGATGCGCATTACTTCATTAGTCACTTTAGTGGTTGGACAGATGTCATACATTTTCTGCATTTACTGTGCTTCGTCCTGTCAAGGTTTTTGCTAGAATATGGTATGCAGATCGTACATTCTGGCATTGGTATTCATTTTATTTTGGGAAATGTAATTTTGTTTGTTAGTTGATTTATTTGTTTTTCTGTGTTATTTTTTACAATGCTATGTTATGCTGTTTTCTGTACTACACTAGCTTGATGTTTTCAAATTGTGTTATGGTGTGTACCCGTTGAACGATGGGCATGAAAATTTTTAAGACCAAAGTAGTGATTCTTGTTTTAATGTGATATTGGTAATAGTGTCACATGTGAGCACATTTGCCAGATTTCTCTAACTTGAACACTTTTGCAGTTTCAAGTTGTCAAAGAGGTCAAGAAAATGCTTTGTAGAGTGTTGTGTTGGATAACCGTTCTTACATAGCGCTTTTCCAGCGCAAGAACAGCTCAAGGTTTCAAAAATTAATCCATGGTATGAACATTGGTATAGTTGGTAATTCGTACAGTCTTTTGATTTCCTTTAGGAGTCTAGGTTTTGTTTTGTGATTTATATTCTTGTGCTCGTGATGCTCGTTCTTGCCTCATGTCTGCCAGACTTCATGTTCTTGTAGTCTACTAGAGTTCTTCGAGCAACCAATGTCTGAACCAAGATTGTATACACAGGTTTTAGTATGGTGTTTTGGTGGATACGTGTTGCATAATTCATCGTTGTAGGAAGTTTTGTTTTGTGATTTATATTCCTGTGCTCGTGGTGCTCGTTCTTGCCTCATGTCTGCCAGACTTCATATTCTTGTAGTCTATTAGACTTCTTCGAGCAACCAGTGTCTGAACCAAGGTTGTAGACACAGGTTTTAGGAGAGTGTTTTGCTGGATACGTGCTGCATACATAATTTATTGTTATAACTTGCATGCAGGCAGGCTGTAACTTTTGAAATGCACGTTCATAGCCTTTCATTTTGTTTACGACTCGCGTCCCTGTATTGTGGGATAGGATTCCTATCAAGATTCGTACATTTATTTTACCATGGTAATTTGCGTTCAGGCTGTGTCTGTTATTGTGTAATAAATTTGTACATTTCACATTTTATATGGGTGTATTTTGAACCCTTTAGAGTGCTTCGAGCTAATCTATATGGAAGGCGGAAAGCGTCAAATGCACGTACATAGTGTCACCAAAAGTTTTTTATTTTTTATTTTTATTCGCAGTGATGAAAACTTAGCGTAGCTGTGAAAACTTAACACAGCGTAAAAATGAAAAACATAGCGATGAAAAAACATAAAAAGAAACAATATAGCTGTAGTGAAGATCTAGGATAAAGAGTTCTTGATGCCGAAAGTTAGCCATGACGTATTTTTCAGTGATGTAAACTAAATCTGAAAAAAATAGATCCAGACTCCAGGTAATAAAACAAACAGTCCGAACTACGTT
The DNA here is from genome assembly GCA_036898135.1 of Oncomelania hupensis. Classification (NCBI taxonomy): domain Eukaryota; kingdom Metazoa; phylum Mollusca; class Gastropoda; order Littorinimorpha; family Pomatiopsidae; genus Oncomelania; species Oncomelania hupensis. Next base: position 76,880,577 of record CM072512.1, on the reverse strand, counting down.
ATCCTTAGAAAAAAATGATTAAACGTCGTCTAAAATGATAAATAAACCTACTTCCTTCTCAAAGTGGTATTTTTTTAATAACATCCAAGTTCTAACAAGATGAAGGATCACTAAAGATAACTCATACGATAGCTCCGATGCTTTTTTTATAACATTTAATTTGAAGGGTTGGAGGCAAGAGAGGGTGTGGGTGGCTAGGGTTTGATTGTAAATTATTTGTTAATTTATATTAAATTATTTTGGTACATAGAACGCATTTCGGACATTTCCCATTCCTAGTTTTAATGTGGCTCGTAGGTAAATGCGCGTGCCATTGCGTGTGCATTTGCGCATGCGTAGTTTGGCTTGTACGTTTTCGACCAAACAGCTACTAGACGGGCGTGCAATTGCGTGTGCACTTTAGCGTGCAATTGCACGCGCATTTGACGCTTTCCGCGTTCCATATATCTAGTCTAAGCTTTGGTGAGAACAAATTTGTTTGGTGGAAGCCAGTTTTTTTTAATTTTTATTATATTGTATTTATTTATTTTTTGGGATTGGGGGGGGGGGGGGGGGGGGGGGGGAAGGGGGCGTACACAATCGAAATGTGTGCGCATGGGTAAGCTTAATTCATATCGATTTTCTAAACATTTATTTTATTTGGTTATCGAAGCGACTGTGGCAGAAAGAATAATGCACAGGCACTAGGCGTGACAAGAGTTGCCTTGTATGCCTGTTCCCTTCTCTCACCTCCTTTACACTCACCCCTGCAACTCTTCCCATCCCTCCCACACGACTCCCCCCACCGCTCTTTCCCCCCCTCCTTGTTCCTTGTATTTGCTTGTTTATTTTGTCTGATCAGCGAAATGGTTTAAGAAAGATGTCGCCATGTTAACTGTATGCTGACGTAGGCATCTTCTCTCGCGGTAAACGTGACAAGCGATTAGGCATAATTTAATGGAGTTTACAGGAATAGCAATCCGATTACTGAACGCACATACGTTCCAGCTTTATCGTGCTAAGATCGACATAAATCTAATTCTATCTTTAATGTTATGCCCCAAATTAATACAACTTAATAGCTGCAAGTTGATATTTTATTTTATTATTGTTTTGGTCGTCCTTCTCCTCCAAGTTGTTGTTCTATTTTATTGTTTCTTCCCTCTACCTCCTCTGCTTTCTTCTCCTACCTCTTTTTTCTTCTTAACCATCCATTAGAACAGAAATATTTGTTTATTATTAATCTACGACCTTATCGGGCAGCAAAACCAATCGTTGCTCTAACTCTCTGCAATTCCAGTCTACTTCTTTTACTGGCGCATTTTCCTTGTCCTCCTGGACTTCCAACTCTTCGTTTCTTAATCTTTAACGACCTCTTCTGGCTTTTCTTCTTCTTCTTCTTCTTCTTCTTCTTCTTCTTCTTCTTCTTCTTCTTCTTCTTCTTCTTCTTCTTCTTCTTCTTCTTCTTTCTTCCAGATATTGATTTATATATCTCAGGTATTGGACAATCGCCTCCTCTTTGTCTTATTCCTTCTTCTTTCTTTTCTTCTCCGGCTCCATTCTTGTCCTTGTATTAGGACAAATATTCGTTTCCTTATCAAGCAGCAAAGCCAAGTCGTCTCAGGCACCCTCAATCTCCATCTCTTCTTCTTCTCTTCCTTGTCCTTTTTTAGGACAGATATTTGTTAATTATTAATTTAAGACCTCATTCGTCTGTTAATCCACTCCCAGTCACTTCAGTCTTCTGATTTCTCTCGTTCTTCCTCTTCTTCCACTGTACATCTGGAAATACTTTGAAACATTTGGGTATCACAACGAGCCATATGTTGGTCGTACAGTCGTCCTGTCGGTCAAATCTTTGTTCAACATGGTTTGTTCTAAATCTGAAAAGCGGCAGAACTGATTTTGGTTTTTATATACAGGCATTTCAACTCATGGTCAATCGTTATGTGGCAGTCCGTTTGTCAGGAATTCTATAGCTTGGTCGGTCCGTCACACCTAACGGTAGTTTGTTTTGTACTAAAAACTTTGTTTGTGCCTTATTTCAACAGGTACTAACCTTTCTGATTAGTTTTAATATGCAGATATTTTAACTATCACTCAGTTTGTTTGTGTCATTGATCTTTGCTCTTTCTCAAAGGACAATATATCGAGATCAATCATAACAACGTTTTGTGCTTTATATTAAAATTTGCTGAACTAATTTTTGTTATGTTGTTGCTTGTAGATAGTTAAGATAGTGAGCCGTCATAGTAATGTTTTTTTTTTTGCTTCTTTATAATATAGCTAAAGGAAGACAAACGTCGTAAAGAAAATTAACTATTAATTAATTATTTGAAAGTGGTAATTTTTTTTTTCGCTATGTACGCTAGTTGATGGAAATACATTTGAATGGCTTGCCGTCGTGCTTCCTTCTCCCCCTCCTTCTTCTCCTCCTCCTCCTCCTCCTCCTCCTCCTCATACTTGTCTTTCTATTAGGACAAATATTCGTTTATTATTAATCTACGGCTCTATCAGCGAGCAAAGCCAAATCGTTACTGTCACACTCCATCACTCACCGGCGTTGACACAAATCCCCTCCAGAGCTCTTCATCCTTCACAGCAGTTGGGGATTTAAAAGCTCGAAGTAGTTGTAAAAGCCTTATTAGCCCAAGCAACACTTGTGTGTTGATGCTGACTAAGTTTAGCAAGAACACAGAGGGGATACACATAGATCTATAGCAGGACAATTCCAATAGCCAGTACCAAAGAACAGCATGAGTGCAATGAGCGCAAAAGAGCTAAAAGAAGAATGTGAAAGCTTGGGATTATAGGAGGTCGTGTTATAAATGTTAAAGAGCATGTATATATAGCTCAAGCAAGCACTTTCTTTGATGGTGACTGAATTATCTGAAGATCCTATCCTATCCTATGCTAACCCGTAACCCCGAAGTCGTTGGTGCACCACAGATGATGGTTTAACCAGCGCACACCACCTTTCTCTGTCCTCAGCCGTCCTCATGGCTACACCCAGTGCATACTATCGAAGTTTCCGTTTTAACTGAAGATAGCTGAGAGATAAAAAAAAAATTTAAAAAGAGAGAAGAATTCAAATGAGTAAAAACAGCTCAGAACATACTGCAAATGAAAAGCAGCCCGTTATAACATACATGAATAACAGCAGCTCAAACTTAAAACTTCGGATTAGGATCTCCTGTAGAGGGTGGAACCGGTACGATTTCTCAAACCGGTTTTTAACCGGTTTTTCCAATAGAAAACCGCGGTTTAAAACCGGTTAACCGGCTAGAAGTTACAACTGGTTACCCCGGGTAAAGGCGCATAGTAAGCAAGGGAAATAACCTCTGTATTGAATTATTTTTTGGAATTTATGTCGCTAGCTACTTAACTCAGAGGCTATTTTCCTCCTCCACTGTGGGTAGATTGGGAGTTTGCTTTTTCAATTTTGAGTTTGTGAAACCGTTGGTGGAATCTGAAGTTGCGAATGTCATATTGGTTAGAAAAACAATGCGCATTGAAAGATTAAAAGCCTGTTCCAAGTTTGTGTTCTGTGAAATTCTGGTCCACCTTTCCTGCTTCTGTCTCTCGCAGGAGAAAGAATCTCCAAATGTCAGCTTTCCCACGCGTGTTCGCTACGAATTTCTCTGTTTCTGCCATTTTGCTAGTGCTTTACGGGACGAGTGAGGTCCCTTAGAAAAACCGCGGTTTTCCGGTTTTTTAAGGCCAAACCGGTTTACCGAACCGTGAGAAAGTCGAACCGATTTTAACCGGAAAACCGGTAAAACCGAACACCCCTAATCTCCTGTCGAGTTCAAGAGCATCATATGAGCGCAAGCAAACACTTGTATTGGTGCTGGCTAAAATTAGCAGGACATGCGGCATCCGTCAAAATAACTCACTCTGAGAGGTTCAGTAAACACAGTTCGTGAGGTGAACAGACCTGAGTATTAGAAGTATTAGAAGTCATCCGCGCTGTGACGTCGTACCCAAACCATACCAAATGCGCAAAAAGTGTTGTTCTTGCCTGTGCTTTCGGCGTAGAGATTGTACGCGGCTCCAACCCGGCCTTTTTTTAAAATCGAAAATGAACTTTGATATCTGTGTTGAACATGAATAGGTACATGTACGGGTGTAGAGTTTTGCCAGCTACGACCTACAAGTGCAGATCAGACCAAGCCGAATTACCGCTGTCTGCTGTAAGAGACGCTTGCTTAGATCCCGTCACTTCCGGTCTAATGCGCTTTCTCGCCACATACTTCTTAACATTACTTGACCGGAAGCACTGAGCATTTTTGTCATTTACATTAAAAAAAATGTTTTTTGGCGTTTTACTGTTTGTTCTAGACGGTTCTTCATTCATCTCGGAGTTAAGATTTCACACACACACACATACACACACACGCACACACCCACACACACACACCCAGGCGCGCGCGCGCCCCCACACACATACACACACACACCCACAGACGACTACCCAGGATTACCTGCAATTCTCAAATCTGAAGCGTGGGAATTCTTACCGTTGAATTAGACTTGCGAGAGAGAGAGAAGGCCTAGTCGAGTCTCAGCTACGTTGTTTCATGGATCTGTGTGGCATTTTTCATATTCTATTTACACGGAGCGTAAGATTCAGTGTAAGCACTAACTGTAGTCAAGAAATAGTGCTGTATTATACTAGTTAGGGATCTAGCAGGGGGACATTTAAACACCAGGTGTTCTCCTTTCAAACGTGTTCTTTTCTTCTTCATTTTTTAAAATGCTTTTAGAGCAACATTAATATCCGTTTCTGTAAATACTGTAAGAGCAGAGAGAATCATATCTCTGTCCCATTTAAACAGGATTATTTTGCATCTATGGGATCCACAACATTCATAATATCTTGTCTATAGCTTAAAGCCGTTTTCACGATCGTGGCCATAACGTGTGGGATGCAACTGAAGGAAAGAAGAGGTACATTACCTATTCGCATCAGCCTTTAAAGAAAAACACTTTTTACAGAGATTTCGAAATGCTTAATGACAGAAATCTATTTCGTCCAGTGACGTAAAGCCAGAGACGTTATTACTTTGAGAAGAAATGGACATACAACGTAGAAGACTCAATTAGAGAGAATACGAAATTCTATAGGTTCTCTGATCTGTCTGTGCGCGTCATCAACAAACGTGTCAGGAAACAATTCAAATATCCGCTGATCCATTAGTCATTAGGAATAATAATGACAGTGATTCTTTTTCGGATTACGTCAAACGGAAATTATGGGTACTTAAATATAACTCTATTTTTGTGTGCCTTTTTGTTTTTGACCCATGGATACCAAGCAAAATGTAAACAACTCAACCAACAAACCCAAGAACTCGTGACGTATCCCACAACCGTTCTAGTGCGCTGTTTGTTTTAATTTGTTGGTAATTTTATTTCTTGAAACTTGGGTTTATTTCAGTACGCTGACAGTAGTTTAATTATCTTCATTTGTACTAAAACAAAAACGAATGATGAGGCTTACTCGTATTTCTGAGGTTATGTTGTGTGATCACGCCATTCACACACTTGTTCTGCTATGTTACATTGCCCGTCTTTCTTGGTTGTTGATCAAAAGGGACATTACTTGTGATGAGGGCAGCGACTTTCGCTTATTTGCACGTACTGCACGAAATGTCGATAGGAAATGTTTCTACTGAGTTTAAGAGTGTAAGGGACCTTGTAAGAGTCGCTCATCAGATTAGCAACCCTACTGCTGTTCCTAGTGTTTGTTGTTTTAATACTAATAATGATGTTGTTTGTACCCACTGCCGTAGCTCAGTAATAGAGCGTTCGCCTGGCATACGACCCAGGTTCGAATCCCGTTTTGGGGAAGACAAAAAAGTTTCAATTATTCCATGTGTTACGTTCGAGACGCGCACGATAGTACGTTTGAGACGCGCACGATAGATCCGATCGTTTTGTTTTGCAGGGCATGCAATAACAGAGTGTATTTACCTTTGATTTGATTTTGCATTGTTGTTAGAGAAAGCTTGGTATAATGTGATAATTTGCGTTGGTCGATATTATTGAAGAATTTTCTAGATTTGCTTGTTTACTATCATCGAAGCGTCTAGATAGATCTACTGGTAGCTGAGATTCTGCTGGCCTAGGCGAGGTTATATGACGTAAGACAGTTCACATCATGACGAATTTTACTGTGATTGGCTGTAATTGCGTCGTGCTGGAATGTTCGAACGTTCTCTAGAGTATAGAGAAACTATATATATATATATATATATATATATATATATATATATATATATATATATATATATATATATATATATATATATATATATATATATATATATATATATATATATATATAGACATGAATTGTTCTTATGTGGGGCATTTTCCGTATTTTTGAGTTTATTGTGGGGCATGAAAAAATTGTGGGGCTTGTAAAACGCCCCACAATTTTAACCTGTTTACAATATTGCCGCGGGGTTGCTGATTACTGTCCTGTATAGATATCACAACAACGTTTTATATAAAATTTTAACCAAAAAATAATTGGATTGCCTCCCTTGCTTCAAAACTTTTCAATCTGTCCGCCATGGTGATTTTGCCATGGTGATTTTAATCTTCAATGTGAAAGGAGAGTTACCGTTCTTGATTGCAACGAGAATGGCCTCACGAAGATTCAGAGAGCCTGTGCTTAAACCGGTGAGTGGAAATTTGTTATACTAGTACAACACTAAGTTTGAACAAAATTGGTCGATGTAGTTGTTTATCTTTCAAAGCAAATTGTGTTTTTAACATGTCGGCGAAGGTTGCTCAGTGAAGCACCGGTGCGGTGGGTCGCTATTTTTCATTGAACTTATTTTACTAAGTCTAAGGGGTTTGGTCTAGGTGCATGAGTAAACGCGTGTTCAACTACGCATTGCATAATGTTACAGTCTTCTTCTTCTTCTTCTTCTTCTTCTTGGATTGTAGCACTACAATAACATTTTGATGACAAAGAAGACACCTTCGCCGATGTTTTCAACGCAACAAAAATCGTGATTTGTTTTGGGAAAGTGACATTTTTGCTACTACAGTACTAGACTACACGCAAAAAGGCGAGGCACTTTTTCGGTATATCTCTAAAACTCTAACAAGGTCTACGCCACAGTTCATACTTAAACGCCATTTAGATTATGTCTACTGCATTTCATTTTAACTCAAAAGGGCACAGTCGCTAAAGGCTCGTACATGTTTTGTAGGCCTACGTTTTGCTTGTCAATCGTGGCAGCCATTTTCGATGGTCAACTTTCAAACAATCATTTACACTCAATTTTCCACAGAAAATGTTTATTAGGGAATCCGATGACAGATGAATTATTCATTTCTGCTTTTATGCGGGTATCGTTTGGAATATTACTACATTTAATGTAAATCAAGCTGTTTTTCGCTACCCTACCTAACAGGAAAATCGGCACACCGATTGGCTGAATGGCTTTTCCTAGCAGAAGTCTTGTTTGCGCTTTTTCACTATCGTACGCTTTATGATTAATCACAGAATTCTAAGTTTTTCTTTCAAAAGTTGATAATTGAATGGTGTTTAAAGATAAATAGGCGTACAGTTTGTTAAATCTACAGAAATAAACCAAAAAGCTGTATCAGAACAGTAGATAATAGTGATATTTATTTAAAATTCATTTTAATATAGGCCTACTCCCTACTGTACTGCGTTGCTAACATTGTTGTGTAAATAGACTATTAAAATAAGTTTTTCTTTGCCTTTGGTTTATTGGTTTATTACAATGCTGTGACAAAAGGCTTTTTTAACTTACTGCTTTGGATTATTTTTATTTAATTAGACTAATTATTTCATTTATTTATGTAATTTTTTATTTCATTTTATTTATTTTATTTTATTTTATTTATTTTCTTTTTTTTTTGGGGGGGGAGGTAGGAGGAGGGGGGTGTTGAATTTGTATCATTTTTTTTCAGAAATCTAATAACTATATTAAATCAAAAAGTGAAAGAAGAAATAGTTTCCAATGGTAAAAAGCCGAAGTTGCTGTGCATAATTTATTCTCGTTTGTCACTACCCTACGGTAAAAAAATGTATGTACTCTCCTCCCTCCCCCCTCCCTCCCGTCGCAAATTTGGAATACCCCCCCCCCCTCTGAAGGCCTTGATCCGGCCCTGGCTCATCGGAGAGAGAGAGAGGAGAAAGAGAGAGAGAGAGAGAGAGAGAGAGAGAGAGAGAAAAAAAAAAGAGAGAGAGAGAGAGGATAGGGGGCCTAGTATAATGCAAAACGAACCACATCCTTGAGAGTAGATAATGATCTAGGCTTTGGAGACAGAGGAGATAGCACGCAAGAAGTAAAAATGTTAGTCCCCTGTACTTCTTACTAAAAGGGTAACACTGTATATATATAATATAGGCCTAAATATAAAATTTCTTTTTTTTTTTTACTTTGTTTACACAGTGGATCGTACATGCAAAGTTCAGCAGTGGTTGAAGGGCAATCCAGCACAGACCTGTGATGAAACATCTATGGAATCGTTGGTAAGAAACATGTTGTCTAGGCTACTGTTGTCTGTTAAGTTACTTTGTTCTTCTTCTTCTTCTTCTTCTTCTTCTTCTTCTTCTTCTTCTTCTTCTTCTTCTTCTTCTTCTTCTTCTTCTATCACCATCGTCAGCAGCAGAAGCAGCACCAGCAGCTTTATCTTCCTCCTCCTCCTTCTCTTTTTCCTCCTCCTCCTTATCATCATCATCATCAACAACAACATTATAATCATCATCTTTTTCTTCTTCTTCTTCTATCATCATCGTCAGCAGCAGGAGCTTTCTCTTCCCCCTCCTCCTCCTCCTCCTCCTCCTCCACCTCCTCATCATCATAATCATCACCATCTTCTTCTTCTTCTTCTTCTTCTTCTTCTGAATCAGAAACTTTCAGATAACCATTTTTTACTAATCTATCAATAGGGATACATTGTTCTTGCTAAGAAAGCAATTACCAGCAAATCGATGCATGTATCTCCAAGAAAGAAAAAAAATTGTTCACGGCAATGACATTTAAATTTACATTGGCTTACTCTTGTGAAGGAAAACTACTTGCTACATGCCAAATTTTCTCCTGTTTTAACGCCCAGCAGACAAAAATTAGAGCTACTCTTTATTGTCTAACTTTAATGTGCATGTTTATACTTTATTTTTATTTTATTATTATTAATATTATTATTATTATTATTATTATTATTATTATTATTATTATTATTATTATTATTATTATTATTATTATTATTATTATTATTATTTTTATTTTATTATTTTTTTTTAAATTCAGCCTCCTGATTGCTCAGACGATGAAAGGCTTGACTTTGAGTTCGACCCAGAATCAGAGTCGGAGGTGGAGTCGGTGATGGAGTTGGTGATGGCACATGACGGTAATTTTGTTAATATTCCTGAGAAATAATATTTTGGTAATTTTCCTGAAAGACTGTAAACAGTGGAATCTGCTGGACACACTTTAAGGGTTTTGTGTTTATTCAGTTGTGGTTTGTCTGGTTTGTTTCCACTAGATCATTAAGGCCATAGAAGTAAACTGGTCTAACTTGACTTTTTCTTGTTCAGAAAAACTACCTCCAAAGGTTTTGGAAAACGTATGTCGGGACACATTTTACATCATTTACTTCACTTACTTTAAAATGTGTCTGTGTGTGAATTGTAGACACTGACATGTATTTGGATAAATTATGATGTCATGCTATTGTTTTTCATATGTATGCTTCAGTTCATCGGTATGGTTATATTCCAAAAACTTGTACTATTAGTATTACCTTGGGTTGTTTTTTTTAATGTGAATGAATGCTTCAGTTCCTCTGTATGTTTATGTCCTGAAAACTTTTCGTGTACTGTAAATTGTTCATGTATCCCTTTATAAATGGGGCAAGGGCTAGATGTAAAGAAGCACCCCTGCTTACTCTTCACCCTGAGAATAAAAAGATTCTCTCTCTCTCTCTCTCTCTCTCTTCTATTTTCTTTCCATTTTTCCATTTTCCCTTCCTAAATTTGGGTGGTTTGCATCCAAGTGCAATACTAATTTTCTTATTTTTAAATTGTGTGTGTGTGTGTGTGTGTGTGTGTTTACAGGTGCTGCGGATTGGACGAGGAGAACTAACAGTGGTCAGGCGCCCAAGTTCTGTAGAAGATGTTAAACGTGAAAACTATCTTCCTTGTGTTCAATGTAAAGGGTGGAGTTTTGAAAACAATTTATCGCTACATTCAATCAATCATTTTATTGTCCGGTTTACCCTATAACCAATGTTTTATCTCATCTTATTCAACAATCTGTAGATATTTAGCAATCGTTACATATATAAAATTAAAACTTACAACAAACGAGGGGAAAATGATTTGGTAAAATGTGAATTTTTTGTTGCATTTTACCATGCCATATTTTGATATATTTTTTACTTTACAAGAATGCAAGTTTTTTTGTGCATGAAAATCGTTTCTTTTGTTTTACTTGAGTGGTAAGGGAGAAAGGTGTATAGGGAAGATGCACTTAAACAAAATACATAAAAATGTACATTGAAAGTACCCTTTTCAATACCTAAGGTGCTAGTAATTTTGTGCCTAAAATGCCTTAGATGTCACAGATTTTAACCTTTATTTAAAAAAAATTTAACCCATGTAAATGCCAATTACCTAAAAAGAATATTTGGCATAATTATTTGTTTTGCATAATGATCTGCTGTAATAAAGTTTAAAGTGAAAATAAACATTCAGTAAAAGTTTTATTTAAAAAAATCTCTCTCTCTCTCTCTCTCTCTATTTCTCCCCCTCTCCCCCCCCCTCTCTCTCTGTCCTTCTTCTTCTCCTTTCTTCTTTTTCTTCTTCTTCTTCTTTTCAAGTTTTCTTTACCTTAGTTATTGAAAAAAAATCGGATTACTCATTTCATGTTTAGTTCGTTGCCAAATTTTCAGCCGATTCGGGTCAACATAATAATAAATGAAAAACAAACCGGGTTGGTGGGGGACATTTAAGGAAGAGAATAGGTATTCATAAGAAGACACTAAGTAGAAAGTAAAAAGAAAATAAATAAATAAACTCAGCCTTAATCCATACAATAAATTATAATAAAACATTAATGATGGGGTTTAGAATGATTTCATTATGCATTCATTCACTTCTTCATTGATTTATGCAATCCTGCTTCGTTCATTCATTCTTTAATAGTTTACATTGTATCGAGAGCAGAGACATACACACATTAATTTGAATAAAAATGTAGCAGATGAAATATTTAATTTCCAATGATCAAAAAATGCATGAAACATTCATTCACACTGCAATTACACAACAATAAATTACTTTCTTCCTTTTCCCATTCACATAATAATAATTAATAATAATTTATTTCATTTAAACATTCTACGCCTTTCCCTCAGGAGAAGCTCAAAGCGCAGTTACAGCCAGCCTTAACTAAATAATCAAGGAACATAAAAGAATAAAAGCATCAAACACAATACCAAACACCACAGTATTAAAATATAGTCAAACACACCCACTCACTCTATGTCTCCCACGCATACACACACACACATACATACACACACAACCACAACCACACACACAATAAAATACAAAAGCACAATAAAATTGTCTATCTCTATCACCACAGTATTAAAACATAGTCAAACACACCCACTCACACACCCAAAGACACACACACAATAAAATACAAAGCACAATAAAAAATTGTCTATCTCTATCACCACAGTATTAAAACATAGTCAAACACACCCACTCTCTCAATGTCTCCCACGCACACACACACACACACACACAATAAAATACAAAGCACAATAAAATTGTCTATCTCTATCAGTATACGTGCATTTCACACAGAAACAGAAACGAGCAATTTGCTTAAAAACGCCATGGAACAACTACTATGATCAGCACAAAAAGACACCACAACACAACACCTGCACAGACACTCAAGCAGCCAAACACACCTGGGCCACAACGACGACGAAGATGAGGAAAACAGCGACGATGACGACGACACTGAGAAAGAAGATGACAACGACGGTGACGATGATATGATGAGGCTGATGACGACGATGATGATGATGACGACCATGATGACGACGATGATGAAGGTACGATGACCACAAAAGAGGTTGAGGACGGCTGGTGGGCAGGAATTTATTTCAAGAGGTGTTCATGGAAAAGATGTGTTTTAAGTCTAGATTTGAATGCAGATAGAGTAGGAGTGTCACGTAGAGGCTGAGGCAAGGAATTCCAAAGTGTAGGAGCAGCAAAAGAGAAAGAACGACGACCATACGTCTCCAGCTTGATGCGTGGCACAGAAAGGTGACCAGCGTCAGCGGAACGGAGAGATATATGGCCCACAACATGTAACATATAATGGCCCACAACTAGCAACAGTAGGCCTATATATCTGCCTCATAAACAATTCTATTATAAAAAGCCCCACAATGCTCTATATTTTGAAATACATATATATATAATGCCCCTCAAACCAACACCAGACAGAAAACCCCACAATAGGTTTATACATATAATGCCCCACAACTAGCAACAATATACATCTGCCTCATAAACAATTCTAATATAAAAAGCCCCACAAAGGTCTAATATAAAAAGCCCCACAAAGGTCAACATTTTTTATATATATATATATACATAAAGCCCCATAAAAAAAAAAGCCCCACAAACCAACACCAGACAGAAAACCCCATATATATATATATATGTGCCGCACTGTTTGAGAGTAGGGAGTGAACAGTGAAAAGCGATTGATGTGCTGTTACTGCAGGGTCAATCTAACTTTAAATTAGCATTTTTGTAAGTGTGTGTGTTTTCTTACTTTCTGTTGCTAACCCATTCTCCAGATGAACATGAATGCTATCCAAAGGGTTGAACACTTACAACAACATAAAGAGAAGGGAAAAAACACATGTTCAACCAATAGTGTTGGAGACTGACTATTTGTTTATTGGCATTTGTATTACAAGTCTAAAACGTGATCACCACCAGGCAGTAGTGCAGGTAGTGCAGGTACTGTTTTGAATTTGATTATATTTACTAATTCCAGAAGAAATGTTGCCATGTTTATGCTGTTACTCGAAATTTGTAGTTTTGTATTTTGCTCTTGATTTCTGTTAGAAGGTCTTTGAAAAGTCTTTTAAAAGTCTTTGAATGTGAAGGCTAAATATCCGTACGAACCCTGACTTATCAGGATTTAAGCATCGGGGCTGAATCCTATCCTATTCTATCCTGTCCCGTAACCCGAAGGTCGTAGGGGCACTACAGATGATCGTATAACCAGCATACTCCATCTCCCTCTGTCCTCAGCAACCCTGATGGCTTCGCTCAGTGTCAAACCAGTCCATTCTCGAATGTTGTCCTCCCACCTCTATTTCGGTCTCCCTCTTCTTCTACCTCATTGCACTGTGCCTTGCAGAATAGTCTTTGCAAGGCCTGATGATCTGGTGACGTGGTCATACCATCGGAGTTTTCGTTTCTTCACCACTGTGAGCAGGTCATCGTGTTGTCCAATGGCTTGTGTGATGGTCTGTCGGACTTCGTCGTTGGTGATGTGTTGGGTATAGGAAATGCCCAGAAGTCTTCTGTAGCACCTCATCTCCATGCTTTGTATTCTTCGTTGGAGATCTGCTGTGAGGGTCCATGCTTCGCAAGCATATAGAAAGATGGAGATGACAAGGGAGCGCAGCAGTCTTACTTTGGAATGTAGACTGATGGTCCTGTCTTTCACAATGGGCTTCAACCTTGTCAGTGCAGCAGTTGTTTGTGCGATCCTGGAGAGGACTTCCTGTCGGGACGCATTGTCTGATAAAATGGCTCCTAAATATTTGAAGCTATGCACTGTGTTGAGGGATTGGCCTTGGACTTTGATGTCCTTGTTGATGCCATTGGTGTTGTTGGTCATCATTTTGGTCTTCTCTGCACTTATTTCCATTTTATAGGCTCTGGAGGTGGTGTCAAGCCTCTGTACCACCTGTTCAATTTCTTGTTCCTCTCCAGCCAATCCATCAATGTCATCTGCAAAACGAAGATTGGAGATTGCTCTACCCCCTATGCTGACTGTGCCTTCATGGTCTGCAAGAGCATCTGACATGATGCGCTCTAGGAAGATGTTGAAGAGTGTTGAAGAGAATAGGCATCCTTGACGCACACCGATTGTTGTTCTGAACCAGTTCTCGATGGCGCTGTTTGGAGGACTGCACTGGTAGCCTTGTCATACAGGCTTTTGATGACTCCAATAATTTTAGGGCTGATGTTGTACACTTTCATTGTTGCCCATAGAGCTGCATGACAGACTCGGTCAAACGCCTTCTTGAAGTCTATGAACACATGATATAGATGTTGTTGGTGCTGTAGGTATTTCTCACAGATTATTCTGAGGTTGAAAATCTGCTCAGTGGTATTTCGCCCTGCCCTGAATCCTGCTTGTTCTTCAGCTATGATTTGTTCAGCTTGGGGTTTCAACACTCATATTATTTTCAGGAGGACCTTGCTGGGATGGCTGATGAGGCTGATGGTGCGGTAATTTTCACACTCCTGAAGGTTACCTTTTTTGGGAAGAGTGATGACAAGCGACTGGGTCCATGGTATAGGCCACTCCCCACTCTGCCAGATCTTGTTACATATAATGGTGAGGGCATCAATTATCGCTTCTCCTCCTGCTTGTAGCAGTTCCGCGGGTATGTTGCGGGGCTGAATCAACTACTGATAAAAAAACAACAACAACAGTGTAACATTTTGAGAGGCCAAGCCGGGATCTACGCCGTAGCCAATGGTTCAACTGCTACAACAAGCGAGTCAACGTTACGAGAGGCAGTCATCGAGGGTAGACGTCAACGAGTTGCGTCGGGAGGGACCAACATACTGGGACTACATCCCCGATAGAATCGGGTTGACTGCAAGAGCGTGTAGTCGCCGAAAAGTTGCTTCGTGAGCGAACAACAGACCGAGACCACGTGGCTGCCGCAAGACTACGTCGAGGGACAGTCTCGGAGCTGCATCGCCAGTATTATATAGAGCGACGAGCGGACGTCGCGTCTACTTCAGTATAGGAGCGTATACATCAACACCAGCGTGGTGCAGCGTCGCATACGACGAGGACAGAGGGGCCTGCGTCAGCGAAGGCGACTAGTGACAAGCATCAGCGCTACTGCAGAAAGCGTGCTGTTCTAGAACAGTCTAGAAAGATGCAGCATAGTCAAGAACTTTCCAGAAAAGCATCCAGATGGCTGACTTCTGGCAGAAAGGGATTGAACTGAATCTAAATGGCAAACAGCTGACGGAGTACGTCAAGTCCCAAGAGAGAATACAAGAACGAGAATTAGAAGAGCAGCGTCGCCATGAAGAATGAGAATTAGAGGAGCAGCTTCAAGAAAGAGAAGCGCAGCGTCGCCAAGAATAAAGAGAGTTCGAGCTCAAGCGTCTTGAAGCTGAGCGTCAATACCAGTTAGAGTTGGCGCGTGTCCAGCAACAGCAGAACGCGCCACACGTTATCACCGACCATAAGGCTCCAAAATTGCCAGCGTTCGTCGACGGGAAGGACCAGATCGACAGTTATCTGGCGAGATTCCAAAGATTCGCTGAAAGCTCTAACTGGCATACCTCAAGATTGGGCGATTTGACTCAGTGCACTTCTGACGGGGCAAGCACTCGAAGTTTACACGAGACTGTCGAACGATGACGCCCAAAACTACGACCTCTTGAAAGAGGCCCTATTGCATTGCTACAGTTTTACAGAGAAGGGCTACCGTAAACGCTTCGTCAATGCCGGCCTTTGTCAGACGAGACACCAAAGCAATTTGTGAAGGGCCTTTTGTCATACTTACACAAGTGGGTGGAATTATCAGGCGAAGGGAAGTCTTACGATAGTCTCCATGGCCTGATGGTGAAGGAGCAATTCCTCAATGCCTGTCACAAGGACCTGGCGACCCACTTAGAATTACAAAAGCTGCAGACGCTTAAAGATGTGACTGAGGCTGCTGAAAGATATTTCATCGCTCACGAGAAAAGACGCTGGGCCACCCAAGGTGACGAAACATTTTCAAAAGCCTGGAAACAATGGGAACCAGGTCCAGGGAAGTCATACGATTCAGACAGACGGACTCCCCGCCACCTTCCAGGGAAGGGCATTCAAGAGGCTGTTTCACCTGCAACGCTACAGACCACAGAGCTGCTAACTGTCCTCAAAATAAAAGTAGCGGACAGCAGAGCAATGCGGACAATGCAGCGGCGAGCAACCGACAGAGGCGTTTCTCCAATCGACGGCAAACTAGTAGCTCTGACCATCAAGTGTGCGGCGGGAGCGTCATTCTTCCGAGTGAGACCGAGCGCACAACTACTCCTGCGGACGTGCAAGAGTGCATGAGCGATGGCCAACTTCTCCTTGCCAACGGGAAATCCATCCCCGTCGTCACCAGCGCAGCTGTGACCGTCCAGAACATGCCTGTTCCCAAGGGACGCGTCGGAAATTATGAAGTTACTGTCCTAAGAGACTCGGGCTGCAGTGGGGTCATCGTCAGAGAAGATCTAATTATCAGAGAAGATCTAATCGTTAAAGAACAGTTCACTGGCGATTCAAAATGGACACTTCTGGCCGACAGCAAGTGTGTGAAAGCGCCAGTTGCAAAGATTCAAGTCAGCATCCCTTTCTACATTGGCGAAGTAGAAGCGGTTTGCCTGCAGAAGCCGCTATACGATTTGATGATCGGGAATATCGGCGGCGCGAAACGACCCGATGACCCTGATTCAGAATGGAGTCCTGCCTCAACCCAACATGTCGAAGTTGTGGAGGAGGATCCATTGCCGTTTCCCGATGGAGACCTTACAGAGCTGCTACGGGATAATGTGGCTACTCAGGCTCAGCCCTGCCGACCCGAGATCGTCGGTGCTGTCACTACTAGGACCCAGGCCAAGAGAGACAAGATGTCTACGCCAATGAAGGTCGCAGACAGATCCAAAGCCGCCATCGTGGACAGAGATAAACTGATCCAACTCCAGGAAGCTGATGGTACTTTAAACAAGTACAGGAACCGCAAAGACCACGTGACCAAGGGCAGTGGCGCGGTTTATTTCGAGGTGAAGGCCACCATCCTGTACAGAATCTTCCAGCACCCGAGGGTCAACGGCAGTAAACCACTACGTCAAGTCATGGTACCATTACCCCTAAGGCGCCAAGTGATGGAAGTAGCTCACGACTCCATCATGGGAGGTCACCTGGGCATCAAAAAGACGTCGGACAGAATCCAGGCGGTATTCTACTGGGCAGGACTTCATCGGACGTCAGCCGTTTCTGCCGATCACGTGCCAGAAGACCATACCTCGAGGAAGGGTCCCTAAAGTGCCTATGCAGAGGATGCCTCTGATCGACCGACCTTTCAAGAGGGTGGCCTTTGACTTAATCGGTGAAATAAGACCTCCGAGTGAAGAAGGTCATCGGTGCGTACTGACTTTAGTGGACTATGCGACACGGTACCCAGAAGCAGTGCCACTGAAGACGATTGACACTGAAACTGTGGCAGAGGCGCTGGTGGACATGTTCAGTAGACTTGGAGTGCCTGAAGAAATCCTGACAGACCTCGGGACGCAGTTCGTCTCTGACTGCATGAAGGAGGTCAACAGACTGCTGAGTATCCGGCATTTGACTACGACACCCTATCATCCAATGTGCAACGGGCTCGTCGAAAAGTTCATGCTACGCTGAAGTCCACCCTGAAGAAACTGTGCAGCGAGCAGCCCAGACAATGGCATCGCTACATCAACGCCTTACTGTTCGCCTACAGAGAAGTGCCGCAGGAGTCCACCGGCTTTTCTCCGTTCGAGCTGTTGTACGGAAGAACCATCCGAGGGCCGATGCACATCCTTAAAGAACTGTGGACGAGAGAAGTAGACACCCCAGAGGTGAAGAACAGCTACCAGTACGTGTTTGAGCTACGGGAGAACCTGGAGCAGACTCTCGAGATAGCCAGAGAAAACCTGAAGAAGTCCCAGGATTGTGGAAAGCACTACAACGATCGTAGGGCTGTGAACTGGAAGTTCAAAACTGGCAACAAAGTGCTGGTGCTGCTACCTACCGACCACAATAAGTTGCTGATGCAGTGGAAAGGCCCGAACGGAGTGAAGACCGTGGTGGGGATCAACGACTACAAGGTGAAGGTCGGCCAGCATTCCAAAATATACCACGCCAACCTTAAGCTGTACGTAGAAAGGCCATCGGAGACTGTACATGCAGCAACAGCAGCTGTGATAGCGAGGAACTGTTGGAACTGGGAGACTTCCACAGCAAAGAAGGCATCGATGATGTTAAGCTAGGACCAAGCTTAACGGAGGATCAAAAGTTGGAGCTCAAGGACCTTATGATCGAGTTTCCCCATTTTTTCAGTGATGTCCCAGGCTCTACGACTTTGGTCAACCATGAAGTCCACCTTACTTCAAATACTACCGTTCGATCCAAACCATTCCCGATCCCTTTCAAGGTCCGCGAATCCTTGAAGAAAGACATCGATGAGATGCTGAAGATGGGCATCATAAGGGAGTCCAGTTCCCCCTACGCGTCTCCTGCCGTGGTCGTGAAGAAGAAGGACGGGAGCAGCAGAGTATGCATTGACTACAGAAAGGTTAACAAGATCACCGTCTTCGACCCCGAGCCGATGCCTACTGCAGCAGACCTCTTCCGACAATTATCGTGGAGTAAAATCTTCTCAAAGATTGACATCAGCAAGGGTTATTGGCAAGTCCCCGTGCGTCAACAGGACATACCAAAGACTGCTTTTATAACTCCTGATGGGACGTACGAATGCCTGAGGATGCCTTTTGGCATGGTCAACAGCGGTTCTACTCTGAAGAGGGGGATGAGGAAGATGCTCAAAGGGATTGATAACGCCGTGTGTTACTGGGACGATCTGCTAGTCCATACCCAGACCTGTAAGGAACATCTGCAGACCTTGAGGGAGCTTTTTCACCCTCTAACAGACGCTAACTGTGAGACCCAGTAAGTGCATTCTGGGGACTGACAGCGTCGACTTTATCGTCCATTCGCTGAAAGAAGGACAAAAGGGGCTTCTGCTAGAAAATGTCACCAAGAATCTGAACGCTCCACGTCCCCAAACAAAGAAGCAAGTGCGGTCTTTCCTGGGATTGGCTGG
This sequence comes from Oncomelania hupensis, assembly GCA_036898135.1. Lineage (NCBI taxonomy): Eukaryota > Metazoa > Mollusca > Gastropoda > Littorinimorpha > Pomatiopsidae > Oncomelania > Oncomelania hupensis. The sequence continues at coordinate 76,861,419 of CM072512.1, read as the reverse complement.
GTATTATAGGGAGTTCGTACCGAACTACTCAGCCATCACAGCACCTTTGTCGGACCTGGTGCGAAAAGGCTGTCCTAAACAAGTGCAGTGGATCAACGAATATGAGTTACACTTATCAGGATTCAAACTTCGGGGTTGAACCAACTACTGATAAAAAACCAACCAGCGTGTAACACCTTCTCTTTCTTAGCCGTATGATTGTTCTGGTGATTCATTTTTCTTTTTATAGGTCCATATCCATATTCTCTGAGATGTTTGTCTTCGGCTTCCATGTCTGCCAATTGTGGGTGTAAACATTAAACTTCATTATTGATTCATGCATTGTATTAATTATTAGCGCTCGAAGTTGCATTTGACCGCATGCGAGGAATATATATTTCTGGCTGGCTAGTAGTAGTATGAGTCGACGAAGGACTTACCTTTTTTGCAAGTACTGAACACTACATAGTAACCACCCTTAATGTGACATAACAGAAAATAATTGGTATTTTTAATTTGGTAGTCGCTGGCAGTCGTCTGATTCATTTCCGAACTGATAATTTGAATGCGGACAAAACTCTGCTTTTTCTAAAGGTTGCCCTTGATTTATATAAATATTGTTTGCAGCAGATGTGACAAGTGGCATGTGGCATGTGTGAATTAGAGGATTTTGAATGCTGACCGGTGACTTCGATGTCAGGAGTTCATCGGTCTTTATTTTGTAAGCCACGAAGAACAGTAAAACAAAGAAAATATGGATTGACATGAACGCGGTTTTAACAATGAACTATCTCGCAAATATTTGTCTCTGTCTCTCGCTGTCTCTGTCCGTCTCTCTGTTATGTCTCCGTCTGTCTGTCTGCCTCTCTCTCTCTCTCTCTCTCTCTCTCTCTCTCTCTCTCTCTCTCTCTCTCTCTCTCTCTCTCTCTCTCTCTCTCTCTCTCTCTTTCTCTCTTCCACCCTCCCTTTTATCTCCACCCCCCTCGTCGCCTCCCCTACCCATCTTTCCTAACCCAAAGTCGTTTTATTGTTGCCCATCTTAATTTCCGAAGATAAACAGCCGCCCACATAATCATTGATGTGCGAATTTGCGTTTTCTTCATTTCTCAGTCTTAAATTGAATCTTGCGCAACCCAGTGCTTCAAATGCCTATGCAGAGTGATAACCCCGCGTGAGGTCAGTCATATTGCTGAAGAAGGATATCCGCTGATGAACTCAAAAACCTAGTAACAAGTGTCAATTTTATTTATTGGCTATCACAGTATCAGTCAGAGTGTTACGTTTTCTTGGCTTTTGCAAACTAACAATCACATCCAGAGTTGTTAACCTCTGTTTTTCCTGTAATGTAGACATAGCAGGCAGATTGGTTGTGATTTATGAATCTAGTTGTGTTGTGTATGTGGCGTCTTTTCTTCGCTTGTGCTGACGAAGTGTTTTACATGGAGACTTTATCAAATGAAAATACTGTGCATAATGTAGTGTAGCTGAGACTCGTCGAATACTTATCATTATATTGAGAGGCAAACGTAAGCTTCAAGCAGTCTCAGCTACGCGGTGCGGTCTGTTGTAGAACCAGTTCCCATTTGGGCAGAGAAATGTCACAACACTTTTGATTTAAGTCGTTTGTGTGATTATTTTGTCCACTCGCGATGCTTGATGTAAAAAGAAGTCTGTGTTGCGTTAATTATTCTTTGCCCACAGACTAGAACGCTGTGATTTAACATCATCATCATAATAATAATGAAAGTTATTCTTGGAAGATTGTTGTGTTTTATTTAGTTTTATTTCTTGTTGCACTACCTGATTTACTTAGAGGTTTCTTTAGTGAGAAAATGTATAAATTCTGCAGTGTTATTTTGGATTTGGCTGCTGAATAGAATGTTATGATTTAAGCCACTATGTGAATCATTATTATTTCATTTCACATAGGAAATTGGATATTATTTGTCTTGAACAAGAAATCCTCCTTGGGTTGGGTATTAGTTTGCTGCGCAAGAAAATATAAGGATTTACCACATTGGGCGATTCTTCGAAGCATTCTTTCATATCACAAAGGACAGTGGAGAAGTATCGAATGATACAAGAAACTCTGTGAGTTTGGGGTTATTTGGCTGCAAACAATACACTGTTATGATTTATAACATAGGGTGTTCTCCGAAGCATCAATTCGTATTGCATCGAAAGAGGAGTTATCCACAGTTTTTTTTTTCCTTTAATGGATGGCTATCATGTTCCTCTATTACGCAACTTCAGACAGCTATCGTAAATCAGAAAATATCGCGCAATGTTGTTGTGGTGGTGGTTGTTGTTAGCGGTGGTGTTTTTTTCCCTTTTCCCATGTTCGGACACAGAAATAAGTTATAGAAAATTCTACATATGATGATATATAACAATGTTGGTTTCTTCCATACATGTCCAGTGCCAGTTTCTCAAACAATAATCCGTTTTTCATTTTCCTCACTTTGGCACGTCGATATAAATAACGAGACTGTTAAAACGATGATGTAAAATGGTCCGTCGGTTGGGGGCTAACCCACAAATCGTGTATAATTATAATGATGATGCATTGGGATTCGCTGGAGTTTGGATACATAATTGTTTGGGCATAGCTATCTAAAGTGTCAGTTTCTCAACAATAATCCGTTCATTATTTCCACCACTATTAGAAACATGGACAAAAAATAATAAACAGACATTTCATATATATAATGATATTATATTTGCTGCTTGCTTGACCTTTATAGAGTTTCAGTTCTTCAAGAATAATCTCTTACTCATCTTCCCCAAGTTAAGATATGAACATTGATAACCAGACTTGCACGTGAACTAATATTATTGCAAATCTCGCCATACAACGAGAAGTTCCAATATAGTGTATGAAAGAGATATAAGTTCTCATCTTGTCCAGTAATAGAAATGATATAGTGAAACCTAGGAGAGAAGTTCTCATCTTGTCCAATAATAGACATGATATATTGAAACCAGACATACTTGTCTACATCAGTCTTCTGAGTGGAGGACTTGACCTCTGATCTTTTTTTTACCCTCTACAAATCAGTCATCAGGGTTTTTGCCATAAAACAGGGCGTAGGGGGTGAGGGTAGTGGCATATCAAGCAAACTGGAAGTTTGTACATCTTTTGATTTCCTTTATAGATCTCAGGAAATAGCTGACCATCTGCGTTGAAATTATCCATCAGAATCATCCGCAAATACGAGAATTCATGTAGAAGGTGTGAATAACGCCTTGTCAGAACGTTAGTGATTGCGTTGAGCAACAAAAGCCCTTTTTTATCATCGTTCAATTTAAAAACAATGCTAATTTTAAGGTAAATTCGTTTTTGCCAAAAGTAAACCAAGACTTGGAATTGGGGTCATGTAATTAACTGAACTGGAAACTGAAAACTCGATGTCCCATTAAACCTTCACTGTAGTGTGAAAACTCATCTTTGCAAACTGTCGAGGGAATAGCTGTTTGTTTTCTCCTCCATAATGATTCCCAACTTGACAGGGCAAGCTATCATCCACGGGTCGTTTATAAACGGATCAGGTGTCTCATGAACACATTTATGGACTCCTTATGATGTTTTACAGCCTTCCTCTAGCCTACAAGGGTTGCTCGGTTGTAAATAAAGACTCTCATCGTTATCTTCCGTCTTCTAATAGCCTTATTAGCTAAAGCGCGAAATGAAAAAAATAATAAACACACACACACACACACACACACACGCACGCACGCACACATACACACACCAAAGCTCACAAATTATTATGTAAAAATAAATAGAGCATTTTAGGTGCGAATACATAACGTCCGATGTGTGTACTGACATGGTGTGCACATTTCATCGTCGTCATTGTCATCATCATCATCATCTTCAGCAGCAGCAGCAGCAGCAGCCCATGGGCTAAACTTCCAGTCACAGTCCGGCATTGACACTGCTTCGCTCCTTTGCAATGTAAAGTCATTATTCAAGATAATATTATCGACGACTTTCGGTCTATGATAAATGTACGTTTTGCAAGTCATAGCAAGAATGTGATATATACAACAGCTTTCTGGCTGGTTTTGAGCACGTACACATGTCCACAAGGGATGAACATGTCATGGCAATCCGAGCTTCGGAAATGAACGCACTGCTACCTCCATTCTATGTAAGGTCTAATTTCGAAAATGGGGTAACAAGTTTGTTTTCTGTTGTTAGGAAAGTGCTAACCGAGATTTCATTATTTGTGAAGCGGCATTTTATATGGAGTTTCGGATTTTGGATAAGGCTGATGATGTCGTAAAGAATCTGATCTGGTCGAAATGGGAACACATACATCCGATGGTGCTTTCACATGTCGAATTAGCTTCTCTCTCTCTCTCTCTCTCTCTCTCTCTCTCTCTCTCTCTCTCTCTCTCTCTCTCTCTCTCTCTCTCTCTCTCTCTCTCTCTCTCTCTCTCTCTCTCTCTCTCTCTTTCTCTCTCTCTCTCTCTCTCTCTCTCTCTCTCTCTCTCTCTCTCTCTCTCTCTCTCTCTCTCTCTCTTTCTTTCTCTATTTCTCACTCTCATACGCCGTACAGTTATTGCATATGATTAACCACAACTACACAACTTTCGATGATTTTGCTTTATGATAAGATGCGTTAAGTCGGGGTGTTTGTTGCTCATGTGAAAGTGTTCAACGATCTTTTTAGTAATGGTACGGATCGGACCTGAGTGATACTTAAACCAGCACATGTCTTTAAATTTTTTATGCTGCTGTTGTATTGTACTTAAGAACATTCAAAGACCGTTTTTAATAATATTCGAGAGACAAAATACTGCAGAATTAATAATATGAGCTATTGAATGTTTGATACCGGTGTTGCATTTACCGAAATGTTTTCGATAGTCGTGACGAATATTTGAGGATGGGAAAAAATCATGATCCGCTGTGACTCAACTTAATATTCAATAATAGAGTTGTACGATCGTGTGATACATTTTAAAGCAACTAGAATCATTGAATATGGAATGTCACCAATGCATCTGTTAAAGAAGTTCTAGAATCGTCAAGATGAATAATGTGAGAGGTGAAGCAACATGGGTTATGGAATGTTTAATTTTGTGATTGCAAGATTAATGATTGTTCCAATCAGGAAGAGAACCTTAATTTAAAATCTAGGTCGATCACACGGACGCTGATATAAAAAGGGTTCGTCATCAATATATCTTGACGTCATAAAAGCGTGGAATATCCTCAATTGGGAACTGACTGCAAATGGTAATACCTACCCTACTGAATGCTCAATAATTGTCAGTGCGTCTATTAACATATTTTATTTTTAAATGGGAAAGGATAAAAGCAGCATGGGCTATAAAAACTGTTAATACTGTCGTTTCAGCATCATTCTATATCGATTGCTTCAATCAAGCGTTAAAAAAAATATCCATGATCTGGCAACACAAAGTTTGCTTGCTGCTTGACTTGTAAAGAGCGTTATTTAATAGCGTGTCTGATATTTCTCGCTTGACTACTAGCCGTGTGATGGAGTCGATATTCATTTTCCAGCTCAGTTGATCGCATAACGTGCTGGTGTATATATGACCATGACTTTTTTTTGGCTGTTGAGGTTTTTACCCTGCTGAAAGTTTTGTTAAAATGTCGTTTAAAACGTGTTTTGTCGTTCACATAATTATTGTTGGATTATCTCTCAGTTGAAGTGATTCATCGTTAGATGGCGTAATAAAATTTGACGTGCAGGCACGCGTAGGTTATTACTGTTTTCTTTGGATGTGCTCAGGTAAAAGTAGATTTCTTTTTTAAATTGTCGCTTAGATTTTGTCGTTGACATAGTGTTCGATTATCTTTCAGTTGGAATGATTCATCGTATGGTGGTGTAAAATTACACTTGACGTGCATGCACGCGTATAATTACTGTTTTCATAGGATGTGCTCAGGGAAAAGTAGTATTAAAATGTCGTTTAACTTTTGTCGTTGACATATTGTTCGATTATCTTTCCGTTGGAGTGATTCATCGTTTGGTGGTGTAATAAAACTTGACGTGCATGCACGCGTATAATTACTGTGTACATAGGATGTACTCAGGTAATAAGAGTATTAAAATGTCGTTTCACTTGTATTGTAAACAGTGTTGTTCTGTTCATGTTTCAACTTTGCAAAGATTTTGAGATAGGTTCGCGTATCATATAACGAGCTTTGTTATGTTCGATGTTTCTTTTTTTTTCTTCTCATTTGTTCGATCGATTAGCTTTCTGTAGAGGTGACAGCACATTGTGCATGTATGCATGTGGTAATTTTCTGTACTATTCAGAGATTACCTGGCTAGAAGCGATCTTAAAAGTGTCGTTTAACTTGAGTGGCCGACGCGTTGTTTGATGACCCTAGATCGATAATCGTGATATTGAGTATCCGCATACTGTGCTATTTTCATATCCATTGCACATTGATAACATATCATAGATGCATGCATGTGTGATATTTTCTTTATGAGATGAACTGATTTAGAAGTGATATTTAAAGGTTGCTTACCGTTTGTCGTTGACGTAATGGTCGATGACATTGGATCGTTGGTGTTTCCGCCAAATTATGTGTCACGGAGGTTGACGTCATCATCATCATCACCTTCCTCATCACGACCACCATCATCTCCATCTTATCATCATCATCATTATTATCATCATCACTAATAATAATCATGAGCAAACATAATCATCATCGTCATCATCCTCCTCCTCCTTATTATCATCATCATTCTCGTTATCATTTGCCATGAAGGTTGGCCTCTACAACGATTCTCTTTTACAAATTTGTCTCACATAAAATACGAATATCGTGAATGCATTCTTCTCACACCATAATCCCTGACTTGTAACAGAAGACGTGCAGGCTAGGCGAGTTTATCCTTCGTTAATCCACAACAACATGGAGCTAAAATATCATCATGGCGACAAATTAGGAGTGCAGCAGAGTATCTATGAGAAATAGATCCCTCCTTGTTCATTGCTACTGTGCTTAGAAATAGCCGTTAATTGTCTTCACAGGCCCTGATATTATCTGCTACTCCGCGGGTTTTATCCTAGCCCTGCCAAACCGCTGCAGGCGGTTGTGCAGGAAAAAAGGTCAGGGCATCGGTGTCAGGTGTCCTTTCGCCCTCTTTAAAAGATATGCAGAGCCGTTGGAGGCAAGCCGAGAACGTTCAAACGTCCGCGTTCAAGGAACTAGTGGCAACCCTCAGATTGAATAATTTTTCACAAGAAGACGAGACAGAGCTGATTGTCAAAGGAGGTCAAACGCGTCAGATTAAAAAGTTCTCCATTCGTGTATTTTTCTCAGGCGCTAACTCCCGAATAGCACAGCTGTTTGGGGGTTAACACTGAAAGTGTTCTCCAGAATCCCAATTGATTGTCCTCATGCCATTACTTGGAGACTTCAGGCTTGACGTTTTGAGGCATTCAAAACAATTCCAGGCCAGTAGAGTATCAGGAGCAATTGTTGAAACCTAAACTTCAAACTGTTTAAAAACGACGTTAAATTGTTCTCACGCAATTACTTGGAGACACTGGCGTGACGTTTCGAGGGGTACAGGACAGTTTGAGGCCAACAGAGGTCTCTGAAACTTTCTGTTCTTAAGGACGGTAACTGACGAACCTCAGATCGAGTATAGATCGAGTATCAGGAGCTTGTAGAATTAATAATAATAATAATAATAATAATAATAATAATAATGATAATAATAATAATAATAATAATAATAATAATAATAATAATAAATTATAATTATAATTATTATTATTATTATTATTATTATTATTATTATTATTATTATTATTATTATTATTATTATTATTATTATTATTATTATATACGCGTCTTATTCCTAAATCATACTCAAAATCCGGCGATCTGTAACCAAAATACACGTTTAACACACCAAATGCACATTCATCATTCACACATATGGTGTAAAGTCAAATCGCTAGTAGAAGACGTAAAGGAAATCACAATTTATATTTGACATTTTAGATAGGCTGTATCCAATAGAAGGGAGGAAACCGGAGTACCAGGAGAAAACTCTCGGTGACCTTAAAATCTCGTACCTAAGTCGCGTAAGTTCGGCAATGCGGAGCTTGAACCCGGGACCTTCGGCATAGGAAACAAGTTCACTATAATCGGTGCTACTAGGCCACCTAAACTTGAAACTGTTTAAAACAACCTTAAATTGCTCTCACGCCTTTGCCCTGACGTTTCGAGGCATGCAGTCTAGTTTGAGGCCAACAGATAATTCTCGCGCCCTCTGTGCTGTTAAGGAGTAACAAACCTCAGACTGAGTGTCAAGGGCTTGTGAAACCCAATTCTGAAGCTTTTTTAAAAAGTTTTAACAAAACCCCTTAATTAACCTCATACAATTACCAGGGACATCAATTGGCCTGCTGTTTCGAGGCTTTCAGAGTAGTTAAAGAGGCCAGCAAAGACCTGTATGCTCGTTTTGCTAATCATCATTCAAGAAGTCACTAAAACCTAATCTCTTCTAAACGTAGTTAAGTCATGAATCTCAGAGCGGTATAAATACATGTGCGTTGTTACTGTTTAAATCTGATGGTTCATGTTTGTCTTGGGATACATATTTTCTACCTGCAAGGGTAGATGACGACGCTGTACAAGACATCACTTAGCAACATCAATATTCCTTAAAAATGATAAAACACAGACTGAGTATCAAGAGTTGGTTGAATTTAATTTCTGATACTGTTGAAGAAGAACCTTTTTTAAATACAGGAATACAGGACAGAACTAAAATCCGAAAGAGGTAAAACACACCAGATTTAAAGTTCTCTATATATGAAAATGTTATTGACTCCGACTTAAATTTGATTAATGATGGAAGGATAACTCGCATTCCTGACGTGCCTAGACATTGTCCTTCATTGTTGATCTAACTTTTGTTACTCCAGATCTGGTTGTGGATTGCGTATGGGATATAATTTTCAATAACATAATTGATACACAACATTTTATATAGAATATATTTTATATAGAAAAACGTTATTCGATTTTTACTGCAGAATTAATTGATATATTAATGGCTCTATATAAAATGTATAGTTTGTCTGAATATATTTAGCATAGTTCTGTGCGTAGATTCTCTGTTTTAGGTGCTCTAAGATCTAATACTAGCTGTGAACGAAAAGAGATACGCTTTGAGATTAAGAACGTTATTCATGATTTGATAATTAGTGATACTGAAGTGATCTATCTGATGGATCCCATCACATTGTGATTGGGCTGATCGTGCTATCAAAAGTGGGTGCTTTTAATATTAATTCTCTGTAAGTTAAAATAAGTCTGTCGTCTAAAGAAATTGAAAACAATATTAAAAAACCATATTTTATAAACACTTCAACTCAGCGCAAACTATAAAAATCTTCGTGGAATCTCCAGATCATTTTTATCTATTGCAAATAGAATATTATTAAATTCGATGAAAATAAAATATTGTAAGCATGTGAAGTGCATTTGTGAAGAACCCTTAACTCTAGAACATATATTATTTGATTGTATTTGTCACAAGAGGCTACTTTGGACACTGCAGTAAGGCTTCACGCCTCTAAAAGTTCATCCTTCTTTGGCCTTTGTAACTTAAATTCGAGGCCTAGCAGACGACAAAAGTTAGGATTGTTCTAAGCATGTGTGAGGAAACTTTTCGCTAGGTATCCCGTGATATAATCCAGCTGACCTATTTCCATCAGCCCCCGCGAGGGCGCTAAGGTTTATGGGATATCGCGGGCTTTAGCTGGTTACACTGTTAACGTCAGTCTTTGTCTAAATCGCACCCGAGAGGGACGGACGCGCTGAAAGTTTTCTCTCTCAGTAGACTACGCAGGTGACAGGTGAAATCCATTCATCGCAGTATACCCATAGCCTGACATTGTCAAATAGGTAAATGATCGATCTTTTGCTTCACCACGATTTATTGATATTATTATTGGATTATGCATGCGAAGACTTGCCATGTTTTATAATTGTGAATGTTATTAAAATTTTGCTTGACCACGTGGCTGACCCACGCGACCGGTTTTCGACACCACAAGGTAGCCCCTACTGACCCACTGTTGTTTCTCATATAAGTATTATTACAGACCAGTAGCTGTACCGGAGAAGGTGTATATTATTAATTACTTCTCCCTGTATCTATTTTAGCCATGATGTATATGTATATATAGGAATTACGTTGGAGATTCCAGTTGACCACGGACTTAGAAGATTGTTAATCTCGTATCTGTATAAGTAGAGACGATCTCGCTGAGGGCTGTTTCTGCCAACAGTGAGACGCTCTGCACTCCCTTTGTAAGCAAGGCGTTGCAGAAACTCGTCTTATGTTTTGCAGACGAGCAGGCTTGGTCCGCGGCAGAAGATAAACCACATTGAGAGTTAACCCTGACACGCGGCCTGCAACTGAGCAGCGAGCACTGAGCTCCGATAGCTCAGTAGTCAACAAACGAGACGAAAATAAAGCAGCACCGCACCTCGACGATCAAGTTAAGTGCCGTAGAACAAGTGCACCAACACTGATTCATAGGGACTGTGCGGTAGTCCACTCTTCCGAAAAAAAGAACAGTAGGCAAAACAAGAACAAACCCAGGGATAACACAGTAGCAAGTTTCGAGAACAGTAGCAGAATAGATCCATCAAAGATCTACCCATTCTCCGAACTACTCGAAGTGACTTATGGCTAGTATATTACGTTTTGGATATTTAAATTAATGTAGTGTTTATATAATTAGGTATAGAGTAGAGGAAATAAAATTGTGTGATATTTACTGTTAACAAGTGGATGGACTACCTATGATTCATCCTGCTTTGGCCTGTGTATCTTAAAGTCGCTGCCTAGAAGACGACGCAAGTCAGGACTGTTTTAAGCATAGGTAAGCTAACCCTCACTAGGGTAGGCAGTGACCTCATCCCCCTGACCTATATCCGTACCCCTCGCCTAGAGGGCGCTCAGGTATCTCACGAGATTTCGCGGACTTTGGCAGACCACTAGGCTAGGTAGAGGATTCTTTGTCTAACTCTCGCCCGAGAAGGACGCACGCTGAAAATCTCTCTCAGTAGACTACGCAGGTGACACGTTAAATTCTATCATCGCAGTATAGCCAGAGCCTGACATTGTCAAAAAGGTAAATGATCAATCTTTTGTCTCATCGCAATTATTAATATTATGATTGGATTATGTTTGTGAAGTCTTGCCATGTTTTAAAATTGTGAATAATAGTAAAACTTTGCTTGACCACGTGGCTGACCCACGCGACGAGTTTCGACACCATGAGGTAGCCCCACTGTCCAACTGTTGTTTCTCCCATTCGTATTATTGCAGACCAGAGGCTGTACCGGGGAAAGTGTATGTTATTAATTACTTCTCCATGTGTTTATTTTAGCCATGATGTATGTATATAGGAATTATGTTGGAGATTCCAATGGACCACGGACTTAGAAGATTATTAGTCGCTTATCTATATAAGTGGAGCGATCACTGAGAGCTGTTTCTGCAAACAGTGAGACGCTCTGCACACCCTTTGTAAACAAGGCATTGCAGAAACTCGTTTTATGTTTTGCAGACTAGCAGGCTTGGTCCGAAGCAGGAGATAGACCACTGAGAGTCAACCTTTACATTCGGCCTGCACTTGAGCCTCGAGCACTGCGCTACGATAGCTCAATAGTCAACCAACAAGGAGGAGACACCATCATCACACCTCAACAATTCAGCTAAGTGCCCAAGAAAACTTGCACGAACACTGGCCTATAAGGACTGGGCGATAGTCCTCTCTCCTGAAAACGAACATTAGTCCAACCAGAACAAATAGCTCAATGATAAGACATTAGCAAATACCGAGAACAGTTGCAGAATAGATCCAGCTAAGATCTACCCATTCTACGAACCACTTGCATTGAACTTTGGACTGTTAAGTTAATCAGAGCTGTATTATGTTTTGGACATTTAAGTTAATATAGTGTTTAGAATTAGATATAGAGTAGAGGAAATAAATGTGTGATATTTACTGTTAACAAGTGGCCGGACTACCTAAGTTTCATAGCCGTGCGAGAGCGAGTGTGTCAGTGAATCTTTACACGTTTCTCCCTATCTCTGTAGACATATCCTCACACTAACTGGACCAAATAAATAAATGTATTAAGATTAGTCATAGGGCGACTTAACTAGCAGACGAAAGACTTGTGGGTAATAGCATTCCATTGTGCAGAGCCCAGCAACATTAGACCCACCGTCACAATAACATCAGTTAAAATCTCTATCAATGATTTAAGTGTGGGATTGGCAAAAGCTTTAAATAATTCTCAAGTCGCTCGTTTTATTTAACTGACATTGTTACTTATATTTTAATGCGGTTATAAATTATGTTTGAGTGTTTGTGAGAGAAATGGATATAGTGCCTGTGCTTATGTGTGTACATGCGTGCCGGTTTAAAAGCGTGAGTTTGAATGTGTGTGTATGGTCTTTATAATCTTCTTCAGGAGTTAAAACCAGTCTTCTTGCAATTACTATGAGACACTTGGCCCCCAGCCACAGGATAAACGTGTTAATGGCGAAACTTCAATGAACTCGACAGCCTACCTTATGTGTGTGACACAAACCTCTTCACGTTACAAGGAAGTAATGGATTAGTTTGAGATGCTCTGTATGTGTTCAAGGGCTATCATTTCGCCATCAATGTCCCCGGTTTGCCTTCCTGGAGAGGCCTCTCTATGGCTGCCTTAGAGACGCTTTCGCCACCTTGCGTGGCAAGTTCACGTCACTCCAGTGAAATCATTAGCGTCCGCTAGTGGGGGTTACCGTTTGGAACCTGTCACCTTGCAAGAACTTTTTTTTTCCCTTCATCGTTAATATTTATTTGTTACGTTATTCATTGTTCTTCTTTTTTTATTACTTAGCTATGATAACCATCGTGTACTTTTGGCTCATGCTAGGATATGTTTTTGTTACACGGCAATGGGCGATTCAACCCCGATGCTTGAATCTTTAACTCGGATTCGTATTCACGCAGCCTGTTCACTCAGTAGTAATTAAAGACACCTCACCAGAATTACTCACCGTCTTACGTAATAGAATGTTCTACAGCCTTCAAAATGTGATTATCTGTTACGAGATAGATCTGGAATCTTCGGCCAGTCGTGAACAGAAAGTTCCCAGAATTGCTAAAACAATATCGACCGAGGGATTGATTGATTGATTGATTGATTGTTGCTTTAGGTCCAACAGACTCTCCCGAGCCAAATCAGGACCGCGACCGAGGGAAAGAAACAAACATTTTGCAAGGCTTTTCTAGCAACAACATAGAATCAAAGGTATATTGAACGCCTTGTGTCCTAACACAATACTCGCAACTATCATGCACCTCTCAATCGCAACAGTTTCGTTTATAGTTAAGATTTGGGATGACGTGTTTATTTAATTCATGCAAAAGTAGGGGTTTAAATTATCCCTGCCGTTCCTGAAGTCCCGACTACGCTTGTGCCACGCACCCGGCTACACGTGTGTAACGTTTATGAATTCCTCATGTATGTCCTTGCGTACTGGCTAGCGTAAACTTTACAAGGATAGCGCATGTTTGATTTCTCCTGCAAACATACATTAGCCGGGCTTACGAGGACCAATCAGAAGCGAGTTCAGGCAGATGAACTCACTTGTTGCGCCTCGATCTTAGTAAAGTTGTTTTATATTTTAGTCAAATCTTCAAAGAATACATTACATCGTCATGAAAAATGTCTTGTTGTAGTAAAAGTACACAGCTACACACGTTTATAAATTCGAACCGGACCGTGATAAACATGGCGCCACTACCTCCGACCCAAGGCATAAGCCGATAAACGTAAGCTAACTATGGCCACCCTTCAAAATGGTGGTCAGTTAAAAATCTCATAACCCAATTCATAAGCTGTAAAACGTAAGCCAAACGTGGCTACTTTTTGACGCAGTAAAAACCCAATTTAGGTTCATAGTTCTTTTCTTTGTCGAGTTTGGAGAGAAACAAGTTCAATGCAATGAACTATTCGGAGTGCTGTCTGCAGTACAAGATCAGTACCCCAAGAATCGATAGTTTGTCTGATGGTTGTTGTTTGGTTGTTGATGCAGTGTTTTTGGTGGTGGTTGTTATTTGGTTGTTATTGTTGTTGCTGTTGTCACAATGGCTAAGTGTTTCATTGTCAGTTTTACTTGCGCCAGTCTCTCTTCTTTTTTCTTTCTTTCCTTCCTTCCCCCTTTGCTTTTTTGTTTTTGGGAGGAGGGTAGGTGGGGGGAAGGGGGGAAAGAAGAGAAACTTAGCTTGATTTCTTTCTTTCCTTTTGTTTGGGAATGGGAGGGTGGGGGTGGTGGAGAGACGTAATTTCATTCTGGCACTTCAAGAAGGTGATTGCGAAGGTATCGATTTTTAAGTGTGAAATGAGTGACCAAAAAAAACAAAGAACTACGAAGCAACGTGGGGAAGGGGGAGGGATGGGGGGAAAGGCGGAGAGTGCGAGAGGGAATAGAGAAGGCAAAGAATGGAGAGAAAGATAACAAGTGACGGGAGGACGACGTAGATGTTGACGAATGGACAGCAGAAGGAAGAGAAGGATATGGAGGCGGGAGGGAGGAGGAGAGGGGAAGCGAATTACTAAGCCCACAAACCTTTCGATTGCCTTACGCATAATTATTTTAATTATTTCGCGGTTTTGACAAGAATGAAGTGCCAATGAAACGCTCATGTATTCGAACTAGTCCTTTCAGAGAGTCCGAGTTTGATTAAATGTGTTTAAAACTAAAAGGCCCCACATTCGAAGCCTTTGTTTACTTTTGGCACAAACGGTTTATCGTAAAATTCCCATTGTATTTACATTAAACGATGATAAAGTTGTCTTTCGTTGCTCAAACCAATTGCGAAAGTTAGAATTTTCATATTTTGGTTCTGACGGAGTTATTCCTTCTGTTTTGAACGGGTACAGCTGTGTGAACTTTGACTTTAGTTTTGACTGAACCCCGCGTCGGGAAGTGTGCATTTTGTATGTCTCGGGTACATTACATTACATTACATTACATTACATTACATTACATTACATTACATTACATGATTATTGCTGTAGGTCCAGCGGACTCTTCCGACCCAAATCAGGACCGGACAACCTCTGA
This sequence comes from Oncomelania hupensis, assembly GCA_036898135.1. Taxonomy (NCBI): domain Eukaryota; kingdom Metazoa; phylum Mollusca; class Gastropoda; order Littorinimorpha; family Pomatiopsidae; genus Oncomelania; species Oncomelania hupensis. The sequence goes on along the minus strand of CM072512.1, from coordinate 76,846,276 downwards.
TCCGCATAAAAGATCTGCTGAAACAACCCTAGTGGTAAAACTGAAAGCTCTCCACCAGCCAGTCACTTTACAATAAAGACATCCCACGCAGGGGACACTGAGGCTGTACTCTAATTTATCGAACCCCCGTGTACAAAAACAAAATAGAATACAAACATCATTATAAATTATCAACAAAACATATATATAAAATGCCTACATTGCTCAATAATAACATCATAGGAAACCCTAGTGACCACCTGGCAGAAAGCGTCCAATATTCCCAAGCTGATCCAACAGACCTCATACACAAATAAAGAGTCTTGTCCCGGAAGAGTTTTCAAGAAAAAAGGTAGATGACTGGTCTAGCGAAGAAGAAGATAGTAAAGCAGATTGATAGAACAGAGCAGGAATGAGAAAGAGCAAATGAGAAAGACAGCGACAGTGGGACTTTAAAGCACTAAATTTCCAGAAAGTGGGGATACTATTTATACTGAAACCCCCGGCACCCCAACGGGGGTTATGTCTGGGGTAAGGTAGAGTCTGTTTTATCAACCTACAACGAAAACCTGACCGAGCAGTTGCTTTTACGGATTCTTTCTCTTGCCGGTTTTGGTAGCTGCTATTTTTAGCTCCTGAATATTGGCTGGTAGCCAACAGCTGTTGCTATTAATAGGCACAAAACTACGACATTTATTCATTTAAAAATAACTATTTTTTCAAAAGAGTTATATTTTGTTGTAAGCTTATTTTTTTCAGTGGGGTAACACTCATTGTGAATGTTAAAAGGATCTGTCGAGGTGACGTAGTCAAAGTGGGTCCCTTTAATTTGTCCATCTTGCACTATTTCTGCTGAGCCGACTGCTCTTTCTTCATAGTCAAGATTACAAGATGAGAAGATAAAAAAATAGAAGTCAAACACTCAAACAAGAAGCTTCTTTTAAAATTCAATATTTCGGTATTAAAACCTTCCTCAAGAGAAATTCATTGACCAGTGTAAAATTCCATCATACTTTTAAACTATATGGCGCAGTGTGAGAACTAAATCGCATGACAATGTTAATTAAAAGGAATGCTAATCGTAACTAAGCCAGTTATTAATTATTCTTAACCAATTAATTAAAATAATCTGTTCTTTTCTTTATTCGGAGAGTAAAATAAAAATGGCACGAATGCGTGTCTTTTGCGGCAGCAGCGGGTCATTTGCTGGGTCAGAGCGTGGTCAGCTGTCATATCGGTCAGTCGTTAGCTTGAATAAACTACCTGTATGCGTGAGGGGACAATGACAATGTCCTCGTTAGGCTGCTATTGATTAGAGCTAAGCTTTGTTTGAAAAGGCACATGGTAGCTCAAGTGAAGTAATGCGTTCCTTTAATTCCTGCGTACTGCGGGCCTATGACCCTATTATACTTCATACTGTTACGTTCTCAATCATACGAAAACAATCAGGGTTGCTGAGAACAGGGAAAGATGGAGTACGCTGGTTAAACGATCATCTGTGGTTCCCCTACGACCTCCGAGTTACGGGATAAGATAGGATAGGATAGGACTGTTACGTTCTAAAGTAGTAGATCTATGCAGGTATTTATTTCGCCCACAAGTCAAATCGCCTTGTATCGTGTAATAATTTTTTTGGTTATCCAGATAAACTAACGTAATATCTTAGTCTTAACAGTATAATTTTGCTGGCAGCTCTTTCAAAACGCAAGCCAATGTCTACTGTGGTTTGCAAGCTTTGAACATGGAGGATGTGTTGTGAATATACAAAATGAAATGAGTTGTCTGAGAATGATTTTTTTTTTTTTACTTCCTATAAAATTGAACTCTGTCTCTCTTTCTCTGTCTCTGTCTGTCTGTCTTTCTGTCTGTCTGTCTGTCTGTCTGTCTGTCTCTCTCTCTCTCTCTCTCTCTCTCTCTCTCTCTCTCTCTCTCTATCTCTCTCTCTCTCTCTCTCTCTCTCTCTCTCTCTCTCTCTCTCTCTCTCTCTCTCTCTCTCTTTGCAGTAGATTGACGTTTCCACTCCATAAGGGCATTACACGCTGAAAGCAGTGGATAGCGCACCTATTTATTATAGATAGAAAGGGTGGGATCACACTGTGTCTTTGGCGAAACGAATCGGCCTCTCAAACGGTATATTCCCAAACCGCAAAAGAACAACATATAATAGCTTCATTTAGATTTTTTTTTAAAAATACAGTCCTAAAACTGGGAATACATTGATATAGACCTCTTTAATTATATGCGGAATTTTTCCTACCACTGGCATATATTGTTTCGATCTAAGGGAAGAATACATCTTTGTTCAAAGATACTGTCCGTTCCCACCATTTTCATCTATAATATGTAGGTACTCTGTCTACCCCATTGCTATCGAGGATCACTGTCAGCGTGTATATTGCCTATCAATGATACATAGGGATGTACGCTATGTACCGCTTTGCTATCGACGATCCATTTTCAGCGTGTATAATGCATATCTATTATACATAGGGTTGTACGCTATTTACCGCTTTGTTTCGAGGATCCACTTTCAGCGTGTAAGCCCCCGGGAGCATTCACAGTCTCTGTGCTGACTTCATAAGGTGGGGCATATCATCCACACAGCTGGACTTAAGAAACTGTCTAGTACTATTAGGCCTGTTGTAATAATAATAATAATAATAATAATAATAATAATAATAATAATAATAATAATAATAATAATAATAATAATAATAATAATAATTAGAATAATAATAAGAATAATAATAAATAAGTAAATAAATAAATAAATAATGTTTTACAAAGAGTCAACATACGCTCAAGTTCGGTCATTGCAGGGCAATTCCAACTTGGGGTTGAGTTAGACTCTTGTTTTCCGCAAGCGCTTTGAATAGCTATTTGAGCTGATAAGCGCGCTTGATAAGAACAGTTCGTTTCTATGTTCTGGGATGAACTGAATGGAGCCACGACGATCAATGTCTTCATCGCTATTGAAATGCGCTGCTTGTATACAATGTATAGAACGCCCATCTCATGGCGAGAGGTTGTTCAACACCGTTTCTCCACAGATCATTATAATATGTCGCTAGCTTACAAACCCCTTTCAAGGTTATACAATGCGTGGACTTTTGTTAGGAAGGCACAGATTGACATGCTAATCAAGATGTTCTACGTTAAGCATAATTGTGAGAATTAGTTGCCTAACCAAGATATGCGGCAGGTGAAGAGGTATCAGGTTACAAGTTTTTACTTAATCGTGACAGCAGGATAGACTTTAATCTGAAATAATTGTAGATTCATTCTAAACATAGTTGGACCCTACTTCAAACCATGATGGAGATGTATCACGTCACAGATTAAAAAAACAACAAATAGTCGGGAATCAGAATGAGCCAAATATTGGTGTGTAGGACCGTCCATCCGGTGGTCGGTCCTTTGAAAGCCATACCCCAACAACCACTGAACGGAGTTTGACCAACATTCATAGGAACGTTACTAAGTTGGTGGACAATCTATGGTACTATGATATTTGCTATATTGCAAAGGTCAAGGTCACTGGGATAACATTGTTGCTACACGTGGTTTTTTTCCCCAATATATTCCCAAAGACGGTTGAAACGATTTTCCGTTGATTTTTGTGTGTGTACCTGTATAGGTATTTCCATGCATGGCCAATCATTCACTTATTCTTCTAAAAAGACATAGATATCGGGATTTCTCAAGGATCAGTTATTTGCGCCGTTACTTTTTGGTTTGCTTGTCCATGACTTGCCATCTGCATTTTCAAAACAAACTAACGTTGTGCAATATGTAAATGACATATGGATGAACACAAAACTCAGAAAACGGACAAATTAAAGAACAGTTAATTATATCACAAAATTGTATCATCAAGATTTGAATAATATAACTCCGTCAAGGATGAGTTATTCCATTTTTCAAAAGACCAGTATCCCAAATCAACACAGAAGGTATCGTATATTCAGACAACACTAGACTATACAAAAGATATTATGTCCACATGTAATCTAAATGTATCCAGTATACCTATACAGCCTTCGATTCCTAGAATTCCATCGTGGGAACATTTGCGAGCTGACTTTGATATTGATTTTACAGATTTAAGGAAAAATGAAATTGACAATGCCCTTAAGACATACGTTCAAGAACATATTATCCACATCATTCCAAATTTTTACTGACGGCAGCGTTATTTATCCTGCCGAAAGTGGATCTGGATTTTGCATACCTTCAATGGCTATCAAAAAGTCATATATCTTGGACACGGTTTATCAATTTTCACCTGCGAATTATTAGCAACTTTAATGGCGCTGGAATGTGTTTTAGATATACCAAGGGATATTTATGACATCTTAATTTGGGTTGACTCTAAGTCTGTACTTTATTGTTTTACAAAACTGGAAATGTAAGAACAGAACGGATTTTCCTATACGAGATCCGATATCTTATTCACTGCTTTAGAGCAAGAGTACAGGAAGAGTATTTTGCTGGTACGTTGGCATTTTTGGCAATGAACTTTCCGATAGCTTAACGAAACGAGGAGCAGACAAACATGATTCTTTATACATCCAAATAAATAGGGCTCAACATGAATATTTTGTCTCTTTTAGAGAATTATGCTTATATTATTATTTGCAATATTAAGTTTTCGGGGTTTTCTAAAAGCATTACATGATGATGTGTGTGCTAAAAAAATACAATTCCACATTTGATACTAGATTGCCCAATTTTAAGACATTTGTATTTACAAAAAGGCCTATTTTTTGGGTAGAAAGTGATCTTCACGAAATTTTATGAAGTGCCGTTGTACATGATAATGTGCAAGTCATATTGACAACCCCATTGTACTCACTGCTGTAAATTTTACTGTTTTGTTGTTTGTTTACCTTAAGTTTAGAATTATTTATTGTCTAATATCACGTTCTTGTGAAAAGACAATAAATTTTACGATTGAATTGAAAAATGTTGCACAACAAACACAAAAACGTTTCCATAAATTAGATTAATAACACAACGTTTATGTAGTGTGAGATTCAGAACACAGCATTGTAAGAACCTTTCAAGCACAATTAATTGTCTGCTGCATTTAAATGTAATTTATTCCGTATTGCATTAGAACTCGTTTTTCCCCCCTTGCATACAAATAATGTGGTGTTTTTGTTTTTAATTCTTTTATTTTGTTTTTCTTCGATCGGACTTTCTTTTCATAGTTCGACGTAGTAATCGGTTATTCCTTCCTTGCTTCCTTCCTGCCGCAGCCCTTCTTTCTTCCTGCCTCCCTTCCCCTTTGCTCCCAATCATGTACCTCTCGGCCGGTTGTTCGTGTCTTTCTTTTATCTTTTTATTGTCTCTCTTCTTCTAGTTTTATCTCCTTCAGGGTCTTGGCATCCCAGATAAATCCTCTTACTTTGAATAATTGACGAGAAGAGCGCTCTCTCATCAGAATAGCATGCACCAAACACACACACACAAAGCACCACAATGTGTAGATTGCAATAAAATACAAATACATCACATCTGTATTATCTCAAATAAGGAATTTACACAAACGTAGATCATTTGACCAACAACAACAAAAATAGAAGAAGAAAAGAACAAGGAAAGGAAAGGAAATGTTAAGTCTTAATATCAAATCTTGGACAAAGCATTGCAATCATCCCTTACTGATCTAAAACAGTTATATAAAACACATTCATGCAAGTAACTATCTGACGCTTGCTTAGTCGCTCTCGAGTAGCGCCCCCTAACTCTAATCCTGCATAAGAATGTTTAGAAACAACGAAAAACATAAACGATGACGAAGATTCGACAATTGTAATGATACTCGCTGCTAGCAAATGCTCGCTGTCATCAGAATAACCTGCACTAAAAACATTCTCAACTTTGCACGAGGATTGAGGGAATACACTCTGATAGTTGGGGTGGTGAGGGTGTAATGATTGAGGAAGGTATTGGGAACAATGGTTTGATTTCTGCTATGTATACTGTTTATTCAAAGGCAAAGATTTCAGTTTTCTTGATTGTAGTAGCTGACGATGAGTTTGAGCAGAACTAGGGTACAAATGGCGGCGACAATTTCGAATACGGTAACCGCAGATGGCTGTGTGGTATTAATGAGAAGAGGAGTTTTGTTTTGTAGTTTGTGATTGTGACAAAAGTGATCAACGGCGAACTGTATTATAACCTTCTTCTTCTTCTCCTCCTCCTCCAATAAGCAGTGTACCGCTAACAGTTAGGTCGGGTCGTCGGGACCATAATAAAGTCTTTACTAGGGTGACACTAACTGTTGCAGAAGCCAGACCTCTGTCTGGCAGAGATAAGGCGACATCCCGGACATTGCGTACGCAGTTGTATCCCATTACGTCGTGAATACAAGGAGTTATGTTCCATTCAAACTCCTCCTATACCCCTCCACCCCCCATCCTCCTCTCCATCCCCATTTCCTATTTCGTTTTCACTGAAATTGAAAGTTCCCAATTCTGAGAATAAGAGCTATTTAGAAACACGTTGAGTTGTTGTTGTTGTTTGTAGATTATAGTCACACGACACTTTCGCATATAGGTGACTACTGGACCGATTTATACTGACACCAGCGGGCCAGTTGTTGATAAAGGGGAAAATAATATGATCACACGTTGATCAATCCGGGATTCGAACCAGCGACCTTTCGGTTACTAGCAAGACGCTCTTACCAACTGAGCTACCCGGCCCCTCGCAACGTTGAGTGCCATCAGGTCCTCCAGTTATCTCAGTTGTCTAGTGCATTAGCCGTGTGGTGCGCAGCAAGTTGTCGCCTTGAGTGAGATCCTGTTTGACCCAGTGTCCAAAGCAGCTCTTGAGCAGGTAAAGCGCTATATAATATAAATTCAGTTCCATTGAACCAGAAAGTCTCTGTATCAACGGGGACTCTGGTTGCCCGTGTGATTTGTTGACATGTGTTGCCTGAAACTTTTCAGATAAGAGAGTTGGTTCTATTTATGTTTTCCCCGACAGTGAAGAGACTGCGCCTGAAGTTGGAAAGATGTGTAGCGGGCGAATGTGTGTGTGTGTGTGTGTGTGTGTGTGTGTGTGTGTGTGTGTGTGTGTGTGTGTGTGTGTGTGCGCGCGCGCGCGTACGCGTGCGTGCGTGTGTTTGTGTGCAGTGTGTGGTGTGTGATGCCCAGACTGATTCATTGTCTCCCTTGTCAGAAAGATAAGAATGTGGTATCTCTTGTTGTTTCTTCCCATCAAGCTACAGATCTAGAATGCTCAGACCGATTGTGAAACGAAAACGCAAAATGTGGATATGATAATATGTCCTACAAGAATATCTTACGTTATCGACTGTTACAACTTTGAAGTCCTGTTTGGAGTAGACTTGGGCCAGGGAGATTTTTATTGGAGATACCTTAGACGTCGACGCTGAACTGCTGAGGCTCAAAAGCGCGATCCCGACATTCTGAGGCTCCAAAACGCGGACCGAATTGGTTAGGGTTTGAGAGTGTCGACTGTTTCCACCACAAAGAGAGAAATGAACCTCCATGCAGTGTTACTCAATTTCACAGAAGGGTGAGATTTGGCGTTGAGACAGAGGTGTGTGCTGGGCTTGGGAAAGTGAGGACCTGCCTCCACTAGTCTGCGATTCCCCGTTGTCGGAATCGTCTCCTCTGTTCACTGCATGCATGAAAGATAGCAGTTGCTACCGTGTCATCCTGAAGAAAAGGGACTGAAACAACTGTCATGAATTGGAGTGGTGTGGGACTTAGGCAAAGGAGCAAAGACGGTTTTGAGTTATGAGTTTGTCTACCGACCTATATTTAATAACCTAAGGCCTCACCTTTCTTTCACCAGAAAGAAGATATGTCTGGTGTTTTTCCCTCTCCGGAGGTAGGCGAGGGGTGTCTTTACGCCAGTGCGTCTTGTTGCTTGGAATTCTCCACGGAACTTGGACAGCAGAAGAGACATGTACTGATGTCAGGACGTGGCCGCGCATTGGACACTTAAAGTTTCACGTCTATAATGTCTTGAGGTCTAACAAAAATAAAAATTACCATAGCACTTTCAATTATTAAAGAACTGACAACCCGCCCCAGGGCCAGGGCCAGCTCGCTTGCGTTTATTTGCATGAACTAGCCTTTAAAAAATCTGATTGTTTTACGACACTTGTTTTTACGCCTGTGATTGTTTTTGAAACTTTAATTTCTTGAAGCCCCGCAAAATCAGTATGCCATAACACTTTCAATTATAAAATATCTAACGACCCTCACCAGGACCAACTCGTTTTCGTTCATTTTGCGTGAACTAGACTTTAAATACATTTGATTGTATTACGACGCTTGTTTTCACGTCTGAGATTTTTTAAGCCTACAAAAATCAAAATTACCATAGCACTTTCAATTATAAAAGAACTGACAACCATCTTCAGGGCTAGCTCGTTTTCGTTCATTTTGCATAAAACTGACTGTGTTACGACGCTTGTTTTCACGCCTGCATGTCCTTTTTTTGTTCTTTTTTTAAAAAGCACATTGATACCAACACTTTCATAATAATTTCTAGCGGATCAAAGGGGAAATAAAAAGCCAAACAAGTTGTATACAATTTTGAAAATGTCTGCCTTAGGCCCTTTGTTTTAACAACAACAAAAAAAGAATATTCCTCAGGCACGGCGTTACAGCTCACAATGAATCATGCACATTTCAAATTAATTTGCATATGTTAAAAAGTAATTACAATAATTTCTATTTAAAAAAAACGAAAACAGATTTTTGGGGTCCTGGTTGCCTTTCGCTTTCGCCCATTTTTGGAAGCACAATTAAACTTAATTACTTTGTTGTAAACCCTCGGGGAAGAGCGAACGAAGGTTGTTGTTTTTTTAAAGCATAAACAAGCAATTCATGTGTTATCTATTTTCTATTTCCATGCATTCAACGCACTCTGTTTTACACACCCTCTCCCTTCGTTTTAATCAAAACTATTTTATATTTAAAGCTGAGAAGGGGAAAATGGGGAAGGAGACACACCAGACCATAAACAAGGGGGCGGAGATGTTCTAAAATGTAGGGAATCTATTGCGGGAAAAATCAAATAATACTGCCATAATCGTACTGGATGCAGCCTTTTTTTGTAATTACTTAACTAAATTACTGTTAATTTCATTTTAAAAAAAACGCTATCTGCCTGTCTTCAAACCACGTGTTAGAGTGACGAACGTGCGTGTGGTATGAATGTTAGCGTGCGCGTTAGATGTGAACGTGTATGCTAGTCCAGATCGTCGGCATTTGAATCTGATTTAGGAATATTGCACTTAGTAGTGGTAGTAGTAGTAGTTGTTGTTGTTGTATCATCACCAATATCATCATCATCATCATCGATGAGGTACAAATGTGTACATATATATAAGAACTGGATTTCGAAATACACTGCAAACTGTTCAGAAATGCAGGCAACAGTACCGTAAGCTATAAAAAGTCTAGACAGATGGACACGAACAATGTTAGCACCTTTTGAAAGTGTTTGTCCGGGCTGCTTCATGACGTGAATGGCGATAGTTGAAAACAGAAAAACTCCTCAGCTAGCTATAATGCATGCAGCTCTCATCTTTTCATTGTATCGGATGAACTTTGGTTTTACTAGACGTTAATAAAATATACTATTTCCATGGCCCATTCTTTTGTCGAGATTACCTCTTAACGATGTTTCGGACAAACGCTTTTGTCTACAGTAATTTAAAATAATAATATTATGTGCTGTATTTGTGAAACGGTCGTAAGCTCTCAAATCTTGGCCCTGCATTTTGTCAAACAGTAGCCTATGTACAATATTGTATGCTTAAATTTAAGATTTTGATTGCTGGGGGGAAGGAGGAGGAGTTGCTCTTTGTTTCCCATACAATCTGACCACTTACGCTACAGTCAAACTCATTCCCTCTCTTGTTCTTTCACGCTTAGACTATTTAACTCTCTTATGGCTGGACTTTCTTCCTCTTCCATTCATCTGCTCCAACGTGTTCAAAACTCAGTTGCTCGTCTGGTTCTCAAAAAGAAACAAATCTGATCATATCACACTCCGCCTACACTCTCGACTAGCTTCCTGTATATCAGAGGATTACCTAAAAAATCTGAGCTTTCTGTTACCAATGCGTCCATGGATGAGCCCATTCCTACCTCACCCAAAACATTCTCTTCTACAAGCTATCAAGAAATCTTCGTTTTTCCTACAACATCCCCGCTGCAAACTCTCTTATGCAGGCTGTTGGTCCTTCTCAGTGCTTGGTCCTTCAGCTTGTAACTCTCTTCCTCTCTCTTTTCGCAGCTCTCCGAACATAGCCAGTTTCAAGTCCAACTTGAAAACTCATCTCTTCCTTAACAATGTTTGATCTCGTCTCCCATCACCATTCCTTCTGTTCTGATTAAGACCACCGCGTCACACCGCACGCCCCCAGTCCCTCCCACCCATCACTCCTTAGCCGCTGTCCTCCTCCCCCTCTTTCCGGCCCCTCGTTTTTTACTTGTAAATATACTTTTTTATGTTTGTATTAGGTCTTTGCATAATTTATTAGTGTCTTGATTTTCTTTCTGATCTTTTCCTATGTATTTTGATTTAACGTAAAGTATAAATGCGTGAGAACTGCGCTTTGAACTGATGTCATTAGGAAAAAAGCACTATATAAATACCCTTATTATTATTATTATTATTATTATTATTATTATTATTATTATTATTATTATTATTATTATTATTATATCAAAAACTCTCGTCTTTATTGCAATATTTGTTGCAAAATCAGGTCATGGTGTAGGAACTGCTGTTAACCTGAAGAAAAATGAAATAAGATTTGTTGCTTCTTTGCGTGTGTGTGTCACATATTCTCTCAAAAACTCTTAATTGTCTGTATTGCAAAACTAAACTCCTACAAACAGCACTGAACCTCTCTTTAAGCCACAGCAGCTCAATGCCTATGTGAATAGCACTCTTAGGTTATCCCACATTTTGCTGGCTGCGGGCTATTTATAGCTTGCCTACACCCTCCTTTTCAGTGAAAGGATAGGAATGAAGAGCACTGGCAAAGCTATTTATAGCTAGCCTGGCTGAACTAGCTTCAAAACCTAAAAGCTTTGGTTGAGTCGGTGTGAAGCTGACGTCTACAAAGCTATTTTCACCAGAAAACATTCATAAAGGATTTCGTGAACTCAGGAGAAGTTATTTACATTTTGGGGGGTGGTGAGAATGGGGACAATTTACAAAATAAAGTCTCCAGCGCCTTATTTTGAGATTGCGTAATGTAACATATGTGGAATATGTGTAATGTAACATATGTGGAATTACAAATTCGCGTTACCGCATGCATGATTGCATTCATTTTACATTAAGAAGGAATGGGTCGTGCATTGGAAACTAAAAAAGTACGTATTGGACATAAACAATATTTGACCTAACATGCTGGGTTACTTTGATCTATTTGTGTGTGATCTAACCAGGCATGACACCCTTATGCAGACTATTGTATTGTGGTATTGCGCTATTTTAAGTATTTTATATTATGGAAGCATTATCATCACTCATTTGGTGCCGACTGTCATTGAAAAAGCTTGCAGCGAGCGTATGTCATTTATGGCAAAATCTGACCATTATCTGTGATGATGATGATGATGATAATGATGATGATGATGATGATGATGATGATGATGATGATGATGACGATGATGATTGTAACGAATGGATATTTGGATGGGTGCCTGTTTATAATAGCTAAGTGAATGCAAATATAATTGACTCCTAGATAAAAAAAAAAAAAAAAAGTGTGCGTGCAAGTCTCTCTGTTTACTACCACACCCACAAATTCACAGATTCTCACTAACACAGGCAAACACCAACACAATTATACGTTCCACGCTCTCAATACTTTATATAAACAAACCACGATATTTTACATCAGTCATTTACACTAATCTCTCACACCACATATGTCAAATTCGAGCTTGGATAGTCGATGGCTTGCCCTGAGCCAAAATAAACACACAAAAAACGTGTTACCTCTATTCACAACTTTCCGGCACCTCTCATAAAAACTCGTGGGTATCGCCATTATAAATTAAAACGAGGTAGTATGAAACCAAGTTCCGGTCTTGCTTGTTTTGCTTTTATCAAAGCTTGATGCGTGACTTTTAAATATGGCAAATTGCCGAAAACGGCGATTGTTAGAGCCAGAAAACGAGTGGGATAAGTATAAAAACGGTGGAGGAAGTACATGCTCAGTGAAAGGATGCAAATAAAACAATCGTAGAGGCCTGTATTTGTGGCGACTTCGGAGGTGCGTCGATCATCGACAGAAAGTGAAACAGGACCTGAAGACTCTTGTAGTTTTCCATAGCTTCGCCGTCGCAACCTTCACAAAACACGAAGTAGTTGAACATTTTAGGCGAGCGTTGTGGCCAAGTGGGCTAAGGCGGGACTAACTTGCCTTGTCCACAAGCCAGAAACCAATGGCGCCTGACAGGTGTGGGTTCGAGCCAGCATCTGGGCGTTATGTTTTTCCGAATATTTTTTCAAAAATTCACAAATAATGTTAGGTAGGTAGGGTTTAGGCGCGCCACTTGCGATAGAAAGGGATAATAAACTGCAGCCAAAAAAAAAAAGTGAGTGTACGATACTGATGGCTGTAACGGACGCAGTTCGTACACTTTTCTGTAGGAAGACGGTATGACGTCACTGCATAATTTTTCGAATAGTTTGTGAACTGTTGTTAGAGCAGAGACTATACATCAGCCTTAGTGACAGGACGTGGGGTGCTCTAGAAAGACCTGATTCTTTAGGAATTACTTTTGCTGTATAAAGAATACAGGTATTTATTGTTATTATTATTATTAGTGGTATTTATAATGAACTGCTAAGCTATCTTTACGAAAAGGGAAAATATTGCTTTTTGTAAATTAGTACGTTTAGGGTACAGAAGAACCCATGTTTGAAAACAAAGTTCGATAACTCGTGTCAATATTTATTTGATCATGTGTATACATGTATGTGTGACTCAGTTTGTAATTATGATGCCATTTTTATATTCATTCATGTGTGGATATGGGGCTGAAATAGGAACGTATTTCAGTTGTGTAGTTTGTATATCTATTGATGAATGAATGGGTATAAATATGTTATAAAATGAAGGTGAGCTGTGTTTGTAATATTTGGCTCATAGTCCATGGTGTGTAGCCTATGCAATGTGTGTAAAGTGGCTATACTAGGTATTGTCACAGGAATGGTGACAGTAGTGATTGTAGTGATTGTGGTGGCGTGTAGAGACATTCTACAAAGGGAAATGATCCTTGCTCAATGTGAGCTATAAAGACATACAGCCTCTTTAAGGATAAGAGCAAAAATTTACGATTGTGTACATGTTGTATACAGCGGAGCGGTTACGGAGCAAAGGACCCCTGATGTGCGGCGGATGGATTTGGTCCCCATGACATCACTGGCTTGACCTGATGTGGACACCATCATCGCCGTAGCTCTCCTTCGGATACCATCACTGGTGCAGAATTGCAACAACGGTACCGAAGTGAATCTCCGGATCAACGCCACGAAGACAACTACAGCGTCTTCAGTGTGTGGCTGTGACCCCAGCGTCGGCTGTGAATACCGCGCCGGGAGTGTTTGATCCGCGAAACACGGTCAGTAGGCCTAAATAAAAACTGTGACATTTTCTGTGCTCCGGTGCTAATGGAAAAGAGAAGAGTCGAGTGACGTCCTTAGAAAGGACAACGACTTTTGCTAGCGTTGAACTCTGGTAGTAACTATGTGGCCCCATCAACTTAACTGGGTAAAAGTACTACGTTAACTATGTGTGCTTATTTATCAGCTGTGTGATTTATTTATATGCTGGAAAGAATCGTATGATTTAATGTATCTGTGAATTTAGTGTATGTGAAGATGGTTTAATGTATATGTGAATAATTGAATGAGAATAGTGTAACAGAGGGCAAAGAGAAACAATTGTGTAGACTTTGTCCTTGTCTGAAAGCATGTGTGTGGTGAAGGATGAGAAGTTAGAGTAAACAGAGATAGAACACACTCCTTTATACTGAGCGTCAGACAGCCACACCCACACACTCATTCATTACACCATAAGTAGTTATACATATATTTATTTAGATTATAATACGTTAAAAAACCTCCGTTACAATGGCCAGTGAGTGACACATGTTATTATTCTTGAATATTTGGAAATAACTCACTAAAACACGCGGAGAAAAAAACCGGAAGTACGTTTCATAGAGGGGATTCCCGTTGGTGCATAGGATAGCAGAAAAGTGTGAATAGCTGGAGGGAGCGTGTGCACTTGAAGGCTAAGCCG
>CM072512.1:76764468-76826968 GCA_036898135.1 Oncomelania hupensis | reverse complement strand
GGTAGATTTCATGGTGTTCTGAGACGAGATGTCCGCCAGGATAAATCTAGTCTAGGTAACTAAAGCAAAACAAAAAGACAAGTTACCTCCCATTTCCGAATAAGTCCTATTGTGAATTTATGCTTCAAACCATTGCAGTGCCGGGTATCCTATCCCAAGAGCTGCGGGCCACACAATATGGCGATAGGCAGAAGAAGAGGGATACAGAAAAAGAAGTGGGAATGGAACATTCGAGAATGAACTGACTTGGCACTGAGCGAAGCCATGAGGGTTGATGAGGACAGAGAAAGATGGAGTACGCTGGTTATAAACGATCGTCTGTGGTGCCCCAACGACTTTCGAGTTACGGGATAGGATAGGATATGGTAGGCATATTTATGTTGGTAAATTGAACAGGAACGTCTTTCGTGCTCGCCAACGTGTCGATGTTGATGTAGCTCCTATCGTGCACCAGAGGCACCTGAAGCACGGGCGAAACAAAAAACGTTAGGTACTTAAATAAAACTGAATAACTAAATACCTTTTATTGAAATTATGGTTTATCTGTCTTTTGCAGGTAGAAAAGTTCGACACTCTCAACTGGATCTACAACGAAGGGTTCCCAGGAGGATTCGTGGAGGTGTCAGCCAAGGAGGACGAGAACGTGGAAGACATATTCCGCCTGCTGTTGGACCAGTCCAGGGGTGGAGCCCGCTACATGGGTCCCCTCAGCCTCCGTCGTCGCTCAGCCAACTCCTTGGACGAATCGGAACCCGTGAAGGAAGAGTGGGACAGCGACGCCAAAAGCTTCAACCGCTCCAGGAGCCTGGTCCGGAGAGGCTCCAAGGGTCCTAAAGTCCGCAAAGCGAGGAGGCATGACAAGAACGACTGCAGAGTCTCGTGAGCTGTTCAGGATTCTTGTCAATTCATCTCTCCTTTTTTTTCCTAACTGCTTGCCCGACTTATCTTTTTTCCTCCTTATGTTAAAACTTTAAGAAATCGTTGAAACAGTGTTGAATTTGAAAATGCCCTGATAAAACTGTGCTGAACAGTTAAAATTGACCTTTGCGCTGATGTGTTAACGCGAATTTATGACATCATTGTGGAATTTTGAAAGGTGAGATCGCTTGTTCAAAACTGACCGTTGAATGAACTGACTTTTATGTGGATTTGGAAATTAAAGACCGCATTTGTTGAACAAGGCTGTTAAACTACGTTTAATGTGTGAACGATGAAAACTGTGGCAATCTAAACGGTACGATCTCTGTTTGAAAGTACTTGACTGTTGACTTGTTTTACTGGAATTATTTTGGCAATTAGGGATCTTTTAAAATGCGCGCTTGATTTTTACGAAACCATTTTGCAGGATTGAACAAGCCAGTGATGTTCTAAATGTGTGCTTGTTTCGTGTTGAAGAAACTGAATTTTCCTAACAGTGACAGTTAATTGAAGTGAAACTAAACAATGAGGCTTTTCAATTGTGACGCACCTAATGAGCTATGTAATGCTCACGTTCCTTATTAAGTGAAAGCTTGACTTGGGATTTAAGAAGTTAGCGCTTCTACGGCTAAAGTATCCCGCTACTACAACTAAACGATGAAAGATTACTTTGACTATGATGCCCGATCCTTTCAAATCGTTCAACAAACTTGGTAGCACCAAATAGTAGCACGTCGACCAGTATGAGTTACATAAGATTTATTCTTGCCTTTATTTTTTTCTACACTGTTTTTTCAATCGCTGTCTGTTGTCTTTTCTTAGACTAGAGTGTCGGTCCGAATATGAAACTGTATTGTGCACACTGTTGTATATTCCGAATTGCATAATAAATAAGACTGATTCGAGTCAAAAGCTCTATGGCATTTAAATAAACAGTCAGATTTAAATTACATTGAAGTTGTAGATTTTTCCAATGCAAAATCCTTTTTTACAACTTGGGACTTAAAAAAAGAATTTGTTGAAAGAACAATGACTTTGTAAGTTAGTGATATTGGTAGTAAATCAGAACAGATTTCTGTTCTGAAGCGATATTTTTTGTTTTCCAAAGAAAGATCCATTCCAATTTTTGGAACTTGGGATTAAGAAAGAAGAGCGGAAAATCTATGAGACTGATGGTAAAGCTAGGATACTACATGTAATAGGAATAGATCATCCGATGCATAAACTGTGTTTGATCGGAACAATCTGTGATTCTTTTGACGGACATTCAATGTATTTCTACTGAACATTCTATTTTATCTGGTGAGGTTTGCTTTTTCGCTTTTACTTACTAATTTTTTTTAATATTTATAATGACAATCATATTAATATGCTTTATTATAATGTATTATTTGTAGCAGTATCAGAAGTGTGCACGTCATATAGTAGTGTGATTGCATTCTATATGTGGAGACTTGAAAGTCGGTGCAATACAAGCTGATGCAAGTCTGGAGGATGTACAATGTTTTTGTTTTGTATTTAATTTTCATTACATAGTTACTAGTCCATTGGATTGAAATCACCCTTCCAAATAAAGATAGGTTTATACAGCAGACCGCCGTAGTGGATTTAATTAATTTCGCGTATTATGAAACTACCAACCGTAAATGTGTGATATTGATTGGCCTTGGATCTTCTGCAGATTCATGCACTATACAATGGTGCAGGTAAGACTGCACCAAAGAAACCTCGAATTAAACTGAATTGAATATTATCCAAAAGAATATCCAGACCCGGTATAATTGTATGTTTACAATTTAAAAAAAACTAAAAAAAATACAACCGGACCCATAGAGGACAAATTTGTAGTGTACTAAAACATAGTAAAAAATTGTAGTGCAGATCAACGATCAAATATACAGAATATTAATTTTCAGGGCCTGACACAACCCGTTTCTTTTCTCTTTTTTTTCTTGCAAGAACTTTTAAGTGTGATACTGGTTTTATTCAATGGATAAATATTTCTGTGAATTCTAAAACATTCCTGTTTCATTCGTCGAAAATCTAGGAACTCGAAGAAAGTCCTTACGTCCAATTTATTGATCACGTGTTTTGTCGTCCGTTTATAAATTTCGATGTTTGCACTTCGGTCATTATTATGATCGTTTGCGCACTCTTTGCTATTTATTATTATTATTACTATTATTATTATTATTATTATTATTATTATTATTATTATTATTATTATTATTATTATTATTATTATTATTATTATTATTAATTAACTTTTCGTGGGAAACGTTGTACCGCACCGTTTGCTTTTTAAACGAATTCAACTGTCATTTCGCTGTTATTATAGAATTAGACGTATTTAGGTGTATTCATTTTGACAATTCACATTTGTTTACTCGCATGCTTGCAGCAATGTGAGTCTGTGTATTTTCAGTTATTTGGATGGTTTAGAGACGTTATAAAAATGTAGACTGCCAATCTGTGTGTGCGTTTGTTAATTGGTTTCTTTGTTTGAACCTTTTCTCTCTGATTAAATTTTGATGTGTTCATGTAGAAAGTTTAGACTGATTTGTTACACTGCATGAATTATGTATCCATTTTGTTTTGGGAAGTTCTTCTGATAAAGAAACATAAAGTTTACATTGTTCGTTTTATGTTTTGTGTAGAAACTATTGTTCTCAGACCGTAGTGAACAATTATGTGCAATTAACGCATTTATGCTGAACACATATTTTTCTCTAGTAATTCTCACGACTTATTCTATACCTTTGCTATACTTTTCGGGACTTTTCACTCTGTTGAAAACTGCATTACCTTCATTGCTTTTAATGTTGTAGATTAAATCTGTCTTTTTTCTGTGGCCTATAACATTTTACAAATCGTAGGTATTTCAGTAGCAACTGTTGTTTTATCATGATCATTCTGTGTACATACTGCTTGCTGATACTTTTGGAGCGACTGCAAGATTTGCTATAAAATAAATCAGCTTTTTTACTACAGAACATATTTTGTGTTATGATCCATTTATCTGGTTGTTTTGTTGTTGTTGTTGTTGTTGTTATTTGTGTCATAGTTTTAATTTGTATCGCTGTTAGTTTGTGTATCTTTGTGTATTTCTTTGTGGATTTGTACCTCGTTTAATATGATCTGGTATGGCTTTTATCTGTTTGTATCGTCGGGATGTTATACTTCTTAAAAGTCAAATATTTAATATACACTTTCATTCGTTAAATGCCAATATCTTTCATTTTTTGAGGGGGGTAACACATGTGTTCCTTTTGATGATAGTTTACATTTGAATTTATTTCCATTACTGTATTTCTTCGTTTTCTGTTCATGAAGTTGGGCATATTTTTATTGTATTAATGGAAATGTACATCTTTTATTATTTATGTAGGAGGTTGGTTATGCACGCTATTTGTTTGTACGAATATGTCAGTTTGCATAACGTATATTTTGGTGAGGCGGTATAATTTGTTTGCTGTGTTTGTACACACATTTCTTCCGGATTCTCGATTTCTGTAATCATTGTTTTTAATATTTAGGGCGATTTATGGTCAAGATGTAATTTTATTAATAATATATGTATGACTTTATTGCAGTTTACAAGTGTGTACATTCTTTGTGATATTTGGTCTTGTATATTTTCTATGGAGTCTCTTTTGCCTTTATCTGATGCCAAAGTACTTTTGGTACATTGCTTCAGTTTTATGGTTGTGTTTTCTTAATGCGCACACATATAAACAACTAAATTCAATTATTTGTGATACGTTCAACTGAACTCTTGCTATAATTCATTTTTAGTAGAGTATACCTATCAGGAATTTTTGGGTCTGTTGTTCTTGTTTTATTAATTAGATTTTAAATGCCATTGTATCCTGAAAAGTTTTTTTTGTAACACCACGTATCGTTTTTGAGAACAATTGTATTGCTAAGAGAGTTTTATATGTACAAACTAAAGACCCTCAAAAATGCTCACTGAAAGATTTCGGCATCGACCCCGCTTCCTGGAAAGGCCTTGTTCCAGACCGATCAGCCTGGAGCCTTGCCTTAGCCTAGGGTCACGCTCTCAGAGCAGCTGCGCAAGGAGACAGCAAAGAAAAAACGGTTTGCACGCAAAAGCTCGAGCAAGCAACAGCCACATGGTAGAGAGCACCCCACCCTATCTGATCTGCTCACAATGCCAGAGATATTTCCGGGCTCAAATGGGCCCTACAAGCCATCTGCGAGTTCACGCTTCAAACCCCTCGATGATTGTTTTTTTTTAATGTAGATTTTCAATTCCATTGCTGTCCTGAAAATAGAATCAAACGTAACGTTTCGACTAAAATGGATTTTTAAGAGAGTTCATGTGCAAACTGCTTCATTGATCGTGATGACCATAATGTTCATGCTATGCTCAAATACATGCGGTGTTATAATGCTCGTTTAGGAATCAATTCCCGGTCTCTTTATTCTCTTCTGACATGTACGATGCTTCGAAACTCCAAGCCTCTGTAACCATAATACAAATGTTTGCTTACCTATACCAAGCGTGTCGCTAGACCAGTCACCTACCTTTTTTCTTGAAAACTCTTATTTGTGTGTGAGGTCTGTTGGATCAGCTTGGGAATATTGGACGCTTTCTGCCAGGTGGTCACTAGGGCTTCCTATGATGTTATTATTAGCCAATGTAGGCATTTTATATGTATGTGTTTTGTTGATAATTTATTATGATGTTTGTATTCTATTTTGTTTTTGTAAACGGGGGTTCAATAAATTAGAGTATAGCCTCAGCGTCCCCTGCGTGGGATGTCTTTATTGTAAAGTGACTGGCTGGTGGAGAGCATTCAGTTTTCCCACTAGGGTTGTTTCAGCAGATCTTTTATGCGGATCGGGGGTAGTCTGGTCCTGATTTGGCTCGGAAGAGTCCGCTGGACATAAAGCAATAATCATGTAATGTAATGTTATACCAAGCGTGTGTAACGATGATTAGTCTTGTGGCCGCGTTAGTCTTTAGTGAAGGATTATTGAGCTGGGAAACCGGCGTCAGATGAAGTGTTGACGTATGTCAATCACTGAAGGCACTCTCGTGAAGGTCTCTCTCTCTCTCTCTTACTCGCTAACAGCGCACCTTCGTCTATCAATATTTGATGAGCAGGCTCAGCCATTTTCTTCCCTTCTTCCTCCTTCACGGACTGCTTTTGCTGATGGACATGGCACCACAGCGTAGCGGATACTCGCCGAATGCACCTCTCAAGTAGGCAAACGTTAGCCTCGGCTAGTCTGAGCTACTCAGGGTGAGGTATGTCAAGGCGATGGATAGAATGTGGGCTTCTTGCCACTCGTAGCTTGCAGTGGTGAGCATTCGACGGATCAAAATATTTTTGTCTAGTGTTGACTATTTGGACGATAATCTACTCCGTCTCCTCCTGCTCTGAGCGTGGTAAATTACAGCAGCATGCATTGGGTCTTCACGGTATTTAGGACCACACATCAATCGGCGTAGTAATTTCTGTATTGACTCTTTAAAGACGGTGTCCTATCTTCAGCTCCTACTGCCTAAGTCCCCCTTGCAGAACATTAAAGAAGCTGATCATTTTTGTCAAGGGACCGGTTATCAATTCAAATATTAATGCTGCTAGTAAATCGGGGGAATGCAGCATTTGATTGATTTCGGTGATTTTAGAGGTTGCCCTTCTTTCCCTGAATGATTGGTGCTGTTATATGATCGTAGCATATACTTATTTTAATTAAAGAACTATGGAACGTTAATGCCACAGTTAAGTGAAGGGTTTTCCGGGACCGATCTGGTCTTGTGTTTACATTGAATGAGATGTTGGATCTGTGGAAACTTGCTTTTATTTACACTTTGTAGAATTCCAATCGAAACCGATAATAAGAACAGAAAAGAAGATATGGGCGGGGGATGGCGGGGAGAGGAGGGTGGAGGGGCATGGAAGAAGGCTAGGTACTTCGGGGGAAAAAATAAGCACATGTCAGAAATACAGATTATGAGTCGTAAGGAAGTGTATACATATACATCAATCTAATGTGACCACGTCATCAAGATGGTTGCAATTAAAATACGAAGTTACTTCCATTGCTCTATCAAATCGACTGGATTCATACTGAAACAAGCTGGGAAATAAAAACAATCGAATCTTCGCCACACAAAATTAATAATAAACAACCGCCACACAAATAATAATAATAATAATAATAATAATAATAATAATAATAATAATAATAATAATAATATACAAATAATAAGATGATAAAATAATGTAATATTGAATAAGATGCCACAGATTACGCCCAACCGAGTGCCAGTGATCTTTCAGACCATGACGGTTTGATACAATTTTTTTAAGGTATGTGCAGTGCCTCAACAGTCTCTTATATTCAGTACGAGGTGATGTTTTTGCGCGTGTCTTCTTCTGTGTATATGTAATTCCGGGTTTCGAAATTTCTGGTTCCATCGACCGTCTGTTTGATGGGAAAATTGACGCCTGCTGCTAGCCATCTTTTTTCCGATGTCACTGTAGGTTCTGGAAGTAAAGAAACTCTATTTCTAGCCAATATGGTGCTTGCGACACGCAGAATTATGAAATTTTCTCCAAAAAAAATTGACAGTAACCTACTCTGGAAAGGTGTAACATATTCCGAGCACAGCACTGAAGGTAGTTTATGAAACATTAAGAATTCGGAATGCTGAGCCAAATATTATAGAAAACAGTAGCTTTTTTTTTTAAGTATCCACTTACATGTATTGACAGGTTCTAAATATTATAAAGCCTTTTTTAAAAAAAAATGTGTGCAGATATGTATTGTGAGTGAAGGTTTTTGTAGTCTAGTTATCAATGTGACCGAAAAACTGGTTTAAAATTGCAAGTTCTAAGCATGCTATATATTACGCGTGTCTTTGAGAATTTCATGGTGTGTTGCTGTTATTTTGAGTATGCAGCATGTCACAGTTGCAAAACTGTGTATATCGTCATAGAGCTGTTGCGAAATGTCATATCGTGTTTTAAACACTTGAAAGCCCTATATTTTCACTTACAAGTTTGCTCCGTAAAGTTTGCTCCGAATGACAAGTAATGAGAAGACGGTTTATATATATATATAAGTATGTAAACTCCTTTTCATTAGTGAGAGTAAGGTTTGTGGTCTGATTGTATCGGATTCTGCTACAACCCCGCCAACCCCTCCCCACCCATCCACCCCCACCCACCCACCCCCACCCACCCAAAAAAAAAGAAAAGAGTTACGGTTTTACCTTCATTGCGAATGTTACCTTAAAAAATATATTTTTTTTTTAACCAACAGCAAACCATGTCCTAATTTCTCTGTTTGAGCTGATAATGAAGAATTCTTAAAACTTGAATCTGCTTTTGTAAGTCATATATGGCTATAATGTCCAGAGTATGGAATGTTGCAGGCTGACTGTATGGCTGAAAGGTCGGCTAGTGTAACATTCTTATTCCTTTTTGAACTGGTGTGAAGTTGATGCGTATTGACGTAAACATAGCGTGCTTGCATTACGCAGCTTCCCTGCCCTGGGCGCAAAAAGTAATGCCCCTACCTATTTTCATTTTAAATTTTAAAAAAAAATTGCGTGGTTTTCCCTTCTTACCGTTTTTTTTTTAAATTTAACCTTGTTTCAAACAAAAAAAAGAATGGAATCAGTTTTTCTGTTCATTGTTTAAAATACATGGCGTTTTGGGTTTACGTGGTTTTTTTTTTAAATTTCTTTCAGTTTTTTGTTTAAAGATAGATGGCTATATCTTTTTGCACCTTACTCATTATGTTTTTTTTTTTTTTGGAGGGGGGGGGGGTGGGAGGGTGGGGTGGTGGTGGTGGAAGGGATTAGGGATGGGGGTTTACACTTTTTTCTGTATCTTGTTTAAAGATAGTTGGCTACACATCTTTTGTGTTTGTCTTTCTTTACATCTTTATTACCATCCTTTTTTCCAAGCTGTTGTTTTTTTAAAGTACGGTGATTACATTTGTTTTGAATTTTGATTTTAAAAATTGTTATTTGCCACTTTTCTTTTTTATTTTGTTCGGAAAATAATAAAGGACAATAAAGTTTCCACCCACTCCCAAAAAAAAATATAATTAAGAAAAAAAAAATTAACTTATTTTCTTTTGTCCTTGTATTTACGTTTTTCGTGTTACTTAAGGATTTTCTTAGAGATTCTGCGTACACAGCACATTGTGGGTGCGTTTGGCGTGCATGAATAGTCTTTTAATAAAATCATCCTCATTATTATCATCGTCGTCGTATTCGTCTTTTTCACTATAAACATCATCATTAACAGCTTGACCATTAGCTCCATCTTTCAAGTTAAATACCTATAATGTAAGATGAGAGTAACATAATACATTTTTGTAACACTATTTTTCTCTCTCTTTTTCTCTTTTTATTTTCGTAGCGTAACTATTATTTTTCTCTATATTTACATGTAGAAAATGTGTCATTGTCGCTCAAGCAATTACAATTAATTATAAATAATGCACCCTGTTTGTGCATTTCTTCGTGTTACGATTATAGATTTTTCCATATTCATCTACAAAATATAATGAAATATTGTCAACATCGATCAAATTTCATAACAAGAGCATATGATATTTTATCTCATGCATGCCTGTTTGTATACGCTTATGAATTATTTCAAAATCTTTCATACAAATGCATATTGGTTGGTTTTTTTTTAAATTTTTTTTACAATTATTATTGAATGTTTTTTTTAATTCAATATTCAACTGTGTAGTTATGAGATGGTAGCTAAGTTACTCTTTGTCCGTAGTTCTTTTATAACATTATTGGTTATTTTTGCGTGTTGACCGTTTGGTTGATGCCATATAGGGATTGTATAGGGAGAATCGCCTTTACTCTGGCTGTGTTTTGTCTTTATATGCATAACCTGCCTCGCATAAAATAATTGTAAGTTTTTGCTTGGGAGAAGGTTAACATGTTTCCCCACTGGCAATGCCCTATTATAATTTTGATTGACGTGGTGGTATTATTTTAAGAGTTTGGCGATTAGTCTCAGGCGTAAAGGCAACGCGCACGTGTGCAGCGAACGCGCATCTGAAGATTTGCACCTCGACAAACGGTGTTCACATGTTATTTGGACATAATTATTACCTTGGTGTAATAGGTAGCCAGCTTGTTGAGCACGATGCTTGAGACACGCTACTTGAAAAATAAATAAATAAAAAAGCCACTTTATTTTGTATATATGTACTTTTATTTTCACCGCGCAACGTGAATTATATGATTGTGCTGTTTATGCCTTTGAAACAGTCATTGTGGAAATGTTATGTTCTGGTACAACTTTGCTGCGTTAAATTTAAACCCTTTTGTTGTTGTCGTGGTTGTGTGTTTCTCTATTTCGTTAAAGTGTGTTGTGTATTTCTGTTACTCGTTTTTGTATTGTGTATGGTCGAAACAATTCTCAACTGAATGTAGTGATCCTTTGAATTTATTTGTCTTTATTTGAATTTATATGTAATTCTTTCGCTGTTTTTGACATTTTTCCTTGAGTTGTATGATGTATTTCAAACTGGTTCTATGGTTGTGTGTGTACTTCTTTGCCTTCAGTTTTTATACACATTTGAAGAGCACAGTACAAGTAGTTATCTTTTTTTTTTTCTCACTATACTTCGAAGAATGTGTTTCAGATATAAAGAGAATGAACACCTTTTGTGACAATTCTTTTAATGCGTTATGAGCATGTTGCCAGCGTGAAGTTGGTTATGAAACTAACAAATGAAGACAACCTTTATCAATGTTTGGCAAATCATACAATTAAACGCAAGCGCTGTAGCCTCACTATCTTATCGCTATAGTTTGAGCTTTTGGGAGTAATAGATATGTATATATTTTTAAAACTGATTTATTCCCGACTTTTCCATTTGGTGTGGCTATTTGTTTTCGCAGTAAATCCGAAAATCTTCATTTGAGACACTTGAGTTCATTTTAGGCCTACATAAAAATAAAAGTTTGGGGTATTTTTGGTGAAAGTGCGCATATAAAATCTGACGTTTGTTTTAACATCAAGAATTCAATTAATTCCGTTTAAGATTTTTTTTCATTCATGCATTTGGACAGGCGCAATAAAAACATCGCTTAAATAAAGATTGTACAAGTAGAAGTTACGAGCAAACGTTGCTGTCCCTAAAATAATGGCGATCTTGTGGCGTTCTATGTGGAGACCAGGAACGAGAGGAAAGAGAGGTTCGTTTCTGGCAAAAGATAAAAAATACTGATAACAATCATTGCTATTATTTTTCTATCTATATGGATCCGTCTGGAACACATTCTTCGCAATTGTTATTCTTGGGTCTGCTGCTTCGCCGATGACGTGATAGTAGAAGGTGTTATAATCGAAGTCTATCGATGGTCTTAAAGGAACCATGATAAACGTAATTACAGACAGTGTAAGCGGATTGAACCAATCTGAAGCGATGATGTGCTGCTGCTAACGAGCAACACAACCTTAAGATCTGAGAACAGATTTTTTAAAAATAAAAAGATAACCAAGTAAGCGTCTTCATTTTATTTTTTCATGTCATTTTATCTTTCTCAAGTTTTTAACAAATGTGTTTTCTCGTCTTGTTTGTCGTTTGCTGCGTGCGTAACACACACTCTCTTTCTCTCTCTCTCTCTCTCTCTCTCTCTCTCTCTCTCTCTCTCTCTCTCTCTCTCTCTCTCTCTCTCTCTCTTTTTCTTTTTCTCTCTCTCTCTCTCTCTCTCTCTCTCTCTCTCTCTCTCTCTCTCTCTCTCTCTCTCTCTCTCTCTCTCTCAAAAATGCTTCTATCAGTATTCCACAACATCATGTTTCAAAATAGCATTCCAATTATATACAATTAACATAGAATAAACTCCCCCGTTCCTAAGCACACCGGAACTGGACCTCCGTCGGAGCGCTGCTGAAATTCACATCAACAAAATGAATAGGTATTTTCTAAAATAGCAAAGACTAACAATACTTAGATCCTACCTGGTTAACCGAAGTCTTACTCAGGATTGGTGATATGCTGAAGGCCCGACTACCAGAATAGGCTCCAGATCTACCGTTCCAGGGACCAATAGGTGGAAACCATACGATGTGAACACCAGCATCTCCTCTTGTTCATTGACCCAACATCATCTATTTTCTCTCTCAACTACTCCATCTAGGTTCTGGTAGGGAACAATTCACCTGATAATTAGCATGACTATTATTAGCTGCGCCTACAAACACAGCTCACTATAACTCTTCCGTCATGGCTTTTCTGCGTATGCTTTGGATTTTAGCTGACAGTGACACAGATTTGGCAGCAGATGGAATTTTCTCCGTTTATGTAACCAGTTGATCAAGAAACGTCTTTTTTGTCTCCACTTTTTTGTGTTGTTGTTGTTGTTGTTGTTGTTGTTGTTTTTGCCTTATCCTAATGACTTATAATATGAGCTTCTGTTATTCCCAAGAGCCAGTGCCAGGTCTTTTACAGTACAGCTTTCAGTTGTTTTTATTTTTGACATGAGGGTCACAATTGAGACGGTTTTTCAATGGGCTAGAACAGTCTGCTCCAAAGTGAAGAAATAATTTGGCCCAGCTTCTTTCAGTTTCTTTTACTTCATTTCTCAGCAGTGGTAATTTTAACGAGGATAGATGAACTTACCTCCAATGGGATATGCACCTATTACAATGGGCACAAGAATAAAAATTACAGTAGGTATTTAGAAAAATGTCTGCCAAAGGAAAATAGGACAGATGTAGTCCAGAAATGCGTAAAAAAGCTCGCAAAAAGCATTGCGAGGCAAGTTGTAGGTTTTATGTTTGTGTGTTTTCTTAATTAACAGTGGTGGGTCTGTACTGAGCAAAAAATGTCATGGCAAGACTGCGTATTTGGACAATACAATGCTGTGATTCTCATAAACACCATATAAATTGTTCTTTTACATTAAGAGTCAATTAAACAAAGAGAGATTAATATTAAAATGCATACAAAAACAACATACCTTACTAGAAGTTTGTCTTGCTTGAATGAAGCCTGGGACCCCCCTCATGATGAGCAAATGGAGGTGCGACATGAAAGACAGCATTCTAAAAAAAGGAATCATTCATTGGTTTTTATAAAAGAAACCTTTCAATTAAAAAAATAAATATTTGGATCCAAGAGCCTGTTAAAATGTCTATGTAATAAATATTTGTTTAGGCACAATTTATGCTAAATGAAAGAAACAACTTCCCTCCAATTACCTATTGCAATGAACACAAGAATAACATTGCATGAGGTACATTTTACCAAGATATCTATAAATCAAATAAAGTAGTTCAACAAAGTCCATGAATACATGTTTCTCCAAATATTATTTACTTTCGACTCGGGCAATGTCACGGGGTTTTCTCCGGGTTTTCCGGTTTGCTCCCCAAGCAAAATTTCAAAAAGACAACTAATATTAGGTAGGTTGGGTTTGGGCGCTCACAGGCTGCGGCTACGCCTTCCCCAGTGGAGGCGGCCCAGAATATCCTTATGAAAAGGGACAATAAAGTGACAAAGTCAAAAAGAAGTCATATGATGAACTAAGTCAGATTATATCACATGTACAAAGCAACAGAGAGGTAATATTACAATACCCATATATACTTCACCGGTAGAGCCACTTGCTTGCATATGCACTTGCAGGAAATAGAGACAAGTTTGAATAAGAACAACAGTAAGAAGGCCTACCAGACTGTGAAGCGGCTGACAAGTGTTAAACAGCCCAATAACTCCACGATCCAAAGCAAGTCTGGCATATGCTTTACAGAAGAACAAGAAGCCTTGGATAAATGGACAGAGTATTGCTCTGACCTTTACAACGACACACCAAACAGAGACCCATCACTTCTAACATGTCCCCAGAACAGAGAAGAAGAAGAAGAAGAAGAAGAAGAAGAAGAAGAAGAAGAAGAAGAAGAAGAAGAAGAAGAAGAAGAAGAAATCCTCCGAATTCTCCGAGAAGAAGCTGAAGCAGCAGTGCAATCGCTGAAGAAGGGGAAGGCAGCGGGATTGGACAACATACCCGTGGAATTGCTTCAAGCATGAGGAGGAAGCGATGATTGACGCCCTCACCATTACCTGTAATAAGATCTGGCAGAGTGGGAAGTGGCCTATACCGTGGACCCAGTCGCTTGTCATCACTCTTCTCAAAAAGGGTAACCTTCAGGAGTGTGAAAATTACCGTACTATCGGCCTTATCAGCCACCCAGCAAGATCCTCCTGAAAATAATACTCAACAGGTTGAAACCCCAAACTGAACAAAGGATAGTTGAAGAACAAGTAGGATTCAGGGCAGGATGAAGTACCAATGAACAGCTTTTCAGCCTCAGAATGGTCTGCGAGAGATGCACAGGTTTGCAAAACATCAACACTGCTGGCACCTATCAACTGGTGTTTTCTAAGGTCATCAAGCACAGATTTCAATTCAGAATTTTTCTTTTTCAGTCGCCTCTTTGACTGAAGTAATGTTTTAATCTTTTTTTTTTTGGGCAACTTGCATGCAAGTTGGTCTTCAGTATCATGTATGTAGCAACTTCCTCTTCAGTGTGGCTTTAGCTGGAGAAGGTTGGGTTGCAGGAATAGAATCAGGTAGGGGTGCGTCAGCAAGAGACGCATCAGCAAGAGACGCATTTTGAAGATTATTCCTGTTGGAGGGTGGTTTTGATTTTGTTCTCGTACACTGCAAGTATGCAGGGAATGCTGTAAAAATAGATGGAACAACACCATCACGGAGGCGGACGCAAGCAATTGCAGTCCTGTCTATGACGTCTTCTTTAAAATGCTCAGAGCAGAGCAATGCAGTGGTCGACGGCACATAACCATCTTTGCACCGGTATGCAGCAATCCATTGTTGACGAAGTGATTCTGCTTTCGGAAATCTGGAAAAAAAAGAAAGAAAAGGTTATTAGTGTGCAATTTTGTCACGCCCTTATGGCTGGACTAGAGGGGGTACATGGGGTTCCGTAACCCCCCAAAACCTAAATATGTACCTCAACTATAATTATTATTATTTGTGCGTGAGTTGGATGAGTGAGTGGGGGTTACATTAATATCATTAGTAAATCTGGGGAGAAATTTCACAAACACACACACACACACACACACCTACACCTACACACACACACACACACACACACACACACACACACACACACACACGTGAATGAACAGCAGGGGCGGATCTTTCTATTGTTGAGGGGGTGTACACAGCTAATGCGAAGTGGCGTAGCCACAAGCGCAAGCCTGCGAAGCAGGCGAGTGTACTAGGAGGGTCCGGGGGCATGCCCCCCGGAAGAATGTGAAAGTAATGGTTAAAATATGTACATTCTGGTGCATTTTGGGCATTATTTTAAGGACTGAAAATAGTATTGTTTTGTGCTAAAAAGTCCTCTTTGTGCTAAAAGTCTAGTCCCCCCCCCCCCCCGCCCCACACACACACACACACAAACACCCCTCTAAATAAATAACCAATCAAAACCATTGAGAAAAAAACAAAAACAACTTTTTGCACCAGGGGAAAAAAGAAAATGAGTTAGCAAACTGTTTGTCTTCACTTCCCTTCATGGATAAAAATTTTATATTGCAAGAAATACCTGTAGATCTAAATCTGATGAATAATTAAAAAAAAAAACTAATTTGGAGGTACATGAAACTGTGTGGTGAGTGAGAATTAGTACTTTTTTTTCTCTTCTTCTCCTTTTCTCCCTCTTTTTTTTTTTTTTTTTTTTTTTTTTTTTTTGACCGCCAATGGGGTGTGCACGTGCACAAGAACAAGATCCGCCCCTGAACGGAACACCTACATCGCATTTACATGCCCAGATTGCACATTTGGTTTCTTTCGTTAAAAAAAAAATCCGGGGAGTATGCCCCTGGATCCCCCTCCCACTTCGCACATTTGTCATACACCTACCACCACCCAGTAACCCTCCCCCTCCAAATGAACTAGTCCGGCCCTGCCTTCACACTTCGACTTTGTGAAATTTTGACATCACACCGTCTAGAACTACAAGATACAAAGCAACCTTTGCCCAGGATGATTCCACTGACTTCATGCTAGTAATATACATGTATGCTACCTATCTTGGTTTAGTTTCCACCTTTTTTTTTTACTTTCATTCACATCAAGTACACCCCAAGCCGCACACAACAAAATACAAAGGACAGGCCTATGACGCCATCTAAAACGTCGTAAAATACCAAACGAGATCTAGTAACTTCACAAAAAGCTAAACCCAACCACTAAATCCTAACCCCTATTGCCCTAAGTACTGCGAATGCAGTTTAATGACATTTTGGAAGCATTTGACATAGCTAAGGTTATTATTTTCGTGTCACATGTGTCTGCAATGAGAAGAGCGAACAGACTACTGAGGCATTGTTGATCAAATATTGTTGCTCGGTATCCCATACAACAACTCATTTAAAACGTAAAATTACTGATCTGTGAAAAGTTATGCCTCGTGTTCTATCCCGCTCAGATCTGTAGGTACAGCATTATGCAAAGTATGAAGGCGCCCTTAGCTGAGATGTGCACGTTTGGACAACTCGGCGACCTGCATTTTTTTGGGCTAACCAATATGGCGGCGATGAAATTTTAGTGGCTTCACAAAAATGATGTCATGCTTACTCCTCTCTTCTAACCTCCTTGGTCAAGAGTGTGATGGCCGGGAATGAGACAAAGCCCTTGTCTTCCATCGTCGCATTTCATTGGAGAAATGGTAGACCAAAAACCAATTAACAAGTTCATTATTTGGCGGCGACGTTGGAAAATACACGAATTTTCTCTCTGCAATGGATCTGAAAGGCCAGTGACGTAAGCCAAGCAAAACTTCAAAAGACGTCAGCAAATGAGGAAAGATTAAAATAATAGGCACATGATATAGGCATTGAGGCCAGCATTCCCCCTTTCAATATTTAAAATTAGGTATTCTAAATAGTCTCTCATTTAAACGACGACGACGACGACGACGACGAAGAAGAAGAAGAAGAAGAAGAAGAAGAAGAAGAAGAAGAAGAAGAAGAAGAAGAAGAATCGATAAGAACGCTGTCTCTTTGTTCAAATATACTTTATTCAAACAATGACCACGATTCTGTAACAACAAACGAAAGAACAATGTTGAACTGAATTGGAAATTTAGTAATGTGAAACCGACAATCGATGTACAACTCGTAACTCAGTTTAAACGTGAAAATATTAAAGATGCTATGTATGGAAAGAAGTTTAATATGCATAAACAATGTTACGATTGAATTGGGTAATCTAATTGCATAAAGTATAAAACTAGAACTTACAGATAAATGAGGTGAAGCGTAAATAAAGAGCGCAAATGCTTTCTTCAGCCATTTGGTAGAGTTTGTAAGAGTAACGTCCCTTGACTAGAACTGTCTGTTTGCACGAATAGATCGTAATCCGTTATCTCCCCCAAGTCTTTTGACATAGGTACTAAAGACTAATGATGAATGAAAGGTAAAGATGGCGTTAGGGAATGTAGTCAGCAAGCCATTTTGGTGCGCAAATAGTACGACTGGAGCGTCTGGGTTGGTCGCGGGAACTCCCTGGCTCGGCTCTTGATGAGGCAGTGGGGGTGGTGTTACTGTGTCCTCCAGTCTGCGGAACGGCTGGGGTATTGTTGGGCTGCAGTCTGATCCTTGGCGTGGTGGTGCGTTGCCCAAGGAGTTTTTGGGATGGGCGTTTAGGAGTGGCGAGAACGCTCTGGCGTATAACCGCCTTGGCCTTGGGTGACGGCTGGGGTGTGGGAGGTGTTGGGCTTATGGCCTCTGGGGAGGGTAGTCCGTGGTCCACATGAATGGGTGTTTGGGGAGGGTTGATAGGACTGTTGGATAGTGGAAGTGAGGTCTGATTGCCCGAAGTCCCCTTCGTGACTGGCTGTGGAGTGATCAGGCTGGGTTCGGTAGATGGAGTGGGCACAGTGAAGAAGGGCGTGTCCATGGTGATGGTTCTCGTGGGAGGGGGGGGGGGGGAAATCATGGGTGAGTATCGTCTGAGGAATTTTCGGTTGCGCAGGGTGACTCTGCCTGAGCCGTCGACTTTGATCACGTATTGATCGAATTGTCGAACTTCGATCACCGTTCCAGTCTTATCCCATTTCAGTGGGTGGGGTCCAACCTGATTTTGAATGCGGACATAGTCGCCAACTTTGAGGGGGTGGTAGCCGTTTTGTCCTTGCAGACCATCGTTCCCAGTTGCGCATGTGGCGGTTGCGGAGGGCAGACTCTCGGGCGGCCAGTGTTTCACGCCATGTGCGGTGTGGTTGGTAGTTACCTGGGGGTATGGGGATGAAGTCCCTGATTGGGTGGCCAAAGATGCACATGGCCGGGGACAGTTTAGTGTCGCGGTCAGGGGTGTTTCTGTATTGTAGCATGGCTCTCTGGAAAGCGTCTGTATCAAGGTCACCGGTGGGGGAGGTGTTGTTGGTGATAAGCCGCTTGACGGTTTTAACGCCCACTTCTGCCCGGCAGTTGCTATGCGGGAAGGCGACTGATGACAGGCGATGGTGTACACCCCAGTGTTTTAAAAATTGGCGGGTTTCGTTGGAGGTGAACTCCGGCCCGCCATCTGATGCTAGTTCCTCAGGGATTCCGTAGGTCACAAATGCGCGGCGTAGGCAGGTTATGAGTCCAGTTCCACCAGCGTGTGATCTTTCGACAATGGGCCAGTTGGAGTATCGGTCGACAATGACCAAATAGTTAGCCCCCTTGTAGTGGAAGAAGTCGGCGCTTATGTCTTGGAAGGGATATTCTGGGGTTAATAGCGGTGTGGGTGGGGCACTGGGGTTGGAGGGTGCAATGCGGTTGCAGTGAGTGCAGTTAGTTCTGGCGGCAGTGATGTCGGGTGTGATTCCTGGCCAGAATACCGATGCTTCGGCCCTCAAGTTCATAGAGGTGACCCCTTGATGTGCAGCGTGGAGCGCATCGAGGACTTCGGGACGAAGTGACGGTGGGATCACCACTCGCTCTTTGTAGAGGATCACCCCGTCGAGCGTGAAGAGGTCTTCGCGGAATTGGAAAAAGTCCCGCAGTGATGGGGGAAGATCCTGGCGGTTGTCTGGGAAGCCATTTTCGATGATGGACAACAACAGGAACATATTTTCATCACTGGATGTGGCTTGTCGTACGCGGGTCCAAGTCACAGATTGGATGGGCGTGGAGTGCAGTGCGAAGGCTGAGAGTGAGGTTTCCTCAACAGAGTCAGTTGCTGGGGGTATGGATCGTATGCCGTCGAGGGAGGATGGGAAGAGACATGGCGAGGATTGAAGTGAGGCCACGTCATCAGTGAGGGGCATTTTGACAGGATCACCGGTAGGGTGCCGGGAGAGAGTGTCTGCTGCACAATGTTTGATTCCAGGGATGTGCACCATGCGGAACTTGTATTTTAGGGTTTTTTCTTTCAAGTTCCGTAGTCTTGGGTTTGGGATGTCTTCCAGCGACCGGTCTCCAAATAGTTTCAGGAGAGGTTTGTGGTCAACGGCAATCGTCAGGTCTTCGCAGCCGAGGACAAAGTACCTGGCTTTGTTGAGGGCGTCGGCAACGGCTAATGCTTCTCCCTCGACCGGTGCATAGCGGGATTCTGCTGCATGAGTGAAGCGGCTTCCGACCAAGTCATAAGTCATAAGTCATAATCTTTAATAATCCATAAAATGGAAATTACAATGTCGTCAAGGAAATCTTTCACTCAGCACAATTATAAATATGATAAAAACATACATGTAATATGCAACTACGGCATGCTAACAATCAGGCAAAAGAGAAACACCACATACATTTATCTTTAGGCATGCATTATACTTTTTTTTTTATAGCAATGGGAGTCAAAAAGTATATAACACATAGTAAGCAAAAGTAAACCACAATCATAAAAAGGGTATAAAAGACTATTATTTAAGAATTTATACACATAAAAACATAAAAGTGTAGTTTAGCATTAGAAAGAGCATACTGCACGTAAATTCTATAGTGCGGTAATGAGTCCCTCCCAGGTGGGAATGCAGCTAGTCAGTATGTTAGTCAGTGTTTTGTGTTTGCCCTATCTAATTGCTCGTTGTACATCTGAATGGCTGTCGGAATAAATGAATGTTTGTGCCTCGTCGTTTTCGCCTTTACTGCCCTATATCTACCACTTCTCTCTATCAACCTACTGGCAAATTCCATGTACAGAGGATGATCGCTGTCGGCCAGAATTGCTGTCGTTTTCTTCACTATTTGTCTCTTGTGAATAGTCTGTATGTCATCTTGCTTACTCCCGACCACCCCACCTGCTTTCTTGATGATTTTGTCCAGTCTGTCTTTGTCTCTCTTTGTCACATTACCACCCCAGCAAGACAGGCCAAAGGTCATGACACTGCTGACAACAGATGTGAAAAACATTTGCAGTATTTTATGTGATATTTCGAAAGATCTTAATTTGCGCAGGCAATAGATACGGCTGTGTGTTTTGTTGACAATATGATCTAAGTTGTCGTTCCATGTCAATTTTTCATCTAAAACTATTCCTAAGTATTTGTAACTTTTAACCCTTTTTACTGGTTGACCTTTAATCAAAATTTCATCAAAAACAACATTCTTGCGCCTAAAGTCAATTATAATTTCTTTGGTTTTTCCGACATTTAATTCAAGAAAATTGTTATCACAGAAAGAAACAAAACTGTCAATCTCTTGTCTGTATGTCGTGTCGTCGTCATCCGTAATCAGTCCTGTCATGCCAGTGTCGTCTGCAAATTTCACAATGGGGCATGTCACCTGAGTATGCCTACAATCAGAAGTATATAGACTAAAAAGAAAAGGTGATAATACTGTTCCTTGGGGAGCGCCTGTGTTTGTAGAGAGAACACTAGAATATATTGCTCGAGAAAAAGAAGTTCTATTACATACAGAGGCAAGGCGCACAAATTGTGGTCTGCTAGTTAAATAATCTAAAATCCAAGAAGCAGTATGGAAATCCACGTTCATTCTGATCAATTTCTCTAAAAGTAGATGACATTGCATGGTGTTAAAAGCAGAGCTAAAATCAAAAAACATCAATCGTATGCAAGTATTAGCATTGTCTAGGTGTGCATATATTTTATTCAACACATACAAGACTGCATCTTCCACATTTCTTTTTCTTCTATAAGCGAACTGCAAGGGATCTAAAAATGGATCAACTAAAATTTCTAGGCGCTTTAGGACAATTCTTTCGAAAACCTTTATCACAGACGAAGTCAGAGCAACTGGGCGGAGGTCATTTAAGCATGAAACAGGTTTCTTTTTTGGTATCGGTACAATACATGAAGTTTTCCAAATAGACGGAACTGTACATTGAGAAAACGACAAATTAAACAGAACTGTGAAAATGCCAGCTAATTGATCGGCGCAGGTTTTTAAAATCTTTGGTTTAATTTGGTCCGACCAAGGTGACCTTCCAACCCGTTTGACAGCAGAACGGTTCCTTTGAGGGGCAAGTGCAGTGCTTTTGGAGCAGCCAGAATCCGATGCCTGTTTTTGACCAGTCAGTGGCTAGGCATGTTGGTCGTCGCGCGTCGAAGATCTGCACGCCTTTCTCAATGTCGTTGATGATGATGTTTTTCGATTCCTCAAATAAGGTGTTCAGGTTGTCGTTCCATGTGAATGGTGTACCTGGTTTTAGCAGCTCACGAAATGGCAGCATCTTCTCAGCCATGCTGAATGCAAAGGACACCTGGTTGATGAGTCCGAACCATGATCGTATGTCAGTGATGTTGGTTGGGGTTGGGAAGTCGCGGATGGCCTGGGAGTGTTTCTTGCTAAGGCGGACTGTGTCGGGGGTGATTTCAAACCCAGCGAATTCCACTGTGTCGCTGCCAAGGACGAATTTCTCTGGATTGAGGGTGATTCCGTGGCGGCCACAAACGTCGAGCCATTGGACGGTCTGGTGGAAGCTCTCTTCCAGGGTATCTGCCCAGAGCAGGGCGTCGTCAACACATTTAGTTTTGTTGGGGATTTCCGCGACGATTTCATCGTATCGCCTGGTGTATCCGTCGCCGGATGCGATGTAACCTTGAGGGGTCGTTTTGTAACGGTATCTGCCCCAAGGTGTAATGAAGGTCGTGAGGTGGCGGTCTTCTGCACAGATGGGGACGCTATGATAGCCATTCCATGCGTCGAGGACGGTCTTTTTTTTTCCGTGTGGGACAGACCTAGCCTGGTGGAATGGGGAGGGTGTGTGATGCGTCTCCCTTGTCGCATGAGCGTTGAGGGCTTGGAAGTCCACGGTTCTGCGTGGTTTGCCGTTTTTCTTTGCACAGATGACCATCCGGTGGCACCATGTGACAGGTTCGCCTATGGGAACAGGCTCGAGAACACCCAGACGTACGTCTTGGTCAAGGCCTGCCTTTACTTCTTGTTGCCAATGGAGGGGAACCGGTATAGGGGTGTGATGTGCCACAGGGGTTGCCGTTGGGTTAACCATAAGTTTGATTGGAGGGCCCTCAATGAGGGGAAGGGGCTGGTGCTCACATGTGTTGAACGTGCTTGATTTGTAGTAGTCTATGAGGTACTGCTGTAGCTTTTTTCTGTTTGCGTCGGGAAATGGTAGGCGTTGGGGTGGGGGCGGTGGGCGTTCGCGGCGGGGGCAGCCACATGGGGCGGTGGGGGTGGACCCAGAAGGTGCATTGTCGTGTAGTGTGGCATCGCAGTGGTCCGCTGTGGCACCGACCTTGGGGAAGTCCTTGGGGATGATGTGAAGGTCTGCGCAAGCCCCTCTGCTGAGGAAGAATTTTTCGGAGCAGTCCGTGATGTAGGTCATCTGTTTGGTTGTGAAAATTCTGCCATCGGTATCCTTGGCTGTGAAATGGAGTATTGTGGCGCCAAGGATGTTGATGCTCTTGCTGTCGGCAGCATGCATTTTCATTGTCACGGGGATGAGGTCAGATGAGGTGAGGCCGAGGCGATAGAGGACTACGATGCCGGCAAGGCAACTTTGGCACCCTGTGTCTGCCATGGCAGGTTGGCTGATGGACTTCGATGGGGTGGTAAGTGTGAACCCGAGAGCCTTGTAGCCCCTATGTGAGGCCTGGATTGTGAGTTCGACAAAAGGTTGAGGTTGTGAGCTCTTTCTTATCCATGTCTGTGACAGGTTGTCAAATAGATGGTGATCAATGGAGGTGGGTTTCCTGTTTTTTCTGCCGGAGGATGACATCACAGTGCACAGGGCGTCAAAAATGGCAGCTTCGCTGTTTTCTGTGGCAGGTGGTGGTCGGCGCCTTGGTTTGTCTTTGCTGCGGCAGACAGACTCGTAGTGGTGGTCCCTGGTGCACAGCTGACACCGATGTCCGTATGCTGGACAGCAGGTCTTGCGGGTTCGGGCCAAGGAATGTGTGCCGTGGCCTGTTTTTCCGCAATACGTGCAGAGGTCTTTCTTGTCGTTTTTGAGGGCGAAGCGTTTCTCTTTCTTATAGTTGCTGATAGCAGCGTCGACCGAGGATGATGCGGCGTCATTTGCGTGAGCGTCCAGCAGGCGGGAGGCTGATCGTTTGCCAGTTTCTTTCGCCCCTACAAATTGGAGCGCGTCTTCCAAGCTCATGTCCTGGTTCTGGTGGCTGAGGAGGTCCAGCTGGATGTCTGGATCTGATATGCCGCGGATGAGGGCGTCACGGATAATGGCATTGGTGTAGCTGATGTCTCGACCGCAAGTCTCGGAAGGGCATTTGATTGTGAAATTGCACACCCCGGCTTGGCCAGCGAGGCGGGCCCCAAATGCTCGTACTGGTTCGTCGCGGTCTTGCCTCATGTTATGGAGCGTAACTCTGGCCACCATTGTGCTTTCTTGGCGTACCGCTAATCTTTTGATGGCGGCCAAGATTTCTTCTTCAGTTTTGCCCGTCAGGCTGCCACCCGCTGATCTGGTGAGGTCTTTTCGTAGAGCTTCATCGCAGCATTCTAAGAGCTGCACAGCTTTGTCGCGGCCTGTCACTTTTGTGGCGGCGATGTAGTCAGACCACCGAGACAGGAAGTATTCCCATTCCTCACTGGTGCCGGCGGCGGAGATGACTGGTCGCTTGACTCTGTCAATCTTTGCTGCTGTTGTGAGTCTCTGAGTGTGGGTAGTGCCGTGAGCGGTGAGGAGAGCGGCGACGATGACGGCGTCGAGGTCCTCTGTCACGTAGTCACAATTAGGGACTGGGCAGGCTACGGCAGGCATGGTATTGTGGGTGCTTGGACACGCTCAACTAATCGTGGTCATCGATAAGAACGCTGTCTCTTTGTTCAAATATACTTTATTCAAACAATGACCACGATTCTGTAACAACAAACGAAAGAACAATGTTGAACTGAATTGGAAATTTAGTAATGTGAAACCGACAATCGATGTACAACTCGTAACTCAGTTTAAACGTGAAAATATTAAAGATGCTATGTATGGAAAGAAGCTTAATATGCATAAACAATGTTACGATTGAATTGGGTAATCTAATTGCATAAAGTAAAACTAGAACTTACAGATAAATGAGGTGAAGCGTAAATAAAGACCGCAAATGCTTTCTTCAGCCATTTGGTAGAGTTTGTAAGAGTAACGTCCCTTGACTAGAACTGTCTGTTTGCACGAATAGATCGTAATCCGTTAAAGAAGAAGAAGAAGAAGAAGAAGAAGAGCGAGACGAACAAGAACTAGAACTAGAGACTCGACTGCTTGACACCGTAGCGGACGGACGTGTTTCGCACGAGCTGTGACTAGTGAACACTTTTCTTGCTTGAAAAGAAAATGTAGAAAGCTAATTATCTGAGTGAGCACTGACAGAGAGAAAAGTATAATATGCTGTTGTAGTCTATAATAGAGGAGAGAGAGAGTCTTGTTGATTTATACAGATGTCGAGAAAAATTTCATCTTTTTTTACTGAAAATACTAATACGCCAAAAGAAAAGACAGGAGACGTTTTAGGCAGGACAGAAGGAAAAGCAGAAAAAAGAAAGAAGCTGGCTTCGTCGTCTTCTACTGAGAGTGAAGTTAGCCCGGTCATCAGGCAGACGAGCAAGAAGGCCAACGTCTACGATACACCCAATTTGCCTAACTCGGAAGTCGAAAGCTGCCTAAACATGTCTGACATAAAAGAAGTGCTGGCGGCCATAGAGAAGAGGCTGAGTGCTGTGTCGACGAGCGAGGAGATTAAGCATCTCGGCATAAAGCTTGAGGAACGAATGGACCAGTTGGAGGGCAAGCTTTTTGAAACGGCTTGTAAGACTGATTTTCTACAGAAAGAAGTCGACCACCTAAAGTCTATCTAATCAGACCGCGAACTGATGGCTGTCCAGAGAAGAAGTGATGCCGAGCAATACGTGTCGCAGTGCGGAAGTGTGTTTAATGTGGAGAGAAGCAGGGCGAGACGGCGTGGGTGCAGAAAAACGCTGTGTCACGAACTGTACTGAGATGCTGCTGGGGCGTGCAGACGGAGGAGGAGGACTTCATGGACGCGCAAAATTTTTGTCGCAAAAACGTAAAATAAAGAGGACAACGGAGGAGCGCTGAGAAAGATAACATCCGCAGTGCTGAAGACATCGAAGTGCGAGAGTGGGCTGGCTGACCGCAAAAAACTGAGGGTAATTGTATCGGTGCGTGACCTATACTGCAATTACCAGCTGGAGCGCAAAATGTAAATTATTTCAGCTGGGATGGACGGTAAAATTAGTCCATACAGATTTTTAATACAACGTATAACCTGAATAAAATTTTTGTATTAAATTAGAGAATTTATTTGAGGACAACGTATTATTTATTAAATTATTATTATTATTATTATTATTATATAGGGTGAAAGATAAGGGACATCAAAGAGAATGATGAATGACGATATGTCGATATGTAAGTACAGATTTACTGCCTCTGATATGGTTATTATTATCAGCGATTTGCCTTGTGTGTACATAATGCTGGACTGTTGTTTGTATTTTAAGATTATTTTGAAATTGTATTAATTATTTTTCAAAAGCTGATTGAAGCTCCTGTGCAGTTTAGATGGAGTGTGTGAAAATTGAGTCCATACAGAAATAATGTATAAATAATAATGACAAATAATATAACCAGTATTTAGTTTTTTGTTCTTTTCCAGCAATAGCGATGAAGTTTATTATTATTGTTGTTGTTGTTGTTATTATTATTATTATTATTATTATTATTATTATTATTATTATTATTATTATTATTATTATAAATACTATTGTTATTATTATTATTATTATTATTATTATTATTATTATTATTATTATTATTATTATTATTATTATTATTATTTGATCTGGTGTAACTGATGTGATATGATATGGTATAATATGATACGATATGATATGATATGATACGGTGTGATATGATATGATATATTATTTATTGGACTTGACCTGTTTTGACTTTGTGTGTGTGTGTGTGTGTGTGTGTGTGTGTGTGTGTGTGTGTGTGTGTGTGTGTGTGTGTGTGTGTTTTGGTGTGTTTTTTTTGTTGTTGTTTTTTGGGGGGGTTCTTTTTTTTTTTTTTTTTTTTTTTTTTTTTTTTTTTGTATTTTTACTTCATTTGATATGGCATTACTTGATCTTATGTGTATGGTTTGAATCAAATTTAGATGTATTAAGTTTGGTCTGAATTGGTTCGTGATCTGGCTTGTCAGACCTGAGTTGACAGTCTGAACTATTACTATTTGATCTGATTTAATTTAATTTGGTTTAATATGATCAGATGAATTGTCTTGATATATGATATATGATATGATATTCCATTTATTGGACTTGAGTTGTTTCGACTTGATTTTCTTTGGTTTATCTTGACTCCATTTGATCTGGCATGACTTGATCTTATGATATAGCGATGAAGTTCATTATTATTATTATTGTTGTTGTTGTTATTGTTATTATTATTATTTGATCTGGTGTAATTGATGTGATATGATATGATATAATATGATATGATACGATATGATATGGTGTGATATGATATGATATTATTTATGGCGGCAGGGATAGCTCAGTGGTCAGAGCGCACGACTTGTGTGAGTGCGTCTTGGGCGACGTGGGTTCGAATCCTGACTTCAGTAAACTATTTTGTGATTGCTGGATATTATGGGCCAGCGCCTTGAGAAGCTCTCTGAGCTTGTAAGTGCGCTATATAAGAGAAATATCTTTTTTTTTTTGGCCTTGACCTGTTTTGCTTTTTTTTTTTTTTTTTTTTTTAAATCTGAACTATTATTATTATTTGATTTGATTTGATTTAGTTTAATATGATCAGATGAATTGTCTTGGTGTAATTGATATACGATGTGATATATTACTTATTGGACTTGATCTGTTTTGACTTGAGCTTTTTAGGTGTATCTTTACTTCATTTGATCTGGCATTATTTGATCTTATGTGTATGGTTTGAATCAAATTTAGACGTATTAAGTTTGGTCTGAATTGGTTCGTGATCTGGTTTGGTTAGACCGGAGTTAATAATGGGATCTGAACTGATTTTTCTGATCTGATGTTTATTTATTTATTTGTTTATTTATTTATTTATTTATTTATTTATTTATTCTTCTTATTCTTCTCCTCCTCCATAAGTCTCAACACCATGATCAAGGAGCGATAATTAATTTAATTTGGCTACTTTTCTTTAGCCTGTTTTTTGATTTCTTTTATTATAATCTCTTACTATTTAAAAGCAATGATCTGAGTACTGATTGAGGCTCTTCAAACTGGGAAGAAGAAGATTTTTGGTGCTGTTTGGTGCTGTTTCTTCTGTTGTTAATCTTTTTTTTTTTAAAATAATATTATTACTACTATATTATATTTTAAACTTAGTGTGGTTTGATCTAATTTGATTTGACTCCATTCAACCTATATAGTTGTTATTGTGGCTTGATTTGACCTGACTTGATTTGGTTTGATATGATCCGATGAATTGATTTGGTTTGATATGATCAGAAGAATTGATTTGGTTTAATTTGTTTGACAATTTTTTTTTTAAATAATCTTATATTATTATTATTATTATTATTATTATTATTATTATTATTATTATTATTATTATTATTATTATTAGTATTATTATTATTATTATTATTATTATTATTATTATTATTATTATTTTAAATTTGATGCAGCATAATTTGATTTTGTATGATCTGATTAAATTTGGTCTAGTTTGATTTTATTTGATTTGCATGATTTTAGCTGATGTGGTCTGGTTTGAATCAAAAATTAGATTAATGATTTTGTTTTACTTGATTCGGTGATCTGATTGTTAGACTTTATTTGATTATCTGATTTGAAATAACTGATTTAGCTGATCTGATGTGTTTTAATCAGATCAGTATAGTATTTTTGCCTTTCGTCTCGAGACTTCATCGGGTCAGATTGACAGGATTCCCCTCCCCACACCCTACTCCTTATTAATAATATCTACTTATGAATACAGCATACATTGCTTGATAGAGCTGACTGCTCAGTCCTAGTTTTCATCGGTTAGCTTCCATAGGTTCACGAGTTGGATATGTGTGTGAAGCATGTACGTGGGTATGGGTATGCCAGTTAGTGTGCCAGTATACGTACATATTTAAACATTACGTGCCTCAATCTCCTTATCCCTTTTTTTTTTTTCTTTTCCCTCACGACTAAGCTAATTTATATTGCTAGTATTACCTCTCTCTCTCTCTCTCTCTCTCTCTCTCTCTCTCTCTCTCTCTCAGTTGTACGCTCAGTCGACTTTTGCATAGTTGATCACATGATCCAGTCCGGTTACGCTTATTCTATTTTTTCTTCTCCTTTCTTGTTGGCGGGGATTTCCTGTATCCTAAAAATAGCACGGCGAGACATACTATTATTCCTTCGGCTGTTTGTGCGTTCTTGTAGCGCCCACGGTAAACAAACATATATAAATGGCGTCTAATAATGATTGCTGTATTAGCGTAATGTCAATGAACTGCAGGGGTTTAGCCAATTACCATAAGAGACGTGATGTTTTTCATTTTCTTAGACAAAAATCCTTCTCTATTTATCTATTGCAGGACACACACTTTGACCCTAAGCTTGAAGATTGCATTATGGCAGAATGGGGATATAAAGCTGTTTTTGCTTCTTACACTACAAATTCTAGAGGGGTGGCTATTTTATTTAATAATAATTTTGAATTTGATATAAAGACGGTTTGTAAGGACGTGGGAGGTAATTATATTCTTGCTCACATTAGGTCAATGGACAGAGATCTCCTGCTGGTAAATATCTATGGCCCTAATAATGACGATCCTGAATTCTATAGTGACTTAGAAAAACGAATTAGAGAATTTAATGTAGATGAGACTATTATTGGGGGCGATTGGAACCTAGTAATGGATTTTGATTTAGACTATGATAATTATAGACACCGCAATAATGAAAAAGCACAGGAACAAGTACTTCAAACAGCGGAAAATTTGGATTTAATTGACATCTGGAGGGAATTAAATTTGGAAAGAAGACGTTACACATGGCGACGAAGTACCCCAGTACAGCAGAGCAGACTTGACTTTTTTCTGATTTCTGACTCTTTGTCTGCCTTTGTAACTGATGCTGATATACTTTCTGGATATAAAACTGACCATTCTATTACAACTCTGACCTTGTCTTTTGGATCGTCTCCAAAAAGAAATCTGTTCTGGAAATTTAATTCTTCCCTACTTAGAGATAAAACGTATGTTGATAACATTAACTCTACTATTAATACTGTATTAGAAGAATATGCAGCCCTACCATATAGCAGAGACAACTTAGTAAACATTCCTAGGGAAGAAGTTCAGCTTACAGTCTCGGACCAGTTATTTTTAGATGTTTTATTAATGAAAATAAGACAAAAGACCATATCATATGCTTCATATAAAAAACGCCAAAACACAGAAATAGAAATAAAATTAGAAGAACGTATTAATGTACTAGAAAAAATGTTATCTTTAACACAGGATGAAAATGCAGAGCTAGCAGAATGTAAAAATAAGCTTATTGAACTTAGGGAAAAGAAAATGGAAGGGGTTTTACTTAGATCACGGGCAAGATGGGTAGCGGAGGGGGAAAAAATTACAAAATATTTCTGTGGACTAGAAAAACGAAATTATGTAAGTAAAAGCATGAAAAGGTTAATTAAGAATGA
The DNA here is from genome assembly GCA_036898135.1 of Oncomelania hupensis. Classification (NCBI taxonomy): domain Eukaryota; kingdom Metazoa; phylum Mollusca; class Gastropoda; order Littorinimorpha; family Pomatiopsidae; genus Oncomelania; species Oncomelania hupensis. Next base: position 76,796,928 of record CM072512.1, on the reverse strand, counting down.
TGGGTCCGAGATCAGCGAGCAGAATGATATCCTAACTGAAGTAATGACATTTTATCAAAACCTATACAGGGAAGTGGACCTAGAGGAATGTGTGATTGGAGAGTTAGTTGCAGATTTGAACACTTTGTCAGAAAACGAGAGTAATAGTCTTGAAGGAGAAATAACATTAGACGAAGCGAGCGCTGCGTTAAAAAACATGAAGAATTATAAGAGTCCTGGCACAGATGGATTCACTGCTGAATTTTTTAAAGTCTTTTGGGTACAGCTGAAGTTTTTTGTTGTCCGAGCTCTAAACGATAGTTTCAGAAAAGGTTCCCTTCCTTCTACACAGAAAGAAGGCGTTATTATTTGCATCCCCAAGGGAGATAAGGACAAAGAATACTTAAAAAACTGGAGACCTATCTCCTTATTGAATGTAGTTTATAAGATTGGGTCCTCTTGCATTGCAAATCGTCTGAAGGTGGTTCTGCCGTCTTTGATTAATGAAGATCAAACAGGATTTATTAAAGGAAGATTTATAGGTGATAATATTCGGCTTATTTATGATATTATTAGCTATGTTAATAATAATGATTTGTCAGGCCTTCTTTTATGCCTTGATTTCGAAAAAGCGTTTGATTCTATCGATTGGAAGTTCATGCAGAAAGTGTTAAAAGCGTTTGGGTTTGGTAATGACTTCCGTAGATGGATCAGCACTTTTTATGATGGTATTAAAGCTTCTGTCTGTGTGAATGGACAGGTTTCTGGGTGGTTTGGTGTAAACCGTGGCTGCAGACAAGGGGACCCGATTTCGCCTTATATCTTCATTTTATGTGTGGAAATATTGGCAACTATGATAAGACAGAATAATAAGATTAAAGGTATAAAAATTATTGATGTAGAACACAAGATATCACAGTATGCTGATGATACAGAATTAATGTTAAATGGTGATCAAGAGTCTTTTGAAGAATCTGTCAAAACAATTGAAACTTTTGGGAAATACTCTGGGCTTAGGTTAAACTCAGGAAAAAGCAGCGCCGTTTGGTTAGGCAATAGACGCAACTCACTGACTCAATATATGCAACATTTAAAAATGAGTTGGAACCCCAGCAAATTTAAAATTTTGGGCATCTGGTTTACAAACGATTTAAAAGACTGCATAGGGATAAATATGAAGGAAAGGTTCTTGGAGGTAAAGGTATTATATAGAATCTGGTCAAAAAGACAAATAACTCCACTTGGAAGAATTGCGGTTCTTAAGTCATTAATTTTGTCGAAATTAATTCATTTGTGGATACTACTTCCCAATCCTCCAGACAAGGTAATAAGTTTGGTACAGAAAACTGTTTTTGAATTTGTGTGGAATTATAAGAGAGACCGAGTTAGTCGAAAAAATGCTACCAAAAATATTGTAAAAGGAGGTCTTGGAATACCCGAAATTAAAGAATATATTCAATCATTGAAACTATCATGGATAAGAAAACTTAAATATGGAAACAGTAAATGGAAAAGTATAATTAGTTCTATATTTCCTTCTCTGAAAAGTATTGATAGGTTAGGTGCAAGCCTTCCGATATCTACGGTCGAATGTAATGAGTTTTGGATTGACGTTTTTTCAGCATATAAATTATTTACTACTCGCATTAATATTCAGAACACTGAAGAATTATTATCAGAACGTATTTTTTACAATAACAATATTCAGATTGGAAAGAACACCTTTTTCTATGAACAGTGGTTCTGTAAAGATGTTTTTTGCATTGGTCATTTAGTCAATGATATGGGACAGTTTTTGTCATATAATGGGTTTCGAGAGAAATATAATATTCACACAGATTTTGTTACATATGCTGGCTGTATTGCAGCCATTAAAACGTATGTGCGTTCTCTTTTTCTTGATTTACAAAGTAACAATTATTTTGAATTGAATAAGGCCTGGAAAATTCTCGGTTCGGTCTGCAGGGGAGCACGGGTGTATTACGATATATTTACGTCAGACACGACACAACCAAATTGTTGTAATAAATGGGAAGAAAAATTTGGTAAAAAATTTAAATGGAGCATTATATTTAAGAAAATTCAAAAGATTCGAGATATAAAGTTAAGGTGGTTTCAAATACGCATAGTGCACAGAATAATAGCAACAAACGTTGTTCTCTCAAGCATGGGTATTGCTGCTGATGCAATGTGCTCCTTCTGTGGAACTGAACGAGAAAACATTCAGCATCTTTTTTGGAAGTGTGAAAGAGTTCAAAGATTTTGGACTCAATTTCAGTTTGTTATTAATGATCGTTGTCACAATGTTGTAGATTTAAATTTAAATGAATGTATTGTTTTGTTTGGTTATGATGAACATTTTAGGTCTGATGTGGTTTTTGATATGATAGTATTACTAGCGAAATATTTCATTTATAAATGTAAAGTAACTGGCACGATCCCTGTATTTCAAGTTTTTGAGCAGTATTTAAAAGTACGTTATGACATTGAAAGGTACGCTTCTGTTTTGACAATGAATGTTAATAGACTCAATATTGAGTGGTTTCCGTACAAATCTCTATTAGATATAACTCCTGATCATGTTTAGTACTCTTGACAGCATATTTTAATTATGTTTTCAAAAGATATAATATATTCTTTTTTCTTTCTCCTCATTTGTACTGCTGTACATTTGAGATATGTATGTAAGTTTAAGCCTTTAAAGGTATCTGTTTATTAAGTTGTGAAATGGACATGTCAAATGTAAAATCATGTACGACGTTGCATACGCCGCACAACGCTGCATGCGTGAAGTGAAGCTGCAGGGTACCCCAGCTATCAAAACCTCCCTTTCTCGTTCGCTCTCTCTCTCTCTCTCTCTCTCTCTCTCTCTCTCTCTCTCTCTCTCTTTCTCTCTCTCTCTCCCTCTTAGTTTAAATGTGTGTAGATGTGTGAATGTGTGGTCTTGATTTATCTGCAGAATGTTTGAAATTTATGCATATTTGTATGTGTGTTCCGTTATATCATCAAAAAATGATTTGACATGTAAATTTATTCAGATTGAAAAATTTTAAGATAATGTATTACACATGTTGAAGATCAAAAATAAATGGAAAAAAAATAAAAAATAAATAAATAAGTACTTCACTGCATTTCATGCTAAGTAAGTTAAGAAATGTTGCCAACAAATAAATAAGCAAATAACAATAATACAGCAAAAAAAACAGTTGAAGAAATGAATAATTAAACAAAAATATATTTATCAGTTATGATGATATGAATATTATTTATTATTAATGAATTAACCATTTTGCTGCCAAGGAGAAATAGCGAAGAGTTAGAACCAATTGCCAGGCAAATCTGGCTCAAAATGTAAAATATTTCTGTAAAATATTATAGATGAAAAAATATTAGAAATAACTGGGTGAAACTAATTAATACATTTCTAATAAATTACTTAATTTTCTACACAAATATACTGTTCGGAAAGAGAAAATTAATTTCTATTTTTATATTTGTTTACGAGAGATACAGATAGTGTGTGATAGAAAGAGAGGGAGATGCATTCATGTTAACTTAAGACTTCCTTGCAATAAACGCAGTAATTTTGATGTATTGATACAATTTAAGGTGTTGCATTCCTATTACCTATGTCCCTTTTTGGCGCATAAACCAACTTGGCAGGCATGTGTCAGTCTGCAAGGCGACAATATGAAAGGACCGAATGTCTTTTTCAGCTTATTTGAGAGCTTTCATCTCAATAATGTGAATTAATGAACTCTTCTATGATCACACTGTCTAGTGTATAAGGTTGAAAAAAATAACCTCGGACTCGCATTTACAATATTTTGTACTTGATTCTGGTCATTGTTACGATTGTTGCAAGATAATTACAAACTTAGTCATTGTTTATAGGGTCCAGCAGTCTACCCCAGCCGATCACTTTACAATAAAGGCATCCCATGCAGGGGGCGCTGAGGCGGTACTCCAATTTATTACATCCCCGTTTACAAAAACAAATTAGAAAATAAACATCATTACAAAACACATACATATAACATGCATATATTGCTAAATAATATTATAGAAAACCCTAGTGACCATTTGGCAGAAAGTGTCCAATATCCCCAAGCTGACCCCACACACAAATGATCAAAGTTTGGGGAGAGTTTTCAGGAAAAAAAGGTAGGTGACTGACTGGTCTAGTGAAGAAGATAATAGATTGATAGAAACGGATCAGGAACGAGCAAGAACTACATTTTCACAAAGTGGGGATACTATTTATACAGAAAACCCTGGTACTCCATTAGGGGGGAAGGAGAGTGGAGGGACAGCGGTGGATAATTACAAACATTTTGTTTTGCATACAAATAATAGAATTTATTGACTTTTGATTTGTTTCCTTGTTGACGCTGGAAAAGTAGAATATTAATTTGATTATTGCTAAACGTCCAGCGGACATTAATTTGTTACATTAGTTTAATATTATTATAGAGCAAAAAATAATTAGGTCTTTCTGGAATTATTACAGAAGGAATGTTCGAGACCTATACCTTGTTGCATGCGGTCAAATATATCCAAACTTTGTAGAACATTCTGTGATGACATATAAGGTGTATTTCCTGTGATAATCTTTGTTCCGATTGGTCACTGATTGAATCATTCTCAAATAATCTATTTTTTTCTACATTGTAAAAAAAAAAAAAAAAAAAAAAAAAAGAACTAGAACTAGAAGAACCAGAAGAACAACAACAAGAACAAGAACAAGAAGGCCATACAAAAATAAGGAAGCAGAAAAACGTATCGCCAGTAAACCCCCTGCGATGTCATTTTATTGGATGCAGAATTTTTTTTAGCTAGAAGCCAGACGCCGGTCTCCCTACATCGTCATATAAAAGCCCGTCCCATTATTCCTGACGGGATGACTTATTCAGATGCTAAGGAAGGCACGACGTTGATATTCAAACTTCATCAGCATGTTGGTTGGAAATAAAAACATAACTATTCAGGTATTGAACGCAGTAGAACTTTCACGCGATGTACAATCATTGATGTCGATATTTAGACTTATTTTAGTTTATCTCTTTGACAAGTTGGTGTGGTTGAAAAAGCACTGACTTATTCAGATGCTAGATTGCAGAAAATTTTCACGCAAATGACCATAATTGGTGTTCATCAGTTTCTAATTGGTCCAGTTGGCTCAGTGATCGAATCTACAGTTACTTTAAGCACATTAATGTGAAAACGGAAGAAGAAGAAGAAGAAGAAGAAGAAGAAGAAGAAGAAGAAGAAGAAGAAGAAGAAGAAGAAGAAGAAGAAGAAGAAGATGATGATGATGATGATGATGATGATGATGATGATGATGATGATGATGATGATGATGATGATGATGATCGGCACAGTGATGACAATCCAGATTCAAATGATATATTAATGTGAATGCCGCAGCAACTGACGACGACTGAGGACAGTGATTATGATGTCAACGACGACAAAATTGCTTCTGGCGTTGCTGTTGTTGGTGGTGGTGCTGCTGCTACTGTTGCTGCTGCTGCTAATGATGATGATGCTGATGGCGACGACGATGATGTGAAGGAGTATATTTAGGTTGCAGAAGGCACACATATTTTCGTAACTCTGCCCATTCAATTGGTATCCAGGATTAGATGTCAGCGACAGCCTGGATGGAGCGAAATGACAGGTTTGAAATGTGGCGTTTTTGTATAAAATGACGGGGCTGTTTCGGAAGTTTCACTTCTGGGCTGAGGGATTAACTTCGTTACGGTTCCTCTCTAGCTTCCTTTGATTATTTAAGGGCCTGTATGCACGCATCAGGCATCTTGCAAACGACGACCTTCAGAATTGAACTTGCAATGCTTGTTTCCATGCCATTCCATTCTCAATAACACTGATCCAATAATTTTCTAGTTGGTTTCAGGCAAATTCTTCTATCTATAAAGACATAATTAAATTATACATATGCTTATTCTGCTTGCTCATAGGGCATCACACAATATTATTTGGTTCGTCCTTTGCCTGCATGTGTGTGTGTGTGTGTGTGTGTGTGTGTATATATATATATATATATATGTTTGTGTGCCTAAACCCGTTTCATTCTAAAGACCTAATTTCAAACTTATTATTTCTTTCGCTTGCAGTAATTCCCGTTTCACCTCAAACGTTTTTAGATTTTCTCATTCCACCCCTTCATTTTTCTGTCCCCACTCCCACCTCAAATCCTAGTTTTGTGTTTGTTTAAAGAACTAGCGATATTTGCTTTTTAAAAGTTAAAGATGTTTTCTAAACCTCTTCAAATTTAGAAATCTAACCTTTACAATTTTACGCAAAAACGCGTATAGTCCCGCTTTTAAATTTGTTTTTAAAACGCCCCTTAGGTCTCGATCCTAACTTTGCTGCTGATAACTTGTAAATTGTTGCCGTTATATAATTGACGTTCTGTATAAACCATATAGTTCTGCATATGTCGGAGAATAGTTTATGGCATGCACAATTTCTGAATGTAAGATAGAGGTACTACAGTATCATGACAAGTTGGGGGCATGACAAGTTGTCCTTCTGACCGACTGTGTCTTAAGTCGGAGACTATATTGTTTTGGAAAATAACACATTTTCTGATAACATTATTTGTATATATTAATTTCTTCTTTTTTTTTAAAGCCTGTACCCAGTGTTATACGATATTTGTTTGCACGCACATATCTCAACTTCTACACATACCTTTGCCTGCATCGTCAGCCTACAACAGTCCAATATTTCGAGTTGTTTACTAAGCATAGGTTTAAAGATTCATGAACTGTTTTCCAACTCTCTAAATCCGCAAGGAACAACACAGTGCATGCATTCCGCCCCTTTATAATGATGACTTGTAGCGTCAACAGGAGAAAAAAGAAGCTGAATAAAAAAATGGCGAAGGAAAAGAGCTTCTCTTTGCCGGTTATCTCTTATTTTCACCTAGTTCGTTTTCCTCTTATTTTTCTTTCTTCCTTTCTGCATCATCTTCTAACAGGAGGATCCTCTCTTCCTGATCAATGCCAAGTCGATGATTCAACAGGAAGGTCTCCCCCAAACATCAACTGTCTTTAGAAAGAGGAACGGAGGATTTCTGTAGTTACAATTGTAGGGATCTTGGCAAAAGGCTTGAAGGACAGCATTGAGTCTTTCAAAACGGTTGTCATTTATATTTGTATTACCAACATTGACAAACGAACAGAAAGGAGAAGGAGAGGATGAATAAGGAAGAGAAAACAAAAAAAAGAGAATGCTACCTCCTCGTAAGTCGATAACAACGACTCCCAAGAAGAAGAAGAAGAAGAAGAAGAAGAAGAAGAAGAAGAAGAAGAAGAAGAAGAAGAACAACAACAACAACAACAACAACAACAACGACAACAACAATAACAAAAGATGATAATAAGGATAAAAGACGAGGTAGACAAAACAAGAAAGGTGATGATGTTGGCGATAGCAAAGCTGTTGCTGCTACTGCTGCTGCTGCTGCTGCTGATGATGATGATGATGATGATGATGATGATCATTATGATGATGATGCTGATACTGCTGAATTATTATTTATTATTCTTATATAGCGCTTTTTCAGCTCACAAACTGCTCAAGCCGCTGGCCTATACATTATCTAACTCAAGCCGCCAAAGGCGCCCAATTGCTTCCATGGGGGCATAATCTGAGGCTCAGACGACTGAGCACAATCCTTGGCGACCGGAATTGGGGGAGAAGGGAAAACTATACACTGAAGCAACCATCAGACTAATAGCAACAGTAAGATGGCCAGTGGCTCACAGCCAATGTGTATTTCCGGGCCGCGAACTTGTTTTTTCCAACCTAGTTCCAGTCATTCGCCGAAAAAGGCAATTACCGAAGTCGAACGAAGCTCTCCGAGTCGAGCAAAGCTATCCGATGTTTTACATGGCAGGACTACGTGAAACCACAGGCTGGGAAGTCTCGTCTTTCGTAGGCCTCAATTACATACTATACTACGTACGTATGTAGGAGGCCCACGAGTTTACAAAGACAAAAGAAAAGACTTCAAAGCCTGTGGTGAACATCCGTGCATAAAAATAGCCGCTGTTGCTTCTAGATCTAATTCTGTTTCGATCTGCACAGCTTCAAGCTGTAAGTCAAGTCGAGATTCGCATTTTGAAGCAGTTAGCATTATTATTATTATTTTATGATGATTAATATACTGACACAATTAGTAATAAAGAGTAAAAGTAATACATAACACATAATGCACACATACAACGATTTCACATCTATATCAACAATAAAACCATGACAAAACTTCAAAGCGCTATGGATACGTTGATGTCCCTTCAGCACAAGGCAAAGCTTTTTTTTTTGATTGATTGATTGTTGCTTTAGGTCCAGCGGACTCTTCCGAGCCAAATCAGGACCGGACAACCCCCAATCCGCATAAAAGATCTGCCGAAACAACCCTAGTGGGAAAATTGAATGCCCTCCACCGGCCAGTCACTTTACAATAAAGACATCCCACGCAGGGGACGGCTGAGGCTTTACCCCAACTACTCGAACCCCCGGTTGCAAAAACAAAATAGAATACAAACATCATTATAAATCATCAACAAAACACATACATATAAAATGCCTATAGTGCTAAATAATACAATCATAGGAAGCCCTAGTGACCACCCGGCAGAAAGCGTCCAACACTCCCAAGCTGATCCAACAGACCTCATACACAAACAAGGAGTCTTTTCCAGAAAGAGTTTTCAAGAAAAAAGGTAGGTCATTGATCTAGCAAAGAAGAAGATAGTATAGCAGAGTGATAGGACAGAGCAGGAAAGGGAAAGAGTAAATGAGGAAGACAGCGACAGTGGGAATTTAAAGCACTAAATTTCCATAAAGTGGGGATACTATTTATACTGAAAAACCCCTGCACTCCAACGGGGCAAGTTTATAATGTTCTCAAAAAACAGTGACATTTTTATTGCAAGCACCAAAGCAATTATTTATTTAACTAATATTATTCTTTTTAATTGATACAGTAAATTTGTTATATGTATTTCCAAGATATGTATTTTAATAAGAAACGTATTAAAAAAATGTTGCGTGGCAGTGTCACGTGGGGTTTATGGGCTCTGCACAATGGAATTATGGACCCTCACGTTTATTCGGTGGGAACTGCTAGTAAGTCACCCTATGAATTACTTTAATAAATTTATTTGTTTAGCTCGTTCTGTGTTAAGGTTGGGGTACAGAAATAGATAGAAAAATGGTAAAAGATTACTGTCACACTAGCTTTCACACGGCTATGAATCATATGTAGTCCAGCCACTTGATAACAGTTAAAATCACACATTTATTTCTTCTACTCTATACAAGATTCTCTAAGTACTAATCTAACTTAAAATGTCTCAGTCACTGCTAATAGTTCGATCGCTGATAGTCTAGTATACGCAGCTGTTTTTCTTCCTCGGGCACTTGCTATAATATCTCATGTAGATTTGGACTACTGTGGTCCTTTTTACAGTCTCTGAAGAGTTGGACTACTGTGGTCCTGTTATGATCAGTTTAAGTGCACTTCTGGGTGTACACTTAACTTTCTTATGGTGCGGTCGAAGTCCTTCTGTGAGGTAGCTTCTGGTCCACCTGTGTCGTTGTGTAGTTGGGTTCCCTTGCCACGCTGTGGGGTCTGACAGGGTATTTTTCAGGGTCGCTCTTTCCGTCTTGTGCGGTAGAGTCTCCTCAACCAACTAGTCGTTTCTGTGGAGTGGGGTGCACAGGATAGCTCGGGATAGCTCGGGATAGCTCGCCTGCTCGTCTGTTTGACAAGTTCAGGCCCGTGATGACTTGAGAGAATTCTAAGATTTCAAAGTCCTGCTTCCTGGTCTATGAGTGTAGAGATTTCTCTAGCTGTGGAGATGTTGACTCTACCTCGTCTCACACACGACTGATTCAAACTGTCTTAGGTTTTGACACATTCAAACTGCTCTACCCACTGAGCCTGCTCTGATTGGTTAAAACGGTCCGATTCAAAACTCAAGTGCTGACTCACTGCGCTAGCGTGGGTCGGGCTCGCGGTGTGTGGTCTGCTGTGTAATTTAATTGCTGCTGTGTTATAGTCTAACTTCTCTACTATTACAATTACTACACAAGCTAACCAGTCAATGGGCAGAGTTAAACTAGCCAATTCATGACAGGCTCCCTCAACTGAAAAAAGGCGATGACTACTGGATTCGACCTTTTTCTACTACAGAGCCTAGTTTAACACTGCACTATCCTAGGGTCCTATTTACACACTAGTTAAGTTGCTCTACCTGAGCTGCAATGCTGTGCCAGGTAGCTGTGGACACTAGTGACAGGGTATTACTGGGCGGGGACGAATTCTGGTGCTGTGGCCCTTAGTTGTGTTGGGTGGGCGACAGCTGCTGTGTCCTCCACGAGATGGCGACTGAGGTAGTCGGCTCCGTGGTTCTCTTTGCCGGGGATGTACTCGATTTGGAATGAGTATGCCTGAAGGGTGAGTGCCCATCTCATCAGGCGAGAGTTCAAAGACTTGGAGGCTGCCAGGAACGATAGTGGTGGGTGGTCCACCTGAACTGTGAAATGGGTCCCATACAGGTAGAGTTGAAACTTCTGTATGGCCCAGACTAGTCCAAGACATTCTTTCTCCGACGTGGCGTAGTGGGTCTCGGCGGATCTCAATTTTCTGCTGGCGTAGGCGACAGGGAATAGCGTCTCTGCATTCTTGGGGTCGCGCTGTAGCAGTACTGCTCCGAGGCCTAAGTCGCTTGCGTCGGTGCGAAGAACGAATGGCTGAGTCAAATCGGGTAGGTGGAGTACTGGCGCCGATGTCATTCTGTCCTTGAGTGTTTGGAATGCTGTCTCGCATTCCGCTGTCCAAACTACTTTGTCCGGGGCGATTTTCCGGGTTCCATTTGTCAGTGGTACGGCGATGCTGTTGTAGTTGTGGATGAGCTTCTTCCGCGATGGCGATGGCCATCCATGTGTGTGTGCTGGGGGTCGCTGGTCGGTCCGTGTACTTCTTGAGGAGATTGATGGGGTGGTATCGGGCTCTCCCGTTCACCTCTACTTGGTAGACTGTCTTGGATTTCTTGGCAGTCACCCGGTACGGTCCTCTCCAAGCGATGTCCAGCTTGTTGGTTCCACTTGGAAGTAAGAGTAGCACTTGATCGCCGACTTGCAGTTCTCGGTCCTTAGCGTGGCGGTTGTAGTACTTCGCCTGACGGGCTCTTGCCTTCTTCAGTGCTTCACCAGCTTTCTTCCACGTTGCTTTGAGGGTTTCCTGCAGGTCTGCGACGTACTTGGTGGCACCTCTTGGTGTGTCGTCTATCTTGGCTTCCGTCCAACTTCTGCGTAGGGCTTCTAGCGGTCCTGCTAGAGGTCTGCCGAATAGCAAGGTTGACGGGGTGTAGCCTGTGGCTGCATGGGGCGTTTCTCGGTATGCGAACAGTGCCGCATTCACGTAGGTGTCCCACGCTTCTGGATTGTCGTCGGCGACTTTCCTGAGTATGGTGAGAAGGGTTCCGTTCAGTCTTTCTACTTGTCCGTTGCTGGCGGGGTGGTATGGTGGTGTGCGAATGTGATGAACTTGTATCAACTCGAACACGTCTTGCATCAGGCGGCCGGTGAACTGAGATCCGTTGTCCGTTCTAATGCTGTCCGGGAATCCGACTCTGGTAAAGATGGCGATGAGTGCATCTGCAATCTTCTTGGTGTCGATCGCTGGCAACGGGACTGCTTCGCACCACATCGTACATGCGTCGACGAGTGTGAGTAGAAATCTGTTCCGCTTCTTGGTCATGGGCAGTGGTCCCACTATGTCTACTGAGACTTGCTGGAATGGTACGCCGACTACTACCGATGGTCCTAAGGTAACTGGTACGGTATGATGTCGCGGGGAATATCGTTGACATTGGTGGCAAGATTTCACGTAGCGCTTAACATCCTCCGTGATTCCTGGCCAATAGCAGTGTGCGCTGATCCTCTGCACTGTGGCTCCAATTCCCATGTGTCCGCTGAGTGGCATGCTGTGGCCTAGTTCTAGTACTTGGGCTCGAAGGGTGGCTGGTAGTACTAGTTGGGTGTGATCTCCATCTCCTTGTCGATGTAGAACTCCCTGTTCCATGTAGAAGTCTCCCTTGTGCGGGGGTGTGTGCGCCTTGGGTAGATTCTGGAAGCACTTCGCTATCGAGGTGTCTTCTTTCTGTGCTGTTTTGATCTCTTCGAGTCCTGGATTCGGAGCGAACTCGGGCTGGGGTGGTTGGGTTTTAGCTTGGGCCCTGGTTTGCACTGCAGCTATCTCTACAGTTTTGGGGGGCGTGCCTAAGAACACATACCTACAACCTAGCACTAGATCATACAGGGGTTTCTGTAAAACAGCTGCTTGGATTCGTCCTGTGACGTACCTACTCTCTACTTCGATCCAAGCTATTGGGCAAGTAGTCGTCGGTTTCGTCAAGTCTGCTCCTTGTAAGTCGACTGTCTTGTCTGTCAAGTCCGCGCGCGATACCAGAGATTCGCTAACTATCGCGTCGTATGATAGACCTGTGTCATACAGACAGCTCGCTTCTTTACCGTTGACCTTGACCGTGTCTGTCACCGATGGGTGATCTCCGATCGTGTGTGGCTTGTTACCGCTACTTTGAGTTAGAACTCTGTGCGCTGGCCGGCTTTCGCGCTCTTCCCTACGTTGTGCGGCCAACTTGAAACATTCTGCGGTGGAGTGATTGTTTCTGTTGCAGAACGAACAATACCGTCTCTGTTCTGCGGGACCTCTTTTCCCGAATTCCGTGTTGGGTCCTTTATTCTGCCCAGGTCTGGGGTTATTCGGCTTATTCGCGGTGCGCTCTTCCCGGGTAGGGCTTCGTTTCTGTGCCTCTTTCCCGTTAGGCTTTAGGTCTCGCCTGAAGCTCTTGGCTTCTCCGTGTGCGGCCACGTACCTATCTGCGACCTTGACCAGATCCTCCAGTCTTTCCGCGCCCTGCTCTACTGAGAATGTCCTCAGCTCGGGGGTCATGGTTTCCCGTAGCTGTTCCCATACTAACAGTTCTGTCAGTCCATCATACGTCTTATCCGTGGCTGACTGGCTAATCCACTTATCCAGCGTTGTGGACAACCGATCCGCGAACTGCGCATAGCTCTCTCCTTTCACTCTCCGGTTGGTGCGGAATTTTTGCCGATAGCATTCTCCTGTCAGTTCGAATCCCGTTAGGAGTGCCTCTTTTACTTTGTGATAGTCAGTCACTCTGTCAGTCGGTAGCTTACTGTAGATGTCATAAGCCTTTCCTCTAAGCCCTTGACTAAGCTTAAAAGACCAATGAGTGGGATCTAGTTTGTACTCTGTTGCTAGACGCTCAAACCTAGTCAGATAGAGATCTAGACCTTCTTCTCTTTCATTGAATGTTCCCAGTGGAAATGACATTCCTTGTACAGGGTTGGATGCTACCTCTAGCTGATCTGAGTGGGGAGGGGTTGAGGAAGAACTTGAAGCTCCTGATCCCAATCTTCTTAGCTCTAACTCATGCTGTCTTTCTTTTTCCTTTTCTTCCCTCTCCTTTTCTTTTTCTGCCCGCTCATACTCCCATTTCCTAACTTCTGCTTCTCTCTCTGCTGCTAATGCTGCCTTCTTCTGTTCTCCTTCTAATTCTAATTTCTTCTGTTCTCTTGCTGCTTCTAACTCTGCTTTTTTCTGTTCTCTTGCTGCTTCTAACTCTGCTTTCTTTTGCTCTGCTTCTAATGCTAGTTTCTTCTGCTCTGCTTCTAGTTCTAATTTCTTTTGCTCTGCTTCTAGTTCTGCTTTTCTCTGTTCTGCTTCGAGTGTCTTCTGTTCTCTCTCGGCTGCTCTCTCTGCCTTAGCCTCCTGTTTCTCTACCTCTGCATTGATATACGCAATTAGGTCTCCCCCTCCTAAGTGTAAAGCTTCTCCTAGTTCCTTGAAACGCAATCTCAAGGCCACTGGGTCCGACATTGTCAAAAGAGTCTATGAACAACCTCTGAATCACGTGGAATACCAAAACACTAGCAATATTGCAATTCAATAAAAACAATGCAAAGACAATCAAATTCGTAATCAATAATAGAATAAAACAAGAGTCAAATGGCATACAACAGTTACTTAAGCAAAACCTGCAAAAGAACAATGCAACATACAGGCACAAAAATATTTGAAGCAAAAAAGTTTTTAACTAAAGAATAGTGCACCCAACTGATCAGTGTTCTACCCTTACACTATTCTAAGTTATTCTACTACTCCTACTGTTATCTAATTTTATTGTACTTAGATCCGGTTATACCCAATTCCTATTACACAGATCCTGGCTAGGCTCGCCAATTAAAGTGTCACGTGGGGTTTATGGGCTCTGCACAATGGAATTATGGACCCTCACGTTTATTCGGTGGGAACTGCTAGTAAGTCACCCTATGAATTACTTTAATAAATTTATTTGTTTAGCTCGTTCTGTGTTAAGGTTGGGGTACAGAAATAGATAGAAAAATGGTAAAAGATTACTGTCACACTAGCTTTCACACGGCTATGAATCATATGTAGTCCAGCCACTTGATAACAGTTAAAATCACACATTTATTTCTTCTACTCTATACAAGATTCTCTAAGTACTAATCTAACTTAAAATGTCTCAGTCACTGCTAATAGTTCGATCGCTGATAGTCTAGTATACGCAGCTGTTTTTCTTCCTCGGGCACTTGCTATAATATCTCATGTAGATTTGGACTACTGTGGTCCTTTTTACAGTCTCTGAAGAGTTGGACTACTGTGGTCCTGTTATGATCAGTTTAAGTGCACTTCTGGGTGTACACTTAACTTTCTTATGGTGCGGTCGAAGTCCTTCTGTGAGGTAGCTTCTGGTCCACCTGTGTCGTTGTGTAGTTGGGTTCCCTTGCCACGCTGTGGGGTCTGACAGGGTATTTTTCAGGGTCGCTCTTTCCGTCTTGTGCGGTAGAGTCTCCTCAACCAACTAGTCGTTTCTGTGGAGTGGGGTGCACAGGATAGCTCGGGATAGCTCGGGATAGCTCGCCTGCTCGTCTGTTTGACAAGTTCAGGCCCGTGATGACTTGAGAGAATTCTAAGATTTCAAAGTCCTGCTTCCTGGTCTATGAGTGTAGAGATTTCTCTAGCTGTGGAGATGTTGACTCTACCTCGTCTCACACACGACTGATTCAAACTGTCTTAGGTTTTGACACATTCAAACTGCTCTACCCACTGAGCCTGCTCTGATTGGTTAAAACGGTCCGATTCAAAACTCAAGTGCTGACTCACTGCGCTAGCGTGGGTCGGGCTCGCGGTGTGTGGTCTGCTGTGTAATTTAATTGCTGCTGTGTTATAGTCTAACTTCTCTACTATTACAATTACTACACAAGCTAACCAGTCAATGGGCAGAGTTAAACTAGCCAATTCATGACAGGCAGGCGGAAATTTCCATAAATCATCTGAAAACTTTGGTAAATCTATAAGAAAAAATAACCAGTAACACCATCTGAATATTTCGGGTTACACCCAACTTCAGCAAAAACAAACAAAACGTCACTGACCATATTTACACCATTGAGCACGCACAGCAGCACACTATTCTTTTTTTTTTTTTAAAGTAGGAATAATAATAATAATAATAACAAAAAAAAAAAAAAAATAAAATAAAATAAAGATTTAACTAAATAACTATACTACTACTACTACTACTACTACTACTACTACTACTACTACTACTACTACTACTACTACTACTACTACTACTACTACTAGCGAAGTTGTGGTCTTGATTTTGTGGTCCTGATTCGGCTCTTTGCAGTCCGCTGGACCCTGTAAGCAATGAATAACTAACTAACTATTATTTAATTTAACTCTGATCTCGAGTTATATATTTTTACAAAAATCGCTTAGCCTACTCGTCCTTCTCCGGAAATTTAAAGATTCCAATATTATAAAGTATAGGTCTAAATATTATTAATTGGAATAGATATAGTTTATACATTTATTTACATATAAAACAAACAATACAGGTCTAATAATTATATTCAGCTAGTGAGCTTCTTTGCTGCACGGAGACTGACTTATAATATATAATGTAGATTAAGCCTATGTATACTGTATAACAGTGTCTACTTGGTTCTAGGCAGGAAATGGGGAATGCTACTGCTGAGAACTAACAAAATGCAAATCAAGGAACGCAACTATTAACTATGGTCGATAATAAGTATGCTCATATTAACAAAGTATACCGTTGCGAAATGTTAACCTGTGTAAATCGAACAGAATTAGAAGCAACAGCGATCATTTTTAATGTCAACTAGTCGTAGTCATGCAAGCATCATTTCGTAACACATCGGAGAGCTTCGTTCGACTTCGGCGATTGCCTTTTTGGGCAAATGACTGGAACTAGGTTGGAAAAAACAAGTTTGCTTCCGGGCCACCTGGAATCGAATCCGATTAGTAGGAGGAGAAGGATGTTGATGACGACAATGGCGGCATTGACGACGACGACGATGACGACGCCAATGATGATGATGATGGTGATGATGATGGTGATGGTGATGACGGCGACGACGACGATTTGCTGCACTCTCTGATCCTTTTGAAGTTGCCTGATGTTGAGGCTGATGAATACGGACAGTTTGAAATGACAGGTATTATTTTCCACTACCCCTGGGGTCTTTCTCCGGCAGTTGTCTATCGTTGTAATCATCGTGCATTCTAAGCAGAAACCAATCGAGAAAGTGCATGACAGCACAGTAAAGGTTGTTCAAAGGATGCACATCGTTTTCTTCTCATAATCCTGGACTTTTACTTCTCATAATCCCTCAAACATCTAACGCACCCGCACACACTCACATGCATACATACGTTCATGCATACATACATACATGCATATATACATACATACATACATGCATATATATATACATACATAAACACATACAGATGTACATACATTCATACATACATACATACATGCATACATATAATTATACATATATACAGACATACATACATGGAGTCTTATTAGGCGTACTGTAGTAATTAAATAAAGGCACAAGCAAGAAGTTTATATGATGACAAGCTGTAATATGAGTGAATAAGATTTACGATAGCACGTCAGACAACATTCACGAATGTACTGGGAGAGAGAGAGAGAGAGAGAGAGAGAGAGAGAGAGAGAGAGAGAGAGAGAGAGAGAGAGAGAGAGAGAGAGAGAGAGAGAGAGAGAGAGAGATACAGGCAGACAGACAGACAGACAGACAGACAGACAGAGAATACGAATCTTTTATTCCAGAAATGCAGGGCATTGAGAGCGAGAGACAGAGAGAAATGGAAAGAGGGAGAAAGGGGGCGGGGTAGGGGGAAGGAAAAATATTCCTGGGGTAACGATGACCCCCTGAACTCCTGACTTTGTACTTTTTTACCAAACACCTGCATCATGCAAGACAGGGACAAATTAGAACAACAGCGGTTCCACTGTGAGGGGGCTGAGTGAAGAATGCACAGCTTTGTGACTGCCAACATTGTGTTTGTGTGTGTTTGTGTGTGTGTGTGCGTGTGTGTTGTGCGTGTGTAGTTGACTTTGTGTGTGTGAAATATGAACTAATCTTTGCCTGCTATTCCACTGGTAACACACACAAACACACACACACACCCACACACACACACACACACACACACACACCCACACACACACACGCTCGCGCGCACACACATACAGTATCCTTAATCACAGATCTCGCCCATACAATGTGAAATCATTATATTCCTTTAACCGAGTGTGCAGGTTCCTCTGCGTCTCCATTCCACTGGTGCCACATGGTTAATCAAAAATAAATAATTTTAACCCCCGGAGGCCCAGACATATAATTACACAAATTAAAAAATTAACATATGGATATTTGTGTTGAAATGGAGTCTGTATAATGGAAAAATAAACTTTTGGTGTGAAAACAATTGCCAAAGTGAGAATCTGGCACTGCCCCCCATAGGGGACATTGGGCTTTGGTTGGAATTTTACATGTTCCCCAGGGGGGACATTGGGCTTTGGCAAGAGTGAATTTTTAGTACAATGTATAATCATTTCACACAAAAAAACAATATAATTTTGTTTGTTTTGTTTATTTAGAAACATAAAACAGAAACTTTTGAAATATATTTGTACAAGTTAGTTAAACTGTGAGGGAACACTGACGAAAGTTGACAAGCCTATGCTAATCCACATGATGGCATATCTATCCTATGCTATCCCGTAACTCGGAGGTCGTAGGGGCACCACAGATGATCGTTTAACCAGCGTACTCCATCTTTCTCTGTCCTCAGGAACCCTCATGGCTTCGCTCAGTGTCAAAGCAGTCCATTCTCGAATGTTGTCCTCCCACCTCTTTTTCTGTCTCCCCTCTTCTTCTACATGTACATCTTTGCACTGTGCCTGGCAGGATGGTCCTTGCAAAGCCCGATGATCTGGTGACGTGGCCATACCATATATCCAGAAACAGTACCGTTGAGGACGTAATCGCTATGTGCTGGAGGCAGCCATGTTGGAGACCCTTATAAACACAAATAGAACATCATAAGTAAATGACAAAGAGTAAGAAACACAAAATAGAATAGTATAAATAAATAACCAAGTCTTATTGCATCTCAGTACCAAAAATAACCACAAACTACAATTGAAGTAGGTTTTGCAGTATTTTGCTAACAGATACACAGAAAAAGTGCATCCAAGTCTATCTCACTCTACTGTTCTGGGTTTAGAGTTAGGGTTATGTCACAATATATTATCTCAAAAGCCATACTCAAAACATACTCAAACACTGACGCAGCCATATAACTCGAAGGTCGTAGGGGCACCCCAGATGATCGTTTAATAATAACAATAATTATAATAATAATTTATCTTTTTAAGCATAAAACTGAAGTCTGCTCTAAGCGTTTACACGCACATACATACAAGAATACATATTTAAAAAATATTTAAACATTATGGGATAAAAACACGTTCAACATCATAAGAAATATAAAAAAGTATGTATAACATCCACACACACACACACACACATACACACACACACACACACACACAACAAAGACAACAACGGTAATAATAAATACATACTGAAGCAACGATAAAAACATTTAAAAGTAAAAATGCACTACATAGTGATACAAAATAGCATACATATATGTCAGTAGTTAAAAAAAACAACATCCACTATTTAAAAACATACATATTTTTTATATTCAAATATATATATTTTAAGATGCCTTTGTATGAGTTTGTGCTTTGCTACATTTTGGATCACAAACACCATCCTTTTATGTTTTGGGGGAAAGCTGCGTGAAGTAGCAACAACTCCATTTTTATTTATTTATTTTTAAACAATCTGACCATTTTTAATTTAACAAATTGCTGCAGAAATGAATTTTTTAAACTGTCAAATGAGTTAATACAATTGTGTTCTTGTGTGCGTAGGTTTTTTACACAGATAAAATATTGCAAATAGCATGCAATTCTACTGAATTATTACTCATAGCTTGATTCCTCGACCGGATAACAAACTGAAGAGTTCTCTTTGCAAACTGAAAGTGTACACATTGTTGCGGTGCCACACAGTGATTCTCTCCTGCTCTGCGCTTTACTTTCACAGCCGCCACTATGATCTCTAATCAACCCATTTTTAATGGATGTAACTCTTGTAGAAGGCAACGCAAAATGACAGGAGATTTCCGTCTGGGTATAGTCTGTGATGTAATTAATTATAGCAAAAAACCAGGTTACATACTTTACAATCGTCTTACGACGAAATCAGGTGGTCATACATATTTATATTCATCTCACGATGTAGCCCTGACGTGGTCATATTATGCATTTTAAAATAAGGACAGACGGGGTAGATATTTTACAATTATCTAACGGTGCAGCCAGGTCAAGTAATTTAAAATAAAAATCTCCATTTGTCACGTACTCCGTGGCACAAAATCAAACATTCTTCGCACGACAAACCTAGATGTATACGTGCAGATACTCAAAGACTGAAAAACAGCATTCATATTTCTTGATCTTACCCCAGGGCGATTTAGAAGCTCCTGTTCAGAAGCCAGATGCCAGGATGTGTTTTTTTCGCATCACAAAAAAAAGTGTTGAAGAAATAAAATAATAGTTCTTTACATATGGTTTATTTGCTGTTTTTCTTCCTGTTCTTGAAGAATAAGAAGAACAATAACAACAACAGCAACAAAAACAACCACAACAGCAACAACAAGTTAATAAAGATGATGATGATGATGGCGATGATATTAATGACCATCATCATCATCATCATCATCATCATCATCATCATCATCATCATCATCATTATCATCACATAAAGAAGTTTAAATGGCCGAATTTCGAAGACGGTGATAAGCTACTGAGGAAAACTAAGAAGAAGAAGAAGAAGAAGAAGAAGAAGAAGAAGAAGAAGAAGAACAACAACAACAACAACAACAACAACAACAACAAAAACAAAGAGAACAAGGACAAAGAGAACAAGGACAAGAACAAGAAGACCAAAGACAAGAAGAACAAGAACAAGAAGAACAAGAACAATAACATAAACATAAACAACAAATAGCAGCAAAAGGAGCATCCGGACCATTAGTAACACTGGCAGCAACAATAACGTGAGTGATAAAGAAATTGGTTTGTAGCTAATACTTAATATGTGAAATAACTGTAATGATAACCATTAGGAACGAGTAATGAATGCTTTGAAAGTCTTTCTCTGAAATCTGAACCTTTGGGCTACACAAAGTTGGGAGAAAAACGACAACCAAAAGTGTTATTCAGTCAAAAAAATATAGTAGTAATTGAAAAGTGCGTGTCTCTGTTCTGTGTGTATTTCGCTAATCTAGGCATAATCGGGTGTGCTGTTTGCTTAAGGCATCTATTTACCTTAATTAATTAATTAAAAGTAAAAATAAAATAAAATAATAATAATCATGATGATAAAATAAAATACATCAGTTATATTTTTAATGCACACTAAAATATCATTATTTGTTTATAGTGATATAAAGATTTTTTTAAGCGAAAATTCAATCTAAAAAGTCGTGACTAGTGCATTCCAATGATCATCTGCTATAAGCAATAAAGTGGCTGTACTCCTATGGAATTTCCTGTACAGGCGCATACAAATAAGCTCAGCGGTTAATGATCTACACACTTTCTTGCGTTACTGTGGGATAGCCAAGAGAAATAATTATGTGCCTGTAGTTTTAAATGATGCTCAATGACGGCATAGAGGATCCTTTTTAGTTTTGGTAGTGAAACCCGACGTGACGTTATCTGAGGCCCACACAACTTTTTGTTTTTTGGGGTTTCTTTTGTAATGCACTTACAAGAGATCTTGTACCTCAATACCGTGGATTAATGCATTCTTCTATGATTATACTGTCTAGTGTAACATTTTTTTAATGACGTTAGATTCAGTGCAACACCTTCCAGCTCTGGAATCTTGATTCCGTTTGGATAATTTACACAATAAAACCTAACAGGACCAACACTAACACCATGCACTATTACTGCTGTTACTGGGAAATGCGTTTTTTTTGTCTTCGTGTTTTTTTGCTACATTTGGGCGCATTCTGATACGCCAGGTAGCAATTTTGAGCTTAATATAATTAGTATTGCAAAACATATCATAAAAAGCGATGAGCCTATGTATACAGACAATAGCAAGCAGTGCACATTGATGGCAATTCCCAATATGTCAATTAACGGTTAAACACAAAACAAAATACATACACACACAAACACACACACACTCCCTCCCTCCCTCCCTCTCTCTATCTCTCTCTCTCTCCCACATACAACACACACACATACAACACACACAACCACCACCACAACAATAACCATTAGTGTAAAATAATCAAGACCACACTCATAATACAAACACACTCACACACTCACACATACACACACATAAGAGCACACAGCAAACATGACAAAACCTCAACACAACAAGATGGTAAGCCATTCAAATGTATTTCCAGACATTCACACACAGTCAAAAACTAAACATTTTCAAAAGTGTTCATTTTCTTGGCGGTGTCGAGACTCGGTTTTATCCTAACGAAACAAAACTAAAAATGGATTGACAAGCCACGATCTGAACTATTAGCAAGCAAAACGTTACCAAAATCGGAGCAGCCAAATTTCAGATACAGCGCAAAACGTGTTTACAAAATAGTAAAGCACAATAACCTTGACCTTTGGGAAAGTACAAATACGAATGATGTAACATGCTTAACAATAAAGTGAAAATGATGAATTTCAGCCGTTTTTATTTTTTAGATATTGATGAAGCCTGTTTAGCAACAAAGTGACTCAT
Organism: Oncomelania hupensis; assembly: GCA_036898135.1. Taxonomy (NCBI): domain Eukaryota; kingdom Metazoa; phylum Mollusca; class Gastropoda; order Littorinimorpha; family Pomatiopsidae; genus Oncomelania; species Oncomelania hupensis. The sequence goes on along the minus strand of CM072512.1, from coordinate 76,774,581 downwards.
GTGACTTAATGGCACAGGAGGCAGGCCACTATCTTAGGTAATGTTCCAACGTAGCCTGGTCAAAATCCGTCCCGTGGTTCTTGAGATACAGACTGACAGACATACCGACCAACTGACCGACATTTGGCTCGTTCTGATTCCCGACTATTTCAAAACATATCCAGATGAATCTGGAAATAAAATAAAAATTTAAAAAAATGTCGGACATACTAAAAATATTGAATAGCATTGTATGTGCCATTCCCCAACTCAGTTGTCCAGCTCTTTTGACAGTGGGAAATCAAGCTGCAAGTTGTCACCTTGGGTGGTTTTGAATTAGATCCAAGTTTTCGGCTACCGCCTTGAAACAGTTCAGATAGCAGAGAACATACTTTAGGGACATGCGTACAAAAGCACTTGGAACATACTGTGATGCTATGATGAGAACAATTCATATTTCCTTTAAGGCACGAATGGTCTGGATGACTGTTTGCCTTAAACGACAGGGCTAGCGATATACTCTGTATGGACTACTTAGCTGAACGATGACTCTGGGTACTGGGTACTCTGCACGAAAGCGTGTGGCTCCAGGGCAAGACAAAAGTGACAGAGACAAAGACGCTTTCTAGAGACAAACGTAGAACCGGATGGAAGACTTGCTAGTTTTATACGGAATCAATCAAGGTCCATTTGCTTAATTCTAAGACTGTGGCATTTGCTTGACTCGGTCAATATTGGCCGCAAACCCCCTAAGGAGGAAGCAGTACTACAGAGAGAGAGAGAGAGAGAGAGAGAGAGAGAGAGAGAGAGAGAGCGAGAGAGAGAGAGAGAGAGAGAGAGAGAGAGAGAGAGAGAGAGTGTAATGAACACATGGAAGAAAGAACATGCTTGCAGTGTTACAACTAGTACAATTATCGCGCAAGTAAAAAAAAAAAAAGGCAGTAGTTTAAGAGCGCTGATGCAACTGCGTGAGCTTTTAAGGATAAGCTTACACGTGGAATTTTTAGATAAATTGAACACACATAGTTTTTTTATTTTACACTGTCAAGAATGAGTATTTCAGATACTCGCACAAATAGCTTTAAAACCAACATTTGTGTAAGTAATAACGTTCGTGGGACTGTTCTGTCTCGGTTTTATCTATATATATAAATTGCTTAGCCGGAAGTCCTTCTTCGCCTCTACTATAAAGTTTGTCCGGTATGGACGCTGATCTGGGCAGGTGCTGGGCGCTACGGATCGGCCTGCTGTGTGCTCAACACCAGCGAAATCGTTATAGCCGACATTTCCTTACCGAACGTTTAACCGTTTCTGAGATAAATAAATAAACAAAATGTCCACAAACTGCAATAGCCTCATTCCGCGCGCTTCCATTAAAAATCAAATTGAGGTTTCAGCATGTTTTCCCATATAGACCAAAAAATTGACAGAATTTCTAGGAAGCCTTGGTAGCTTACTTAGTAAAACATCCGCCTACCGTGCAGGGCGACCCAAGTTCAAATCTCACGCGGTCCATATTTTTTTTTATGTTTTTTTTTTTTTTACACTACAATATGGATATTTTTCTTTTTAATTTAGGCTTTTTACTTTTAATTTATTATTATTATTATTATTATTATTATTATTATTATTATTATTATTATTATTATTATTATTTATAAACTAATAATAATAATAAAATATTATTATTATTATTATTATTATTATTATTATTATTATTATTATTATTATATCAAATTTTCTTTTAAAACCTTGGTGTTTTTTATGATTTCTATTTGTATTATTCTATATTCAATATTATTATTAGTATTATTATTATTATTATAATTATTATTATTATTATTATTTTTATTATTATTATTATTATTATTATTATTACCAAGGATCGGGATGGGGTGGTACGTGTAGGTAAAAGGGGGCTACGGGTAGGTTTAAAGGGGCATGGGTAGGCATAACGGGGATACGGGTATATATAAGGGGGTATGGTGATGGTCCTCAGAAGATCCGTTGGATCTCATTTTTGATATGATGATGATGGTCATTGTTGTCAGGGTGGCGACGTGGTGATCGTCCTTAACGCTCATGCAATAGGACGTTAAGCATCGTTTTTCGTTCGTTCCATTCCCGTTGTCCCCTATACGCACTGTGTCCGGGGACGTAAATCTATCCACTGAACTGAACTGTCGATTCCTTTCATCCATACCTGCGAAACGATCAACGGGGAAGTATCAAGGAGGGTACAGGTAGGTTACAAGGGGGGTACGGAAGGTATCAAGAGGGTATGGGGAGGTATCAAGTGGGTTCAGGGAGGTATCAAGGTGGTATGGTGATGCATCATGGGGGGACGGGGAGATATCAGGGGAGGGGGGGTATGGGGAGGTATCAAGGGGGATATGGGGAGGTATCATCGTCCAAATGAAACTCGCAGACAACAGTTGTCTCTCTGTCTACATTTTAAACAGCAACCTGTGTACCCTGGCTTGCCAGGGTACAAAACCACTAGTCTTGAATAAGTGTGATGATATCCTGGGGAAGATACGCTTATCTTAGAAGGGGAGTAAGACTTGTAGATAGATGGGGCGTTCCGCTACCTCTTTCAGAAGTTCTTTACCAAGATTCCTAAGCGATGTAAGAGACTTATCACGGTGCTTGGTCACATACAATTTATAATTGTTCTTGGGTTTTTAAAGTATCATTGGCTCACTTTAAGAAATGCTTTTTGCTAGTCAAATAACTAGTCTAATTGGTATCCAGAGAAGAAGAGCTAGTGGACAAACAACAATACAAATAGAATGACACCAGTCGTATGTAGCCTATGTGATTTCAACTTTTATATGTTTAAAACAAATTCTAACATGACTTTAATTAAATGTAAATTAATAACTATGACTGTTCAATGTGCTGGGCAATTTCTTTAGCAGTTCTTCATCGCCACTTGCTAAGCATTCTTATGTTTGGATGGTCTATTATTGGTCCGAGTTTGGTTTGACATTAGTTGCAGTTGAGAGGGACTTAGCTGCTCAGTTGCTGTGATTGCTTGAGTCCGGTGGTCACTCTCAAGATAATCGGGCGAGTCTGGTAACTGCGGGGCCGGACGTGGCGAGGTAGATTCTAGATTGATCTCCTTCTTTTCCACGGGAGCAAGCGTCATGCGTTGGCTTCACAAACCGTCCCAAAGCTGAACTGTAAAATCCAAAACTCTGTCTACAATATTCCATTCAGATATTGGTATATGGTGCCCTCTGCAAAGAGTCTATAGCATCAGACACCTGCCGAGTTTCCCATATGCACACTACTATATCCGAATCTTAAGGCTAGGATTTATCGAGCACTATGCACACGTGTCAGAAACAATAATCGGTTTCTGTAAATACATATGACATGAACATACTAATACATGGCAATCAATATAATATATAAACATGCAAGTACTAAAACTACTAAGGTTAACTTACTTTTAGTCTCTGGGAATCGTGAAACCGTCTCTAGTCTATCACTTTCTTATTGATGGCTGAAGCTTTTTGTTCACTTCAGTTTGCTCCTTGTTGAGACCCTCTTCGATCCAAGCTTCGCATTGAAACTACCCGGTTAATGTGGAGTTTACAAGGAACATACAGGAGTCTCTACGTCATCTCCGACCAATCGTTTTGTTCTCACGACTCCGGGAATCTTTTCTCGGGATTCTCTACTCTCATGACCTGGTTTGGGGACGCTATCTGTCACGTCTCAACCACGAGTGTCAAAGGGGTAAACGCAGGGTGGATCCACGAGTGACATGATTCGCATGGCTACTTAGAGGTCCTATGATACAGGTCATTCGATATTCGAGTGGGCTAACTTAAATTCCGCGAGTTCTGCTTGATGGTATCAGGGGGTGACCGGTTCAAGAATGTTAATTTAACATCTGCGAACCTTCCCCTTTATAGAGCTGGTAAATTAACGTCAGATTTTGTTCAAAACTATTTGTTTATCTCTAAGCTGAGTTACAACATCTTTGTTGTCAACATTTCTGATATTACAATAAGCAACATGAAAACATGGAACAATTGACAATTCTTTGATTTATCTACAAGCTATAATTAATCAAAATCTGCTTAGACAATTTTAAGATTTAAAAAAATATAAATAAATGTGTTTAGAAAGTGATGGACATCAGCAACTTTAACCTTTGAGGAGGTGTAAATATGCATGATACAGAAGGCAAGGCAGTAGTTATAGCATCTGCATACTAAACATAATCAAACCGATCGAATCATTTTTGAGACGCTTTGAGTTTGAAATCATTCGAAGTAAAGCGCGTATTAGCATCCGGTATTATTATGTATTATTATTACAAAACAAACACGAATAAGGATTTTAAAAAAAAAACCGAACCACCGATCGACGGTGCGACTCACTGATCGACAGACTGACCAACTTACGGACTATAACAGAATGATTGGCCGTGAGTTTTAAGTACCTGTACACCAAAAACGGTTCAGCCGAAGCATGTTCGTCCTGCACCGCTGCGTTAATCTGTAGGGTCTCTGTGCCTCTCTTCTAATGGAAACAGACCATATAGGCTAGTGCTATAGCAGACGACCTTTTGCACAGTTGGACACCAAGTTATTTAGATTCAATTTTCACAAATATTAGACTCAAAACATTGTATGAATATCTATCTATCTATCTATCTATCTATCTATCTATCTATCTATCTATCTATCTATCTATCTATCTATCTATCTATCTATCTATCTATCTATCTATCTATCTATCTATCTATCTATCTATCTATCTATCTATCTATCTATCTATCTATCTATCTATCTATCTATCTATCTATCTATCTATCTATCTATCTATCTATCTATCTATCTATCTATCTATCTATCTATCTATCTATCTATCTATCTATATATATTATATATATATATATATATATATATATATATATATATATATATATATATATATATATATATATATATATATATATATATATATATATCATGTCAGTATGAAGTCATATTAAAGAATCTTAGCGTGAATTACACATTTGGAAAGTTTTTTTGCAAGTTTAATCTCGCCCTCAGACTCACATTACACTTTAAAGTTCCACTGAGTATATGGTGCTTGTAGCTGTTGCTCTGGAGGTGGGGAGGGGGGGGGATGAACTATTTCAGATAATAAAGAAAAACAGCAATATATTGCTGTCAATAGTTTGGAAGCAGTGTTGTCCAAATGAATGTAAGATTACATTAAGTATTGAGCATTGGAAATGTATGTTACTGCGAACCAGAAATTAACTCCCAACTTCTCCTCAAAGGAAGAAAAAAAGCATTACGCGCCTGTCAATAAATCTGGAGCACCGGTATATGTGTGTGAGTCTTTTAATGGACACGCTAAGCGTATTGAATTTGTAACACGGATTCACTGAGAATATTGCGTTTTAATAGTTACTGTAGGGGGGGATGGGGGAGGATATTAAATATGTTACACTGTTGTTGTTTTTTTTTTTATCAATAGTTGATTAAGCCCCGATGTTTGAATCCTGATAGGTGTAACTCAGATTAGTGTATCCACGCGACCTGTTCACTCAGCAACAAGGCAGGAGTCGTCGTATGAAGTTTTCCAACTTTATTCTGCGTACATCAACAACTGCATACAATCGCACAATTGCTTTTTTCCACTTTCCACTTTTTCAACTCTTTCAACTCCTTTTTTTGAAACAGTGCGGCACTTATATAGCCTCTCTATACTCTAGAGAATTTTCGAACATTCCAGCGTGACGCAATTACATCCAATCATAATAAAACACGTCACCGGAACTATGCATTGTCCTACGTCATATAACCTTATTTAGGTTAGAAGAATCTCTCAGCTACTTGTAGATATCTATCTAGATGCTTTGATCGATAGTAAACAAGCAACCCTAGAAAATTCTCCAACAATATCGACCAACGAAAATTATTAACATTGTAATAAGCTTCTTCTAACTACAACACAAAATCAAATCAAAGGTATGTACACTCTGTTATTGCATGCTTTGCAAAACAAAACGATCGGATCAATCGTGCGCGTCTTAAACGTAACAAAATGCCTTTAAAAAGAAAGAAATAATTACTACTACTACTACTACTACTACTACTACTACTACTACTACTACTACTACTACTACTACTTATAAAAATTATTATTATTTTTTTTTTCTTCAATTTTTGTTCAACTTTATTTTTTCAAGCACCATTAAGTAATGAGATTCATGGCAAGGTGACAAGTAAAGTCAAGAACTTGTGTTCCGGTAAAGAAGCTCCTAAGAGCGCATGGAAGTATGAAAGGAATTTAAAAGGAACAAATTAATAATTCAATAATAGATAGAATAAAGATAATTTTAAAAATAGTAAAACAGGGATGAAAACATGCATTTCATGCACACATAAAAAAGACTCATGCATAATTTAGACAAATCATGACTCACAACGCCAGCTGCAAACAATACCATACAATCTCAGGCAAAAAATACATTTTATAAAATAATACTTTATTCACTCGGTTAAAGACTCCATTCAGAATACACCTTCATCACGCATTAATTTATACTTCCAAAAGCACAATCAGTACAATACACAAAACAACTTATTACAATTATTTTATACTTCTTACTGTAATAATTATACAGCAGTATGATGATGATGACGATGATGATAATGATGATATTGATGATGATGATAACGATGACGATGATGATAATGATGATGATGTTGATGATGTTGATGATGATGATGATGATGATGATGATGATGATGATGATGATGATGATTATTATCATTATTATTATTATTATTATTATTATTATTATTATTATTATTATTATTATTATTGTTGTTGTTGTTGTTGTTGTTGTGAAGAATAATGCTGCCAATAGTTTGGCAGCGATGAGTTTTAAAATGCATTTAAGATTACAATAAACCCAAATTCAACTTATTTAACTTATTCAAGGAGTCACTGAGAAGAATGCATTATTTCACAGAAATAAAGATTTTGTGATCATTTTGTCGGTTCAAGGATTCATTGATCCCAATGCCTCTTCTTCTTCTTCTTCTTCTTCTTCTTCCGTAGCCGTCTCATCTTCTTCCTCTTTTTTTCTACCAAGGCATTTTCTTTCTTCATATTCTCAAATCTATTTCGTTTATTGTCGTTGCTCATCTGTAAATAACTCCCTTGGATATAAAAACTAACCTTTTATCATTCTATATATTTTTGGACATCGTCAACAACTATTGATCAACCATTGTAAAGGAAAGGAACCAAGTAGTATGATTGTAAAGAAACTCGGCTGTGAATCAAGTATCTCGTAACAAGACTTCAAATTTAAGACTAAAACGCTCTCTGCAAGAGTACTGCATTATCGTAACAGAACGATTATGTTGTAGCTATGAACAACGGTCCAAAGTCAACATAAGACAGTACAGTATCATAAGCTTAGAGAGAAAGAGAAAGGTAATTTGCAGTGCTTTATCTTAACGCAGCAAAAGATAAACGTGAAGTAATAGGCCACTAAAGGAACTATTTGCAAACAAAACGTCAAACTCGGCTCAGCTGATTTTAGATACAGCGCAAACGTGTTCAGACAACGGTGAAGCGCAATTACGTTAATCTTTGAGAAACTGCCACTACGAATGATCTAACATGCTTAGCAGCTGTTAAAGTAACTCCAATGACCTTGACCTTTGCAGTAGAGCTAATAGGATGGCACGGGCAGGAGGCAGGCCACGAACCTGCGGGTAATGTTTATTTATTTAATTTTTTTAATTCGTTCTTATATAGCTCCTTTCCAGCTCAAGAGCTGCTCAAGGCGCTGACCGAAACATGATCTAAATCCAGCCGCCGAGGCACCAACGTGCAGCTTTTGTGCGCACCGTAATAACGCTCCAGACAACTGAGCACAATCCTGAGCAACCAGGGATTGGGGAGAAGGACCTACGTGCATGCTGGGTGTGTTCTTGTCACCGGCACTCACCCGTCTAGGACATGAGCGTCAGGATCTTTAAAGTCGTTATGATGGAACGTATGCGACACACAGACTAGACCTCGGTTTATACTCTCATCCGAAGCTATAAAACTTGGTAAACAAAAAATCCATTAAGTGGTTCATGAGATATTTTTTTCCAGGGGATCGACCGACGGACAGACCGACATTTTGCTCGTTTTGATTCCCACTTACTCCCTTTACCTCCCTCTCCCCCCCCCCCCCTCTTACCTATCCCGGCTATTTCAAAGTATTTGCAAAGGTCTGGAAATAAAAAAATGTATTTCTTCGCCATCTTGTATGATTAGTTTTCTGGCAGATGGGTATACAGCTCTGAATATAATAATCATTACTTCTTAACATAGCATTCGTCTGGTATAGAGAGGAACATGGGAGTAGGGAAAAAGGGGTGGTACAAAAGAGGGGAAGGGGGTTGTTAGAAGAAAGAGCAGCAAAACTGAAACCTTTAAAGTGCTTCAAGATCAATATTTACATTTGCGCTAAAACTTATACAAATATGAAGAGATAAAAACAACAAACACCGATGTTACGAAATTTCGATGTTTTAAAATCTTTTTCAAGTAAAACCATGGACTGATGCAAACAGACATTTTCTTGCAACATTTATATCGTGATTAAAGACACAATCACTATATTCAAACAACAGACAAAATAAAATTTATGTAAATAAAAAATAATTAAACAATAGTAACAAAAAAAAATGAAACACAATATTTAATTTGTACATACGGTTAAAAGTTCACACCTAGAAAAGATACATATAACCCACCCGATACACATTGGTCGAACGCTACCAGAAGCATGCGTTTTTAGTCGCCTCAACAGGCTATAAAGCATGCTCCCATGCTTCAGAGCACTGCTTTCTATACGCTTCAAGCTCTATAGTCACGGAAAAAGCGCAATTTCACTGCAGTGAACTCATGAAAATAGAAAAAATATAAGTTTCGTCTCCTCTAGGGGACGAATTAGGTCAAACTGTATTAGTTTCTAGGTCAACTGTCTTTTACGAACCGTTTGACAATGTTTTTGAACCGTTTGTTGACGCCGGATCACTATCTGGTTTCATGCAATTTAAGAATCCAACAAGGCAATTGGGTTTTTGAGACGGAAAGAGCGGAGTGTTGTAGAGCAACATTCTGTATATATTTACAGTGAAATTGCGCTTTTTCCGTCACTATAGCGCTTGAAGCGTGTAGGAAGCAGTGCTCTGAAGCATGAGAGCATGCTTTATCGCCTGTTGAGTCGACAAGTAAAACATGCTTCTGGCAGCCATCGACCAATGTGTACCGGGTGAAGAAGAAGAAGAAGAAGACGAAGAGGAGAGTACTGACAATCGTTCACAACATTTAACTTTGAAACTCAAATTGAAATAGGAGGTACCTTGACCTTTTGTTTCGTTTTTTAGTTACCTAGAGATATTCTAGCGGACATCTCGTCTAAGAACACTATGAAAGCTAGCCCGAGCTGCAAGCTTTTTTTCTTCGAAAATGGGTAGTGATGGTTGCCTGGCAGTGCAAGGCCGAACTAGCGGAGCTAGCTTGTATTGCAACTGAAATCAATCTTTCGGTTGGAGGACAGAGTAAAAATTGTAGGCCAGAAAATGTGTTCGTGGCGCCACAAGCGGGCAAGCCGGCCAAAGTTGCTTCCCCTTGTATTTCCGATAATGGTCTATTTAATAAATAAATCAAATAAATAAATAAATAAATAAATAAATAAATAAATAAATAATACATGAATAAACATTTTTTTTATGAAATAATAAAACGACTATAAAATGTCTAATTCACCATCAGAGATGACTATTTACTAATATAGTCACACATTTTTGTGTATCTAATATTTGCGAGAATTTGAATCTAAACGTCGTGATCGACCATTTTAAAGGTCGTATGTTGTAAGCATGGTGTCTTACCACTCTTAGAATGCACACACAGCCGCGGTGAACCTGGAGTTATAGGTGCGTGGCTGCATGCAGTTACACTATCAGAGGCTTTGCTTTGGTTTTGGCTGTTTCTATGCGACTTTGTTCTCGACCTGTTGTAGTATTTGACGCCTAATCACTTTTATAGTAGAGAACTCGCGAGGTGACGTCACTATAGAGA
>CM072512.1:76746968-76761968 GCA_036898135.1 Oncomelania hupensis | reverse complement strand
CAAAACCGAGCAAGTCCACAAAACCTACTTTCGAGAAAATCGACGTTTTGTGTTGCGCTATATTACGCGATCGTTTCTGGAAGTTTAAGGGCATATTATAATGCAATTCCTCGATTTAAAAGTGCATACCTTGAATGTTAAAGAAATGTTTGATAGATTTGATGTTTTAAGACTATTTGTGGACTTGCTTTGTTTTGTCAGATTATTCTTGAGATAGATCTTTGTTGAGAACATGACAAAACCAAGCAAGTCACCCGCTTGGTTTTGTCAGTTTATTATTGAATTAAATCCTTGTTAAAAAAATTCACAAAACCAAGTAAGTCAAATCCGCTTGGTTTTGTCAGTTTATTATTAAGTAAATCCTTGTTTTCAAAATTCACCAAACCAAGGAAGTCCCATAGGCCGTTTCGTTTCTTTGTTAAAAAATCTGACGAGATGAGTCACATAAGTTGGGTTTTGTAAGATGTGGGTGCGGCAGTTACAGTGAGTGTATATGTGTGCCTGTTTATTGTTTTTAGCCATTCTTCACTTAATATTCCTGGGTTGGTATGCAGGAGTCATGGGTTTTTTTGCTCTCCCTTCAAAATAATATTAGATGCAGCCAATTTAATTTTAAAAATACAAAACTATTTTCCTTTCAGTTTCCTATTGTAGCGATCTTCCTGCCTTTACACCACGTGTATGTCTTGTATTTTGTTGCCCTTGTTGTGTGTCTGTAATATATTTGTTGCTGTATGTGGGTTCGGGCACTGAATAGAATAGACCCAACGTTTCCCGGCGTGTCGTAAGAGGCGACTAACAGGGGTAATGTTAGCACGGCATCACTGGGCGAAAGTCTTCTACACAGAAGTCACCGGCCAGGGCGAGGAACCTCACGTTGCTACAGGTTCAACGACCACGTGCTCGGGGCCAAGGCGAGCCACACTGTATTCGTGGATTTCGGCTGTGCCCAACAGCCTGGAGAGGATTGGGCACCGCCAGGTCCTTTTTTGCCCAAGACACACTACATGCATGATGACACTATCCACTAATTCCATACCGGATAGGTCGTCGCCCGGCTCAAGGACCGCGCCTTCCGTTGGCCACCAGGACGGAGGTGTTAAGTATGCTACTGATGGACAATTTAGCAAGATCCGCACGAGAAACAACATCGTCATAGGAACCTGAAATGTCAGGACCCTAACTGCGGAAGGAAAATTAGAAGAACTGGCCCACGAGTTGGACCGCTATCGATGGAACGTTCTAGGCATTAGCGAACTGCGCTGGAAAGGCCTATGTGAAACAACGACAGACAAAGGAGCTCTATTTCAGCGGTAGAGATGACAGGCACGAACACGGCGTTGGATTCTTGGTCCACAAGAACATTCTAGCCACTGTCATGGGTTGCCGCCCAGTAGACTCATTACCATCCGCTTGAGAGCAGCCCCTTTCAACATCACCATCATCCAGACCTATGCCCCAACATCAGACTATGACGACAGCGAAATGGAGGATTTTTATGAAAATCTACAGGCGGTCCTTGACCAAGTGCCGAAGAAGGACATAGTCATAGTGCAAGGCGACTGGAATGCCAAGGTTGGCCAAGATGCGCACCACAACTGGGGAGACACATGTGGACCCCACTGCAACAACGAGACAAATGACAGGGGTCTGAGATTCTTGGAGTTTGCCAGATACAACAATCTGGTACTGGCAAACACGCTTGGTCTCCACAAAAACTCCAGACGATGGACATGGCACAGTCCCAGGGGGGAGCATCACAACCAAATAGACTACATCATGGTCAAGAAACGCTTCAGATCAAGCATCAACATTGGCAGGACACGCACTTTTCCAGGAGCAGACATCGGAAGTGACCACGATCTCTTGATGATGTCTTTCCGGCTCCACTTGAAGAGAGTAAATACTGCACTAGACTGAAGTTCGACCTGGACAAACTGCAAGACCCGGAGGTGGCAGAACTATTTCAGACCACAATTGAAGGGAAATTTCCACCACTGCTCATGGGGGCTGGTGAAGTAGATGTCAACACCATGACCACCACCTTCAACTCAGCTGTGACAGATGCCGCCACTGAGATCCTTGGCAAGCACCGACCAAAGAAGAAGCCGTGGATCACACCTGAACTTTTGGATCTGTGTGATAAACGAAGAGAGATTAAAAAAAGAAAGAAAAAGAACACCTCACAGGGAGCTGATGTCTACCGAAAAATCAACAATGACATCCGAAAAGGCATGCGCACAGCAAAGGGATAACTGGATAGAAGATCAATGCCAGGAAATAGAGAACAGTCTGAACAAGAACAACAGCAAGAAGGCCTACCAGACTGTAAAGCGGCTGACAAGTTTCAAACTGCCCAAAGTCTCCACGATCCAAAGCAAGTCTGGCTTATGCCTTACAGAAGAACAAGAAGTCTTGGACAGATGGACAGAGTACTGCTCTGACCTTTACAACCATACACCAAATGGAGACCCATCAGTTCTAGCATGTCCCTCGAGAACATAGAAGAAGAAATCCTCCCAATTCTCCAGGAAGAAGTTGAGGCAGCAGTGCAATCGCTAAAGAAAGGGAAGTCAGAGGGAGTGGACAACATACCCGCGGAACTGCTACAAGCAGGAGGAGAAGCGATGATTGATGCCCTCACCATTATCTGTAACAAGATCTGGCAGAGTGGAGAGTGGCCTATACCATGGGCCCAGTCGCTTGTCATCACTCTTCCCAAAAAAGGTAACCTTCAGGAGTGTGAAAATTACCGCACCGTCAGCCTCATCATCCATCCCAGCAAGGTCCTCCTGAAAATATTACTCAACAGGTTGAAACCCCAAGCTGACCAAATCATAGCTGAAGAACAAGCAGGATTCAGGGCAGGGCGAAGTACCACTGAACAGATTTTCAACCTCAGAATAATCTGTGAGAAATACCTACAGCACCAACAACATCTATATCATGTGTTCATAGACTTCAAGAAAACGTTTGACCGAGTCTGGCATGCAGCTCTATGGGCAACAATGAAAGCGTACAACATCAGACCTAAAATTATTGAAGTCATCAAAAACCTGTATGACAAGGCTACCAGTGCAGTCCTCCACAACAGCGCCATCGGGAACTGGTTCAGAACAACAATCGGTGTGCGTCAAGGATGCCTACTCTCTCCAACACCCTTCAACATCTTCCTAGAGCGCATCAAGTCAGGCGCTCTTGCAGATCACGAAGGCACAGTCAGCATTGGGGGTAGAGCAATCTCCAATCTTCGTTTTGCGGATGACATTGATGGATTGGCTGGAGAGGAACAAGAACTTGAACAGCTGGTACAGAGGCTTGACACCACCTCCAGAGACTATGGAATGGAAATAAGTGCAGAGAAGACCGAAATGATGACCAACAACACCAATGGCATCAACACGGACATCAAAGTCCAAGGCCAATCCCTCAACACAGTGCATAGCTTCAAATATTTAGGAGCCATTGTATCAGACAATGGGTCCCGACAGGAAGTCCTCTCCAGGATCGCACAAACAACTGCTATCCTGACAAGGTTGAAGCCATTTGGAAAGACTGGACCATCATTCTACATTCCAAAGTAAGACTGCTGCGCTCCCTTGTCATCTCCATCTTCCTATATGCTTGCGAAGCATGGACCCTCACAGCAGATCTACTGCGAAGAATACAAAGCATGGAGATGAGGTGCTACAGAAGACTTTTGGGCATTTCCTATACCCAACACATCACCAACGACGAAGTCCGACAGACCATCACACAAGCCCTTTGACAACACGATGACCTGCTCACAGTGGTGAAGAAACGGAAACTCCGATGGTATGGCCACGTCACCAGATCATCAGGCCTTGCAAAGACTATTCTGCAAGGCACAGTGCAAGGATGTAGAAGAAGAGGAAGACCGAAAAAGAGGTGGGAGGACAACATTCGAGAATGGACTGGTTTGACACTGAGCGAAGCCATCAGGGCTGCTGAGGACAGAGAGAGATGGAGTATGTTGGTTAAACGATCATCTGTGGTGCCCCTACGACCTCAGGGTTACGGGACAGGATAGGATAGGATAGTTTGTTTATTTCCACACCTCGTGGAAGTTGCCGCGTAGGCGGAAGATCTACAGGATCCTTCATGGTGGGCAGGAAAGTACATGAAGAAAACTCTTTTTCAAAAAGCCGAACACGTCCTTTGCTGACCGAAATTTCGTCATCATTTTCACAGGAAAATAATATTGCACAGCAGCAATAACATGGATTCTCACTGGTCCACTTTATTTTAAGGCGCTTTCTCATTGGTCGGGAGGACTTACTTTTCTTTGTCAGATTATTGTAGAAAATGACGTCATCATGCCAACTCGAGCATCAGCCAGAGGATCGCCGAAACAAAATCGCAGGGGACTTGCTTGGTTTTATCAGTTTATTCCCCCACTTAAAATTTTTTTAACAAGGACTTACTCTATGATATCTCCAAATCTAAACATAGTTCGGATTTGATTTTTACAGGTAAGATGCGTCATTCTCTTGCAAGTTTGATGGCGCAAAAAACTCATTTTCGACCTTAGGTGGACTTACTCGGTTTTGTCAAATCACGGCAGAGAGAGAGAGAGAGAGAGAGAGAGAGAGAGAGAGAGAGTGTGTGTGTGTGTGTGGGTGTGAGAGAGAGAGAGAGAGAAGAAGAAGAAGAAGAAGAAGAAGAAGAAGAAGAAGAAGAAGAAGAAGAAGAAGAAGAAGAGGAAGCAAGAAGAAGAAGCAAGAAGAAGAAGAAGAAGAAGAAGAAGAAGAAGAAGAAGATATAAAATAAAAAGAAGAAGAAGAAGAAAGAGGAGGAGGAGAAAAAGAAGAAGAAGAAGAAGAAGAACTACTACTACTACTACTACTACTACTACTACTACTACTACTACTACTACTACTACTAGTACTACTACTATTGCTACTACTACTACTACTACTACTACTACTACTACTACTACTACTACTACTACTACTACTACTACTACTACTACAACGAATGAAAAAGAATTGCGTTTTCGAACAATATAAAATTGGTTAGTGAAATGTGATTAATAAAATATCGAATAGCAAACCTATAGTGGAAGACAGTTCACATACATAGATTAAAAATAAATAAATAAATACCCCCCCCCCCCCCCCCCCACATGTTTGATATAATTTCCACAAGATGAAGAAGAAGAAGAAGAAGAAGAAGAAGAAGAAGAAGACACGTTGAGAAGAGCTTTTGATACCTTTTGTTAAAGACAACAACACCATAAGACTGTAAAAACTAAAAACACAAGAACATTGCAGCTGAAGAAGTCCTTTAATAATATATGATGTTATTTGTTTATTGTGAATATTGAAAGTGAAAACTATAGTATACGTAATGTGTAAGCAATTGCGAATTCAGATGACGATCAGGCGAGAGAGGAAAATAATTATGGAGTAAAGAGAAAAATCCATCATGTTCTGGCGAAGAGGAAAAAGGCGATCCAGCCACTAAAAGCGCACTTAGGGGCGAGAAACGGAGTACGTTAGAAAATCTATCTTGTCAAGCTGTGAGGGACCCGATAAACTGGGCGACAAACACTCTTCTTCCGTCTTGGAACACTAGCTGGCTTTAAGGGCCGAGGTACACTTTCAACGATCCCGGTAGGATCGAAGAATGACTAGTCTAATCCGTTGCTGGCATGTTTTACACTGCATATGCACATGTTCATCATATAATTATTTTCTCTTGCACGGCCTTCAAGTATAGCTATATTATTTTTCATCTATTTCATTAATTAATGTGATCAATCCCCTTTGAAAGGTTTCCGATGCCCTGCACCCAGTATTAGGTCTGCAGAAACCTTAAGAGTCTTTTTTATGGCCATTGGTGTAGAAAAAGGATGTTGAGGATGAGAGGCGGCTACGCTCAAGAGCCGTATAGATCGTACATTACTAGAGCACATACAATCCAAAGTGGGCGGCTTGAGTTAGATCATGTATCTTCCAGCTCCTTGAGCAGCTCTTGAGCTGGAAAAGCGCTATAAAGAACAAATAAATAAATACATAAATAACCCTACTCCCAGTTTAAACAATGTAGCCTGTTGTACTACATCAAATCTACATCAGACGTGCGCATGTTCCCAGATCCAAGGTAATTTTGCAAATGCAAGGAAAAGTAAGTTTCGTCTCCTCTAGGCGACGAATTAGGTCAAGCTGTATTTGTTTCTAGGTCAACTGTCTTTTACGACCCCTTTGAGAAGGTTTTCGAACGGTTTGTTGACGCCGGATAGTGTCCTCACTTGGTTTCATACAATTTAAGAATCCAAGAAGGCAAATGGGTTTTTGGGACGGAAAAAGTGCAATTTTGTAGAGAAAAATGTTAGGGCAAGGGCTACGGATAGATCTACAACTAAACCTTACCCGAACCCTTATAGTAAAATTGCGCTCTTTCCGTCACTTTTAAACAGTGTTTTAGCAGTTTCCCAGAAACAAGGTGCTTTCTGTTTATATACATATATGAGCTGACAACGTCAGATTTTTTACATTGTTTTCTATGATACTCTCTCTCTCTCTCAAATTGTCAAAATTCTCTCTCTCTCTCTCTCTCTCTCTCTCTCTCTCTCTCTCTCTCTCTCTCTCTCTCTCTCGCTATGTCCTGCCTCTAGTGTATGCATGGTTGTCATATAATGTCCATATATAATTTTAGAAAATAGTACAGAATCTGTGTCATATGAAACAAAACAGTAGGCTACCTATTATGTGGTAACTGCTGGTCATGATTAGAGCAAGCATCATACAAATTACACTTATCTCTTTACGCCTTCGCATGAAAGTATAAACCGAGGTCTAGTCAGTGGACCCAAGTATATCATCGCACGGACTTTTAAAGGTCTTAACGCTCATATCCTGAACAGGTGAGTGCCAGTTACAGTTCATACCCATCAGGCACTATAATGGCCCTTCGCCGGAATCCCGATCTGGAACGATGAGCCTAATTACGCAGCAAATGGGCGATTCTGTCGGCATGGGTTAGATTCTGTTTCGGCCAAAGCCTTGAGCAGCTCTTGAACTGGAAAAAGCCCAAATATGAGTATTTTAATTACATTCAATACATTCATATCTTTTTATTTTTAAAATAAAAACGTACCACACAATAATTATTTACTAGTAAAGTTTTTTTTGTACTTAAAATGTGGGTTTTTGGCAGACAAAAAGCAACAATACTAATACCAATTCCACAAACTATTAAACAAAAAGAAAGGATTACAAACGTGTCCATCACAGGAGGAGGATAAGAAGAAAAAGAAGAAGAAGAAGAAGAAGAAGAAGAAGAAGAAGAAGAAGAAGAAGAAGAAGAAGAAGAAGAAGATGATGATGATGATGATGATGAAGAAGAAGAAGAAGAAGAAGAAGAAGAAGAAGAAGAAGAAGAAGAAGAAGAAGAAGAAGAAACAAATAAAGAAAGACGGGCAGAAGAGAAAGAAAGAAAGAAAGAAAGAAAGAAAGAAAGAAAGAAAGAAAGAAAGAAAGAAAGAAAGAAAGAAAGAGAAGAAGAAGAAGAAGAAGAAGAAGAAGAAGAAGAAGAAGAAGAAGAAGAAGAAACAAATAAAGAAAGACGGGCAGAAGAGAAAGAAAGAAAGAAAGAAAGAAAGAAAGAAAGAAAGAAAGAAAGAAAGAAAGAAAGAAAGAAAGAAAGAAAGAAGAAAGAAAGAAAGAAAGAAAGATAGAAACAGAAAAGAAAGATATTAAGAAAAAGAAGAACTACACGAAGAACAAGAAAGGATTAAAATATTCGAGCAAAAAGAAATCAATATCTAGGGAATAGGGATAATTAAATACAGAAATGCCATATGTTTCAACGGGTTGTTTTTTGAAAGAGGAAAGTAAGAAATATATAAAAAAAAAAAGAGAACTAGAAAGTGAAATAAAATAAAATAAAAAACAAAAAAGTCGACACTGGAAATAAGATAAATGCAATAAACGAGAGAGCGAGAGAGAGAGAGTGTGTGTGCGTGTATGTGTGTGTGTGTCCAGAAATAAAAGAGGATCGTTGGGTATACGGGAGGCTTTTTAATTGATTGATTTATTATTGCTTTAGGTCCAGCGGACTCTTCCGAGCCAAATCAGGACCGGACAACCCCCGATCCGCATAAAAGATCTGTTGAAACAACCCCAGTGGGAAAATTGAATGCCCTCCACCGGCCAGTCACTTTACAATAAAGACATCCCACGCGAGGGACGGCTGAGGGTTGACCTCAACTACGCGAACTCCCCGATTACAAAAACAAAATAGAATACAAACATCATTATAAATCATCAACAAAAAAACATACATATAAAATGCCTATAGTGCTAAATAGTACATTCATAGGAAGCCCTAGTGACCACCCGGCAGAAAGCGTCCAACATTCCCAAGCTGATCCAACAGACCTCATACACAAACAAGGAGTCTTGTCCAGGAAGAGTTTTCAAGAAAAAAGGTAGGTCATTGATCTAGCGAAGAAGAATATAGTATAGCAGAGTGGTAGGACAGATCGGGAATGGGAAAGAGCAAATGAGGAAGACAGCGACAGTGGGAATTTAAAGCACTAAATTTCCAGAAAGTGGGGATACTATTTATACTGAAACCCCCGGCACTCCAACGGGGGGAACTGTTGCCGCAGTTAATTTGTCATGCCTACAAAGGCAAGACAGGTTTTCAACTGGGGCTTTCACTGTACCCTTTATAGGTTAGAACAATCTACAGTGGCAAGATTGCTCATGACCCCAAGGGGTATACGGGAGGCAAGGTGGCCTAATGATAGAGCTTTGGCTTCCGGATCTGAAGGTCCCGGGTTCGAGCCCAGGCCGGGGCATTGTGTTGTGTCCTTGGGAAAGACACTTTACTCCCGTTTCCTACTTCTTCGAATGAGAGTATAAACAGAGGTCTAGTCTGTGTCGCATACATTTCATCATAACGGACTTTAAAGATCCTGACGCTCATGTCCTAGACGGGTGAGTGCCGGTGACAAGAACACACCCAGCATGCACTTAGGTCCTTCTCCCCCATCCCTGGCTGCCCAGGATTGTGCTCAGTTGTACGGGCGTCAGACCATGCGCCCAAAGGCTGCGGGTGGGCGTCCCGGGCGTCTTGAGTTAGATCCTGTATCGGCCAGCGCCTTGAGCAGATCTTGAGCTGGTAAAGCGCTATATAAGAACGATTAAATTAATAAATATACGGTGTATTTAGGCAGGTGAATGAGGGTTGGTGGTGAGGGGGTGGGTGGGTGGGTGGGTGGGAGAGGAGAATGGGTTGATTGTGGGAGGAGATATTTGATATTGAATTTGTATATTATTGATTTGCCGCTCTAAGTCAAAAGACACCTTCAGATATAAGTGTTAACATTGCACAATCGTCAATCGGTCTTTAGAACTTGGATGGGGAGTGAGAAGGGTGAGGAGAGGGCGGGAGCTATTAAGACAGTAATTTTTCCCTTCAAATAACAATTCCAAAGAAACTTATTATTATTATTATTATTATTATTATTATTATTATTATTATTATTATTATTATTATTATTATTATTATTATTATTATTATTATTATTATTATTATTATTATTATTATTTATCATCATCATAATCATTCTACTTCTTCTTTCTCTTCCTCTTCCTCTTCTTCTTCTTCTTCTTCTTCTTCTTCTTCTTCTTCTTCTTGTTATACTGCGCTTACCAGCTCAAGAGCTGCTCAAAGAGCTAGCCGAAACAGCAGTAGCTTACTCCAGCCGCACTACATTACATTACATTACATTACATAATTGTTGCTTTAGGTCCAGCGGACTCTTCCGAGCCAAATCAGGACCGGACAACCCCCAATCAGCATAAAAGATCTGCTGAAACAACCCTAGTGGGAAAACTGAATGTTCTCCACCAGCCAGTCACTTTACAATAAAGATATCCCACGCAGGGGACGCTGAGGCTGCACTCTATTTTATCGAACCCCCGTTTATAAAAACAAAATAGAATACAAGCATCATTATAAATTATCAACAAAACACATACATATAAAATGCCTACATTGCTAAATAATAACATCATAGGAAGTCCTAGTGACCACCTGGCAGAAAGCGTCCAATATTCCCAAGCTGATCCAACAGACCTCATACACAAACAAGGAGTCTTGTCCCGGAAGAGTTTTCAAGAAAAAAGGTAGGAGACTGGTCTAGCGAAGAAGAAGATAGTATAGCAGATTGATAGAACAGAGCAGGACAGAGAAAGAGCAAATGAGAAAGACAGCGACAGTGGGAATTTAAAGCACTAAATTTCCAGAAAGTGGGGATACTATTTATACTGAAACCCCCGGCACCCCAACGGGGTACTCAAGCCGCACTGAGAACCAACTTGCAGCCAGACCACTGAGCACGACCTCGCCGACTTGGGCGGCGACTGGGGTTTGTATTGATCAACAAGGCACTCAGTAGTCTAGGACATGGGCGTCCGATTCTTTATAAAATTCGTGCGACGAAATGCGTGCGTGCACAGACAAAACCTCGGTTCATACTGTCATCCTTAGGAGTATTAAGGGGGCGATTGCATGTGCATCAGGGTCGTACGTTGTTGGTTTGTTGTTGTTGTTGGTAGTGGTGGTAGTGGTGGTGATGGTGGAGGTGAGGTGGAGGAGGTGGTGTTGTGCACTCCAATCTGTCATCCTTGAAATTTCGAACTACTGCCTGCAATGTTATTTGTTTCAAAGTTTCAAGTGTTTTGCCGTCGTTTTCCCCACTGGGCAGACGCGCGCACTTACTTCAATTGTTAATGGCTTTCTTGCAGGTGCGTGCAGGGACTAAACGTTGTACAGTAACTCTATGATATAGGCTCTGCAATCACAGATGCTAAATGTTTTTAACACCCATTGAACATTTGTGTGGGTGAGAATATAGGGTCGAGTTTTCAACTTTATTATATCTACGCCTCCACAACATTTCGCTGGAATTGTTACAAACTGAAAATCGATGTTCTTTGATATAAGGGGTTATCGGGGTTACGGAGACACGTGTGGAAGATGAGTGGGGTCGGGGAGGGAGCGTGTAGAATGTGGGTGTTAGGTATCAACATTTTTTGAATGGCCACTTAGACCAACGATTAGGCACACACATATATTTGCAAAACATCAGAACTGGGTTTATTTAAGAACGTAGGACTCGGAAAGTGGGTTCCTAGCAAATGAATGTGTGCTGGTTAAGCGATCATCTGTGGTGCCCCTACGACCTCCGGGTTACGGGACAGGATAGGATAGGATAGCAAATGAACCCATTTGTAGCTAAGAAAGGCATGGTCTGGTACCCAGTTGCACGTTTATGCAAGTGCACACACACACTCACACCCCCTCCATAAACACACACACACACACCCTCCCCCCCCCACACACACACAAACCACCGACCGAAGAACTTTATAGAAAAGACCCGACGCGAACTTGCAAATATATACATGAACAGTAAGTGGTCAGCCAAAGCTGTGAAGACGTACGAGGTCTACTTGCAGCAGCTGAAACAGAGACTTGGGGGTAAAAATAGTGGAGAGAATGTCTCCAAGCAGAAGTGGAAGGCTAATCAAACGTGCAGTCCCAGGCTCGAGAGTGGAATAAGCGAGCCAATGATTCATTCGCGTCGTTTGGCGGCACGAGGAACTTGCTAGAGAAGACGTGACTGTCCAACTATATCCTCCTGAATCCCTGTCTGTCTCTTTATATGTCTTTTGGTTACACAGAGCATCTGGCCTCTCACAAACGCTCAGTGGAGAGGCGGCACGAACGTAAGCTTCGGCTAATCTCAGCTACGCAGTGTGATTTTTTTTTTTAGTTTATCTATCTTGTCTGCTGTCTGGAGTTCTCAGCATAGTTGCACGCACTATTAATAATACTGAATCGCTCTGAGACAAAAGCTCCTTCTCCCACATTTTGCTGGGCTCATTTAGAGAAGGAGTTGGCTGTAGTGAAACAAATGAAACTGCATCGCAAAGATTTGAAAGAGGTATTCTTGTGAATTTGTGCGAGAAGAATTCATTCCAAAAACGAACTTTCAAAAAACAAACAATAAACAACACTTAAAAAAAATTACAGAACAAAACTAACTAGCGTATTAAATAAAAACAAACAAACAATGATGAAATAAGTACATTGTGTGTATAAATAAAGTAAAACCTAAATCTATAATCCTGTTTTAACAACAACAAACATAGAATATAGTTGTAAATGATACAATATTGCTCAACACAAATCGATTTAAACCGGGGAACAGGTTTCTAGAACGCAATTGTGATTGCCTTCTTTGGTCTAATCTAGTCTAATCGCAGTTATTATCGTAAACATTATGACCGTGTTGCTTCTCTCTCTGTTCTCTCTCTCTCTCTCTATCTCATACCAAAGAGGGGGAGAGAGAGAGAGAGAGAGAGAGAGAGAGAGAGAGAGAGAGAGAGAGAGAGAGAGAGAGAGAGAGAACTAGATAGCGAGAGAGAAAGAACAGAGAAAAAGAGACAACACACATAGAGAAAGAGAGAGAGAGACAGAAAGAGAGACAGAGAGAGAGAGAGAGAGAGAGAGAGAGAGAGAGAGAGAGAGAGACAGAGAGAGAGAGAGAGAGAGAGAGAGAGAGAGAGAGAGAGAGAGAGAGAGAGAGAGAGAGAGAGAGAGAGAGAGAGAGAGAATGGATATCACCTGGCCTTGCTGCCCTTTTCAGAGACAGATAAATAGGATGCATTTACTAAAACCTATCCTATCCTATCCTATCCTATCCCGTAACTCGGAGGTCGTAGGGGCACCACAGATGATCGTTTAACAACCGTACTCCATCTTTCCCTGTCCTCAGCAACCCTTTATGGTGGGGATTAAAGGTGGTTAGAGAAAAAACCCAACGGCACAAAAACAAACTCATGTTAAGGTGTTGGTTGGAGTGGCTGTAGTTGTGGTCGTAGTGAAGAGGAGGTAGTGGAGTTGGGGGCTAGGTGATTATTTCGTGATCTAATGATGTCTTTCACACAACAGAATTTACCATTCGAACAGCCCTTGTAGTCAAACTGTTCATGTTGTCTTAGTCATTTAGTGTAGACTATTAAAAATAAGTATTATAAACGGTCATTATACTGTCACCGGACTGTTACATTTAATTAAGATCAGGGGGGAAAGAGGAAAAGCCAAGAAAAGGAGGTGTAAAGGATTGTTCTTATACTCCGCTCTTTCCAGCCCAAAGAGTTGCTTAAGGCGAGGATTATCCAGATCCAGCATGAGCAATGTACTGTACTGCAGTCAGGTTCAAACCCAATTAGTCGCAAAAAGCAACTCTTTGGCTTCAAGTTCGTAATTGCGTGCATAATGTCCTCATCATCAGATACAGTACAGAAGAAGCCTACACAAAGTTTTACAAGATTTGGGTGGGATTTGGGGGGGAGGGAGAGAGAGAGAGAGAGAGAGAGAGAGAGAGAGAGAGAGAGAGAGAGAGAGAGAGAGAGAGAGAGAGAGAAAGAGAAAGAGGTAGAGAGAGAGAACTGTTGAATTTAGACGTATACAGTATGTTTTACAGACATCGTTCTCTGCAATATGTTAGGCACGACACTTCAGATATTTATTTTATTTGCTGGCCTGGGAACAAACCATTGTGTGGCAAATGACTTAGACCACTTAAGCGTAGCACGAAGTGTACCCATTTATTAAGGGAAAGGTTAGACACCCTCCATGCCTCTTCTATCGACTTCTGCAATTCGTACTTGTCTTTAAATTTAATTTTGTCAGTGACCTCTCTGTCCCTCTATCCCACTCCCTCTGTTCCAAATTGAGAACGACCAAAGAGTGTCTTCGTAACGACCCTTCAATACTTCTATTAATTTTGTTCAATCAACTCCAATCTGTAGAATACAAAATTCTGTACTTCAGTACTTATCTTAAGAAAAAAAGTGTATAATCTGTACACAAAGGTTTCTCAGTACAACAGGACAGCACAAAATCCCTTGCACGAGCTGACAAAATATTGCACTGCAACGGCTGCATGGCTTTTAATAAACGACGCGACGCTTCAAAAACGCCTCTCGTCTTCGACCACCATTCGTTCTTTCTTTGTTTTGGTCCTTTGGGAAATTAAATTCATTCGCCTGCTTAGCAATCAGTTGGCACATGGCGCAAAAGTGGTAACTAAATGCCCGATTTCTCCATACAGGCATGCTACTCTGAAAATTTTGTTTTCCAGGAAAATTTTTGAAGGATTAGCAGAGCCCCGAGAGCGCGCCTGCAAAGCAGGCGAGCCCCCTAGGGGGGTCCGGGGGCATGCTCACCCGGAAATTTTTTTTTTTTAAAGTTAAAATCTGGCACATTCTGAGCACTGTTTGAGAGATGAAACATCAATCAACAAAGACGAAAAAAAAAAGAGAACATTTTAGTTTAAACTATATACAAGAAATGACACTGGTAGGCCTACATGTCTGTTAACATTATTGTACTTCTTTTTTTAATTTTTCTTTTCCGACAACTTTTACTTCATAATCCAGTGTTCTCTGCAGCCAGTCCCAACGCCACTTGTTTTTGAGACCTTGTCCCAGTCTCCTACTGTGTTTCTTATTACAATGTCGGTTCGAAACATTTTGATACTATGCTACTATTAATAGTATTTATCATCACAAAAACGCTTCCATACGTTATCAAACTTAAAAAAACAGAGAATCGTGGTGAAGACTGTCAAAAATCAAACGGAAACCACTGGCTATAACACAGAGCGAATCACGTAAGAGAGAAGCAATCTGATTGGTGAGATAAATTTAGCTAGCCAATCACAACGCCGCTTAGATATGATTGTTAAATTGACTGTCATGGCGGTCTAGCAGACGAATCCCGCTGATATCGCCTACCGTGATAAGAACGCTTGCTTTTTTTTTCGACACAGATTTTTTTAATACTCCAGGAAATTTTTCAATCACCAGGAAAGCCAAAGATCGATCTCCAGGAATTCCTGGAATTCCAGGAAAAGTAGCATGCCTGCCATATTACGCTTTTGAATAATAC
>CM072512.1:76694468-76741968 GCA_036898135.1 Oncomelania hupensis | reverse complement strand
AGAAAATTATTACCGCGTTCTTGAATGTACCGAAATGGCGACACAGAAATTGGATAATATTTGTCAAATATTGTGATGATATTCTGGGGAAGATACGTTTATCTTACTAGGGGGTAAGACTTATTGATAGATGGGCGATGTGCTACCACTATCGATCGTTCTTTTACCAGAATTCCGAAAGTTGTGTGAGAGACAGATCACGGCACTTTGGTCACATAAAATTTATATTTGTTCTCGGGAATTTTAATATCATTTGGCTCACTTGAGAATCGTTTATTACTAATCAAAAGACTAGATTATTATGTCTCGAGAGAAGAAAACTAATAGCTACACAACAATACAAATAGAATGACACCAGTCGCATGTATGTAATTTCACTTTTTATATATTCAACACAAACTTTAACATTTCCGCATTAATCGGTAAATTAATACTTAATATAGTTCGAAGTGCTGGGAAAGTTCGTTAGCAGGTTTGCTTCATCCTGTGCTACTGTGGTTACGATTTTCACTGTTCGTAGTTTTCTAAATTCGAGTGGTTTTCTATACGTTTCTCGAGGGTAGGACTCAGTTCATTTGCGGGTGACTTATCTATTCTGGCGATGAGTCGGGTCGCCCTTGCAGCTGTGGGGTTCGGACGTGGCCAGGTAGACTCTTGATTGTTCTCCTTTGGTGCCACGGGAGCGACGGTCAGGCGTTCGTCTCCACAAACATGATCCCAGGTCCGACCTGTAAAAGTCGGAGCTCTGGCTACAGTATTCTCGTAAGCTATAAGTGTGCGGTCTCCTCTGCAAAGTGTCTATAGCATAAGACACCTGCAGGGTTCCCATATGCACAATTCAATTCGAATCTTAAGGCTAAGATACATCAATCCACATGCATACTGTCTCAGAAACAATAATCTGTTTCTGTAACTATATATATCAAGAGCATATTATCAATACATGGCAATCAATATACAATAAACATACACAGATCAAAACTACTAGAGTTATCTTACTTGTAGACTCTGGGACTCGTGAAATCGTCTTTTACGTCTCTAGCACTCTCTTGATGAGATGGAGATAGACGGACACTGCAGTTTGTTCCTTTGGTCGACCCTCACAGCTGAGCAGTTCTTTTGTGACTGACTAGCTGATGGTTGGTTGGATAAATTAATTTCCCAAGACACATGAGCGTATAAGGGACATAAATAAAATAGATAAAATGTGAAAGTAACCTTTATTTTGATTAAAACTTTCCAGGACCACAAATTAAAAGCCAGTGTGATAGTAGGGTAACTGATTTTTGGTCCCCAAGGGTATGCAAGAGTTCCTAGGAGTCTTCTGACCAATCGTTTCGCTCTCGTTTTCTTTAATCTCGCATATACGGGATTAATCGTTTTGTTATGCATATCTTCTCCCCCTTGTTCTAGTCACAGGACGCGCATAATTATCTTTGAAGTGGAATGTCAGAAGTAGAGTGGGGAAAGGATGCTATAACGCTTACGCGGAGTCTAGGCTATTTAGTGTCTCGGTGACTCTGGTCACCGTTGACGTTATGGTCAGTTTAGTCTTAAGTATGCTATTTAACATTCTTGGTCGCTCCGGCTGTTAGATGGTATCT
This sequence comes from Oncomelania hupensis, assembly GCA_036898135.1. Lineage (NCBI taxonomy): Eukaryota > Metazoa > Mollusca > Gastropoda > Littorinimorpha > Pomatiopsidae > Oncomelania > Oncomelania hupensis. The sequence continues at coordinate 76,740,364 of CM072512.1, read as the reverse complement.
TGATCGGTTGGCGGGGTGACTGTCTCAAGAAAGTTAATTTGCCATGTGTGGGCTGCTTTTTAGATAACTGTTGAATTAACGTCCAGTTTCGTTCGATGGTATCTATTTTGCGCTAAGCTAATTTCCTACATTTTTGTCGTCAATATTTCTGCTGTTACAAATATGAGGGCAAAATTCGGGTTATCTTCTTAAAAAACCATGAAGACACTGCAGCCGCAGAGAAGCACCATACAGGTCGAGGAGGAATACGGAGAGTGCTTGTGTATCTGACACTCACGTATCATGTGTTATCTAGGAAGGCGGGGAAGCACATTGACTGTGAAGGAGAGTTACGGAAAATTAGCTTATTCATACTACTACTACTTGAGCAGCTCGTGGAAAAGCGTTATAAAAAACAAACAAAACAAGGTTTGATTAAATAAATAAAAAAATAAAAAGTCGATTGACATACAAGCCCTGTGACACGCCAAATAAATATATCCCCCGGACTTCCCTCCCCTCCGCACCCCCCACACACATATACAAAAAAAACAACTAAATAAAACAAAACAACATCGTCAACAACAACACCAAAACAACATTAGCAACACCATCATCAAAAACAACAACAACAACAACAACAACAACAACAACAACAACAACTAGTGTCTATCAGTCAAGCACTAAAAGGAAAAGTAATTATTTGTATACTGTGCACTTGTACGCATCACGCGATACACAGCAGACGCAAAACACAACAGCTATCAACCTATCCTAATAAACTGACGGAAAAGACAAACAGGAGGTCTACAGACAATGGTGCCTCTACTTAAGTAAGTCAGGCCCACTTTAGTAAACGCTTTATCAAGTACCGGCCAACAAGCTTAAAGGAGCCCACTTTGACCAAGGCCCCTCGACAGATCACAATGAATGTTGCCCTACCACTGTAAAAAAACAAGCTTAACAACAAAAAAATAACTCTGTCAAAAGAATAGTTATTTCTTAAATGAATACATTTCGTAGGTTGTGTGCCTATTAATAGCAACAGCCGTTGGCTAGCCAGCCAACATTCTGGGGCTAAAAATAGCAACTGCCAATGCCGGTACGAGACAGAACCCGTAAAACAATTGCTCGTAAGTTTTTTTTGTTTGTTTTAGGTTGATCAAATTGATCTTACCCTACCCCAAACAACAAAGACGCACACTTCACGTCGCCTGGTTCATTCAGAACTAGGATCAAAGGTCACAGGGCTGTACCGTTAAAAACAGGGGAAGTTACTCCCTGTAAGAATCGGAATGAAAAAGTCAAATTTTAGCGCGTGGTTTGAGCAACGAAAGCCCACTTTATCATTGTGTAATGTGATAACAATGTGAATGTTAAGGTAAACCCGTTTTTCTCAAACGTAAACAAAGTCTTCGAAATGGGGCCTTTTAAGGTCACTAACTTCGATGATTTCCAGGCTTTATGCAAATGACCTGATACAACATGTAACAGGTCGGTCAAGAACCAGTCGCATAGAAATAGCCACATCAAAGACCTTCAACACAAGCTGAAAACTTTTGAAGTACGCACCGATAATTGCATTTTATTATTATTATTATTATTATTATTATTATTATTATTATTATTATTATTATTATTATTATTATTATTATTACTACTACTACTACTACTACTACTACTACTACTACTACTACTACTACTACTACTACTACTACTACTACTACTACTACTAAGTTCAGTTGTGAGGATATTTATGTCCGGTCCTGATTTGGCTCGGAAGAGTCCGCTGGACCTAAAGCAATAATAAATCAAAATATTTATGTGGATGAACTATTTTATTTATTTATTTATGCTCTTTTCAAGGGAATTAAAGTGCAGTAGACGACCTTTGAAATGGTCGGACACGAATTTTAGATTCCATTATTTAAAAACAGTAGACATAAAACTATGATAAAATTACAAGCAAATAGTTACAAATATGTCACCGTGAATTAAACATTTACTACGTTATTGCGCAATTTTGTATAACCCTCAACCTCGACCTCCAACGGACGCGCTCTCATTTGAGCATGCAGTTACGGCGACCTCCCCTTTATCTCCAAGAGTTCACTTAGAAACTGCAGTATTTTAAAGTATTCTAATCATCGCACCCCTCCAACTATTGGTTACTTCCGAAAGTGCATTGTTGGTAAAGTTATGGTTCGGTAATTACTTTGAAGCATTCTTGAAAATGTACGCTCCCTTTTCCTATCTGTTTGTTAATTCCACACACAAGCACACACACACACACATATGTCTGTTAAGTAGATGCCGAAGTAAATTGCAATGTAGGCAATCTACAGGAGGAACAGCTAAGCACTCTTGATCGCTTCTGATCACAGGCCAGCGGGCTGTCAGTGCCGGGATTAGCAGTGTCTGGAATCATTGTGGGCTGAAGGAGTTCGACATAAATAATCCACCCCGTGTCCGAACGAAGATATTTTCTGTCTGTCTCATTGGCCCGACTCTTCTGAGGTAGATCTCTTGCTGCCCTAAGGTACTGCTAGTTAGGTGTTGCTTTTGCCGCTAATAAGCTTATATACACAGTTGGTCCGAAAGCGACGCTGACCCCAGTGTGTGTTTCGGAAGCTATTGAGGGCATGCAACTACACATAAATCATTATGCTTGATAGAATGATCTCTGACCCTAGGGGCGAGATGGGGTGGTACATGTTGGTATATGTGGGGATTGGGTGTGGGGATACGGGTGAAAAACGGCTGACCATAGATAAAACAATATAGGCAACATTATTACATGGTTAACATTACAAAAGCGAAAATTCCCTACAGACACAGATACTAGATACACGACATGTCATGGGTGATCGCGGTGATAAAATGCGAAGAGCTCTCCTTCTTTCTAATAAGATTATTGTTATCGCCAGGGCGGCTAAAATTTTCAGTCTATTGATTTGCTGCCGGAAGTCATATAGTTGGACATATATTCCACGCCAAGATGCTGATAACATTTATGTAATCACTTCATCAAATCAGAATATTAAGCGGAAAATCTGTCAAAACAATAAATACACCAAAGCTGTTCGTAGGCCTATGTTAAAGACCACTTGACACAACACATTCCAAACGATGCACCATAACAAAGTTGTTTGCAGCACATTTTAATTCTCAACAAACTTTCAAGTTTCACGCCTTCGCATTATAGGCCTATAAACACTTAAATATTCTTGGCAGATGCAAGCAATTTGACGAAAAGCAGCCTTACACGTCATGTTGACAGTAGGTCTATAGTGTCATACTGATTGAAAATCGATGAAGTTGCCTACGTCGCTATTTAAAAAAATAAATAAATAAATTCAAAAAAAAATTTTTTTTAATGGTGGCATTTATGGAGAATATTTTTTGTTAGCATCCAGCACAAAAATAAGGTTTTTAACATTCCGTCGGCTTTATTGTTATGTTCGGAGTATCTGAAGTGAATAGCAGCAAGAAGACAATTCTGTCCCCTGCACTAACCACAGATTTATAATTTGAATCGAAGGCGGCAGGTTCATGACATGCTGTTCAAACAATCTGGTCGTTCCCTTTTGCTTTCGTTTGACGACGAAACAGATACTAGAGAACATTAGATCGACCAGCTTGGTTCATAGTGATCCCTTTCGTTTCCGGTTATGCAATTGGGAAATCCTTGCGAACTTTACTTCCTGCCTGCTGTTCTGAAGCGGCAGCGCTTTTAGTTGCAGACGAAAATTTTTTCGTCTTTATCCAGGGGAGATACATGCCATTATAACTCTCTAATTTGCGGAGGTTGTTTTACTCGAAAAATGCGCGAGTCTTTAGATTTGGTTAATCAGGGGCTGAAACAGACACTTTTCCCAAGAACAGTTTTGTTGAAATTTAGGACAGAGCGTTGGTACATTTGTTTTCTCCCTTAAAAAACAAACAAAACAAACAAACACCAAAACTTAGAGAGCTTCCATAGCCCCAACTTGTGTCCATTGCCTACGCTAGTCTACTAACTACCCCTGCTGACCTCGTGAACTCCTGGACCAATAGCGGTACCGAGACGGCACTACAAACCCTGTTGCTACAAAGTTAAAACAAAACTTTCCAACTGTATCATAGTTCGTAAATCGCTCAGTTATCTGCTCTGACAGACCGGGAAACAAACCATCCCAGGATTACACACATATACCAAGAAAGGACATGAACCCATTCTAGTAAAGAGATACATGATAGGGTTAAAGAAAGAATACAAAATACGAACAAAATCAAAAACATTCACTATAATAAAGGGTTGTTCCTACACATAATCATAGCATGCATAATGATTACATCAGACAATATACCAAACCAATGAAAACGACACTTCAAGTGCATATTAAAATGCACATTCCTAAAGAAAGTCCTAAGCCTACCTTGATCTGGAAAGGATACAACTACTGGCCAAAAGATTTTATAAACTTATTACCTGACCATACCTCTTAAATCATCGTTATTATCTTTCTATAATCAAGGTTATGCAACGAACACATACAATTAGAGTCTACATTCGAACATAGAAACAACATTGTTTTTTTATGGACTATCAGTCTGTCATCTTAAATTTGCAATAACATAAACCTTCCATATCCTGCAGTACTAGCAGATATGCTGTAAATTGCCAGGTTGTTGTTATCATCCGTTAGCTCTTCATCTTCTAACTGGCCACAACTTTTAACGCTGAAATGATAGGGTAGGACATGCTGCCGTCAATGTCGACTCTGCCTGATAGCACACGGCATCATTAGTCAGGTATCACCTACACGCAAGATCCAGTAAACTGGACGCTCTGATCCTTGCATCCTTATATGGTTCCCATCTTTGCTAAACTTGGCATCGCAAATATTTTCTATCCTAATATCTAACACGTTAGCTATTAGATGTAGAGTGTCTCAGAGATTAGTCTAAGTGAAAGATCAAACATTTTAAACTCTTAACCAAGGCTACGCCACTTGCTTACAAATGTCTTGTGCGATATGGAACATGACGCTACCACCTACGTCATCAAAATGCTGGCGTTGTGTGACGTCACGCAGTGTATTTTCTTCATTGTATGGAGGAAATTCTAATTCAACTTCATCCTGACAAGACCCACCATAGGTTACAGAAAAGTAGTGGCGTGGCGTGGGTACTGCTATCTGTGGTCACTGGTCAGGCTCTTGAAAATAATTCCTAAAGCGTCCGCTTATCGAAATCCGATTAAATACAAACTGAAATTCATCTGCATCGTCATTGTCGGCTGCAGCTGCGCCGTTGACATGAATAGCGCCATATTTAACAGCAAAATAAGCATGACAACGTTGGCAGAAAAAGACCCGGACCTCCTTGCGGCTTTGCAATGGATTAAAACCATTTTCAGCGATCAGATCGGCAACATGGAACCAGGACTTCTGCAGATCAGCATCATGTTTAAAGTGATCTGGCATGCTCATAAGTTCAAACCAGCTCAAAAGACTAGCTGACGGGGAATTGCTAAAAGCTTCTTATCGCCTAGACTACGTTATTTTCGGTAGCACTGTCTTCACGTTCATCATCTTTTGCGTAATTCGCGTGCTGAATATCCTTTTTAAGCAGTCAGTTCGTTTAGAACCTGGTTTGAAAATTGCTTTTGGGAATACGGTCTGTCTTGGTTGGCATCAATACTATTGTCAACGTCGTCTTCTACAGCCTTTTTTTGCACAGGTGGGTAACAATGTTCTTTCATGAGGTCGTTTAAAATAGGATAGAGACGCGGAAGATAGTAGCTAGATATATTAATGACACTTAATTATACCCTATTGCAACGGCCATTCAACGCAGCATCATTTGACGCCATGCGGCACTGTGAAATCGAGCTATGAAATGCTCCACGACACGAACGATGCATTCTGTGAGACCAAAGGGATCCGTACAGTGTGAATGCCTGAGGGAAGGACAGTTGTTCAAACCCCCTTAAACATAGATAATTCCACATCGGCCGCAGATAGACGTTAGTCCCGAGGTACACCAGATCCAGTCTAATCCAATCCAATGTCCACGACTCCATGTCACAGACACACGCTTTTCAGGCGATTTGAATCCATTCAAGGCTGTCTAATTACATGTATAGTCTGTTTCCTCTGTCTCAGGTTCAAGCACGCAGACGTCTGCGCGTCATGTCACAGATTTTAGCTATGGAAGATTCCATCAAAATATCGAGCCAGAGTTCAACGGTTAGAGATGCTGGGCACATGTTTTAGCCAGCCACAGATGCTTGCAACTCCAAACCATACACCTGCTATAAACTACACAAGGTTTTATCAACCCTTCAGCGACTAATTCTGTAGATCAAAGGCGACCAACTAGACTACAGTCTGGACTTCGATGTTACAGGACATCGCGCGTATCGTTGTCGGAACAGATTTATTTAAGTTACAATAATTAACAATTTTTATTTGTTTGTTTGTTTCTTTGTTTGTTATGGTTGTCTAAAATCACATTGTTGTGAAAAGACGTTAAATTATTTAAAAAAAAGAAAAGAAAAAAAAAAGGTAGGTCAATCGCACAGACGCTGATAGGAAACTTTCGCCGTCAAATTCAAACTATCAGGAAACGGCAGGTGTCCACATATAGGAGCGGATCCTAAAGGGCCCTATAAAATTTAGGTTTCGTTTTCACAAAAATTGATTGTTTATACTATAACACTTAATTAACTCACCGCTAAGTCGAACGGTCAATGCGATGCTATGTCACCCAATTTCCATCCACCTCCCCCCTCCCTTCCCTCCCCCTCTCTTCCCAGTATCCCTTACCACCCTCTCCACGTCCGTAGTAACATGCAACATGTATAATCTCTCTCTCCTTCTCTCCTCCCGCCCCCCAACCCCCCCACCCTCTCTCTCAACATGATTGTATAAGTGAACAAGCTAATTATTTTTTGCTCCCATATAGGCCTATGCAACAATAACTTTTTCGAGTCCACTCGCAATGCTCTAACCGAGTGTGTGACGAGGAAAGGGAAGTAACCATTGCTAAATAAATATTTCATAGCAAAGTCCTTGGCTGCCTCCCTTGAAATCCTCTCTCTCTCTCTCTCTCTCTCTCTCTCTCTCTCTCTCTCTCTCTCTCTCTCTCTCTCTCTCTCTCTCTCTCTCTCTCTCTCTCTGTCTCTCTCTCTCTGTCTCTCTCTCTCTCTCTCTCTCTCTCTCTCTCTCTCTCTCTCTCTCTCTCTCTCTCTCTCTCTCTCTCTCTCTCTCTCTCTCTCTCTCTCTTCCCGAGGGTTCTTGATTATATGCACATGTGGGGGTTGTGAAGTGTTTCTATGCTAGAAAATCGTCTGTTTGATCATGCTTTAGTAGATAATGGTTATTTTGTTATTCTGTCTGGGTGATTTGGCTCGGAAGAGTCCGTTGGACCTAAAGCAATAATACTGTAATGTAATGTTATTCTGTCTGGTGATTTGAATGGTAGAGCTGCCAAAGTGTCACTTGTAACAGCTGATAATGATATCTTTGATACCATACTTTAAAGGGATAATATTAGTATTCGTAGAAGTTTCCAAGATGCATTTTAAAAATGGATTTGGAAAGTCACATTTAAATATGTGTATTGCTTCAAATGTATGCATTTTAAATGGTATGTCCCTACACGTACCTGTGTGATTCTGGATGCAGCGTAAATTATATATTTTAAAAAAATGTCCAATGATGTTCTTACTTCTTTATGGGATTAATGTGTTTTATTTGTTTTATTTGTTTTATATCGCACTGAATCTAATAATATACCTGATACCCTTTATGTTACATTTCTGGAAGATATAAATGTTAACGTTTTGGTTTCTGACGATTGAAAAGTATGTTTGGAATGGCACGTTTTATGTTAAAAAGGCAATATAGTTGATTGATGTTGATATAAATATGGCATTAGACAGGTTTAACCAGTGTGTGGAAGATGTTGCCATGTGTATGGAAAAGAAAAGGTTGTATTAGGCGGAATAAGACATTATGATTGGTTTTATATTGAATGTAATACTTTAAAAAATTTAGTGAGAAGACTGTAAAAGAAATTCCGTCGTACTTTACTTGATGAGGATAGAGCGAATTATTGTAAAGTAAAGCGGGAGAATAAGAATCTCTTGTTTCGTAAGGAAAAGCATTTCAATGCTGATGTGATAAACAAACTTGTAGATTCTATTCATAGTCAGCATGAGTTTTGGGGAAATGTGCATAGTGCAAAGTCCTAAAAGAAAGATAACTAGAAATCAAATCACAATAGAAGGTGGTTCAAGCACTGTAAATTGTTATTAGAAAAAAAGATGACGTTTAGCGTCTGTTGGTGATGATGACGATGATAATGAAACTGAGATAGAAGATGATATGTTTTATAACCAACCCTTGTCACCTCTATCTTCCTATACGCTTGCATAACATGGACCCTCACAGCAGATCTACAAGGAAGAATACAAAGCATGGAGATGAGGTGCTACAGAAGACTTCTGGGCATTTCCTATACCCAGCACATCACCAACGACGATGTCCGACAGACCATCACATTGGAGAACATGATGACATGCTCACAGCGGTGAAAAAACGGAAACTCCGTGGTATGGCCCCGTCACCTGAGCATCAGGCCTTGAAAGTCCATCTTGTAAGGAACAGTGCAAGGAAGAAGGAGAAGATGGAGACAGAAAAAGAGGTGAGAGGACGACACTCGAGAATGGGCTGGCTTAACATCGAGCGAAGCCATGAGGGTTGCTGAGGACAGAGAAAGATGGAGTGCACTGGTTGATCATCTGTGGTGTCCCAACGACTTTCGAGTTAAGGGATAGGATAGGATAGGATAGGATAGGATAGATTACTAAAGAAGTTTTGTTGGCACTGTGAAAGTTAACAGTGAAGACACCGTGGGGCCGGATGGCATTATTGCTGAACTGTTGAAGTATTCCTCTGAATTTAATGTTCCTTTTTTCGTCAGTTTTGACTCGCATATGTGATTCTATGTATTCAATCCTTCCCCTCCCCTCCCCCATCCTCACCACCTCCCCCCTCCCCATCCAAAAAAATCAAAATTGTCGCTAATCTGTGCGAGATGAGTCCTAAGTAGTTTAAAAATGACATTTAACCAAACAAAAGGTCCGTCTGTCCGGCGTTAGCCGTTTGGGTGTGCAAAACGTGCTGGTGGATTACCAACTCAGAACCTATTTCAGCTATTACAACAACACTTGATAAGATAGTGTATATTCACGAGACCTCATAAATGATCAGTGAACGAATGACTTCACTTTAAAGTCAATGTCACAGGGTCAAAACATGTTAGTCAAACAATGACAATTTTTCACAACACTTTAATTTTTTTTCTATAAATAAGTTATTAATATTGAACTTTTATATTTGAACTTTTAATTCTTTGTTGCATAATAGATATCACTGAAATACACTTACTATGCAATTTGATAAATCTCATTCCAAGGTCAAGGTCACTGGAAATGTCCTAATTTGGTTAGTATAGGTACTTTGAACTTACCTTGGCCCTAAACAATGAGAGATTGTGACGGGGGTCTATTATTACTGGGCTCTGCACAATGGAATGCTATTACCCACTTGTATTTGTCTGCGGAGATCGGCTGGCGTAATCACCCTGTGACTAATCTTAATACATGTATATGTTTAGCCCAGTCTGTGTGCGGATAGGGTTATAGAGATAGGGAGAAAATGGTAAAAGCTTCACTGACACAGCAGCTCTCACACGGCTATGAAACATAGGTGGTCCAGCACTTGTTAACAGTAAATATCACACATTTATTTCTTCTACTCTATACATAATTCTCTAAACACTCTATTAACTTAAATGTCCAAATTCACTTCGAATAGTTCGTTCCTTGATGGGTCTATGCTGCTACTGTTCTTGATATTTGCTACTGTCTCATCATTGGGCTATTTGTTCTGGTTGGTTTAATGTTTGTTTTCAGGAGAGTGGACTACCGCACAGTCCTTCTAGATCAGTGTGTGTGCAATTCTTCTTGTGCTCTTAGCTGATTTGTTGAGGTGTGGTGATGGTGTCTCCTCCTTGGTTGTTGACTATCGGGCTATCGTAGCTCAGTGCTAGATGCTGCACTGCAGGCCGAATGTCAGGGTTGACTCTTAGTGGTCTATCCCTGCCTCGGACCAACTAGCCTGCTCGTCTGCAAAACATAAGACGAGTTTCTGCAACGCCTTGTTTAAAAAGGTGGAGCAGAGCGTCTCACTGATGGCAGAAACAGCCCTCAGTTGAGATCGCATCCACTTATACAAACAAGGGACGAACAATCTTCTATGTCCGTGATCCACTGGGATCTCCAACATAATTCTTATACATATCATGACTAAACTAAACACATGGAGAAGAAATTAACAATATACACATTCTCTGGTACAGCCATTGGTCTGCAATAATACACATAGAAGAAACAACAGTTGGACAGTAGAGGCTACCTCATGGTGCCGAAACCGGTCGCGTGTCCGCCACGTGGTCACGCTAAGTTTTACAAACATTCACAATGATAAAACATGGCAAGACTTCACAAACATAATCCAACAATAATATCAATAATTCGCGATGAAACAAAAGCTTGATCATTTACCTTTTTGACAATGTCAGGCTGTGGCTATACTGCGATTAATGATTTTCACCCGTCACCTGCTTTAGTCTTTCTGAGAGAGATTTTTCCACCTGTCCGTCTCGGGTGAGCGTTAGACAAAGAATGACTACCTAGCCTTGTGGTCAGCCAAAGCCCGCGAGAATCTCGTGAGATCTGAGCGCCGTTTGTCGGGTGGTGGTGGCTATACGTCAGCGGGATGAGGTCACTGCCTACCTGAGCGAGCGTTAGCTTACAAATGCTTAGGCCTTGCAAAAGTATACAAATATAGGTCATCGTACAGAAGAATGGCTGTATGTTTAACTCCTAGCATGCAACAACATACGATATATCATTTTTCTTCTCGCTTATATTAATGTACAGATAACAGGTTCAAAAGTTAATTACATTAAAGGAAAATAACATTCATGTTGTACTTTTAAATGCATATAAGATCATACAAATCAATTCTAATCACAGAGATAACTACACAAGCAAAGAAGGGAGGACTTATATTTTACAAACCTACATAACAGCTGTCATTGCACAAATTAGCACCACAAGTGATTACATGATTAAAAGAAATAGTATAAATAAAGGCACTCTCTTTTTCTTACACACACGCACACACCTCCACCTCCACATACACCGTCACAGATTATTTATACTTATTCAGAAGTTTTGGGCATAATATCACTTTTGCTGCAGTTTATTTGATAATACATGAGCGTATTTGGAGCCGGTCAAGGTCATCTCAAAGTCAATAGCATAAAAAGATATTACTTTATATAACTATATTATATTATGAAGTCGATATTACTTTGCATTGTAATGCCACCGTTCCATTTTTTTTTTCTGGGCCCTCATTTTCATGTTAAAAGTTTTATAAGGAGTATGTGAGTCATATGAGCTTTGCCCTTCTAGTTTAATGTATTGTTTGAAATAGATATTAATCCTGAAAATTGGACAGAATCTGTTATACAACCTCTTTATAAGAAAGGCCAGATTACCCTGCCTGGTAGACTACCGCGGTATATCAGTTTATCTGATGTAAGCAGTAAATGTTTTCGTATAATTATTTATAGAGGCTACAGGCTTGGGTTGAAGAAAATAATATAACTGGTGATCATCAAGCAGGCTTTAAGAAGGTCTACTCCACAATTGATCACATTTTCACTTAGTAGCTTGCGTTCACAAACAGTTTTGTCATAATCATACACTTTATGTAGCCTTCATAGATTTTGAAAAAAAAATGTTTCGATTTTATTCATAGGAATTCGCTATGGCCTGTCTTACTGAAGAAAGGACCCCCGTTGGGGTGCCGGGGGTTTCAGTATAAATAGTATCCCCACTTTCTGGAAATTTAGTGCTTTAAAGTCCCACTGTCGCTGTCTTTCTCATTCCTGCTCTGTTCTATCAATCGGCTATACTATCTTCTTCTTCGCTAGACCAGTCATCTACCTTTTTCTTGAAAACTCTTCCGGGACAAGACTTCTTATTTGTGTATGAGGTCTGTTGGATCAGCTTGGGAATATTGGACGCTTTCTGCCAGGTGGTCACTAGGGCTTCCTATGATGTTATTATTTAGCAATGTAGGCATTTTATATGTATGTGTTTTGTTGATAATTTATAATGTTTGTATTCTATTTTGTTTTTGTAAACGGGGGTTCGATAAATTAGAGTACAGCCTAAGCGTCCCCTGCGTGAGATGTCTTTATTGTAAAGTGAGTGGCTGGTGAAGAGCTTTCAGTTTTACCACTAGGGTTGTTTTAGCAGATCTGTTATGTGAATCAGGGGTTGTCCGGTCCTGATTTGGCTCGGAAGAGTCCGCTGGACCTAAAGCAATAATCATGTAATGTAATGTAATGTAACTGAAGAAAGGAATTAATGGAACACTTTATAAATGTGTCAAAATATGTTTGGTAATATAAAAGCTTGTATTAAATGTGGTGCCAGATGCACAGACGGCGTAAATTGTTCATTAGGAGTGAAACAAGGGGACATAAATAGCCAGAATCCTCCTCTTGCTATTTTCGTTACTGATATACTGTAATACATGGTGTTAATGCTTTCCTGATGCTTTTGAATTGTGTATTATGTTGCTCGCTAATGATGTTGTTCTGTAATCTGAAATAGTTGTAGGATTACTAACACAACTTAATAGCTTACATATAGAGCAGCTTCTTCACTTAGTTTAAAAGTGAATATGGATAAAGGTAATGTTATTGTGTTCAAAAAAGGGGGATAATAAGGTGCAAGAGGAAAGTGGTTTCTTGATGGAAATGTTGTGCCTGTAGCCAAAGCAGACACATATCTTGATATGTATTTTTCTACGAAGATAAGTTTTGTTACAGCATGTAGATATAAAGCAAACATGGCACTTCTTTGTATAATGCAGAGACTTCGTATTCATGAAATCATTCTTTAGAAGTTTATTTAAAACTCTTTGATGATGATGATGATGATGATGATGATGATGATGATGATGATGATGATGATGATGATGATGATGATGATAATAATAATAATAATAATAATAATAATAATAATAATAATAATAATAATAATAATAATAATAACTACAATTCTGATCTAAGCGCTCATATGCACTCATTGTTATATGCACTCGCAAAGATAAGTAGTTATGACATTACAAACATCAAACACTAAAACTAATAAGTAAAAACATACATTAAGTACAATAAAGGCATGATAAAATATATATTTGCCAATAATTGTAACAGTCAAAAACATGCAAACACACACACACACACACACACACACACACACACACACACACACACACACATTCTTGTATAGGTCAGAAATGGGGTAATTTTAGAATGTAGGAATCGGGGGGACACTTTTTAGTCATTTTTTGATGGAAAAGGGTTAGGGCAAGGGTTAGTTGCAGCGCTGCAACTAGCCCTTACCCTAACCCTTCTCTAGAAAGTTGACCTATTTCGTCTCTTATAGGCGACGAAATAGGTCGAATTTAGCTTCAAACTTTTCCAAAAATTCACTGGATTTTCTCCGTCCCGGATAGTGCACTCCTGTGTACTTAAAACACTCTTATGCACTACAACTGCACTCCCATGCACTAAAAGAGCACTCCCGCTTACTTAGAAACAAATGGGTCACGCGAGATAAATGAGGAACGAGCAAATTACCCCATTTATGACTGAAAAAGTAAATTGTGTGTCTCATTTTTGTCGTTTTACAACCTCACCCACACACACACACACACACACATAATAATAATCTTACATTCATTCTATTCAGACACACGTGCACACGTATTCATAATACATTACTAAGGAATTACTAAAGAATTTATAATATAGAATAAAAAGTAAAAAACATACAAATATACTTTTCTTTGAAACAGTATTAAAAAACAAAATACAGTGCCAAGCAAATTTACAAAGTTGCAAGCTGACGAACAAAACCATCAAAACAACAGCAACAACACAACAACAACAACAACAACAACAACAACAACAACAACAACAACAACCATTATTCAAAAGACTTCTAATCACCAACACACACAAACATGCATACACACATGCCTGAATTCGTATACACGTCCCTACTCACACAACCAGATTATACCACTTTAGGGAGAGGAAACGGTAAATGATTAAAAGTGGTGAAGAGATATGTTTTAAGTTACTTTTTGAAAACAGCAAAAATCTTAGTGCGGCGAAGATCAAAACGTAGAGAGTTCCAGAGGGTAGGGGCAGACACGGAGAAAAATCTCCTGCCAAAGGACTCGAGCGAGTACCTTGGGACAGACAAAAAGGCTGCGTCCTTTATATGGAGTGACCGAGCAGGCTGATAGATACAGAGGAGTTCTGAAAGATACGAAGGAGAGGAATCAGTATGCTGGCAGTGACAGCACAGAGAAGCAACCTGGTAATCAATTCTGGCCAAAACAAGTAACCAGTGCAGGGTTTTGAAAACAGAGGTTGCACTAGAATGACGAGACTGACGAAGGACAAGGCACAAGTTCAGCCAATTATGCAATATGGTTATGAAATTTGGGGTTTTGAGAAAGCAGCTATTCTTTGAAAACAAGTACCTTTGTTTGCCCTGAAGAAATTTGTGCATTTGGACATGCGTACGCCAAATGATTTTGTATACAATGAATAGCCCTTGTTCGGAAATGGGAGGCACCTTGCATTTTTGTTTTGTTTTTAATTACCTAGAGTTAACCGGGTTACACCCTCATGATCATGTCGTCTTAGAACACTATGAAAGCTACCCCGAGCTGCAAGCTTTTCTTCGGAAAAGGGGGATCCGGGTAAGCCGGCTAAATAATTATTCCCCTTATATTGCCGAGCATGGTCTATTAAATAGACACCCTGTAACCCTTAATTCTGGTTAAGTTGTCTACTCTGCCGGTTTAAATTATTGCAAATGGATGCTTGCAGATTACCTAAGAAACCTTATAACATGTTGTATAAATTGGATAACAGAGGGGAAAAGACGTGGGTGATGAAGGTACGAAAATGTTAACTTGTTTCAGTATGGATTTGGGTATGTATAGATGAATCAGGGCGTGAGTAATGTAAATTTATGTTTCTGCGTGTTTTTAAAGCGCGATTGATAGACTGTTGATGGCAAGAATGGATTGATCGTGTAAATACGAGTGAACGGTTTGAGTTAAAAAGATCATTTTGTAATATGTCGCATGATGAGCCTTTATTGTTTTTACATTGATTCTAGATAGACATCTTCAGCATTTAATGACTAAGTTCAGATTAGGTATTTATTTGGCTATTTATTTTATAAATATCGCAGTTGCATACCTGAAAACAAACTGTGCACATTATGTAATCAAACCAAAAAAGGGCTGCTTTTGTTTACTATGATGTTACCACTTATATGAATTGCCTAAAGAATGTATTGCCCCCAAAATACTAAAGAATACTATAGCATCCCAAATGCATTCAGACTGTCTTTATTATTGTAAATACAAAAATGAAAATGTAAAGAGATTATGCATGTTTTTATACAGAGCATTCAAGATGAGAGAAACTGCTTTTTCGTCACATACATGTATGTTTTGAGGATGTGAAATACTGTATCGTTTCGATGTATGTTTGACTTGACTGCTGTTGTATTGTAACATTTTGTGAATATGTTGCACACACCCCTTTTAAATGTGTCTGTCTCTCTCTATCTCTCTATCTCACACACACACACACACACACACATATATATATATATATATATATATACACACGCGCACATAATTATGCCACTGAATGCACAAGCAACGATAATCACCATTATTATTGCACAATCCCCTAACTTCATTACAATAACATTACTTTTTAAACCATGTTCATTCACAATGGTTACAGTGTTTACAGTAAGATTGTATCCCATATGAAACTGTGTGTCGGCGATAACAATATTATTGTTATGCATTGATATTCTTCCTTTCCTAAGTTGACGGTCGGAGGGCAACATATACAATGCTAAGCCAATTAGGCTTACATAATGTACTTTTGATCTAGAATACTTTAATGTACCTTGATATCTTTTGCGCCTTTACAAATACGGTCCCCTCTGGGCTAGGAACCTAACTTGATATTTGCTGTCTCATTTGTTTGTTTGCTTGATATCTTTTGATACTACGTGTTTGCGCCTGTGACCCAAGAACGCACCATGCCTACGTACGAATGGATTTATTCAGCCTTTCTACTCCAATTTGCGTAAATCCGCTTAACGTGTCTAAAATCGATTTACTGTATGCGTTTGCATGTTTTATACAATACAATACAATACAATATAACTTTATTGCCTGATGTTCATCACAAACAGAATTTATCTTTGGCTCGTCGTGCATGCGCAAGAAGCATGCAATATATCCATTTTATATACACAACCAGCAAAACCACATTCATTTCTAATGGCACAACAGCAACCTTAAATTCCAATCAAGTGCAGACATTCACGATCCAAACCCCGCATCAATAATGACTAGTAGCTTTACATTCACGCCCTCCCCCCCCCACACACACACACAAATGAAAAAAAGCACACACCCACACGCACACACACCCACACCCACACACAAAATAATCTTATGACAGCACAAGTTATCTTAAACTATACATGTCATGGCCTACACATATTCATCTATACATAGATAACAGTCAACAACCAATTACATAATACAGTGCAGTAGCAACATTCTTAAAACACATTGATAATAAAATACACAACAAAGGCGCAACTGAGCATGTTGCCTATCTCATAACTAGATTACATTTAAGGGTACCATGACAATGGTTAGAATCATTAAGATAACAAGTTACATGCTATATGACTAAAACAAATTCATTCAATCTACTAATTAAGAATGCCATAGATCAGCAGATTATATCTAAGCAGTCGTGACAATTATGATGTTGAGTGAAATGACTATATATATATCTATATCTATATATATAGACATACCCACACACCAAATACATACACAAACACGCACTAAAAAAAAATTTAAACCATGTTCATTCACAATGTTTACAGTGTTTACAGTAAGATTGTATCCCATATATATATATATATATGGGATACAATCTTACTGTAAACACTGTAAACATTGTGAATGAACATGGTTTAAATTTTTTTTTAGTGCGTGTTTGTGTATGTATTTGGTGTGTGGGTATGTCTATATATATAGATATAGATATATATATAGATATATATGTGTGTGTGTGTGTGTGTGTGTGTGTGTGTGTTTGGGTGCGTGTATGTTTCTGTAGCAAAAATCGAAATGCTCACTTTTGTCACTTGTTAAAATAAATTACGTATTCTGTATTCTAAAAGAAATGACCACAAATTGGAAAGAGAAAAATAGGTGCATTCCATTCCAATAGTTTTCAATACGGTTCTCTCTCTCTCTCTCTCTCTCTCTCTCTCTCTCTCTCTCTCTCTCTCTCTCTCTCTCTCTCTCTATCTATCTCTCTCTCTCTCTCTCTCTCTCTCTCTCTCTCTCTCTCATTCTCTCTCTGTATGTTTGCATGTCTGTTACGTATACAGTACTCAATTTCAAGCCCATGGTCCTGTGCAAACTTAACACGATGCCGCAAAGAATACATTATACACAATTGGTTTTTGTTTGACTCTTTTGGAATTTTAAGTTCCCCTCTTTCCGTGACATATACCTTTAATTCAGGGGCTTTATTTGGAGTAACAAAAGCTTTAATTCAACTAGTGGTGTTCGTAAATTGACTCACTGAGTTTGCTACTCTGTTCTAAGCTTAGACAATAATTGTGTGTGTGAGGATGTGTGTGTATGTGATTTGATTTGATTGCGTCCGCAGATAACAACACAAATAAAAGATAACAACACAAATAAAAGTTGATGCAAAACGGAATTAACATTTACGTAATACATAACAAACGACAACATCTTGATTGATAATCATACTGCAGAATTCAAAAACGAAGAAAAATTAGGAACCTTTCCCATTTTAGCCATATTGGTTCGACGGTATCTCACCGAATGTGCATTTATTGCTGCCGCGAATGGCGAAATGAATGCATTCTGATCGGCTTCAACATTGTTGTTGCAACACAAATCTAGAGCAGGTTTTAAATCAGAAAACTTTTATGTTTAAAAACGGCTGCACAAGAGATGTTTGAGACATGGTCTCATATGAAATACAGTCAAAACATGAAAATATTCGTGCATTTCACGAATGTTTCGTGTTTTGTATTGCTCGCGTTTCCGCAGCTTAACCCAAAAGTCTCCTAGCAGTCAAGTATTATTTTATTCATAACCGGTAAGTACTTTTGTACTTGAAGCGGGAAGGCTACCGGTTCTGGGGTTGTGCAACAACACCCGAGTTGACCTATGAAAAGCGTTGTGAAATGTCTGGGTCAGTTGTATCATTGGCCTACAGAATGTTTTTTTGCATTCTATGCTTGGAACTTTGTCCTTTTATTAGCAAAACAACATAATATAATTCCAAGCATGAAACAAGGCTCATAGCTCAGGGGGTATTTTAGCCAAAATAGGGGGAATTGGGGGATGGGGAATTACAGACATTAAAAAAGCAATGAACGGCACAAAAAAACTGCTCCATAGGCATCACAAGACAAACCTCTGAAATGTCAAACACCCGTTTTAAGTTTTACATTGGTTCAACATGGAAAGAAAAATGTACAGCATCGCATGGTTCACAAACGAAGACAAAAGGGAATGCACAATATATAAATAGTGACATAACTCAAACTCCAATAAAGAGGCTTAAATTTAGCAACCTGTTCTTTGATTCAATATTCGTCCAACCAAGAAATTAGAAGTTTGAAATAAAATTAAAAGAGAACTGTGCGTCACTATTGGAAAAGTGAAAAACAATTATCCCTATAAAACGGCTCAAATCAGACAACCTGCATTTAGATTTAGAGTTCAATAACTGATTTAACTTATAGGCATTCGGGTGATTCCTGAAGTATTGAGGTACTAAAGAAAATCTGTTAACAACCAACACATAATTTGTACATCTAAACAGATAAAGAAATTCATCACCTAGTTCATCCAGATCACACAGAGTGCACAGTCTATCTTCTCTAAATATTCAAATATCTAAGTGATTGAACTGGGAGTTTGTGACAGCTGAGCCTAAATTTCAAGAAGTTTCTTCTCGATAAAGGTGACAAGTAAACTAAATAATCTTCGAAACAGAACGTACTCTTAAAAATTCTATACATAATATAAGCATTATGATCGAATACCTCCTGATGCCAGGTTTGCAAGAACTGGTCTCTCAAGCGTTGTTTGACCATGGTCTTAAAACAATTTAAAGAGTATTTACAGCCATATTACCAAATGAAAGAGAACTAGATATTGCAGCAACGTAAATTAGTTATGTACTCACCACACTATTTCTCTGAGAGATGTATTATTTGATTGTACATGTACAAATAAAAACCCTTAATGTCGGACGACAGAACTCTATTGTTTTATTATAAGTTTACTTTCCAATTAAGGTACAATCCCAAGAAGAAACTTTTAGCTAAAAAAATATATGAATAAATTGTTGTTGCTGCTGCTATCGTTGCAGCTGCTGTTTTTGTTATTTTCCTGATAGACCTTTGTGTACTGAGAACTCCCCATTTCCACACCTCCCACCGTCACTTTCTCCCACGCCACGAAAATAAAAACAACTCCTCTTTACCCCTTTTCGCCACAATAAGAGAGAGTAGGAGAGGCTTGTAGAAGTCTCCAAACATGTTACTACATGTATTAGGCTAGAGAAAGTAAAATGTCATATATTGAAAGCACAATATTTCTCTCTCTCTCTCTCTCTCACTCTCTCTCTCGTGTGAATAATAATAATAATAATAATAATAATAATAATAATAAAAATAATAATAATAATAATAATAATAATAACAATAACAATAACAATAACAATAATAATAATAATAATAATAATAATAATAATAATAATAATAATAATAATAATAATAAAGACCATCCTGCAAGGCACAGTGCAAGGATGTAGAAGAAGAGGGAGACCGAAAAAGAGGTGGGAGGACAAGCTTGACACTGAGCGATACAATCAGGGTTGCTGAGGACAGGGAAAATGGAGTGCGCTGGTTAAACAATCATCTGTGATGCCCCTACGACCTCCGAGTTACGGGATTGGACAGGGGGTAGTATAATAATAATAATAATAATAATAATAATAATAATAATAATAATAATAATAATAATAATAATAATTATAATAAGAATAAGAAGAAGAAGAAGAAGAAGAAGAAGAAGAAGAAGAAGAAGAAGAAGAAGAAGAAGAAGAAGAAGAAGAATGCCTTCTGCTTCTTCTTCTTCTTTTTCTTCTTCTTCTTTTACTGTCCAACTTTCACATTATACATAAAAGCGGAAAAATTGCTTTTGACATTGAGCGCAAACTTTGCATAAAATAGTAAATGAACAAAAATAATAATTTCTATACGTACAACAATCATAGGGCTCATCTGGAAATATTCTCTCTCTCTCTCTCTTTCTTTCTCTCTCTCTCTCTCTCTCTCTCTCTCTCTCTCAAATTATGTAATCAAACCGAAGAAAATGAGTTGCATTTTTTACTCAGTTGTCCCTATTTTGATGATCTACGTAGGGAATGTATTGCCCCAAAATACTTTAGAACCCCAAATGCATTCAGGCTGTCTTTATTGTTGTCATCAAATAATGGAAATGTTGTAAAGAAACTTTGTGTATTTTTGTACAGAGCGTTCAAGGATAGAGAAACTGTTTTGTTGTGATGTATGTAAGCCTATGTTTTGAAGATTTGAGATATTTTACTGTTGTGGTCTAAGTTCTGACTTGACTATTGTTGTATTGTGGTTTTTGTGAATATGTTGCACACACCCATTCTAAGGGGGCTAGGCCATTTTTGAATAAACATTCGTATTCGTATTCTCTCTCTCCATCTCGCCTTTATCCATTCTAACACGTCCACACACACCCACACACCCACATGTGTACATACACACTAAATAATACGTCAATACATGTATAAGTAAATACATAATAAATACACACAACAATAATATAGTGATAATCATGTTTAAATTAACTTTCACACACACACAAACACACACACACACACACACACACACACACACACACACCACATACTCATATACACAATGAAGATATAATGAATACACAGAAAATACCTGATATATACATGCAGAATAATTAACATTCATCAAATTGAACACATCCATGTAGCCTACATGCCACCTGCACTATAAAAATCATCAACTCATTAAAGGTAACGGTAATAAGTATGACTAGAACATCTAAAAGAGTGTATACAATCATCAAAATAAATATAAACGTTAAGTTTTCAGTTAAATATACAAACCGACATGCTTGACTAGGCAACAGATTTAGCGATTGTTAAGGATTGAGATCGTATTAGGGATGAAAGAGTTCTTGTGTAATTTTTTCTTAGCGAACGGCATCCGAAGTCTTCGACCTGACGGCAAGTACTGAAAACAATGATTCAGGCAGTGGCAGGTGTCCTTTTTCCTAGTGGCTGTGGTGTACTGTTCACTCAGCTGTTTCTGTTGGACACCAGTTATTTTGCTCGCCAGGTTCACAATCCTATTCAAGCGTGATTTCTCCCTAACGGCTAGCAGACAAAATCACATTATGATGTTGAAAGTGAGAATGCTTTCTACCAGGCTGCGGTACACCGAACCAAGGACATGACTTCTGCCACCAAAGGCTCTGAGTTTTCGAAGCAAAATATACAGACGCTGATGAATTTTCTTACAGAACGCATCTGCGTTAACCTGGAATGCTAATTTTCATCAATAACAGTGCCGAGATATTTAAAATTGCTGATCATTCTACCGCCTCTTCTTCTTTATTAGTAATGGCATCTGTTCTGGATTTACGTGCTGGTATCAGGTATTTAAGGTTGTCGGTGTCATCTCCAGTTGTCCGGTCCTGATTTGGCTCGGAAGAGTCCGCTGGACCTAAAGCAACAATAAATCAATCAATCTCCAGTTGTGTTTCATGGCAATGTTGTGCCACGGACGCTGCGCAACCAAGCTCAACTGACATATGACATTATAATTGAATAAGAAAACATAAGACCCCGTCGGCTTTTTATTGCTTCACTGGTTTTATCGGTCCTGAAGGGATTTTATTATATTGTAAAGCTTGGGACTGTTTTTGTTGGCCCTCTCTGGCTGCCCGCTTGGGCCATTCTGGCTCCTTATGACGTTCACTCCCCTTCCTCCTGAGATAGGCTTTGTGCCCTTCCCCTCCCTTTTGGCATACCCTATTTAGACATAGTTTGTTCATCATTAACTCACAAGAAAATTGTACCATTTACCATTTAAGTAAAAGTCACAATATGCTGCGCGCTTCTTCACATTCACCTAATCCATCTAGTTTTATAATAGTTCTTCATTCATAATGTTTTCATTTACATCTTGTAGTTTTATTTTCAAAATGTGTATGTGTGTGCGTGTGTGTCTTGCAAATTTTTTTTAATGTAACCAAAAAAAATTTTAAACAGCGGACAGTAGTTATGTTATGGCTTGAGAGGTTTCCTCAAGTTCAAAGCACAGTTCACGGACAGGACGACCGTAACTAGTGTCAATGACTTGCACAATCGGTACTTTGTGTGAGCACTTGTAATTTGGAAGTCTAAGTTAGAACAAACATGATTAGCGTGATGTTTAAATGTCGTTGGCATAATTTTTTTTAAATCACTGTCAGCTTAAAATGCCGCGATTTGAAGGCTTTGTTTACTATTGGCCCAAACGGGGTTACCCTAAAATTCGCATTGTTATTGCATTGAATAACGATAAAGTGGGCTTTCGTTGGTGCTCAAACCCAACCTCTAAAGTTTGAATTTTCCAATTCGGATCTGACAGGAAGTGATTTCCCTTGTTTAACAGTACATCAACACCATAGTCCTGTGGCCTTTGACCCTATTTTTGAGTGAACCACTTGTCTTGAGTAGTGAGCGTTTTGTGTCTGGGATAGGGTATTTTATTTACCTTAAACGAAAAAAAACTTATGAGCAATGTTTTAAGGGGGTTCATTCTCTTACAGGCTTTTGTAGATTCTATTTTTGGTCAAGAATGTTGGTTATCTGTTGCTATTAATAGGCACAAAACCCCGAAAATGACGTAAATTCCTATATTCTAACATAACTAGTAAATGACGTTTAAAAAAAAGAAGTTCTTGTTCATTATGTAGAATTCTTGCCGTCAGTCAGAGATATAAGCCTATTTAAAATGATGCACATGCTTCCTATGTAAAAAAAATGGCGACAAAGCGAAGCAGAAGTCAACTCATTCTAAAAGATAAAATTAAAATAATATCTCATGATGAATCGCATCCTCACACAAAGAAAGGTTGAGATAGCCAAAGAATTTGACTTATCACCATCAACCGTATTATATTCATTTTACAAATGTTACATGTAGGTTAGATTGGGTAGAATTACAATTTAATTTCGTTTACTTGGTTAAGTGGTATCTTTGTCAAGTGCCTATATTAATTTTACTAGGTCAGACATTTTAAGAGCAGCTGGGATTCGGACTCAAAACCATTTTTAATAGGAACATAATTGACTTGAGTTAATCTGTGGAAAGGCAAAATCATTTCTTTGTTCTGTGTTAATTTTACATGTATCAGGTAAGACTCGGTAGAACCACTATTTAATTTAATTTACTATCTTTGTCAAGTCCCTACAGTAAGTGTTCAGGTATATTTTAAGAGCAGCCGGGATTGAGACCAAAGCCTTTGTCAATAGAAACATATTATGCGCAGGAAATACCAGAATAAATGAATGGATTTTAAAAAAAAATCCTCTACCCAAGTAAGTTGTGACAGCAATAAGGGATTAAGCAGGCGCTGCAAGTTTTATGGAAATATATATGTTTGAAATAATTATGAAGATTATGTCTGTGTAGAGAAACTTATTTAGCACATAGAGCAAGAGCAAGAGCGAGAGACATGAGCGAGAGAGACAGAGCATCGTGAGCTCGTGCGTCTGCAGTATGCGCTCGGAGAGGTGTGCGCCGGGTTGCGCGCACGCAAAGAGATTTAAAAAAAAAGAAAGAAAGAAAGCTGAATGTGTCTTCTGTGCAGTTGAATGTGTTGTTTTAATCGTTTTGTTTTTAAAGAAAAGAAATACAGCTGTTCGCTGTTTTCAAGTTGTAAATCAGTATAACCTGATATGTGAGATGGAATATTCAACAATCTCTCTCTCTCTCTCTCTCTCTCTCTCTCTCTCTCTCTCTCTCTCTCTCTCTCTCTCTCTCTCTCTCTCTCTCTCTCTCTCTCTCTCTCTCTCTCTCTCTCTCTCTCTCATGCACACACTATATTTAACAATATTTTCTATCACACACACAGACACAAACACTCAACTCTCTCTCTCTCTCCCTCTCTCTCTCTCTTTCTCTCTCTTTCGTGTATAACTTTCACCTCGATCGCCTTCATGTGCCATGATATGGCGAACACGCTTTTAAAATCAACCCTACTGCACAAATCATGACGAGAATACAATTTCGTTTGTTCTAGGCTATATATTGACTCATTTTAAAGACACGACGGATGTAACGAATACAAACACAACATTCGGCCATTAACCGTCGTCTGGGGCTAAAACGAACTTCGGCTATAACGAAGGAAAAATGTTTTCCCCTGGACTTCGTTCTAAGCGTGTTCGACTGTACAACTCTCGTTAGCCCCTTGACAACCACTTCATACTCTGTGCAACTGCAATCATTTGGTACTGTGCACTTTCAAGACTTAGCAGTATCAGACCATATTCATGGTGCAGGGTTACGCTTACTTTGTATCCGTCGGTGTGGTACATAGACACGGTACATTAAATACGGTCAAGGACCTTAAGGTTCCTTGTTCATCATCATCATCATCATCATCATCATCATCATCATCATCATCATCATCATCATCATCATCATCTCAACAGCATCATCATCAGCAGCATCGTCGTTAATCATCATTATTGTTTGAATGGTGTGTGTGTGCGTGTGTGTATGGGTGTGTGTGTGTGGGGGTGTGTGTGTGTGGCTAGGGAGAAACGATGTTACTCTAACATACACATGAAACTCTACGTACTTTCTTTTGACGGCCCCGTTATTTTGACGTCAAAATAGTGTTCCGGTAGGGTTAGGGCTGTGTTAGGCTTAGGGTTAGGTTGCTCGGAAGAATCCGCTGGACCTAAAGCAATAACCATGTAATGTAATGTAGGGTTAGGTTAAGGGTTTGGGTTTGGGTTTGGATTAGGGTTTTATGGATAGCTTCAAAAAATGGCAAAATGGCAAAATAATGTCAAAATAATGGTAAGTGTGTCAAAATAATGTATGGAGAGTTTCACGACTGTGTGTGTGTGAGTGTGTCCGAGCAACAAATTAATTAGGTAAGGTAAGGTAAAGGTAGTCCCATAGCCTTGTGGCCGTAGGGGACCGTGATGTTTGAGATCACACTTATCTTGGGCCAGCGTAATGAGGGTGATGCCCATCTCTCTCCCTCGCTGCTTTACCTTCCCCACCCTTAAGAGAGTAGGTACTCAGTCACAGTTGAGTCAACTGGGGGCGTTGCTATTTGTCGCTTCACGTTTTGCGGTCACCCATCCAAGTGCTAACCGCACTGGACGGTGCTTAACTTGCGACACAGTAGCGAGTGCTCCAACCACTGCGCTATCCGACACAACAAATTGGTTAGTGCACGGCAAACACTCTGAGTGCGTGTGCTCTTCTTGACCCGCCTTCCTATTCAAAT
Source organism: Oncomelania hupensis (assembly GCA_036898135.1). Lineage (NCBI taxonomy): Eukaryota > Metazoa > Mollusca > Gastropoda > Littorinimorpha > Pomatiopsidae > Oncomelania > Oncomelania hupensis. The sequence continues at coordinate 76,714,463 of CM072512.1, read as the reverse complement.
ATGCGGCGTAATAATGAACCAACCTTTTGACTGTGGAGTAGTTTAGGCAACTTACAGTTAAACTGTGGAGTTGGCATTCGCCCAGTTTCAGGTTTGTCTCTCTACGAGGCTCAGCTACGCAGAGTGGGATACAGATCTACATTATTGTGTAGCAAGTCCTTTTGCACTATCGGCAATATTATACAACGGTATAGGCCTATCACTTGTCCAAACCCCAGATAGCTGATCCAAGATTACTATTGTTGTTGTAAACATCAATCACTAAAAAAATTAAACAAACGAATAATACATTTTACAACAACAACATGTATTCAACCCTAACAATAGCCTTAATTCCTCCAGCAGTACGCCGTACAGAACGCCTATTCATCTTCTATTATTGCCTTTAGCTAGGGTCAAAGAGGTCAATTTGACTACTGCAGAACATCATTAAACCCCTGAAGTGAAGAAATAAATCTAAAATAAGTTACTTATTGTAGATTTATTTTTTGTGATTTCTATAAAAGACGCAAGGGCAAGCAGTACGTTGGCAGACAAACTTAAAGTAGACTACATTAACTTGGCTTCACTTCAGGGGTTTAATGACCTTCATGTCTTAGTGTTCATGCGACGTATTTATATTCACATGCTTCATCGTGTGTTTTGCTTGTGTTATTGTCTTTGTGTTGTTGATTGGAAATTGTCACACCGCACATTAAATTTCTTTGCAATTTATGGGGATGATAAACATATCTTGAATCGTGTGCTTAGTATCTTACCCCAAACAGATATCTAAGAACTAAAGGGTATTGAGAACGTGTGCTAAAAGAAAAGTATATGGCCAAGGAAACATAACTTATCAGCAATTTTCTAACAACTTATATCAGTTATTGTAGATTCCCTTCCCCCTTCCTCCCCATTTCATTCTCTCTCTTCATTAACACATCCATTATCCTTTCACCGTAAGAAGGCAAGACTTTAAATACGTAAATATTGAATGTGTTTGGCTAGAGCTGAAGCATGCGGCCACAACCTGCCTTATCATGTGTGTATCGTGTACAGGAATACAGCTACCACTGCTGACTGGTTTGATTACTTCCCAGACATGATGGACCATATTTATAAATCTAAGCCTAACGCCGATGTACTCATTCTTGGTGATTTTAACTGTGACGGTGGATCTATTGTTACTGGGCTCTGCACAATGGAATGATATTACCCACTCGTCTTTGTCTGTGGAGATCGGCTAGTGTAATCACCCTATGACTAATCTTAATACATTTATATGCTTAGCTCGGTCCGTGTGCGGATAGGGTTATAGAGATAAGGAGAAAATGGTAAAAGATTCACTGACACACTAGCTCTCACACGGCTATGAAACAAAGGTAGTCCAGCCACTTGTTAACAGTAAATATCACACATTTATTTCCTCTACTCTATACAAAATCTTCTAATCTCTACACTAACTTAATGTCCACATTTCATTTCGCGTAGTTTGCTCATTGATGGGTCTATGCAGCTACTGCTCTCGATGTTTGTTACTGTCTCATCATTGGGCTATGAGTTCTTTCTGTCCTATTATTCGTTTTTCTGGACGAGTAGACTATCGCAGATGAGTGTTTGTGCCCGGTTTCGGAGGACTTAACTTTAACGACGATGTGCGGTGTTGTTGTCTCTTCTTCTTGGTAATTGACTACTGAGCTAGTGGAGCCCAATGCTCTCGCTGGTCAGGGTTGCAGGTCACGTGTCAGGGTTGCCTCTCTGTGAGATTTCTTCCCTTCCGTGGACCAAGATGCCTGCTCGTCTGTAACATATGAGACGAATTTCTGCAACGCCTTGTTTACAAAGGTTGTGCATGTCGCAAGATGACTAGTTTTACCCTGCTTACTTTACTATTTAGCCTTGTTTAGTCACTGTAATCTTAGAATGTTAATGTTAGGCTGAAGCAGACGATGGAAGTAATCAAGCGTAGCAATGATATACTGCCGTTTACACACAGTGGTAGTTGACGGTAGAGCGCAGGCAATGACATCATCGTAGCTACGTTAGGCGAGTCGATTATCAGCCAATGAGAACACAGTTTAGAATGGAATCAACCAGGTCTGGCTGATTCAAATAGAGAGATAGAACGGCATTCGAGAGGAAAACGAGGAGCAGTAAACACCTACACAGTTAGCAGTAAGATCTCTCCTGAATAGACCAGGAAGCACGACTTGAGAATCTTGGAATTCGATCAAGTAGCCACGGGCCTGACTTTGTCAAACAGGTAAATGAACATACTTCTGTTTCATCGTGATTGTCGCGCCCCACGGGTTTAAGAGTTAACGTAGGACCCGTTCTTTCACGCAAAGGACATCAGGAACTCCGAGAAAGTTTAAAGATTTGACACGAACACAATACTAGATGCTAAACAAACTTTACTTATGAACAGACAATCATTCATTCACTAAATATTGGACAACATACAAAGTGAAAATGAAGGTGATGTAATTGCTGACCATGATGATGATGATGATGATGATGATGATGATGATGATGATGATGATGATGATGATGATGATGATGATGATGATGATGATGATGATCGTTTCGTCGTAGGCCTTAGTTCTCCTGCACGCCCCTACAAAGGGTTAGAACTCTCTTCTCTCTCTCTCTCTCTCAAAGTAACTACTGCGTTGTTGGCTTCTTGTCGACGTAGACCACCGATGAAGCACGATGAATACTACGATGACATTTAACATGAGGTGGCGACGTCGATGATGTAGGCGAAAAGGGATGACGATCCTTTCCTCAGCTCTCCTCCCCGTAAGCGTTAGTGGACCACCAGTGGAGTATCAACGATGTGTAGCTGAAGCAGGCGTTGCAGATTCAGTTTCGTTAACATCGCATGAGATATCAACGACTACGACGCGATGTCCAGGCTCTCGACGTCACGTGATCTCGCCCGACCTCTACCCCCAATGGCTTGGAGACGACTGTTCTTGAGGATATTTGTTTGGGAAAATGCGGAAAGGGTCATTAGTCCATTAAAATGTTGGGTATTGGGTACATAGGGTGAAATGGGAAAAGGGACACGAAGAAAATCTCCACTTGTACATCCGCCACACCCTTGTGTCCATCAGCGCCCCGCCGCTGGACAGAAATATAGACACAGGCCTACATGGCCACTATTAGAGATAGCGTCAACGAGTGATTCATATGGTTTTTCTCATAATTATGTCCAATTTAGGTTTAAAATGCGAGACATGAAATAATGAATTCAAATTAACTAGATGACTGAAGCGATTTCGATGAATGCAACTACAATTAATTCCACTACCTTCCACCTCACCCCTCCTCTTTCTTTCTTACTCCGTTATGCACACATCGAGACAAACAAACATTTCATACTCACAAGGAATAAGAACTTCCCCTGGTGACTTGTTAATCCAAACTATTTCTAGACTTAACGTCTACACAACAATCTGTTGAACAAAATCTGGGCACCAATCTTGGTCGCCACTTCTACGAACATCAAGGCGATGTTACTTATTGAGATCTCAAAACGCATCTAAAGTCTTACTGCTAATACTATTATAGATTTCCGAACCGTATAAGAACATCTAATCAGATTCATACACAACACCAACGAACTGCACGTGCAAACCGAAACTAATAACGCTACTTGCACCAGAAAAAATAATTAGCTATAAAACAATTAATCCACACCACAGGCACCCGAAATGAGAAATTAATACGAGTCCGCGACACACCCCCTTACTAAGTTAAAACTTCTAGTTTTATCTGACTGAATGGGAGCGGGATCAAAACAAATTTCTCAGCGTGTGATAGCTTTACGTGCCTAGCACAATATCCTAAGACATTCTGCTTAAGTAATCAGCTCCTACGTTTTCTTTGCCTGGGATCACTCTCACATGGAATGAATATTTTTGAAGCCTAAGAGCCCAGCGGGTCAAACGTCCACTTGTTGTCTTCGCATGCTCCAAGTGCTGCAGAGGCTGGTGATCAGTCTCGAGGATAAAAGACCTTCCATATAGGTAAGGGTCGAACTTTTCGATGCCCCAGACAATCCCAAGGCACTCTTTCTCATCCTATCCTATATTATCCTGTCCCATAACCCGAAGGTCGTAGGGGCACCACAGATGATCGCTTAACCAGCATACTCCATCTTTCTCTGTCCTCAGCAGCCCTCATGGCTTCGCTCAGTGTCAAACCAGTCCATTCTCGAATGTTGTCCTCCCACCTCTTTTTCGGTCTCCCCCTTCTTCTACCTCCTTGCACTGTGCCTTGCAGAATGGTCTTTGCAAGGCCTGATGATCTGGTGACGTGGCCATACCATCGGAGTTTCCGTTTCTTCACCACTGTGAGCAGGTCATCGTGTTGTCCAATGGCTTGTGTGATGGTCTGTCGGACTTCAACGTTGGTGATGTGTTGGGTATAGGAAATGCACAGAAGTCTTCTGTAGCACCTCATCTCCATGCTTTGTATTCTTCGTTGGAGATCTGCTGTGAGGGTCCATGCTTCGCAAGCATATAGGAAGATGGAGATGACCAGAGAGCGCAGCAGTCTTACTTTGGAATGTAGACTGATGGTTCTGTCTTTCCAAATGGGCTTCAACCTTGTCAGGGCAGCAGTTGTTTGTGCGATCCTGGAGAGGACTTCCTGTCGAGACCCATTGTCTGACACAATGGCTCCTAAATATTTGAAGCTGTGCACTGTGTTGAGGGATTGGCCTTGTACTTTGATGTCCGTGTTGATGCCATTGGTGTTGTTGGTCATCATTTTGGTCTTCTCCGCACTTATTTCCATTCCATAAGCTCTGGAGGTGGTGTCAAGCCTCTGTACAAGCTGTTCAAGTTCTTGTTCCTCTCCAGCCAATCCATCAATATCATCCGCAAAACGAAGATTGGAGATTGCTCTGCCCCCTATACTGACTGTGCCTTCGTGATCTGCAAGAGCATCTGACATGATGCGCTCTAGGAAGATGTTGAAGAGTGTTGGAGAGAGTAGGCATCCTTGACGCACACCGATTGTTGTTCTGAACCAGTTCCCGATGACGCTGTTATGGAGGACTGCACTGGTAGCCTTGTCATACAGGCTTTTGATGACTTCTATAATTTTAGGGCTGATGTTGTACACTTTCATGGTTGCCCATAGAGCTGCATGCCAGACTCGGTCAAATGCCTTCTTGAAGTCTATGAACACATGATATAGATGTTGTTGGTGCTGTAGGTATTTCTCACAGATTATTCTGAGGTTGAAAATCTGTTCAGTGGTACTTCGCCCTGCCATGAATCCTGCTTGTTCTTCAGCTATGATTTGTTCAGCTTGTGGTTTCAACCTGTTGAGTATTATTTTCAGGAGGACCTTGCTGGGATGGCTGATGAGGCTGATGGTGCGGTAATTTTCACACTCCTGAAGGTTACCTTTTTTGGGAAGAGTGATGACAAGCGACTGGGTCCATGGTGTAGGCCATTCCCCACTCTGCCAGATCTTGTTGCAGATAATGGTGAGAGCATCAGTCATCGCTTCTCCTCCTGCTTGTAGCAGTTCCGCTGGTATGTTGTCCACTCCCGCTGACTTCCCTTTCTTCAGCGATTGCACTGCTGCCTCAACTTCTTCCCGGAGAATTGGGAGGATTTCTTCTTCTTCTCTGCTCTCGGGACATGCTAGAACTGATGGGTCTCCATTTGGTGTATGGTTGTAAAGGTCAGAGCAGTACTCTGTCCATCTGTCCAAGACTTCTTGTTCTTCTGTAAGGCAAATGCCAGACTTGCTTTGGATAGTGGAGACTTTGGGCTGTTTAACACTTGTCAGCCGCTTCACAGTCTGGTAGGCCTTCTTGCTGTTGTTCTTGTTCAGATTGTTCTCTATTTCCTGGCATTTATCTTCTATCCAGTTCTCCTTTGCTGTGCGCATGCCTTTTCGGATGTCATTGTTGATTTTTCGGTAGACATCAGCTCCCTGTGAGGTGTTCTTTTTCTTTTTTAACTCTCTTCGTTTATCACACAGATCCAAAAGTTCAGGTGTGATCCACGGCTTCTTCTTTGGTCGGTGCTTGCCAAGGATCTCAGTGGCGGCATCTGTTACAGCTGAGTTGAAGGTATTGGTCATGGTGTTGACATCTACTTCGCCTGCCCCCAAAATAAGCAGTGGTGCAAATTTCCCTCCAATTGTGGCCTGAAATATTTTTGCCACCTCCGGGTCTTGCAGTTTGTCCAGGTCGAACTTCAGCCTAGTGCACTTTGCTGTATTTACTCTCTTCAAATGGAGCCGGAAAGACATCATCACGAGATCGTGGTCACTTCCAATGTCTGCTCCTGATGCTTGATCTGAAGCGTTTCTTGACCATGATGTAGTCGATCTGGTTGTGATGTTCCCCGCCGGGACTGTGCCATGTCCATCGTCTGGATTTTTTGTGGAGACCAAGCGTGTTTGCCAGTACCAGATTGTTGTATCTGGCAAACTCCAATAGCCTCAGACCCCTGTCATTTGTCTCGTTGTTGCAGTGGGGTCCGCATGTGTCTCCCCAGTTGTGGTGCGCATCTTGGCCAACCTTGGCATTCCAGTCGCCTTGCACTATGACTATGTCCTTCTTCGGCACTTGGTCAAGGACCGCCTGTATATTTTCATAAAAATCCTCCACTTCGCTGTCTTCATAGTCTGATGTTGGGGCATAGGCCTGGATGATGGTAATGTTGAAAGGGGTTGCTCTCAGACGGATGGTAATGAGTCTACTGGAGACTGGGCGGCAACCCATGACAGTGGCTAGAATGTTCTTGTGGACCAAGAATCCAACGCCGTGTTCGTGCCTGTCATCTCTACCGCTGAAATAGAGCTTGTGGCCTTTGTCAGTCGTTGTTTCACCTAGGCCTTTCCAGCGCAGTTCGCTGATACCTAGAACGTTCCATCGATAGTGGTCCAGCTCGTGGGCCAGTTCTTCTAATTTTCCTTCCGCAGTTAGGGTCCTGACATTCCAGGTTCCTATGACGATGTTGTTTCTCGTGCGGATCTTGCTAGTTTGTCCATCAGTAGCATACTTTTTACCTCCGTCCTGGTGGCCAACGGAAGGCGCGGTCCTTGTGTAGCCGGGCGACGACCGATCCGGCATGGAATTAGTGGATAGCCTCATCATGTGTTGTGTCTTGGGCAAAAAAGACCTGGCAGGGCCCAATCCTCTCCAGGCTGTTGGCCACAGCCGAAATCCACGAATACAGTGTGGCTCGCCTTGGCCCTGAGCACGTGGTCGTTGAACCTGTAGTAACGTGAGGTTCCTCCGCCCTGGCCGGTGACTTCTGTGTAGAAGACTTTCGCCCAGTGATGCCGTGCTAACATCACCCCTGTTAGTCGCCTCTTACGACACGCCGGGAAACGTTGGGTCTATTCTATTTGCCCGAACCCACAGAGCCCACAGTGCATAATTGCACTCCGCCGGGAGCAATTTCCGACTGGCGTATGCGATGGGTTGGAGGCCTTGTCCCTGATCCTGTAGCAGCACAGCTCCCAACCCTTTCTCCGAAGCGTCAGTCCGCAGCACATAGGGCAAATCAGACTGAGGAAGGCACACAACCGGCCCGCTGCAAAGTCGAGATTTTAGTGTCTGAAAGGCGACTTCACAATCATCATTCCATTTAAGTTTGGTCGGCTGGGAACCCCTCGTCTGGTTCGTCAAAGGCAGCGCTATCATGGAGAAATTCGGCACAAAACGGCGGTAGTAACTTGCCAGCCCTAAAAATGCACGCAGTTCTTTCTTTGTGGACGGGCGAACTGCCTCCTGGATTTTGTTTACTTTGTCAGACGTTGCACATCTTTCCACTGCCAATCCGATGTCCCAAGTATTCGAGTTCTTTAAACCCAAGGAAACATTTCGATGGTCTGGCCGCTAACTGGACCTCACGCAACCTTTTAAACAGACTACGAAGAGACTCCAGGTGCGCTTGTCTGGTTTCTGATGCAATCAAAACATCATCGATGAAGTTTTCTATGTCTGGGTCCTTGAGAGGCAACAGTAACTTCCGCATCATCCGACTGAAAACGGCGCCTGCTGTTTTTAATCCAAAAGGCATCACGAGCCATTGGAATTGTCCGTCTGGAGTCGTAAAAGCAGTTTTGGGACGATCTTCTGTTTTCATCGGCACTTGCCAGTACCCCTTTGACAAATCCACTTTGCTCAAAAATCTCGCTTTCCCCACCTTAGCAAAAAGATAATCTACATCAGGCATGGGTTCTGCATCAAACTGAACCTGTTTGTTTAAGCGCCTGAAATCTACGCAGAACCTAACCTTTCCATCTGGCTTCTTGACCAGGACAATTGGTGAGGAATATGGAGACGCAGTTCTCTCAATCACTCCCATCTTGAGCATACTCTCTACTTCTTCTTTGATGATGTCTCGCATGGCGTGGGGGAGAGGATACTGTGGCGTTCTAACTGGTTTGTCTGAAAGCACCACGATTTCACACTCGTCCAAACTAGTTCGCAGTGGCACGTCCGTCAAAATATCCTGAAATTCCTGACACATTTCTCGAAGATCGTGGTGAATTTCTGGGTTCTCAGGATCCATTTTAACATCATCAGGTCCCTCCTGAGCGGCGAGTGGTAACAACAATATATCTGCTGATGTGCAAGTAACTTCTTCGGGTTCTTCGTCTACTACTACTGTCGCAACAGGCGCAACGTCAGGTTCTGTCCTCTCAAAATACTTCTTCAGTAAATTGATGTGATACAACTTTTCCTTCTGACCAACCCGGATTCGGAAGTCATTCAACCCCTTCTTCGCCATGACCTCGAATGGTCCCTGCCAAGACATCTGCAGTTTATTTTGCTTCCCTGGTAGCAGCAACAAAACTTTCTGACCAATGTCAAAACTTCTTTGTCTGGCTTTCTTGTCGAATAACCTTTTGTGATGAACGGCAGCTTTGCCTAGGGCCTCACGAGCAATCTCACAAGTGGCTTCAATTCTGTTTCTTAGGTCCACCACGTACTCCGATGCATTGCGTACTTCTTCATTCTCAATCTCTCTAGTCCAAAGCTGTTTCAACACTCGGAGAGGCCCCCGGACTGTCCTTCCGTATAGGAGTTCAAATGGTGAAAATCCCAAAGACTCTTGGGGAACTTCTCTATAGGCAAATAGCAAGGCAGGGATATACCGATCCCATGATTTTGGTTTTTCATGACAGAGTTTCTTCAACATGTTCTTCAGAGTGGCGTTAAACCGCTCGACCAACCCATTGCATTGGGCGTGGTAAGGGGTGGTAGAAATTCCTTGCACGGACAACAGCCTCTGAACTTCTTTCATCACTCCACTGACAAATTGCGTTCCTCTATCTGACAACACTTCTCCGGGGACTCCCAACCGCGTCCACATCTCCCATAACGCCTCAGCTACGGTTTCTGCATCAATGTTGCGCAACGGGACGGCTTCAGGATAACGGGTAGCATAATCGATCATTACAAGAATATATCGATAACCTCTGTCGGAAGCCGGTAGAATGGGTCCTACCAAATCCACTGCTACGCGCTGAAACGGTTCATCTATGAGTGGCATTTTCTCCATGGGAGCCTTCTTCACCATACCACGCGGGGCTGTTCTCTGACATACATCACATGATGAACAGTACCTTCTTACCTCGGAACACATTCCAGGCCAATAGAAGGAGCCCCATATCCGCTCTCTTGTCCGTTTTGCGCCCATATGTCCGGCCATCGCCGAGTCGTGAGCCAACCGCATCACCTCGGCTCGAAGAGATTTAGGTACCACAAGCTGACTGTAGGTACCAGTGGGTCCTGAATACCCTCTGTACAAGAGCGACTTTCTCCATTCAAAGTGGACCGTACACATTCTTATTTTAAACTCTTGGCCAGTGTCGGCGTTTTATCTAACTTTCTTCAAGCTGGCATCTTCCTTCTGCAACCGAGCAACTTCTCCTGGCTGAACTTCTCCTATCATCGAACGCGATACCGGAAGCAGTTTGACATGCTCCTTTCCCCTCTTTGCCTGAGACCGAGTCTCCACCGCACCAACTTCCGCACTAACGCCATACACAGGGAGCTTCAATTCCAGTCCTGATTCCAACTCCACATAATTTCCGATAAGTACGGGTACTAAAGGATTTCTCATCAGAACTGCCAGTCCTTTCCCTGAGAAGAATGGAGAATTCAGATCAACAAAAGCGGTGTCACAAAGCTCCTGGTACCCGGTAGATGCTAGAGTGAGGCGTTTCTTTCGTCCCGTATATGTGTCTGCCGCCACCAACGCCTGGTCGACAATGAGAACGTCGGATCCCGTGTCACGCAAAGCATCCACGTTTACACCATCCAGTTGAACCTTGCAATGTGGGTCAAATTCCTTCTGGCTACAATGGACACACAGAGAAGGGATAGTGGTACTCTCAGCCTTTTTGGTCGAACTAAGCACAGCTGCACTTCTTTTGGGGCAATTCATCTGTACATGTCCCGGCTTGCCACACTTAAAACAAAGCCGTTTTTCTTTTGCCTCCCTCAAATCTGATCCCGGTTCACGCGGAGGTCTCTGATCCCTATTCGTCAATTGAGCACCTTGTGAAGTTTTACCCCTTGGACTAGCAGGACCATGTCCTAACGGTTTCTTTGTTGCTTTTGTGGCTTCCACCACGATGTCGGCGGCTTCAGCGGCTTGTTTCACATCAACAGGGCGACGTTCGCGGACCCTGATAGCAAGATCAGATGACAACGTCTCCATAAACTGCTCTTGCAGAAACATATCTTTTAAGTCATCAGCCTTGTTCTCATCTTTTGCAGCAAGACACATCCACTTGCTGAAATAAGTTCCCATTCTCACCGTGAATTGAGTGAATGTTTCTCCTGTCTCCTTCCGAGCATTCCTAAATTTTTGTCGGTACCCCTCGGCTGTCAGATTGAAACGTTTCAAAAGTGCAACACGTAACAGATCGAAGTCGGCAGCCTCTTCTTTGGCCAGTGCGAAAAACAAAGTGCGAGCTGTCCCTTGGAGGTAAGGCAGAAGATAACTGGACCACGCATCTCTCCTCCAGCCTTGGATCTCTGCGAGTCTTTGAAACTGCTCTAAGTAATCGTCTATATTGTCTTTGTTTTCATCAAAAGACATGATTTGTAGGCCTGTTATTTGTTGTTCTTTCCTCTTATGCTCCTCCTTTTCCCTTTCCTCCCGCTTACTACTCATCTCTAACTGTCTTTCAGTTAACCGCTTCTGTTCTTCGCGCCATTCAACGTCGGCGTTTCGTCTATCTTCCTCCCTCTGAAGTAGCAAAGCCCACCTTTTCTGATCATCCTGACGCTGTCTCTCCTCCCTTTCCTCATGTCGACGTCTTTCTTCCTGTTGGAACGTCATGAATTGGACGAGCAACGTCGTAGGGTCGGGAGACGGATTGGGTTGTGGTGGAGATAACCTACTGGAGTCATATACAGGAGAAGCATCTTCATCATGGTCCAAGCTCTTTAATTTCAGTGGTTTACCCCTGCCCCTTCCTCCACTGGTAAAACGAGGCGATTTCCCTCTATCGTCTGGTGTTGCAACACCTCCCGACGCCCCCTCAGCATACACAATCGGTCCTTTCTTTGCCGTCAGCTTCGAACGTGTATCCATATCTGCCAAAGCATACAACAGATGAAAATGCAAAAAACTAAAGTTATTAATCTAAAATTTAAACTAACAGTAGACTGTAAATGTTATACCAACCCTATCTTGGCTTTGATGCTAACACCGTACAGCCCTCAAACCCTGAATCTAATTTAACTTCAGTCCTTTTCTCCACTGTTAAACACTCAGACAAACGAACAATAGACGCTAGACACCCACCCCCGAAAATACCTCAAGAGTTCCTGAGCGAAATGTTATTTTCATTACCCTGCATCTCCACCATTGTCGCGCCCCACGGGTTTAAGAGTTAACGTAGGACCCGTTCTTTCACGCAAAGAACATCAGGAACTCCGAGAAAGTTTAAAGATTTGACACGAACACAATACTAGATGCTAAACAAACTTTACTTATGAACAGACAATCATTCATTCACTAAATATTGGACAACATACAAAGTGAAAATGAAGGTGATGTAATTGCTGACCATGATGATGATGATGATGATGATCGTTTCGTCGTAGGCCTTAGTTCTCCTGCACGCCCCTACAAAGGGTTAGAACTCTCTTCTCTCTCTCTCTCAAAGTAACTACTGCGTTGTTGGCTTCTTGTCGACGTAGACCACCGATGAAGCACGATGAATACTACGATGACATTTAACATGAAGTGGCGACGTCGATGATGTAGGCGAAAAGGGATGACGATCCTTTCCTCAGCTCTCCTCCCCGTAAGCGTTAGTGGACCACCAGTGGAGTATCAACGATGTGTAGCTGAAGCAGGCGTTGCAGATTCAGTTTCGTTAACATCGCATGAGATATCAACGACTACGACGCGATGTCCAGGCTCTCGACGTCACGTGATCTCGCCCGACCTCTACCCCCAATGGCTTGGAGACGACTGTTCTTGAGGATATTTGTTTGGGAAAATGCGGAAAGGGTCATTAGTCCATTAAAATGTTGGGTATTGGGTACATAGGGTGAAATGGGAAAAGGGACACGAAGAAAATCTCCACTTGTACATCCGCCACACCCTTGTGTCCATCAGCGCCCCGCCGCTGGACAGAAATATAGACACAGGCCTACATGGCCACTATTAGAGATAGCGTCAACGAGTGATTCATATGGTTTTTCTCATAATTATGTCCAATTTAGGTTTAAAATGCGAGACATGAAATAATGAATTCAAATTAACTAGATGACTGAAGCGATTTCGATGAATGCAACTACAATTAATTCCACTACCTTCCACCTCACCCCTCCTCTTTCTTTCTTACTCCGTTATGCACACATCGAGACAAACAAACATTTCATACTCACAAGGAATAAGAACTTCCCCTGGTGACTTGTTAATCCAAACTATTTCTAGACTTAACGTCTACACAACAATCTGTTGAACAAAATCTGGGCACCAATCTTGGTCGCCACTTCTACGAACATCAAGGCGATGTTACTTATTGAGATCTCAAAACGCATCTAAAGTCTTACTGCTAATACTATTATAGATTTCCGAACCGTATAAGAACATCTAATCAGACTCATACACAACACCAACGAACTGCACGTGCAAACCGAAACTAATAACGCTACTTGCACCAAAAAAAATAATTAGCTATAAAACAATTAATCCACACCACAGGCACCCGAAATGAGAAAATAATACGAGTCCGCGACAGTGATATATTTATATTATTGTTGAATTATGGTTGTTGAATTTGCTATGCATAGAATTGAATTGTTCGTCCAACGTTGCGTGACCATGTGGCGAAACACGACCGGTTTGGACGCCATGTTGTATACCTGACGGAACCACTGTTGTTGAACCTATATGTATGTTTGCAGACCAGTGGCTGTACCAGTGAATGTTTATAATATTATTAATTCTGTATGTGTATAGTTAGCCACGATTTATATTTATGTATGTATAGGAAATTAGAGTTGAGATTCCAGTGGACCACGGACGTAGCAGAATGTTCGTCGCTTATGTATAGAGATGTGGAGCTATCACCGAGGGCTACTTTGGCTTTCAGTGAGACGCTCTGCACAGACCTATTACTCAGGGTTGTGCAAAATTTCGTCTCTTATATTACAGACGAGCAGGCGAGATATCCCGTGCGCCCAACTCCACAAAAAAGACGAGTTGGCTGTTTAGCCTCTACAGCACAAGACTGAGAGAGCTCCCCTGGAAAACACTCTCCAAGACAACACAGCTTGTCAAGGAACCAAACTACACGACGATCCAGCGTGTACCAGAAACTACCTCAACGAAGGGCTTCAAACCCGCTACACAACAGTTAAGTGCATATGAAAAAGTGCGCTAAATATATGCACAATATACTGCAAACAATTTACTAAACGACTCAAAGCAAGTATGAGAGGCTATATTATTACATATAGGTCTTTTAAACACTTTGATTGTGGAGCTTTCCTGAGCAATTTATATGATGCATCATTTGATCATCACCAGATCATCAGGCCTTACAAAGACCATCCTGCAAGACACAGTGCAAGGAGGTAGTAGAAAAGGCAAGACCGAAAAAGAGGTGGGAGAACAACATTCGAGAATGGACTGGTTTGACACTGAGCAAAACCATCAGGGTTGCTGAGGACAGAGAAAGTTGGAGTACATTGGTTAAACGATCATCTGTGGTGCCCCTACGACCTCCAAGTTACGGGATAGAATAGAATCATTTGAAGATGTTTATGATTATAATGACTCTAATGCTGCTCTTGAGAGTTGGTATACTATTTATCTATCAATAGTCAACAAGCATGCGCCAGTTAAAAAAGAAAAGAGGAAAACATTCTAAACTCCCATCATGGCTGACTCCAGAAATCATATATGCAATGTCACAGCGAGACAAACTGAAATGTGCTAAACAGAGTACAAAAAGTACAAAGACATTCGTAATAAAATTTAAAAAAAAACCATGGTGCGTGACTCCAAAAAAAATTAATTTAATAAACTAATATAAAATAAAAGAGAAACTTCTCAACTTTGGCATGCACTGAATTTTTTAAAATTAGAAGCTCATCTTTAAATCATCATGAAATCCCATCCAATTTACCTGCTAATGACTTCAAAAACCAATTCCTTTCACTCGCTACTTTTCTGAACTCAAATTATACACAGTACGCTTGCTCTGATAGTCTTACACAAGTTTTTAAAAGAAAAGAACAAGTAAATCTTCACCCCTTGAAATACCACTCATTCCTGTAAATGAAGTTACGAAATAAATATCAAAACTTTAAAAAAAAGGTCCAGATGAAATAAGTAATAAGATTTAGAAAATGTCTTTGCCTTATGTTATTAATTCCCTTACATACATCTTCAATTTATGCAGTATTAAAAATGTATTACAAATACATGGAAACAAGCTAAAGTTATTCATCTAAAGTCCGTTCTGATCTTAATAACTATCGGTCAATATCACTGCTGTCTACACTTTCAAAGATTCTAGAACTACATAGTCACACCCACCTAACAAAATACACCATCTTGGTATTTTTCATCATCTGCAATATGGTTTCCGTAGCCACCATTCTTGCGCGACTGCCCTCGCTCTTTTAACTGACAAATGGTTCTCCACTATGAATAACCTACTTTGTCTGGAACTGTCTTTTTAGATCTTTCCAAAGCTTTTGACCTCGTCAATCACCACATACTGCTTCATAAACATGAACTGTACCTCAATGGCTCAGCTGCTTAAAAATGTTTTCGACATTCATGGAATAAATTCCTCTGTAGGCCATGCGATGCACGGGGTTCCTCAAGGAACTGTTCTAGGCCCTTTTTAAATGTATGTTAATGATTTACCATTACACCTCTCAGATAATTAATATGTTAGCCAATGACACGACATTGAGGAAGGATCATAGGTGAAAGGTGCCCCTAACAATGTTGCTGAATGGTGCAGTTTAAACCATAGGTCTCAGAATCCGGCTAAATCAAAAGTTATGTTAATAACAACTAGACAAAGGCATCAGCGGGCTCTGCTTTCTCTTGGTTTAGTCGTGAATGAACAAAATATCTTACAGGTTAAAAGTCATACACTTTTAGGCGTAATCATAGACAACAAAATCAGTTGGCATTCACATATTGAAAGTCTTTGTAAAACTCTCTCAACAAAAATATTTATGCTGTCTAAGGTTCAATCTATGATAGCCGCAGATGCTAAAAAAAAAAAAACTTTTTTATTATGTTCAGATCAAATCTCACATTGATTATTCTTCAAAAATATGGGACGACTGCAGTGATGCCTTGTTTAAAAAGATTAATGTAATTCTATTCATCGCAGAGCTGCAAAATTAGTTATCTCCAATACTTCCATCACAACGGATTCAGAATTAAAAATTGCTGGCATGCATCCTTTTAACAAACCCCTAACTTACAATAAAGCCGTTTTAATGTACAAAATAATGAACGCTAAAGCTCCTGCTTATTTAAAAGTATTTTTTAGCAAATTATCATCTCGTTATTAATCTTTCAGACACAATTTAACATTTCAACAACCACGCTTAGACATATTTAAAACATCTGTCGTATTCTGATCTAAGCCTGTTGAATTCTATACCACAAGAAGTCAAGGATAGTAAATCATTAACATCGTTTAAAACTAGACTCCACAAATTTCTACTCACCCTTAGCTCCTAATATTTAAGATTATATACCTTTCGTTCCTTATTACCTTGCGACAATTTAAGTTTTTCAGAATGTGTAAATTTGCGCGCGCTCGTGTGGCTGTGTTTGTGTGTGTGTGTGTGTGTGTGTGGTAGGGGGGTGGAGGAAAGGGTATGGAGGAGGGGTTGGAAAGAAGGGGGTATAGTATGCGTATTCTTAATTGTGTATTAAGGACTAGCCTTAAGACAGTTCCATAGGACCTAATGCTATAATCATATTAAAGGTTTCGACTTCGACTTCTTGTCGCGAACCGATCAGACACATGTACACACAGGCACTCACATATAAACATATACTCATACAAGCGCTCCTGATCGGCCGGGCGTCCTTAAAATCAATATAAGAATAATCACAATGAGGTGGGAGAAGGAAAGGGAACAGATAGTTGATGGGAACGATGAAACCTAGCGAGGGAGGTGGAGTTCGATCCGGATGCACGTGATAAGGTGACCTATACTTGTTGCTTGACCGGAACTTGCCACTTCCGATGTCAACAATTGTCACGCACGTGGTCAGGAGAGAAGAGTCATGAAGGTTAGACGCCACGAAGAAGGGGGAAGACGCTGACTTGAACAAAAACAGGCGATCATGTAGAAACTACGTCACACATACTTACAACGATGCGACAATTTTCACCACGAGTTCATCATGAACTTCCGGACGAGATACTAATATAGAAGGCATTTTGTTGATGCATGGACGCCAGTGGCAATACAATACAGTATTGAGATTCCGGTTCAGACTTACATGCGACAGCAATACGTTTACGTGCAACTGTCGTCGATGTACCATTGTACCTGTACAGTACTGTACATAATGCACACGTTTTCTTCCCTGTAGGCTATGATTATGTTGACGCCTTGGTGTGTCTTATTTCTCAGTCGTGTCATACAGTCGGGATTCAGAACAAGCGAAATGTCAAGTCGGTCGTTCGGTCGGTCCTTTGAACGCCATATCCCAAGAACCACTGGACAGATTTAGTTCACAAACTTCATAGGAACATCAACATTATCTGGGTTATTGGCCAGTTTGCCGTAGTGGAAACCAAATCGAGTAATGTCCTGTTGTTGCACAACTGACCCTTTATTTATAAATTAATTGATTAATTAATTTATGTATTTATATAAGCAACCTTATAATGTAGCGCTTTTCTAGAACAAGAGCTGCTGAAAGCGCTGGTCGATACAG
The DNA here is from genome assembly GCA_036898135.1 of Oncomelania hupensis. Classification (NCBI taxonomy): domain Eukaryota; kingdom Metazoa; phylum Mollusca; class Gastropoda; order Littorinimorpha; family Pomatiopsidae; genus Oncomelania; species Oncomelania hupensis. The sequence goes on along the minus strand of CM072512.1, from coordinate 76,697,028 downwards.
GATCTATCTCAAGCTGACAGAGGCGCCCACCTGCATCCTTTGGGCGCTTAGACGACTGAGCACAATCCTGGGCGACCCCGATGGGGAGAAGGAACCTAGTGCGTGAGCTAGGACATGAGCGTCAGGATCTTTAAAGTCTATGCGTGCGTGCCTAGACTAGACCTCTGGTTATACTCTTATCCGACGAGGACATTATCTAGTTGACGTCCTGTGATTTGCGCAGAATTTATGCAGTTACTGGTATTGATGGTTTTGATGAAATAACAAGTGATATTCATGTGAATCTGATTACAATTCTGAAAATACCGACTGCGGTTTGACGAAAACCTATTGATGTCTTACTCTGCGCTAAAGTGAAACCACTTCAAACTACTGCGCAAAAGTGGAAAGCAAATTGAGTGATGTCCCCTTGTCGTACAATGAACATTTTGCGACGATGACGTTACATTGTTTTCGTCCTTCGATTTGTGCAGGATTTATGCAGGCACACATCTAAAAATGCAAAACGATATTTATAATGTTTAATGAAACTTATTTATCTATCTTCAAAAGTAAGCTGCATTCATTCACAAGCTTCCCACCTCCATTGCACACGAACAATATCAAAACAAAGGAAGGTTCTTTACAGAGCAGCCGCTGCCAATTCCTGTACATAGGTCTACATGATTTATTGATTTTGCTGACTGATTGATCGATTGGTCGATTGACTGATGGATTAATAGGTCTAGCTATACCAATATATGAGTGTTTATCAAATGCCTGTATCACGGGCATGGTCCTGAACCAGTGCTGCGATTCTCTTGCGCCAGTCTTCACAAGGTTGTTCCAATGGTCTGTGGACGCTGGGATAGTACCCTCTGTGTGGAAGACGGCGACGGTCGTACCAGTCCCCAAGAAACCGTCGCCCAAGGTGTTGAACTATTACAAGCCAGTTGCACTAACCTCTGTTCCATTCAAGTGCCTGGAGAGACTGGTGCTAAAACGCCTTCTGACTGAGACCAGGGAGTTCCAGGACCCCCATCAATTTACGTACTTAGCGAATCGCAACTGTGAACATGCCACCAACCTCCTCCTCCACAAGACATACGAACACCTAGGGCGACTCAGATCGTACGTTCGCATGCTGTTCATAGATTTCAGTATAGGTTTCAACACCATCCGGCCCCACCTCATGATGACCAAATTACTGGAGATGAACATGAACTCCACGCTGATCCAGTGGGTCTTCATTTTTCTAACCAGTAGGCCCCAGTGAGTGCGCATCTCGAGCTCCTCGGATGTGTGGTCTGATCTGATCGTGACCAAGACCGGCGCGCCGCAGGGCTGTATACTATCCCCAGCTCTCTTCACCTTGTAGACAGCCAATTGCCGATGTAAAGATAATGACATACTGCAAATAAAGGTTTCTGACCTTACCTCAATCACAGGCATGCTGACGTTTGACGAATCTGCATACAGGCGGGCTGTCGCTGACATGATTGAGTGGTGTCAAGTGAACCACTACCTTGGTCTTGATGACGTTAACGTCACCAAGACCAAGGAGGTCATTGCTGACTTTCGGAGAGACCCGCTGCCTATCTAGCCCTTCCGCATCAACAGTGAAGAGATCGAGATTGTCCAGGAGTATAAATACCTGGGCACTATCCTTGATTCCAAGTTGAGCTGTACAGAGAACACCAATGCGCTGGTCAAGAAGAGGAACCAATGCCTTTACTATCTCAGAAAGTTGATGTCCTTTGGCGTGCAGCAGACGATCCTGGCGATGTTCTACAGCTCTACAGTAGAAATAATCATCACATACAACAGCCTCTGGTAGCCTGCGTGCTGCTGACACCTCCAGCTTGACCAAGGTGACCAAAACTACCAGCAGTGTCGTCGGCGGCGCTGTAACTGATCTCCACGTCCAAAACGAGAAGAACGTGCGGAAGCGACTCGGGGCTATCTTGGCAGACTCGTCACACCCAATATACAGTGTGGTAGCTGCTCAGAGGTCGATTCGTTGATGATCAGAGAGGTTGAGGAGTCTCAGGGCAAGGCCCAACAGTTTTCGTCACTCCTTTGTCCGTTTGCCATCAAATTGCACAATTTTTTAGCAAGAGTACTGTATATGATGTCACTGCAAGACTTGTGAATGAATTCGTTAAACTGACCTTGGATCGGATACGTAACATCGTTCATTATCATCAAGTCATCGTCGTAGTTATCATCATCATCATCATCATCATCATCATCATCATCATCATCACTCGTTGTCATCGCTATCATCTCTCGTCGTCTTCATCATAATATTCCTCGCCGTCGTCGTCATCATCATCGTTGCTATCGCCATGCAATCGTTTATGTGTCGTCGTAATCATTGTCGGCATCTTATTACTATTGTTTTTCACGACTGGAAGCAATGTTTTCGAATAAATCTTGTATGTCTCTTTTGTCTTAATGCTCCAAAACGTAAGAAACAATACAGCTTGCCATTGTCTTTTTATTGCTATAAAAAAGTATGGTATAGCTATAGAATGCATGTTTGTGTGTGTGTGTGTGTGTGTGCGTGTGTGTGTGTGTA
>CM072512.1:76681968-76691968 GCA_036898135.1 Oncomelania hupensis | reverse complement strand
AATTCAAACAACTTACAAACCACACTTAAACACTAACTCGCAATAACACAAACATCTCACGCTCTCGTTTGTTCACACGATGAAGTAATGTGAGAATGTGTGTGTTAGGATTCTGAATTCAAGCTTTTGTGCATTTTGATATTGCTTGACGAGGTCAGGCTTGTTTACACATTTCTCAATGAACCGAAGTTTGTTTCTGTATAAGTAGATTTTTGTATTTCCGGACTCACTTTGAAATAGTCGGAGGGAATCCAAACGAGCCATATGTCGATCAGTCTGGTCATTGAAAGCCCTATCTCAAGAACGGATTTTGACAAAACTTAATAGGAACATTAGCTTTGGTTAGTGGCATGCCTTCTGTGTCATCATATTTGATTTGCCTCAAAGGTCAAGGTTACTAGAGTCATTTTGTTGCTAAACATGTTTTGCTGGCTATCTCACAACCTGTTTTGCTGGCTATCTCACAACCTGTTTTGCTGGCTATCTCACAACCTGTTTTGCTGGCTATCTCACAACCTGTTTTGCTGGCTATCTCACAACCTGTTTTGCTGGCTATCTCACAACCTGTTTTGCTGGCTATCTCACAACCTGTTTTGCTGGCTATCTCACAACCTGTTTTGCTGGCTATCTCACAACCGGCTAAAAAGATTTTGTTGAGTTTTGATATATAGATACTACAAATCATGGACCATCTTTCAATAGCAGTCTGGTTTTTGGTCAGTCGGTCTGTCAATCGGTACATCGCTCTGAATTTCACTTTTTTGTGTTCAGAACACACTTTTGCCTGAAGACTAACTGAAACGAAATTCATCGTTTTTATTTTGTGAATACTTCAGCTTTGGCTAAGAAGATCAGTCGTATTTGTACTTTCTCGAAGGTCAGAGTCGTTGCGTTTCACCATTTTTTAAACACGTTTTGCTCTGCTTCGTATCAAAACTTTGACTTATCCGACTTGTATAATTTTTGACTGCCATCTAGGTCAGATAGGGATCTATCATTTCATGTTTTTCCTTTTGCTCCGTTATGATTAAACCATGTTACAACGCGGCCAAGAAAAAAGAACACTTTCGAAAATGGTTAATTTTCGGCTAATGTGCGTGTGTGGACATATATTTGAATGGCTAGCCATCTTGTTGGTTTTAAAAAAAAATGGTTGTTTGTCATTTTCTTAGGCGTCTGAATATATTCAGCGCCTCGTGTGTAGTTAAAATTGTGTTGTTTTTTGTTTGTTTGTTTGTTTTCATTGGGGGAGGGGGGGGGGTTGTGGGGCTGAGCAGTGCATGGGAGGAGGTGTGACGGAGGTGTTGCGTCTTAAAATATGTATCGCCTTGGAGTATGTAAAATAGAGTACGTTGCGACAATCAATTGTTAAACAAATTACATTATTTTGGTACATCATAATAACACTCTCTTCCCTTTTTCATTCAACAGAAACTTTTCTTGGATTGCCGTGCTGGTGTCCACACTTTTGGCCAGCCATTGCGTGAATGGATACCCAAATCTCGCCAGACGAATCCCAAACGGGGACAAGGTGCCCCACCCTTGCAAACCCAACGTACTGTGGGAGGGGGTAGGCCATTACAATGAGCAAGGAGGCGCCGCCAGAAACCCCTTTGGACTAGACTTTGATGCCGCTGGAAAGGTAAAATGCATGACAGCTTTAAGGCTTTCATATTCTTTTTAATTGGACCTGCGAGGGATGGGTTTGCAGCTGTTTAGTTATGCTGCCGTTTGTTTCACTATTGTTTGGAAAATATATTAGTCTAACATGTCATCTAAATGATGGCCTGATTTCATTCTCTTAAGGCGTCGATGGCTTTTCGATCTCTTCAAAATCGGAATGGGCCTGCATGATGTGTAAATCATGTGCAGAGGGCAAAGCGAGTCTGACATCGTCATTTTCTCAAAACCAAAATCATAGACGAGTTTATGAATCCACGTTATTGAGGTAAAAGCTCTCCGATGGGAGTGCAAGCAGCTTTTTAAAAAAGTCATTGAGGCCCTTCTCCTCCTTATACACGCAAAGGGTTTCTGCTGCAGCCACTGGCGTCACTTAAGACTGCAGGCACAACAATGTTTGTTTTACATGTACATAGCAACACGTTGTCTGCGTTTGTTTGTGGTTCGCTTGTGCCTGTATGCTAAGGTAGAGAAGTCATTTAATGCTATAGCATACGACCTTTTGAACGCCTGGATGCCAGGTTTAGAATAAAAGTTCGCAAAGATTAGACACAACAAAAATAACATAACCATGACACACTACGCCCATAATCGAGGTTGTGATTCCATCACACGGTCTTTAAAGATCTTGGCGCTCCTGTCCTAAACGAGGAGGGGGGGGGGGGGTGTCGGCTATACGAAATATACCCAATAAGCTTTAGGTGCCTCCTACCCCATTCCAGGTCACCAAGGATTGTGCCCAGTCATCTTGGCCACTGACGTCTCCACTGACGAGTTCAAGACCTCAATCAATCTTTAATTTAATGTCTGTTCACACATTTAGGTAATATTAGACATAAGCTCAAGACCTTAAGTACTAAACAGCTTCACTTTCTTTACATTACATTACATGATTATTGCTTTAGGTCCAGCGGACTAGCTTCACTTTCATCCACACCGCCATTAAATGTATGTATACTATACAACCTGTTGAACCAAGCTGAACAAATCATAGCTGAAGAACAAGCAGGATTCAGGGCAGGGCGAAGTACCACTGAACAGATTTTCAACCTCAGAATAATAAAATAAAATAATAAGTTTTGAAGTTTTGGTTGATCTTCAGGAAAGGGTGAGAAATGGGGAGGGAGATGCTTCCGGTGACTTTGAGATCCGGGATTGTGTTGTTGAGTCCCACTTCAAGAGAATAAACCCCCGTAAGGCAATGGGTCCAGATGGCTTGTGTGGAAAACTGTTGAAAGTATGTTCTGCTCAGTTATGTGTTGTTTTCAGTCATTTGTTTTCTTTATCATTGGAAAAGTCTGGAAAAATTCCACTATCTGTCCTGTTCCAAAGTCTAGAAGCCCATCTGAGTTGAATGACTATAGGCCCCTTGCACTCACCAGCATCGCCATGAAATGCTTTGAGCGTATGGTCTTGAAAAAACTTCTCTCTCAAACACAACAGTTTCTTGATCCTTTTCAGTTCGCATACAAGCAAGACAGATCCACTGACGACGCAACACTCACTATCAACAACGCTTATACACAGCTGGATAAACCTAGTTCTTTCGTTAGGATTCTCTTTATCGATTTTTCTTTTGCTTTTAATACGATACAACCTCATCTCATGGCGCTCAAACTTCTGGCCCTTGACGTCAATCCCAGGCTTATCCTGTGGATAGTCAGCTTTCTAGTTCACAGATCTCAGTCAGTCTGCTTCCAGCGAGCTCCCTCCTCTACTCGAACTACATCAACTGGCTCCCCTCAGGGCACTGTACTATCTCCTGTTCTGTTTACTCTGTACACCAACGATTGCACCGGCTCTGAAAATACACCTCTCATTAAGTACTCAGATGACTCTGCCCTTCAAGACCTCTCCAACTCTGCAACTGTTTATCTAAAGGAAGTGCAAATGTTTATTGCATGGTGCAAAGAGAATTTTTTAAATATAAATGTGAAGAAAACTAAAGAACTGATTATTGATTTTAGAAAAAAAACCATCTGCTGTGCCTGACTTAGTGATTGATGGAGAAAAGATGGAGAGAGTCTTGGAATACAAATATCTGGGAACAATACTTGACAATAAGCTTACCTTTGATTCCAACACTACTTCCATCCAGAAGAAATGTCAGTCAAGAATATATTGCCTCCAGAAATTGCGCTCTCTGAAAGTCAACAAGTCTGTTTTATGTAACTTTTACAGATGTTTTATCCAATCGGTGCTGACCTTTGGTTTTCTTTGCTGGTTTGGAGGTCTCAGTGTGAGGAGTAAGAATGTGTTGGATAGAATTGTGAAGGTGCGTGGGAAAGTGGTGGGTGAAAAGCAGGAGAGTTTGTGTGTGTTGTACGAAAGGCAAGTAAGAAAGAAAGCGAGCATGATTGTAAGAGACTCCACTCACATCCTAGCCCAGCACTACCAGCTCCTTCCTTCTGGTCGCCGTTTCAGAGTGCCAAATGTTTCTACAGTTAGAGCTAAGAACAGTTTTGTACCCAAATCAGTACAAATTCTTAATAAGTGTTGACTGAATGAGTTGGGTGCGAGTGGTTTATGGGAGTACTAGAGATGAATTTTATAATATTTGCAGCAATTTTTCAACTATTCAGTATGTATCTAGTTAACTAATGCATAAGTTTTAAAATCTGTGATTGTCAGTGCTAGAATGATACGCAGAGTTTGATGATTGTATATATTTTTAAGATGCTTTATAACGTTTATAATTTTATAATCTAATGTCTAACCCATGTGTGTGTGGATGTGTGTGTGTGGGTGTGTGTGTTTGTGGGTAGGTGTTTTATTTATTTATGTTGAAGTGCAATAAGGACATGTAGTGTGATATGTATTTTAAGTTTTACAATGTGTCGGAAATGTTCTTGTTAATATGTACATACGCGTGATTACACGTACATGTTTACATGTTTATAGTATTGTTACATTTTATTACCTTTTCCTGACAGCAAATCCATGTTAGAATTTCTCCTTGGAGATAATAAAGTTTTCTGAATCTGAATCTGAATCTAATCTGTGAGAAATACCTACAGCACCAACAACATCTATATCATGTGTTCATAGGCTTCAAGAAGGCGTTTGACCGAGTCTGGCATGCAGCTCTATGGGCAATAATGAAAGTGTACATCAGCCCTAAAATTATTAAAGTCATCACAAGCCTGTATGACAAGGCTACCAGTGCAGTTCTCCACAACAGCGCCAACGGTAACTGGTTCAGAACAACAATCGGTGTGCGTCAAGGATGCCTACTCTCTCCAACACTCTTTAACATCTTCCTAGAGCGCATCTTGTCAGATGCTCTTGCAGATCATAAAGGCACAGTCAGCATAGGGGGTAGAGCAATCTCCAATCTTCGTTTTGCGGATAACATTGATGGATTGGCTGGAGAGGAACAAGAACTTGAACAGCTGGTACAGAGGCTTGACACCACGTCCAGAGCTTATGGAATGGAAATAAGTGCAGAGAAGACCAAAATGATGACCAACAACACCAATGGCATCAACACGGACATCAAAGTCCAAGGCCAATCCCTCAACACAATGCATAGCTTCAAATATTTAAGAGCCATTGTATCAGACAATGGGTCCCGACAGGATGTCATCTCCAGAATCGCACAAACAACTGCTTCCCTGACAAGGTTGAAGCCCATTTGGAAAGACAGGACCATCAGTCTACATTCCAGAGTAAGACTGCTGCGCTCCCTTGTCATCTCCATCTTCCAATATGCTTGCGAAGCATGGACCCTCACAGCAGATCTCCAACGAAGAATACAAAGCATGGAGATGAGGTGCTACAGAAGACTTCTGGGCATTTCCTATACCCAACACATCACCAACGACGAAGTCCGACAGACCATCACACAAGCCATTGGACAACACGATGACCTGCTCACAGTGGTGAAGAAACGGAAACTCCGATGGTATGGCCACGTCACCAGATCATCAGGCCTTGCAAAGACTATTCTGCAAGGCACAATGCAAGGAGGTAGAAGAAGAGGGAGACCGAAAAAGAGGTGGGAGGACAACATTCGAGAATGGACTGGTCTGACACTGAGCGAAGCCTTCAGGGCTGCTGAGGACAGAGAAAGATGGAGTATGCTGGTTAAACGATCATCTGTGGTGCCATTACGATCACCGGGTTACGGGACAGGATAGGATAGGATAGGATAGGATAGGATACTATACAACAATACGTTGCTAATTGTTATGTGTCCGTATATCTGTTTTAAACCTCAAATAAACAGATCTGGACAGAAACGCTTTGCCGAAAGGATTCCGATGGTGACGGCAAGACCAACGGTCAAGAACTGGGTGACCCTAACTGCATCTGGACACCAAACAGCAACCCAGCGATCACGTCTGGACTCTCACATCCAGGTAAACATGCAGAAAACGAAAGTAATACCATAGGTACTATGTAGTGTGTAAATTGTATCAGGGTGAGATGTCTAGGCAAAGTGTATCCATGTGACGTAATTCTATATAATAGAATCTCGGGTGATAGATTTCTTTTGCTGTTAATCGAAACCTCTCCTCTTCATTTTGAACATCAAACGTAATGGTGCACCTTTGAAAGCTCTGTCATGTTATTAGCCGACAGATTTCCGTATGTTGCAGAAAGGCGTAATAAGTGTATTACCCGCACAATAGCAATGTACTTACATGTTGTACCATTATTATTTGGTTAATTTCAGGTGTGTGCGAACCCACAAACAGCACTGTCTGCCAACAGAAAACTTTCAGTAACGGTTTGTATTCAAACCAACAGCAGTGGATGGCAGTTGCTTGCAAGTATGACGAATTCACATGTGAAGCGTTGAATGAGCCTGGTAAGATTTCCATGCAATTTAGTTATCATTTGAACAAAATTAGGCTTAAACTCACTATATACTAACTGAATACCACTCACACATGCAGTTCGACTATGGCGGTTCCTTCCAACTGGGTATTCTAACCCAAGTGCCTTCGAAATTAAGTAAACTGACTCGACGATGGTTTAAACGTCCGTGAAATAAAATTGGTGTGCATGTGCTCTCACCATTCCTACGCTGATCCCCGTAATTTAACTATTAACCTGTGATCAAACCTCACTGGTTTACCTGGATATTCTGAACATTATTTAAACTTTGGCTGACGAGAACAATCTAAAATTAACCTTCACTCGGCCGGGGCAATCCGAAGGTAATTTGCACCTGGCAATTTGAATAGATCCTTTACTTGGCTAGACAAATCTTAAATGATAGTTTACTTGATTAGGATAATCTGAAATTAAATGTCACCCACCTTGCCATAAGGACAATCTGATCAAAAGCTAACCGAATTCAATTGACTGTAGAGATCCGGAACCAGACGCTGAGAATTCCAATGACCGACGTGCCAGCCAACGAAACAATGTACATTTGCACCATCTTTGACTTCGAGGCGTTCGACCAAGATGTCCAAATGGTCGCCACCCAACCGTACATTGACAACCGAGACGTCATGCACCATATCGTCATGTTTGGCTGTGATGGAGGTTGGGACATGTTTTCCCGAATATACTTGAACCATGTATTTATAGGTTTACTACAGTAAATTTGTTCCTTCTTATTGTAGGATGACGGTAATGATGACGATGACGACGACGACGACAATGATGATGATGATGATGATGATGATGATGATGATGATGATGATGATGATGATGATGATGATGATGATGATGATGATGATTGGCGCGTTTGATACAGCATGTTTGCGTCATGGGCTGCACGTGTATATTGTTAATAGAGGTCAGCTTCTTGGGTTTTGGGAAACTCTTTGACCTGGTGAGCATGCTCTTCAAAAACATTTTTCTTTTTTTACATCATCCCCATGCACTATTTTTTTGTGTTCGTACCAAGTAGGATTTATTTATACTGACATAAGGCTTGCTGTTTTGTACTACAGACATTACCGACCGTAAGACGGGCGTACCCTTCCGGTGCGGTATGAATGCCCACAGACAATGTCAGACGATGATGGGCATCTGGACTGTGGGGCAATCTGGAGAGTGCAGCCATCCAGACGCAGGCTTCAGGCTGGGTTTGCATGGGTTCAAAAAGTTTGCTTTCCAGGTACAATTGCCAATTTTAACTTAACTTTCTGAATGTAGTTCTGTAATCATTGGCACTGTTATAACAAGACTGCTATTATAAACATGAATTTGAAAAAACTAATTTAGTGTCACACGCGGCACTGCCACAATATGTTCGGCTGAAGGCAGATGGGTAAAGATGGAAGAAGCCTAGCGAGATACTGTCAATAGCCAAATATCAAACTTCGACGTTTCAATTCTGTTTTTCGATCTCTTCGTGAGAAAGGTTATCAATAGCAATCCGCTGTTTATTTTGAGTGTGGCAATAGGGCAATTGTTAAAAGAAAGTTAACTGAAACGAGTGAACTAATACCGCAATTTCGTTTCCTCTGGGGGAGACAAAACGTTTGTGTAAAATAAAGTGACGGTGTCTCGTCTAAAGTAATTGAACTGGAGTTTGGTAATGGCATCTTGGATAAAAATCCTTATTAGATGCTATCCTCCGTCGAATGAGAGAATAATAGGAAAGATCTATCCCCCTTTCTCTGCTGCCAATGGTTTGCATTTGTGGATGTGTGCCAAAGATACAGATGACCATTTAACTGTGTTTGTCAATGCAGCTTATTAGTATACCGGCTAGGCTTGGTGAAAATCGATGGACTGATTTCCCGAATCATCAGAAGACGCCCGAATGAAGTACTCAGGAAATTAGCATCTTAGTGCGAACAAAAGTATCCAAAATGTGGCTGGCAGCCAATAGAAATGGGAAGGAACCTGAGTTTTAAAAGAGAATTCATCGTCAAACATAGGTCTAAAATCTAGAGTTGCAGTGTTGGTAGTTTCGAACAGGATTATGTTTAGAAAGTGGCTGCTGGCGAGTGTAACAAGGGAGACAAAAAGTTCATGTTACACAATGGATAAAGTTGGCTCCCCTATAGAGACAAGGCTGGAGGAGTGTGTTGATAGCATCTTATAATACAATACTTATTAGAGGCTTGATCCTCCGTGGAATGAGAGAACGATAGGAAAGATCTATCTCACTAAACATGTGTTTCCTCGCTGTTTGAGATTAAAAGTGTTAACTATCCTATATTGCCCTATGCTATCCCGTAACTCGAAGGTAGTTGTGGCACCACAGATGATCGTTTAACCAGCGTACTCCATCTTTTTTCGTCCTCAGCAACCCTCATGGCTTCGCTCAGTGTCAAGCCAGCCCATTCTCGAATGTTGTCCTCCCACCTCTTTTTCTGTCTCCCTCTTCTTCCTCCTTGCACCGTGCCTTGCATGATGTTTTTTTTCAAATGCATTTAAATGTTAACACTTGCATTTAAATCGACGTACATTGTGCTAATTTTGCTAGATTATGTCAAACATTTCTCTTTACGTAGGTGAATTACGACTTGCATCATAAATTTGAAATATTGTCTGAATGGCTAGATATAGGTATCCTTACCTTGTTGTCCACAGTTTCACTGGAACAACCCAGAGAAGAGGTCCGACTACAAAGACAGTTCTGGCATGACATTGTACTACACCCCCAAGCTCCGCGAGTACGATTCTTCCGTTCTCATGATCGGGGACCTGGACTTTGTCATCCCACCGGGTGAGGCTAGGTACTCGGTGAAATCTACGTGTTCAGCGGGTTGCACTAGGAATATTATGACCAAGAGCGCCTACATCACTGCCGCGTGGAACCACATGCACTACCTGGGCATCAGTCAGACAATTGAACACGTCCGAAACGGCACGGTCCTGCGCTATATCACCAAGGACGACACGTATAGCTACGACAGCCCTAAGACTCACTTGTGAGTGTAACCTGAGAACGGGCATTTTGGTTAATATATAGGGTTGACCTTTTGGGAGTTGATTTGGTTTGGGTGGAAGATATTGTTGTTAACACTCTACAATCGCTCTAGTAATGCAGAATAACACGTTCCAACAATAATGGGAGGAACAACGGTGAGCAGTCTCGTCAGTATGTTTGCGTGCGATCGTTTGGGCAGTGAAAGCCGTTCCAGTGGAAGATCGGCCACCCTGACGGTGCCTTCGGAAATGCTGATAAATGTTTCCAGCGCTTTGAATGCGTTTTGGAAAAAAAAACACAGAACGCACACGGATAAAATTTAGAATATTTCGGCAGCGGAAATACGTGTCATTTTTGTTATTGGCTGATTATCGCCGATCACCGTTTATTTCCGATTTATACTGTTTGCGAAATCGTATGAGCTAGTTCGTAAAGTTTCCACATAATTCCATATTCCTAGTGGACCTAAAGGTT
>CM072512.1:76660568-76681468 GCA_036898135.1 Oncomelania hupensis | reverse complement strand
GTTCTTGTTAAGTAGCTCAGAGAGCTAACAGTCTCTTTCACAAAGTGGATGATTCTTCTAACTAAATGGATATGTTTTTAGGTGCGTGTAATGTGAGTCTGTGTGTGCATGAATTAGGTATGAAAACCTCCTGGAAATGTGTTGCCTCGATACATAGGCAAAACCTGCAGCAGTGTAAGAAATCACCACAACACTACTCTGTTGTAGAGGCAAAGGTACATCCCAGGCTGGTTAGGACCCAGTCAGCGGCAACAACATCAACATCAGTACAGCACAACAGGTAACATCAAAGGCAACAGCGTGGAAATAATGCGTAGAAATAAACACGTAGATGTAATAATCATCATCAGCCCACACCTGTTGACATATACATAGTCTTAACAATATGCCCACCAAACAATAAACACTATATAATATAACATAACACGCCGTCCTCCGTCCGCCATCTTGACCTGTATAGTTATGAATATCATAATAATAATACAAGATACTATACACACATTTCAATAATATAAATCACCCTTTGATGCTAAATAATTCGCATCTTCTTTACACACCAATGTTTATATAATATACATAATTATCGCAACCACACTACCATCTACACAGTCCTGATTCATTCCGCCCCCCTTCATCACCACCGTCACCCCCAACAATTATAGCACATCACGATTACCTCCCTTCATCCATACTGTAAACATGCTTCCTTCATAATCATCACCCATCCTTTCTTCAGCATACTACATTCTATCGCTCTCTCCATACATACACCCTCACTCTCTCTCCTCTCTATATTCCCCATCGTCGCCTTTGACCCACTTCCATAACAACAACAGCAACGACATTTCCCCCATTACATATACAATAAGAAAATCATAAGAAAATCATATAAAATCAACAAAATTCATTACACATCCTAAAATACATCCCCTTCCCCACACTCATTACCACTCATACACGTACGCAGTTCTCGGAGCGCGCCACTAGAGAATTGAATGACAGGGTTTGCTTACCTTACAGGCCTCGGCTTGTGACGCCCTTTACCCCAACACCACAACACGACAACAACACTGTCACAACACTGTCACAACACAATGGATTAGTCTTTTGAGAGTCTCTTTCTCTTGCTCTTGCACGTTATTTCACTGTCCAAATAACATTTATTCTGAGGATGAGGACACCTTAGCTCTGCTACAGACACTAAGTCTTGGTGGGTGTTCAATCGAGAACCACACGCACCTTAAGTATGGAACTCTACACTCACTGGCGAATGGCAGTTACCATCTTCCTTGGAATTCTAAACATCCTTATCCCGACGAGGGCATAAGACCTTGGGTGGCTATAAAACAATACACACACCCTTCCAACAGTACCCTACACTACGATGACCTCTGTCACAGGGTTGCTGCCTCGTTAGAATTCCTTCCTCACGCAATAGCATCTCAAACCACTCTGCCCTTCAAAATCTGCGCCGGCCACAAGCAAAACAGTCGAGCTCTCGTCAGTATGCACGTTCTTTATTACGCGTACCCCTATTCGAAATTGGCCGACTCCCTGTCTTCTACGAATCGCACGGACTCTACGAAACTGCACTTTCATACGCAAAAGTAAATCGGTCACGCTATTCTATGTACAGCAGATATACGGAGAAGTGTAACTTCGTAAAAAGTGTATCTCTCCCTACCATCTGAAAACTCGTGTCGTCACACAACCCCCCCCCCAGTTCTTAACACCTTGAAGAACCTTAACTACGACGCGAATTTCCAATACCCCCTATGCTACCTACTGAGCGTTTCTGCTGAGGAAATCTGCTGGAACGTTGTCCTTCCCAGAAATGTGCTCCACAGACATTGAGAAAGGTTGCAGCTGAGTGCCCATCTCATCAGTCGGCTGTTGGTGTTCTTCACTTGCTGTAGGTACTGCAGTGGCATATGGTCAGTCTGCACTACGAAAGTACGTCCGTACAGGTATTGACTGAACTTCTGCACACCCCACACCAACGCTAGACACTCCCTCTCAATGGTCGAATAGTTTCTCTCGGGTTTCGACAGTTTCTTGCTTGCACACGCAATAGGCTGTAATCCCTGTCCCCTGTCCTGGCTCAAAATGGCCCCTACTCCATCCTCCGACGCATCTGTCTGTAGCACAAACGGTAGGGTGAAGTCCGGCAGACAGCACACAGGGTCAGAGCACAGCTTCTCCTTCAGTGTGCAAAATGCAGCTTCGCATGCTTCGGTCCATTGTACCGCCCCTGGCTTGCCTCCCTTGGTCAGATCGTGTAGTGGTGAAGCAATCGCTGAAAAGTTGGGTACGAACCGCCTGTAGTATCCGGCTAAACCCAAAAATGAGCGCACTTGCCGCTTGGTCGTTGGTCGTGGTGCATCTCGGATTCTCTCCATCTTTGACACCTCAGGACGAATTTCTCCCTGTCCAACCACGTGCCCAAGATACTCTACTCTTCGGAAACCCAGGTAACACTTTGATGGTTTGGCGGATAGCTGCACCTCACGCAACCTAAGGAAAAGACGTGCCAAGCATTCCAGGTGTCTCTGCTTGGTAATGGTGGCTACCAACAAGTCGTCAACAAAATTGTCGATCTCCGACATTCCCAGGGGTGCTAATAACTTCCGCATCATGCGAGAAAAGACTGCCCCCGCCGTCTTCAGCCCAAATGGCATTACGGTCCACTGAAATTGTCCCTCTGGCGTTGTAAATGCCGTCTTCGCTTTATCTCCCTTGTTCATAGGCACTTGCCAGTAACCTTTGGTCAAGTCGATCTTGGTGAGATACTTGGCCCCTGACAGTTTCGAAAACAAGTAGTCGATGTTCGGCAATGGTTCCGCATCGAATACAACGTGCTTGTTTAACTTCCGGAAATCAACGCAGAAACGCATCGTGCCCTCCTCCTTCTTTACTAATACGATGGGCGAGCTGTATGGCGAACTGGCCCTCTCAATGACGCCCATCGCTAGCATCGCTTCCACTTCCTTCTTGATGGTCTCGTGATGCGAATGGGGAAGTGGGTACTGCCGCGTCCTCACTGGAATGTCGCTGTCCACACGTATTTCGCACACGTCCAGTGTAGTGCGTAGTGGCAAGTCGGTTAGGACATCCTCAAACTGCCACACCAGCTCCTGCAATTCTTCCCGTATTTCTGGGCAGTTATCGTCCATCTTCACGTCGCGGGGCGTCTCTGATGCTGTCAAGGTGATTACGGGAATATCCCCAAACACCGGCATAGTTTCCTCCTCCTCTACCCCTTCGTCGTCTACGACGATCGTGGCCATCGTCGCTCTGGTATGAAACTTCTTCAAGAGATTGGCGTGGTATAGTTTGCTTTTCCCACGCATCCTGATCCGGTAGTCGCACTCTCCCACACGTTCGATCACCTCGTACGGTCCTCGCCATGCTAGCTGCAACTTGTTGTGTTTCTCTGGTAACAGCAGCAACACTTGATCCCCCGCGTTGAACAAACGCCGTTTCGCCTTCTTATCGAAGTGCCGCTTCTGCTTGGCTGACGCGGTTCTGAGGTTTCCTTGTGCCAACTTACATGTTTCCTCGATGCGATTACGCAAATCCACCACGTACTGGCTACTCAGTTTCACCTCCTCCTCTTGTATTTCCTTGGTCCAGAGGTCTCGCAATACAGCATCGGTCCCCGCACGGTCTTTCCATATAGGAGCTCGAAGGGAGAGAACCCTGTAGACTCCTGTGCTACTTCACGGTATGCAAATAGTAGCGCTGGAATGTAGCGGTCCCACGCTGTAGGTTGTTCTGTGGCTAACTTCTTGAGCATGGACACTAGCGTCCCGTTGAATCGCTCAACCAGTCCGTTGCACTGTGGATGATACGGCGTGGTGGCTTTCCCGTGGATCGACAGTAGTCTGTTCATCTCCCGCATGACTTCAGACATGAATTGCGTCCCTTGATCTGTCAAAATTTCCCTAGGAACGCCCACCCTCGACCAAATCTCCCACAGCGCTTCTGCCACCCTCCCTGCCTCTATGCCCTTGAGCGGTACGGCCTCGGGATAGCGTGTGGCATAGTCTACTACCACTAGGATGTACATGTTACCCCGATCTGACTTGGGTTTGATGGGTCCCACAATGTCTACCGCCACCCTCTGAAATGGCTCGTCCACCAGCGGAAGTTGCTGTAGCGGTACCTTCCTCACCCGTCCCCTCGGTACTACCTTCTGACATTCTGGACAACTGGCGCAATACCTCCGTACTTCGGCACACATTCCCGGCCAATAGAATGTTCCCCAGATCCGCTCCCTGGTACGTTTCCCTCCCAAATGCCCAGCCATGGGTGGATCATGAGCCAACTGAAGGATTCCCCCTCTCAACTGTTTCGGGACTACCAGTTGCGTGACCTGGCTACCTCTCTTCGTGTGTACCCGGTACAACACCCCCTTCTTCTTGCGAAACTCAGCTGACGCCCTACCTGACGCTATCGCCCCACCACTCTGTGCCAACGTTCTCGCCTTCGCGAGCGTCTCGTCGGTCTCTTGCATCCTGATCAACTCTGGGGTGCTAACGGAGATCTGGGATGGTTCGACCACTGCTAAGGGTACCTCCCTCCTCTTTTCGGCCTTCACCTGCGCCCGA
Organism: Oncomelania hupensis; assembly: GCA_036898135.1. Classification (NCBI taxonomy): domain Eukaryota; kingdom Metazoa; phylum Mollusca; class Gastropoda; order Littorinimorpha; family Pomatiopsidae; genus Oncomelania; species Oncomelania hupensis. Next base: position 76,676,858 of record CM072512.1, on the reverse strand, counting down.
GTCTGCACTGCTGCAGCCATCGCGCACTCACCTCCGAACAAGGAAACAGGACTCTTTTCCCCGCTATCAAACGTTACCCAGTTACCCAGGATGATATCGGGCCCGTCCTCGAAAACCACCAGCTCTACTCTTCCCCTGACCAGCGCACAATCCAACTCCACCCAAGCTGTAGGTAGCAGACCCACGTTCGATCGATTCGCCAAGCAAATCTCGACAGTCCGACCCGTCAAATCAGCTGGTTTGACTAACCTGCTCGCGACTGCCCCTATCTCCGCCCCCGTATCTCTCAATACCCGAACGTCCTGCCCGTTCGCCCTACCTTGGCCCCATGGATCATAAGGTTTGATTGCACACACGCTAGCCCGAGGTGCGGTCTCCGTGGAAATAGTCCGTCCCACTGTAACCTGGCCTACTGTCTGAGGTTTGACCTTGCAGTCCCTGACCACATGCTTTTCCGACCCACATCGGTAGCAACGACGTACCCCACTGCCCCCTTCCGTCCTCCCTACCTTCTGACCCTGACTTCCCCGGTTGCTAGGTTGCTGAGGAGCCTCCGGTCGTCTGGGAAAACTGCGTCTCTGACTGGGTAGTACGGGTGCCGGTGCTGATGCTGCCCGCTTGGCATCTACCACACGCTGTGCTAACTCTGCTGCGGCATGGCTAGTCTCAGGTAGATTCTCCCTCACGTAGATCTCTAGCTCGGTAGTCATAATGGAGAAAAGTTGCTCACCAATGAAAGTGTCTAGTACCTGCCCTACGTCGGTGATGTCTTTGCCGGCGAGCGAAAACCACTTCTTCACTAACGACCCTAGCCTTACTACTAGCTGAGGAAACGTCTCTGCAGCTTCCTTCTTGGCCTCTCGAAACTGCCTACGATAGTAGTCGGCGTCCTTTCTGAAGCGTTTCAACAGCGCATTCCTCACAATGTCGAAATCCTGGGCTTGCTCAGGCGTCAGACGAAGGTACGTATCTCGGGCTTCCCCTTGTAACAAAGGCGCTAGCCTAACCGCCCATACCTCCCTCCTCCAACCCTGAATCTCTGCCACCCGTTCGAACATCTGGAGGTAGGCCTCCACATCCTCCCTCTCCTCCAAGGGTTTCAACTTGACTGAGTACGCTGCCCCTCTATCTCTAGCCCTATTCTCCCTCTGATCAGCTCGGTCTTCATCTCTGGCTCTACGTTCCTCCTCTAGCCTCATCTCAAACATCCTCCTTTCCTCTTCCTTAGCCGCTCTTTCTTCCCTTTTCTCATCTTCTATCCTCTGTTCCAACCGACGTTGGTCTGCTTCCCTCTGACGCTGTTCTGCCTGCCTAGCTTCTCTTTCCGCGTCCAGTCTGGCCTCTAATCTAGCCTCCAACCGCCGACGGTCTTCCTCTCTTTCTCTCTTCTCTTCCTCCCGTTCCCTCCGTTCCTCTTCCCTTCTCTCTTCCTCCCGTTCCCTTCTCAACTCACTAACTACATAGTGTGCCAACGCTCCATCTCGGAAACCCAAGCTTTCCCCAACCTGCCTAAGCCTCTCACTATCACTGAGCGCGACCTCGACTTTGCTCTGTGCACCGGGCGATTTGGCATACATCTTAGGCATAGTGGTCTGAGTACTCACTGCGTAAGGTTCCTCCAACAACCCTGTCACTGAGCCGTCATCACGGAAGTCCTGCTCCTCCTGCTCGGCCTCCTCCTTACGAGTCCTAGCGTCGCGGCGCATCGCGGCTCGAGCATCCCGCGTAGCCATGTCAGAAAAGAAGGGAAGAACAGATGTTAGTATACACAAAACAAATAACACTTAACTAATACAAACACCTAACAGAATGAATACGCAACCCAACAGTCACAGGAGCCGAGGAATCGTTCACCGTCGTACCCCTGAAGGCGAGCAAGTGAACCCTGCAACCCAATTCCCCGTTAATGCTGCACTCCGAGTGTGTTCCCTAGTGCAATACACCCACACTCCCGCCAACCGCCCGCTGCGTACCCTTTCACACAACAACTCAAACACACAACATACACCTCTGGCAATACCCTAACAAAATAAATGAGTTTATCCCACTTCTGACACCAAAAATGTCACGTCCCCCGAGCGGGTTCAGTGACGTCAGCTCATAAAGCGAGTGAAAAGAATAAAACTCAAACAAAATAAACTAACACAAAATGCCAGAGTACAAACACACACTCTTTTATTCGACAATCAACAAGCAAACACAGGACAAAATGGGAACTAACCTCCCCTCAACCCCTAAACAGACCCCCGTCCCAATACTAACTAACAATTACCTCCCCTTGCAACAAACCCCAAATAGAACTAAACAACAACAGTTTCTTTACAAAGTGTATACAGCAAAATCAAAATCAACAAATCAATTCAAATTGCAAGTCTTCAAATAATAAGCGATGGCGTTGAATCATAAATTATTAGCTAGACAAAGCTGTGGCACAGAAGTAATGTCTCAATGTTCTTGTTAAGTAGCTCAGAGAGCTAACAGTCTCTTTCACAAAGTGGATGATTCTTCTAACTAAATGGATATGTTTTTAGGTGCGTGTAATGTGAGTCTGTGTGTGCATGAATTAGGTATGAAAACCTCCTGGAAATGTGTTGCCTCGATACATAGGCAAAACCTGCAGCAGTGTAAGAAATCACCACAACACTACTCTGTTGTAGAGGCAAAGGTACATCCCAGGCTGGCTAGGACCCAGTCAGCGGCAACAACATCAACATCAGTACAGCACAACAGGTAACATCAAAGGCAACAGCGTGGAAATAATGCGTAGAAATAAACACGTAGATGTAATAATCATCATCAGCCCACACCTGTTGACATATACATAGTCTTAACAATATGCCCACCAAACAATAAACACTATATAATATAACATAACACGCCGTCCTCCGTCCGCCATCTTGACCTGTATAGTTATGAATATCATAATAATAATACAAGATACTATACACACATTTCAATAATATAAATCACCCTTTGATGCTAAATAATTCGCATCTTCTTTACACACCAATGTTTATATAAATATACATAATTATCGCAACCACACTACCATCTTACAGTCCTGATTCATTCCGCCCCCCTTCATCACCACCGTCACCCCCAACAATTATAGCACATCACGATTACCTCCCTTCATCCATACTGTAAACATGCTTCCTTCATAATCATCCCCCCCCCCCCCCCCCCCCCCCCCCCCCCCCCCCCCCCCCCCCCCCCCCCCCCCCCCCCCCCCCCCCCCCCCCCCCCCCCCCCCCCCCCCCCCCCCCCCCCCCCCCCCCCCCCCCCCCCCCCCCCCCCCCCCCCCCCCCCCCCCCCCCCCCCCCCCCCCCCCCCCCCCCCCCCATCCTTCTTCAGCACACTACATTCTATCGCTCTCTCCATACATACACCCTCACTCTCTCCTCTCTATATTCCCCATCGTCGCCTTTGACCCACTTCCATAACAACAACAGCAACGACATTTCCCCATTACATATACAATAAGAAAATCATAAGAAAATCATATAAAATCAACAAAATTCATTACACATCCTAAAATACATCCCCTTCCCCACACTCATTACCACTCATACACGTACGCAGTTCTCGGAGCGCGCCACTAGAGAATTGAATGACGGGGTTTGCTTACCTTACAGGCCTCGGCTTGTGACGCCCTTTACCCCAACACCACAACACGACAACACTGTCACAACACTGTCACAACACTGTCACAACACAATGGATTAGTCTTTTGAGAGTCTCTTTCTCTTGCTCTTGCACGTTATTTCACTGTCCAAATAACATTTATTCTGAGGATGAGGACACCTTAGCTCTGCTACAGACACTAAGTCTTGGTGGGTGTTCAATCGAGAACCACACGCACCTTAAGTATGGAACTCTACACTCACTGGCGAATGGCAGTTACCATCTTCCTTGGAATTCTAAACATCCTTATCCCGACGAGGGCATAAGACCTTGGGTGGCTATAAAACAATACACACACCCTTCCAACAGTACCCTACACTACGATGACCTCTGTCACAGGGTTGCTGCCTCGTTAGAATTCCTTCCTCACGCAATAGCATCTCAAACCACTCTGCCCTTCAAAATCTGCGCCGGCCACAAGCAAAACAGTCGAGCTCTCGTCAGTATGCACGTTCTTTATTACGCGTACCCCTATTCGAAATTGGCCGACTCCCTGTCTTCTACGAATCGCACGGACTCTACGAAACTGCACTTTCATACGCAAAAGTAAATCGGTCACGCTATTCTATGTACAGCAGATATACGGAGAAGTGTAACTCCGTAAAAAGTGTATCTCTCCCTACCATCTGAAAACTCGTGTCGTCACAATGGTTTTTGCAAGACCTGATGATCTGGTGACGTGGCCATACCATCGGAGTTTCCGTTGCCCTGTGGGTTCGGGCACTGAATAGAGTAGACCCAACGTTTCCCGGCGTGTCGTAAGAGGCGACTAACAGGGGTGATGTCAGCACGGCATCACTGGGCGAAAGTCTTCTACACAGACCAGGACGGAGGAACCTCATGTTACTACAGGTTCAACGCCCACGTGCTCAGGGCCAAGGCGAGCCACACTGTATTCGTGGATATCGGCTGTGGCCAACAGCCTGGGGAGGATTGGGCCCTGCGAGGTCTTTCTTGCCCAAGACACACTGCATGATGAATAAAACCATGATATCACACTCACTTTAATTTCAAATTTAAGGACAGAAGAATCAATCTAACGAAATGGCTCTAATATTTTGCGCCATTTCAAGAAAAATAATGCTTCAAGCTTCATCATCATCATCATCATCATCATCATCATCATCATCATCATCATCATCATCATCATCATCATCATCATCATCTTCTTCTTCTTCTTCTTCTTCTTCTTCTTCTTCTTCTTCTTCTTCTTCTTCTTCTTTTTCTTCTTCTTGACTAATTAAAATAGATCCGCTCCCGTTGAAAATATCGTGAAAAAATAAAGATTATTAATAAGAACGGCAAAGGTTTTGTCTCCTCAGAAAACGTTTTATCGTTTGTAATTGGAAAAGGGTTTTATTTACGTCATCTACCCGTAGCTCTTTTGGAATTCCAAATAATAATGTGCACATTACACTTTTTCTAAAACGTAAAATGGCCTCTAATGCCCAGGGATTCTCGTTTTAATTTGTTTACCTCTTTAACCCTGTCTGTCCGCCTGTCTGTCGCCCTCTATCTCTCTCTCTAAGCCTCTATCTCTAGAGGCACGGTGGTCTAATGGTAGTGCTTTGACTTGCGGATCTGAAGGTCCCGGGTTCGAGCCCTGTCCGGGCCATTGTGTTATGTCCTTGGGAAAGACATTTCACTCCCGTTTCCTACTCCTTCGGATGAGAGTATAAGCCGAGGTCTAGTCTGTGTGTCGCATACATTCCATCATAACGGACTTTAAAGATCCTGACGCTCATGTCCTAGACGGGTGAGTGCCAGTAACAAGAACACACCAAGCATGCACATGGTCCTTCTCCCCCATCCCTGGCTGGCCAGGATAGTGCTCAGTTGTCCGGGCGTCAGACCATGCGCCCAAAGGCTGCGGGTGGGCGTCTCGGGCGGTTTGAGTTAGATCATGTATCGGCCAGCGCCTAGAGTCTGGTCAAGTACGGCGAGATAAGTGCGCTATAAAAATCCTCAATAATAATATTAATAATCTCTCTCTCCTCTCTCTCTCTCTCTCTCTCTCTCTCTCTCTCTCTCTCTCTCTCTCTCTCTCTCTCTCTCTCTCTCTCTCTCTCTCTCTCTCTCTCTCTCTCTCTCTCATGTGTGAGAGAATGTGTGTGTGTGTGTGTGTGTGTGTGTGTGTTTAGCTTAAAATAAAATAAAAATTCAGGTCGCTGTAAGGATTATCCTCTGTTCAAGGACAGTTTTATCTCCTGTTTACAAGATATCTGATTTTATTTTTATTTTTAATGTAGCCTAATTTTTAGTCAGTATATTTTCTAAATAAGAAGGAAGAGATATATATATATATATATATATATATATATATATATATATATATATATATATATATATATATATATATATATATATATATATATATATATATATATATATATATATATATATATATATATATATATATATATATATATATATAAAGAGAGAGGAGAGAGAGAGAGAGAGAGAGAGAGAGAGAGAGAGAGAGAGAGAGAGAGAGAGAGAGAGAGAGAGATGTCTTCTCGCTAGATTGGTCAACTTCATTCCCCGAGGTCATCGGTAAAGTACTCTCACATTCCGATAAACTGGGCGAAAAGATGGAAGATGTCAAAGAGTGTAATCGGTCTTGTCTGGAAAAAAAATAGAGAGAAGATGATAGAGAGAAGATGATAGGTGAAGGGGAGGAGGTTAAGGAGGTCAGCGGTAAGGTACAAACAGAGAAGGCAAGGAAACTATAGTAGCTGAAGGGATGGTAGATTTCAGCGAGTGCAGTCTGCCTTATTGAGATGAGAAAAGAAGGAGAGAGAGAGAGAGAGAGAGAGAGAGAGAGAGAGAGAGAGAGAGAGAAGAGAGAGAGAGAGAGAGAGAGAGAGAGAGTGTGTGTGTGTGTGTGTGGGTGTGAGAGAGAGAGAGAGAAGAAGAAGAAGAAGAAGAAGAAGAAGAAGAAGAAGAAGAAGAAGAAGAAGAAGAAGAAGAAGAAGAAGAAGAAGAAGATATAAAATTAAAAGAAGAAGAAGAAGAAAGAGGAGGAGGAGAAAAAGAAGAAGAAGGAGAAGAAGAAGAAGAAGAAGAAGAAGAAGAAGAAGAAGAAGAAGAAGAAGAAGAACTACTACTACTACTACTACTACTACTACTACTACTACTACTACTATTGCTACTACTACTACTACTACTACTACTACTACTACTACTACTACTACTACTACTACTACTACTACTACTACTACTACTACTACTACAACGAATGAAAAAGAATTGCGTTTTCAAACAATATAAAATTGGTTAGTGAAATGTGATTAATAAAATATCGAATAGCAAACCTATAGTGGAAGACAGTTCACATACATAGATTAAAAATAAATAAATAAATACCCCCCTCCCCACCCCCCCACATGTTTGATATAATTTCCACAAGATGAAGAAGAAGAAGAAGAAGAAGAAGAAGAAGAAGAAGAAGAAGAAGAAGAAGAAGAAGACACGTTGAGACGAGCTTTTGATACCTTTTGTTAAAGACAACAACACCATAAGAATGTAAAAACTAAAAACACAAGAACATTGCAGCTGAAGAAGTCCTTTAATAATATATGATGTTATTTGTTTATTGTGAATATTGAAAGTGAAAACTATAGTATACGTAATGTGTAAGCAATTGCGAATTCAGATGACGATCAGGCGAGAGAGGAAAATAATTATGGAGTAAAGAGAAAAATCCATCATGTTCTGGCGAAGAGGAAAAAGGCGATCCAGCCACTAAAAGCGCACTTAGGGGCGAGAAAACGGAGTACGTTAGAAAATCTATCTTGTCAAGCTGTGAGGGACCCGATAAACTGGGCGACAAACACTCTTCTTCCGTCTTGGACACTAGCTGGCTTTAAGGGCCGAGGTACACTTTCAACGATCCCGGTAGGATCGAAGAATGACTAGTCTAATCCGTTGCTGGCATGTTTTACACTGCATATGCACATGTTCATCATATAATTATTTTCTCTTGCACGGCCTTCAAGTATAGCTATATTATTTTTCATCTATTTCATTAATTAATGTGATCAATCCCCTTTGAAAGGTTTCCGATGCCCTGCACCCGGTATTAGGTCTGCAGAAACCCTAAGAGTGTTTTTCATGGCCATTGGTGTAGAAAAAGGATGTTGAGGATGACAGGCGGCTACGCTCAAGAGCCGTATAGATCGTACATTACTAGAGCACATACAATCCAAAGTGGGCGGCTTGAGTTAGATCATGTATCTTCCAGCTCCTTGAGCAGCTCTTGAGCTGGAAAAGCGCTATAAAGAACAAATAAATTAAGAAATAAATAACCCTAATCCCAGTTAAAACAATGTAGCCTGTTGTACTACATCAAATCTACATCAGACGTGCGCATGTTCCCAGATCCAAGGTAACTTTGCAAATGCAAGGAAAAGTAAGTTTCGTCTCCTCTAGGCGACGAATTAGGTCAAGCTGTATTTGTTTCTAGGTCAACTGTCTTTTACGACCCCTTTGAGAAGGTTTTCGAACCGTTTGTTGACGCCGGATAGTGTCCTCACTTGGTTTCATACAATTTAAGAATCCAAGAAGGCAAATGGGTTTTTTGGACGGAAAAAGCGCAATTTTGTAGAGAAAAATGTTAGGGCAAGGGCTACGGATAGATCTACAACTAACCCTTACCCGAACCCTTATAGTAAAATTGCGCTCTTTCCGTCACTTTTAAACAATGTTTTAGCATGTTCCCAGAAACAAGATGTTTTCTGTATATATACATATAAGAGCTGACAACGTCAGATTTTCTACATTGTTTTCTATGATACTCTCTCTCTCTCTCAAATTGTCAAAATTCTTTCTTTCTCTCTCTCTCTCTCTCTCTCTCCTCTCTCTCTCTCTCTCTCTCGCTATGTCCTGCCTCTAGTGTATGCATGGCTGTCATATAATGTCCATATATAATTTTAGAAAATAGTACAGAATCTGTGTCATATGAAACAAAACAGTAGGCTACCTATTATGTGGTAACTGCTGGTCATGATTAGAGCAAGCATCATACAAATTACACTTATCTCTTTACGCCTTCGCATGAAAGTATAAACCGAGGTCTAGTCAGTGGACCCAAGTATATCATCGCACGGACTTTTAAAGATCTTAACGCTCATCTCCTGAACAGGTGAGTGCCAGTTACAGTTCATACCCATCAGGCACTATAATGGCCCTTCGCCGGAATCCCGATCTGGAACGATGAGCCTAATTACGCAGCAAATGGGCGATTCTGTCGGCATGGGTTAGATTCTGTTTCGGCCAAAGCCTTGAGCAGCTCTTGAACTGGAAAAAGCCCAAATATGAGTATGTTTAATTACATTCAATACATTCATATCTTTTCATTTTTAAAATAAAAACGTACCACACAATAATTATTTACTAGTAAAGTTTTTTTTGTACTTAAAATGTGGGTTTTTGGCAGACAAAAAGCAACAATACTAATACCAATTCCACAAACTATTAAACAAAAAGAAAGGATTACAAACGTGTCCATCACAGGAGGAGGATAAGAAGAAGAAGAAGAAGAAGAAGAAGAAGAAGAAGAAGAAGAAGAAGAAGAAGAAGAAGAAGAAGAAGAAGAAGAAGAAGAAGAAGAAGAAGAAGAAGAAGAAGAAGAAGAAGAAGAAGAAGAAGAAGAAGAAGAAGAAGAAACAAATAAAGAAAGACGGGCAGAAGAGAAAGAAAGTAAGAAAGAAAGAAAGAGAAGAAGAAGAAGAAGAAGAAGAAGAAGAAGAAGAAGAAGAAGAAGAAGAAGAAGAAGAAGAAGAAGAAGAAGAAGAAACTAATAAAGAAAGACGGGCAGAAGAGAAAGAAAGAAAGAAAGAAAGAAAGAAAGAAAGAATGAAAGAAAGAAAGAAAGAAAGAAAGAAAGAGAAGAAGAAGAAGAAGAAGAAGAAGAAGAAGAAGAAGAAGAAGAAGAAGAAGAAGAAGAAGAAGAAGAAGAAGAAGAAGAAGAAGAAGAAACAAATAAAGAAAGACGGGCAGAAGAGAAAGAAAGAAAGAAAGAAAGAAAGAAAGAAAGAAAGAAAGAAAGAAAGAAAGAAAGAAAGAAAGAAAGATAGAAAGATAGAAACAAAAAAGAAAGATATTAAGAAAAAGAAGAACTACACGAAGAACAAGAAAGGATTAAAATATTCGAGCAAAAAGAAATCAATATCTAGGGAATAGGGATAATTAAATACAGAAATGCCATATGTTTCAACGGGTTGTTTTTTGAAAGAGGAAAGTAAGAAATATAAAAAAAGAGAACTAGAAAGTGAAATAAAAAAAAATACAAAACAAAAAAGTCGACACTGGAAATAAGATAAATGCAATAAACGAGAGAGCGAGAGAGAGAGAGTGTGTGTGTGTGTGTGTGTGTGTATGTGTGTGTGTGTCAAGAAATAACAGAGGATCGTTGGGTATACGGGAGTCTCCTCTCTGAAAATCCTGATTGGCAAGAGAGGGGACTATAAACTAATAACATAACACATACGGGAGGCAAGGTGGCCTAATGATAGAGCTTTGGCTTCCGGATCTGAAGGTCCCGGATTCGAGCCCAGGCCGGGGCATTGTGTTGTGTCCTTGGGAAAGACACTTTACTCCCGTTTCCTACTCCTTCGAATGAGAGTATAAACTGAGGTCTAGTCTGTGTCGCATACAGTCCATCATAACGGACTTTAAAGATCCTGACGCTCATGTCCTAGACGGGTGAGTGCCGGTGACAAGAACACACCCAGCATGCACTTAGGTCCTTCTCCCCCATCCCTGGCTGCCCAAGATTGTGCTCAGTTGTACGGGCGTCAGACCATGCGCCCAAAGGCTGCGGGTGGGCGTCTCGGGCGGCTTGAGTTAGATCCTGTATCGGCCAGTGCCTTGAGCAGCTCTTGAGCTGGTAAAGCGCTATATAAGAACGATTAAATAAATAAATATACGGTGTATTTAGGCAGGTGAATGAGGGTTGGTGGTGAGGGGGTGGGTGGGTGGGTGGGAGAGGAGAATGGGTTGAATGTGGGAGGAGATATTTGATATTGAATTTGTATATTATTGATTTGCCGCTCTAAGTCAAAAGACACCTTCAGATATAAGTGTTAACATTGCACAATCGTCAATCGACTTTAGAACTTGGATGGGAAGTGAGAAAGGTGAGGAGAGGGCGGGAGCTATTAAGACAGTAATTTTTCCCTTCAAATAACAATTCCAAAGAAACTTATTATTATTATTATTATTATTATTATTATTATTATTATTATTATTATTATTATTATTATTATTATTATTATTATTATTATTATTATTATTATTATTATTTATCATCATCATAATCATTCTACTTCTTCTTCCTCTTCTTCTTCTTTTTCTTCTTCTTCTTCTTCTTCTTCTTCTTCTTCTTATACTGCGTTTACCAGCTCAAGAGCTGCTCAAAGAGCTAGCCGAAACAGCAGGAGCTTACTCAAGCCGCAATACATTACATTACATTACATAATTGTTGCTTTAGGTCCAGCGGACTCTTCCGAGCCAAATCAGGACCGGACAACCCCCAATCCGCATAAAAGATCTGCTGAAACAACCCTAGTGGGAAAACTGAATGTTCTCCACCAGCCAGTCACTTTACAATAAAGACATCCCACGCAGGGGACGCTGAGGCTGCACTCTAATTTATCGAACCCCCGTTTACAAAAACAAAATAGAATACAAACATCATTATAAATTATCAACAAAACACATAAATATAAAATGCCTACATTGCTAAATAATAACATCATAGGAAGCCCTAGTGACCACCCGGCAGACAGCGTCCACTATTCCCAAGCTGATCCAGCAGACCTCATACACAAACAAGGAGTCTTGTCCCGGAAGAGTTTTCAAGAAAACAGGTAGGAGACTGGTCTAGCGAAGAAGAAGATAATATAGCAGATTGATAGAACAGAGCAGGACTGAGAAAGAGCAAATGAGAAAGACAGCGACAGTGGGAATTTAAAGCACTAAATTTCCAGAAAGTGGGGATACTATTAATACTGAAACCCCCGGCACCCCAACAGGGGTACTCAAGCCGCACTGAGAACCAACTTGCAGCCACACCACTGAGCACGACCTCGCCGACTTGGGCGGCGACTGGGGTTTGTATTGATCAACAAGGCACTCACTAGTTTAGGACACGGGCGTCCGATTCTTTATAAAATTCGTGCGACGAAATGCGTGCGTGCACAGACAAAACCTCGGTTCATACTGTCATCCTTAGGAGTATTAAGGGGGCGATTGCATGTGCATCAGGGTCGTACGTTGTTGAAACGTTGTTGTTGTTGGTAGTGGTGGTAGTGGTGGTGATGGTGGAGGTGTGGTGGAGGAGGTGGTGTTGTGCACTCCAATCTGTCATCCTTGAAATTTCGAACTACTGCCTGCAATGTTATTTGTTTCAAAGTTTCAAATGTTTCGCCGTCGTTTTTCCCACTGGGCAGACGCGCGCACTTACTTCAATTGTTAATGGCTTTCTTGCAGATGTGCGCAGGGACTAAACGTTGTACAGTAACTCTATGATATAGGCTCTGCAATCACAGATGCTAAATGTTTGTAACACTCATTGAACATTGTGTGGGTGAGAATATAGGGTCGAGTTTTCAACTTTATTATATCTACGCCTCCACAACATTTCGCTGGAATTGTTACAAACTGAAAATCGATGTTCTTTGATATAAGGGATAATCGGGGTTACGGAGACACGTGTGGAGGATGAGTGAGGTCGGGGAGGGAGCGTGTAGAATGTGGGTGTTAGGTATCAACATTTTTTGAATGGCCACTTAGACTAGCGATTAGGCACACACACACACATATTTGCAAAACATCAGAACTGGGTTTATTTAAGAACGTAGGAATCGGAAAGTGGGTTCCTAGCAAATGAACCCATTTGTAGCTAAGAAAGCAAGGCCTGGTACTCATGTGTACGTTTATGCAAGTGCACACACGCACACACTCACACACACACACCTCCCCCCTTCCCACACACACACACAAACCACCGACCGAAGAACTTTATAGAAAACGAACCGACGCGGACTTGCAAATATATACATGAACAGTAAGTGGTCAGCCAAAGCTGTGAAGACGTACGAGGTCTACTTGCAGCAGCTGAAACAGGAGACTTGGGGGGAAAAATAGTGGAGAGAATGTCTCCAAGCAGAAGTGGAAGGCTAATCAAACGTGCAGTCCCAGGCTCGAGAGTGGAATAAGCGAGCCAATGATTCATTCGCGTCGTTTGGCGGCACGAGGAACTTGCTAGAGAAGACGTGACTGTCCAACTATATCCTCCTGAATCCCTGTCTGTCTCTTTATATGTCTTTTGGTTACACAGAGCATCTGGCCTCTCACAAACGCTCAGTGGAGAGGCGGCACGAACGTAAGCTTCGGCTAATCTCAGCTACGCAGTGTGATTTTTTTTTTTTTTTAGTTTATCTATCTTGTCTGCTGTCTGGAGTTCTCTGCATAGTTGCACGCACTATTAATAATACTGAATCGCTCTGAGACAAAAGCTCCTTCTCCCACATTTTGCTGGGCTCATTTAAAGAAGGAGTTGGCTGTAGTGAAACAAATGAAACTGCATCGCAAAGATTTGAAAGAGGTATTCTTGTGAATTTGTGCGAGAATTCATTCCAAAAACGAACTTTCAAATAACAAACAATAAACAACACTTACAAAAAAAATTACAGAACAAAACTAACTAGCGTATTAAATAAAAACAATCAAACAATGATGAAATAAGTACATTGTGTGTATAAATAAAGTAAAACCTAAAATTATAATCCTGTTTTAACAACAACAAACATAGAATTTAGTTGTAAATGATACAATATTGCTCAACACAAATCGATTTAAACCGGGGAACAGGTTTCTAGAACGCAATTGTGATTGCCTTCTTTGGTCTAATCTAGTCTAATCGCAGTTATTATCGTAAACATTATGCCCGTGTTGCTTCTCTCTCTGTTCTCTCTCTCTCTATCTCATACCAAAGAGGGAGAGAGAGAGAGAGAGAGAGAGAGAGAGAGAGAGAGAGAGAGAGAGAGAGAGAGAGAGACAACTAGATAGCGAGAGAGAAAGAACAGAGAAAAAGAGACAACACACACAGAGAAAGAGAGAGAGAGACAGAAAGAGAGAGAAAGAGAGAGAGAGAGAGAGAGAGAGAGAGAGAGAGAGAGGGAGAGAGAGACAGAGAGAGAGAGAGAGAGAGAGAGAGAGAGAGAGAGAGAATGGATATCACCTGGACTTGCTGCCCTTTTCAGAGACAGATAAATAGGATGCATTTACTGAAACCTATCCTATCCTATCCCGTAATTCGGAGGTCGTAGGGGCACCACAGATGATCGTTTAACAACCGTACTCCATCTTTCCCTGTCCTCAGCAACCCTTTATGGTGGGGATTAAAGTTGGTTAGAGAAAAAACCCAACGGCACAAAAACAAACTCATGTTATGGTGTTGGTTGGAGTGGCTGTAGTTGTGCTAGTAGTGAAGAGGAGGTAGTGGAGTTGGGGGCTAGGTGATTATTTCGTGATCTAATGATGTCTTTCACACAACAGAATTTGCCATTCAAACAGCCCTTGTAGTCAAACTGTTCATGTTGTCTTAGTCATTTAGTGTAGACTATTAAAAATAAGTAATAGCCTATAAACGGTCATTATACTGTCACCGGACTGTTACATTCAATTAAGATCAGGGGGGAAAGAGGGAAAGCCAAGAAAAGGAGGTGTAAAGGTTTGTTCTTATACTCCGCTCTTTCCAGCCCAAAGAGTTGCTTAAGGCGAGGATTATCCAGATCCAACATGAGCAATGTACTGTACTGCAGTCAGGTTCAAACCCAATTAGTCGCAAAAAGCAACTCTTTGGCTTCAAGTTCGTAATTGCGTGCATAATGTCCTCATCATCAGATACAGTACAGAAGAAGCCTACACAAAGTGTTACAAGATTTGGGTGGGATTGGGGGGCGGGAGAGAGAGAAAGAGGGAGAGAGAGAGAGAACTGTTGAATTTAGACGTATACAGTATGTTTTACAGACATCGTTCTCTGCAATATGTTAGGCACGACACTGGGCTGGGAACAAACCATTGTGTGGCAAATGACTTAGACCACTTAAGCGTAGCACGAAGTGTACCCATTTATTAAGGGAAAGGTTAGACACCCTCCATGCCTCTTCTATCGACTTCTGCAATTCGTACTTGTCTTTAAATTTAATTTTGTCAGTGACCTCTCTGTCCCTCTATCCCACTCCCTCTGTTCCAAATTGAGAACGACCAAAGAGTGTCTTCGTAACGACCCTTCAATACTTCTATTAATTTTGTTCAATCAACTCCAATCTGTAGAATACAAAATTATGTACTTCAGTACTTATCTTAAGAAAAAAAGTGTATAATCTGTACACAAAGGTTTCTCAGTACAACAGGACAGCACAAAATCCCTTGCACGAGCTGACAAAATATTGCACTGCAACGGCTGCATGGCTTTTAATAAACGACGCGACGCTTCAAAAACGCCTCTCGTCTTCGACCACCATTCGTTCTTCCTTTTTTTTTGGTCCTTTGGGAAATTAAATTCATTCGCCTGCTTAGCAATCAGTTGGCACATGGCGCAAAAGTGGTAACTAAATGCCCGATTTCTCCATATTACGCTTTTGAATAATACTAAACCTTCGCAGTACAGGGTAAAAAGAAAATTATTACTATAAAATAAAAGCAATTTTAAAAAATGGCCCTTTCATGTTTCAGCACAATGCGAACATGAGGTTTACGTTTGCGAGTCTCAGCTGCACTGAGTGACGCTTCAATGGCATTATCGTTAGGCACTCTAGAAAATTCTAAAAAATTGAATGGAAACAAAAATTCGGTCACCTCGAAATTCAAGTGGGTCATTTGGCCAACCTCTCACAGATTTTCGACAACACAGCACTGACATATGACATACAGATTCACTCCACTCCTGCTCAATTTCGGGAGAAGAAGAAGACAAGAAACACCTACTTCTCTTCGGTTTGCATGTTTGGTACACGGATACACGCACGCGCGCACGCACACATACAAACGTACATACACACACAACACAACACAACAGGCACGTGTACACACAATGCAACCTAACCCAACGCAACACACGTACACACATCACATAAAATCCCAGTGCTTGCTTATCCGTTTATCTGCTTATTTGTAGGACTAGCCAATCAATGCTAAGATTGTTTCCTTCTACTAATAAAATACAAAATCTGAATCTCGTCCCATTGTTGACTTTTACAAAATATTCCGAGAAGGAAATGCATAAAAGACAACGTCGAATATAAACCAGAGTTCGTAAACTCTTGTCGTGGAGGCTCGACCTTGTGACCGCATCCATTCGAAGATACCAATCAAACGGGTCGCGTTCTTATTATCATGAACGTTTTTTTTTCGTATTTATTTTAAATTGCGCTCTTTGTCAAGCAATCAAAGACAAGGAGAAAGGGTCGTGGGTGGGGCAAGGAGTAGGAGGTGGAGGGCGGGGCGAGGTGAAGAGTGGGATGGGTGAGATGGTGTGGAGCTTTGAATGATTTGAATATTTTCGTATACAGGAAAGCCATGATGCACATGCGGTTT
>CM072512.1:76220568-76655568 GCA_036898135.1 Oncomelania hupensis | reverse complement strand
AGTTAGGTGTCGCTTTGTTTGTTTGTATGTAGATTATAGTTACACGACACTTTCGCATATAGGTGACTACTGGACCGATTTATACTGACACCAGCGGGCCAGTTGTTGGTAAAGGGGAAAATAATATAATCACACGTTGACCAATCCGGGATTCGAACCAGCGACCTTTCGGTTACTAGCAAGACGCTCTTACCAACTGAGCTACCCGGCCCCTCTAGGTGTCGCTTTTGCCGCTAATAAGCTTATATACACAGTTGGTCCGAAAGCGACGCTGACCCCAGTGTGTGTTTCAGAAGCTATTGAGGGCATGCAACTACACATAAATCATTATGCTTGATAGAATGATCTCTGACCCTAGGGGTGAGATGGGGTGGTACATGTTGGTATATGTGGGGATTGGGTGTGGGGATACGGGTGAAAAACGGCTGACCATAGATAAAACAAAATAGGCAACATTATTACATGGTTAACATTACAAAAGCAAAAATTCCCTACAGACACAGATAATGTACACATGTCATGGGTCGACATGTCATGGGTCGACATGTCATGGGTGATCGCGGTGATAAAATACGAAGAGCTCTCCTTCTTTCTAATAAGATTATTGTTATCGCCAGGGCGGCTAAAATTTTCAGTCTATTGATTTGCAGCCGGAAGTCATATAGTTGGACAGGTATTCCACGCCAAGATGCTGATAACATTTATGTAATCACTTCATCAAATCAGAATATTAAACGGAAAATCTGTCAAAACAATAAATACACCAAAGCTGTTCATAGGCCTATGTTAAAGACCACTTGACACAACACATTCCAAACGATGCACCATAGCAAAGTTGTTTGCAGCACATTTTAATTCTCAACAAACTTTCAAGTTTCACGCCTTCGCATTATATAAACACTTAAATATTCTTGGCAGATGCAAGCAATTTGACAAAAAGCAGCCTTACACGTCAAGTTGACCGTAGGTCTATAGTGTCATACTGATTGAAAATCGATGAAGTTGCCTACGTCGCTATTTAAAAAAAAAAAATAAATAAATAAATATTTTTTTTTTAAATGGTGGCACTTATGGAGAATGTTTTTTGTTTAGCATCCAGCACAAAAATAAGGTTTTTGACATTCCGTCGGCTTTATTGTTATGTTCGGAGTATCTGAAGTGAATAGCAGCAAGAAGACAATTCTGTCCCCTGCACTAACCACAGATTTATAATTTGAATCGAAGGCGGCAGGTTCATGACATGCTGTTCAAACAATCTGGTCGTTCCCTTTTGCTTTCGTTTGACGACGAAACAGATGCTAGAGAACATTAGATAGACCAGCTTGGTTCGTAGTAATCCCTTTCGTTTCCTGTTATGCAATTGGGAAATCCTTGCGAACTTTACTTCCTGCCTGCTGTTCTGAAGCGGCAGCGCTTTTAGTTGCAGACGAAATTATTTTTTTTCTTCTTTATCCAGGGGAGATACATGAAATTGTAACTCTCTAATTTGTGGAGGTTGTTTTACTCGCAAAACGCGCGAGTCTTTAGATTTGGTTAATCAGGGGCTAAAACAGACACTTTTCCCAAAAAAAGTTTAGTTGAAATTTAGGATAGAGCGTTGGTACATTTGTTTTCTCCCTTAAAAAAAAAACAAAAACAAACAAACACCAAAACTTAGAGAGCTTCTATAGTACGCTAGTCTACTAACTACCCCGTGTATGCCTACGAACCAAGTAGCATAGGGCTGTACGTGCACTTTCATAAGAATACACCAGAAAAGTGATTTTACATCTTTATTAAGCCCATAGGAGACACTTGAAACCTAGACATAATGCAAAACTTATGTTGAACATTTCAATCGGAACCAAAACTCCTCCGCCATTCTACATTTGAAAGCAAAAGGAGCGCAAAAAACAGCACCTTTTTTCGGAGCAAAGTACTCCTATTTAATGAATAAATAATAACAACAAATGGTAAGAGAATACAGTCAAAGCATTTATTCAAGCTTACGTTTATAGCAATTAACACTAGTCCTTCCCTTCTCCTTCCTGTCAATCAAACCTTGAGACCCATCCGTGTTGGTACTTCTATATCCTAACGTCCCTTTAAGCTCCTCATCTAACCTAGCATCATAACTTAGATCTCTACTAAATAGTTGACCCCTTCTTTGAGGCACTTAAACTATAATCATAACTATCTGCAGGGTGTTGACGTCCTCTTCCGAGGAGGTCTGGACATTAACAGAGAGATATAATTCTATGATCCAACTTTGACCCTGTCTGCTGACCTCGTGAACTCCTGGACCAATAGCGGTACCGAGACGGCACTACAAACCCTGTTGCTACAAAGTTAAAACAAAACTTTCCAACTGCATCATAGTTCGTAAATCGCTCAGTTATCTGCTCTGACAGACCGGGAAACAAACCATCCCAGGATCACACACATATACCAAGAAAGGACATGAACCCATTCTCGTAAAGAGATACATGATAGGGTTAAAGAGAGAATACAAAATACGAACAAAATCAAAAACATTCACTATAATAATGGGTTGTTCCTACACATAATCATAGCATGCATAATGATTATAACAGACACTATACCAAACCAATGAAAACGACACTTCAAGTGCAAATTAAAATGTACATCCCTAAAGAAAGTCCTAAGCCTACCTTGGTCGGGAAAGGATACCAACTACTGGCCAAAAGATTGTATAAACTTATTACCTGACCATACCTCTTAAATCATCGTTATTATCTTTCTATATTATATTATATTAATATATTAATCGTTCTTTTATTAATCGTTCTTATATAGCGCTTTACCAGCTCAAGAGCTGCTCAAGGCGCTGGCCGATACAGGATCTAACTCAAGCCGCCCGAGACGCCCACCCGCAGCCTTTGGGCGCATGGTCTGACGTCCGTACAACTGAGCACAATCCTGGGCAGCCAGGGATGGGGGAGAGGGACCTAAGTGCATGCTGGGTGTGTTCTTGTCACCGGCACTCACCCGTCTAGGACATGAGCGTCAGGATCTTTAAAATCCGTTATGATGGAATGTATGCGACACAGACAAGACCTCGGTTTATACTCTCATCCGAAGGAGTAGGAAACGGGAGTAAAGTGTCTTTCCCAAGGACACAACACAATTTCCCGGCCTGGGCTCGAACCCGGGACCTTCAGATCCACAAGCCAAAGCTCTACCATTAGGCCACCGTGCCTCCCAATTCAAGGTTATGCAGCGAACACATACAATTAGAGTCTACATTCGAACATAGAAACAACATTGTTTTTTTATGGACTATCAGTCTGTCATCTTAAATTTGCAATAACATAAACCTTCCATATCCTGCAGTACTAGCAGATATGCTGTAAATTGCCAGGTTGTTGTTATCATCCGTTAGCTCTTCATCTTCTAACTGGCCACAACTTTTAACGCTGAAATGATAGGGTAGGACATGCTGCCGTCAATGTCGACTCTGCCTGATAGCACACAGCATCATTAGTCAGGTATCACCTACACACAAGATCCAGTAAACTGGACGCTCTGATCCTTGCATCCTTATATTGTGGTTCCCATCTTTGCTAAACTTGGCATCGCAAATATTTTCTATCCTAATATCTAACACGTTAGCTATTAGATGTAGAGTGTCTCAGAGATTAGTCTAAGTGAAAGATCAAACATTTTAAACTCTTAACCAAGGCTACGCCACTTGCTTACAAATGTCTTGTGCGATATGGAAAATGACGCTACCACCTACGTCATCAAAATGCTGGCGTTGTGTGACGTCACGCAGTGTATTTTCTTCATTGTATGGAGGAAATTCTAATTCAACTTCATCCTGACAAGACCCATCATAGGTTACAGAAAAGTAGTGGCGTGGCGTGGGTACTGCTATCTGTGGTCACTGGTCAGGCTCTTGAAAATAATTCCTAAAGCGTCCGCTTATCGAAATCCGATTAAATACAAACTGAAATTCATCTGCATCGTCATTGTCGGCTGCAGCTGCGCCGTTGACATGTATAGCGCCATATTTAACAGCAAAATATGCAGGACAACGTTGGAAGAAAAGGACCCTGACCTCCTTGCGGCTTTGCAATGGATTGAAACCATTTTCAGCGATCAGATCGGCAACATGGTACCAGGTCTTCTGCAGATCAGCATCATGTTTAAAGTGATCTGGCATGCTCATAAGTTCAAACCAGCTCAAAAGACTAGCTGACGGGGAATTGCTAAAAGCTTCTTATCGCATAGACTACGTTATTTTCGGTAGCACTGTCTTCACGTTCATCATCTTTTGCGTAATTCGCGTGCTGATTATCCCTTTCAAGCAGTCAGTTCGTTTAGAACCTGGTTTGAAAATTGCTTTGGGGAATACGGTCTGTCTTGGTTGGCATCAATACTATTGCCAACGTCGTCTTCTACAGCCTTTTTTTGCCCAGGTGGGTAACAATGTTCTTTCATGAGGTCGTTTAAAATAGGACAGAGACGCGGAAGATAGTAGCTAAATATATTAATGACCCTTAATTATACCCTATTGCAACGGCCATTCAACGCAGCATCATTTGACGCCATGTGGCACTGTGAAATCGAGCTAGGAAATGCTCCACGACACGAACGATGCATTCTGTGAGACCAAAGGGATCCGTACAGTGTGAATGCCTGAGGGAAGGACAGTTGTTCAAACCCCCTTAAACATAGATAATTCCACATCGGCCGCAGATAGACGTTAGTCCCGAGGTACAACAGATCCAGTCCAATGCAATCCAATGTCCACGACTCCATGTCACAGACACACGCTTTTCAGGCGATTTGAATCCATTCAAGGCTGTCTAATTACATGTATAGTCTGTTTCCTCTGTCTCAGGTTCAAGCACGCAGGCGTCTGCGCGTCGTATCACAGATTTTAGCTATTGAAGATTCCATCAAAATATCGAGCCAGAGTTCAACGGTTAATAGAGATGCTGGGCACATGTTTTAGCCAGCCACAGATGCTTGCAACTCCAAACCAGACACCTGCTAAACTACACAAGGTTTTATCAACCCTTCAGCGACTAATTCTGTAGATCAAAGGCGACCAACTAGACTACAGTCTGGACTTCGATGTTACAGGACATCGCGCGTATCGTTGTCGGAACAGATTTATTTAAGTTACAATAATTAACAATTTTTATTTGTTTGTTTGTTTCTTTGTTTGTTATGGTTGTCTAAAATCACGTTGTTGTGAAAAGACGTTAAATTAAAATATTGAATTGAATTGATTGGGCTTGCAAAAAAAAACCCAGCAAAACGAACAAATGGCATATACATGGACTGACAACGATCAAAACGATATCCCATCGGCAAGACCGCAAGGGATAATGAAACAGAGAATTCAAATGTTCAGTTGAGGCTCGTCAAATGGCATTAGTTACCTTCCAATCTGCTTTTTACACACGTTCGTATCGCAAAGGTGAAAAGGTGATTTGAATGTCTTACATGGTATCATGTTGTTTATGGTAGGTATCCACAATTGCGGACAGTTTAGTTTACCTCATTGTTTCAGTATATTATTATTATTATTATTATTATTATTATTATTATTATTATTATTATTATTATTATTATTATTATTATTATTATAATTATTATTATTATTATTATTATTATTATTTAATCACTTTTATATAGCGCTTTTCCAGCTCAAGAGCTGCTCAAGGCGCTGGCCGATACAGGATCTAACCCAAGCCGCCCGAGGCGCCAACTTGCAGCCTTTGGGCGCATCGCAATAACGCTCCAGACAACTGAGCACAATCCTGGGCAGCCAGGGATGGGGAGAAGGACCTAGGTGCATGCTGAATGTGCTCTTGTCACCGGCACTCACCAGTCTAGGACATGAGCGTCAGGATCTTTAAAGTCCGTTATGATGGAATGTATGCGACACAGACTAGACCTCGGTTTAAACTCTCATCCGAAGGAGTAGGAAACGGGAGTAAAGTGTCTTTCCCAAGGACACAACACAATGCCCCCGACCTGGGCTCGAACCCGGGATCTTCAGACCCGCAAGCCAAAGCTCTACCATTAGGCCATCGTGCCTGCCTAATAATATAATATAGTATAGCCTACATAAAATAACATAGTATACATAATTTGATCGCAGTTACTGCCAACATGAATGGTATTGTTTATATCCAAAAGACCACAATATAAAAACACTCTTAGGGTAACCAAATAAATTTTTATTTTTGCAATTTTACACATTGGTGTGTTACAAGGCCACTAGAAAATGATTCAGGGAAAAACCAAATCATTCAATCCAAATCCATATCTATTCAATCATCGCATATTTTCTACACTTTCTAGATGTGTTTCAGCTAGTAGGAGGTACTGTTCGTTGAAAAAAAAAAACAACAACCAACCATGGGTCAGAATGGGCGGTGTCGATCGTTACGGACGGACTTTCGTTTTTCTTCATTTATAGGATAACATCTGTCTTAAAAGTAGGGAAACTATTCAGATTACAGACCGCGAACCGCCGAACACGAGTAGTCAAAATATATCGCAAAAATTTATTGCAATGTACCCAAAAAACTACGCCATAAAAAGGTAGGTCAATCGCACAGACGCTGATAGGAAACTTTCGCCGTCAAATTCAAACTATCAGGAAACGGCAGGTGTCCACATATAGGAGCGGATCCTAAAGGGCCCTATAAAATTTAGGTTTCGTTTTCACAAAAATTGATTGTTCATACTATAACACTTAATTAACTCACCGCTAAGTCGAACGGTCAATGCGATGATAGGCCACCCAATTTACATCCACCTCCCCTCCCCCTCCCCTCCCCCCTCCCCCTCCCCCTCTCTTCCCAGTATCCAGGAATTAACATCTGACCATTTCTGTGTCGTGTGCGAACTAAACGTCGCAGCCCCCCCTCCTCCCCCCATGTTCAGGGAGGCTCGCAGCCTGCGTACCATGGATAGGGATGCTTTCAAGCAAGAGCTTACCGCTAAAGTGACCCCAGAACTCTGCCCCACTGTGGATCAGCTGAATAGTACACTTCATGCGGTGCTTGATCGGCACGCCCCCGTGGCCCAGAAAAAGGTCAAGGCAACACGCTCAGCACCCTGGTACGAGTCTATCAAGGACGAGCTCTCCGAGGCGAAGAAACACCGACGCAAAGCAGAGAAAAAGTGGCTTAAATCGGGTTTAGAAGTCAGCAAGCAGATTTTCACCGCTGCAAAAAAACGGGTCACTAAAATAGTCCAGACTGCCAAAACCAGGTACTTTAGCGACAGAATTAGCAGCAGCGAAACTTGTAAACAGTTGTTCAACATTTGCAATCAGCTAAGGGGTAAGAGCAATGCAACATCACTCCCATCCACGCATCCACCATGTCAGCTACCAGATGTATTTTGTAATTATTTCACACAGAAAGTGGCTGACATAAGGGACGCTCTTGACAGCCACGAGATCCCACTCATTAACCCATTCTCACCTTCCCTCACTACCGCAAAAATGGAAGTTTTTCCAACCAGTAACAGAGCAAGAAGTCAAGAAAGTCATCTTAAGCTCAAAACCAACATCTTGCTCTCTTGACCCCATTCCTACCCCCATGTTGATAGAGAATCTTGACCCTCTACTCCCGACCATTACCCACATTATCAACGAGAGTCTGTCCTCTGGTGTTGTTCCGTCTGTGCTCAAAACGGCTGTCATCAAACCCCTCCTTAAAAAGCCAAGTTTAGACAAAAATAATCTAAAGAACTATAGACCTGTTTCAAACCTCTCCTTCCTGTCCAAAGTCATAGAAAAAATTGTTCTCAAACAACTGTTTGCCTACCTATATGATAACGCTTTACTTTGCCCCAACCAGTCTGCCTACCGACCCTTCCACAGCACTGAGACAGCCCTCCTAAAGGTAACCAACGATCTGTTGCTGGCCTTAGATAATGGTAACGTCTCCGTTCTCACCTTACTAGACCTCTCAGCCGCTTTTGACACAGTCGACCACCACATTCTCTTTAACACTATTCAACACTACTTTGGAATCTCCGGCTCGGTCCTGGCTTGGTTCCACTCATATCTTTCCGACAGATCACAAGCAGTCACTGTCGATGGCTGTTTCTCCAGCACAGCAGACTTGGTGTGCGGCGTGCCTCAGGGTTCCGTTTTAGGGCCGGTGTTATTCACTCTGTACACCAAGCCACTGCTTCTCCTGCTTAGAAAGCATGCTGTTGAGAGTCAGTCATTTGCAGACGACACACAACTTTATAAATCCACAGCCCCCTCTCTCATTAATTCCACTGTTCAGACTTTGGAGAACTGCATCACAGACATTAAGTCATGGATGACACGCAACAAGCTTAAGCTTAATGACGACAAAACCGAAGCCCTCCTCATTCACAAGCACAACACCTCCTCCTCCCGCCTCTCCCAACATCGCTTACGGTAGGGACAACAAACATTCAGTTCTCATCCTCAGCAAGAAATCTCCGCTACATTCTCTCCGATGACCTGTCCCTCAACAACCACATCTCCAACATCTGTCGCTCTGCATACACGGCCATACGCCGAATCAGCTCCTTTCGCCACTATCTTACGCTCACTGCCACCAAAACCCTAGTCTGCGCTCTCGTCCTTTCTCGTCTTGACTATTGCAACTCTCTCCTCGCTGGCTCCCCAAAACACATCATTGACAAGCTACAAAAGGTTCAGAACTCAGCAGCTAGACTAGTATTCCGAGCTAAGAAACGCGATCACATCACACCTCTACTACATTCCCTTCACTGGCTTCCTGTGCAAGCACGCATAGAGTACAAACTCTCTGTTCTCTGTCACAACTTCTTCACAGATTCTTGTCCCTCCTACCTTGCTGATCTACTGTCTGTCTACTCCCCTTCACGCACTTTAAGATCTTCTGCCGACACTCGCACACTCAAGGTTCCCGTCACCCGCACTAAGACATACGGCCAACGTGCATTCGCTTACTCCGCACCTAAGCAGTGGAACTCCCTTCCCTCCCATATCCGCAACATACAATCAACACAAGCATTCAAAAAGGCCCTCAAAACCCACCTCTTCAAACTTCACTATTCAGAATGATCTGTATCCCGCTGCCATTCTCTCCTCTTTGTCTCTGTCTGATCCGTAAGTGTATACACGGCTGTACATATTTATACTGTTTTTCCTCCTGGGCCTAACCGGGCATATAAATAGCTGTGAATATGATTTTGCTATTCTATTTGTCTTTTCTGTCATTTGTGTACATATTTGTAAATTGTAATTTGTGTACATAAGTGTAAATAATTTGTACCCTTACTGCTCTGTCTTTTGGTGTATTGTAGCGAAAGCGATGTTTTATCGAGTGCATGTACTTATATGTAATGACTATGTAAAGCGTGGTGAGTCTGGTCACAGGCTGGAGTACCCGCTATATAAAATTCCGTTATTATATTATTATTATTATCCCTTACCACCCTCTACACGTCCGTAGTAACATGCAACATGTATAGTCTCTCTCTCCTTCTCTCTTCCCGCCCCCCCCCATCCCCCCACCCTCTCTCTCAACATGTATAACTGAACAAGCTAATTATTTTTTGCTCCCATATAGTCCTATAATTATGCAACAATAACTTTTTCCGAGTCCACTCGCAATGCTCTAACCGAGCGTCTGACGAGGAAAGGGAAGTAACTATTGCTAAATAAATATTTCATAGCAATGTCCTTGGCTGCCTCCCTTGACATCCTCTCTCTCTCTCTCTCTCTCTCTCTCTCTCTCTCTCTCTCTCTCTCTCTCTCTCTCTCTCTCTCTCTCTCTCTCTCTCTCTCTCTCTCTCTCTCTCTCTCTCTCTCTCTCTCTCTCTCTCTCTCTCTCTCTCTCTCTCTTATTTAACTTTGTTAAGGGACAGATTGGAAGATTAGACTGTATCATTAGTCTATAATCTTTATCCCTAATAAAAAGAGTGTCAAAAAAAGGTTTTCAAAGATTCTCTCTCTCTCTCTCTCTCTCTCTCTCTCTCTCTCTCTCTCTCTCTCTCTCTCTCTCTCTCTCTCTCTCTCTCTCTCTCTCTCTCTCTCTTTTCCCGAGGGTTCTTGATTATATGCACTTGTGGGGGTTGTGAAGTGTTTCTATGCTAGAAAATTGTTTGTTTGATCATGCTTTAGTAGATAATGGTTATTTTGTTATTCTGTCTGGGTGGTTCAAGCACTGTAAATTGTTATTAGAAAAAATATGACGTTTTGGCGTCTGTTGGTGATGATGACGATTATACATGTAATGAAACTGAGATAGAAGATGATATGTTTTATAACCAACCCTTGTCACCTCTATCTTCCTATACGCTTGCATAACATGGACCCTCACAGCAGATCTACAACGAAGAATACAAAGCATGGAGATGAGGTGCTACAGAAGACTTCTGGGCGTTTCCTATACCCAGCACATCACCAACGACGATGTCCGACAGACCATCACATTGGAGAACATGATGACATGCTCACAGTGGTGAAAAAACGGAAACTCCGATGGTATGGCCCCGTCAACTGAGCATCAGGCCTTGAAAGTCCATCTTGTAAGGAACAGTGCAAGGAAGAAGGAGAAGATGGAGACAGAAAAAGAGGTGAGAGGACGACACTCGAGAATGGGCTGGCTTAACATCGAGCGAAGCCATGAGGGTTGCTGAGGACAGAGAAAGATGGAGTGCACTGGTTGATCATCTGTGGTGTCCCAACGACTTTCGAGTTAAGGGATAGGATAGGATAGGATAGGATAGATTACTAAAGAAGTTTTGTTGGCACTGTGAAAGTTAACAGTGAAGACACCGTGGGGCCGGATGGCATTATTGCTGAACTGTTGAAGTATTCCTCTGAATTTACTGTTCCTTTTTTCGTCAGTTTTGACTCGCATATGTGATTCTATGTATTCAATCCTTCCCCTCCCCCATCCTCACCACCTCCCCCCCCCCATCCAAAAAAATCAAAATTGTCGCTAATCTGTGCGAGTTGAGTCCTAAGTAGTTTAAAAATGACATTTAACCAAAACAAAAGGTCCGTTTGTCCGGCGTTAGCCGTCTGGGTGTGCAAAACGTGCTGGTAGATTAACATCTCAGAACCTATTTCAGCTATCACAACAACACTTGATAAGATAGTGTATATTCATGAGACCTCATAAATGATCAGTGAACGAATGACTTCCCTTTAAAGTCAAGGTCACAGTGTCAAAAAATGTTAGTCAAACAATGACAATTTTTCACAACACTTTAATTTTTTTCTATAAATAAGTTATTAATATTGAACTTTTAATTCTTTGTTGCATAATAGATATATCACTGAAATACACATACTATGCAATTTGATCAATCTCATTCCAAGGTCAAGGTTACTGGAAATGTCCTAATTTGGTTAGTATAGGTACTTTGAACTTACCTTGGCCCTAAACAATGAGAGATTGTGACGGGGTCTATTATTACTGGGCTCTGCACAATGGAATGACATTACCCACTTGTATTTGTCTGCAGAGATCGGCTGGTGTAATCACCCTGTGACTAATCTTAATACATGTATATGTTTAGCCCGGTCTGTGTGCGGATAGGGTTATAGAGATAGGGAGAAAATGGAAAAGTCTTCACTGACACAGCAGCTCTCACAGGGCTATGAAACATAGGTGGTCCAGCACTTGTTAACAGTAAATATCACACATTTATTTCTTCTACTCTATACATAATTCTCTAACCACTCTATTAACTTAAATGTCCAAATTCACTTCGAATAGTTCGTTCCTTGATGGGTCTATGCTGCTACTGTTCTTGATATTTGCTACTGTCTCATCATTGGGCTATTTGTTCTGGTTGGTTTAATGTTTGTTTTCAGGAGAATGGACTACCGCACAGTCCTTCTAGATCAGTGTGTGTACAATTCTTCTTGTGCTCTTAGCTGATTTATTGAGGTGTGGTGATGGTGTCTCCTACTTGGTTGTTGACTATCGGGCTATCGTAGCTCAGTGCTAGATGCTGCACTGCAGGCCGAATGTCAGGGTTGACTCTTAGTGGTCTATCCCTGCCTCGGACCAACTAGCCTGCTCGTCTGCAAAACATAAGACGAGTTTCTGCAACGCCTTGTTTAAAAACGTGGAGCAGAGCGTCTCACTGATGGCAGAAACAGCCCTCAGTTGAGATCGCATCCACTTATACAAACAAGGGACGAACAATCTTCTATGTCCGTGATCCACTGGGATCTCCAACATAATTCCTATCATGACTAAACTATACACATGGAGAAGAAATTAACAATATACACATTCTCTGGTACAGCCATTGGTCTGCAATAATACACATAGGGAAACAACAGTTGGACAGTAGAGGCTACCTCGTGGTGCCGAAACCGGTCGCGTGTCCGCCACGTGGTCATGCTAAGTTTAACAAACATTCACAATGATAAAACTTGGCAAGACTTCACAAACATAATCCAACAATAATATCAATAATTCGCGATAAAATAAAAGCTTGATCATTTACCTTTTTGACATTGTCAGGCTGTGGCTATACTGCGATTAATGATTTTCACCCGTCCCCTGCTTTAGTCTTTCTGAGAGAGATTTTTCCACCTGTCCGTCTCGGGTGAACGTTAGACAAAGAATGACTACCTAGCCTTGTGGTCAGCCAAAGCCCGCGAGAATCTCGTGAGATCTGAGCGCCGTTTGTCGGGTGGTGGTGGCTATACGTCAGCGGGATGAGGTCACTGCCTACCTGAGCGAGCGTTAGCTTACAAATGCTTAGGCCTTGCAAAAGTATACAAATATAGGTCATCGTACAGAAGAATGGCTGTATATTTAACTCCTAGCATGCAACAACATACGATATATCATTTTTCTTCTCGCTTATATTAATGTACAGATAACAGGTTCAAAAGTTAATTACATTAAAGGAAAAGAACACTCATGTTGTACTTTTAAATGCATATAAGATCATACAAATCAATTCTAATCACAGAGATAACTACACAAGCAAAGAAGGGAGTACTTATATTTTACAAACCTACATAACAGCTGTCATTGCACAAATTAGCACCACAAGTGATTACATGATTAAAAGAAATAGTATAAATAAAGGGACTCTCTTTTTCTTACACACACGCACACACCTCCACCTCCACATACACCGTCACAGATTATTTATACTTATTCAGAAGTTTTGGGCATAATATCACTTTTGCTGCAGTTTATTTGATAATACATGAGCGTATTTGGAGCCGGTCAAGGTCATCTCAAAGTCAATAGCATAAAAAAGATATTACTTTATATAACTATATTATATTATGAAGTCGATATTACTTTGCATTGTAATGCCACCGTTCCATTTTTTTTCTGGGCCCTCATTTTCATGTTAAAAGTTTTATAAGGAGCATGTGAGTCATATGAGCTTTGCCCTTCTAGTTTAATGTATTTTTTGAAATAGATATTAATCCTGAAAATTGGACAGAATCTGTTATACAACCTCTTTATAAGAAAGGCCAGATTACCCTGCCTGGTAACTACCGCGGTATATCAGTTTATCTGATGTAAGCAGTAAATGTTTTCGTATAATTATTTATAGAGGCTACAGGCTTGGGTTGAAGAAAATAATATAACTGGTGATCATCAAGCAGGCTTTAAGAAGGGCTACTCCACAATTGATCACATTTTCACTTAGTAGCTTGCGTTCACAAACAGTTTTGTCATAATCATAAACTTTATGTAGCCTTCATAGATTTTGAAAAAAAAAATGTTTCGATTTTATTCATAGGAATTCGCTATGGCCTGTCTTACTGAAGAAAGGACCCCCGTTGGGGTGCCGGGGGTTTCAGTATAAATAGTATCCCCACTTTCTGGAAATTTAGTGCTTTAAAGTCCCACTGTCGCTGTCTTTCTCATTCCTGCTCTGTTCTATCAATCGGCTATACTATCTTCTTCTTCGCTAGACCAGTCATCTACCTTTTTCTTGAAAACTCTTCCGGGACAAGACTTCTTATTTGTGTATGAGGTCTGTTGGATCAGCTTGGGAATATTGGACGCTTTCTGCCAGGTGGTCACTAGGGCTTCCTATGATGTTATTATTTAGCAATGTAGGCATTTTATATGCATGTGTTTTGTTGATAATTTATAATGTTTGTATTCTATTTTGTTTTTGTAAACGGGGGTTCGATAAATTAGAGTACAGCCTAAGCATCCCCTGCGTGAGATGTCTTTATTGTAAAGTGAGTGGCTGGTGAAGAGCTTTCAGTTTTACCACTAGGGTTGTTTTAGCAGATCTTTTATTCGAATCATGGGTTGTCCGGTCCTGATTTGGCTCGGAAGAGTCCGCTGGACCTAAAGCAATAATCATGTAATGTAATGTAATGTAACTGAAGAAAGGAATTAATGGAACACTTTATAACTGTGTCAAAATATGTTTGGTAATATAAAAGCTTGTATTAAATGTGGTGCCAGATGCATAGACGGCGTAAATTGTTCATTAGGAGTGAAACAAGGGGACAAAAATAGCCAGAATCCTCCTCTTGCTATTTTCGTTACTGATATACTGTAATACATGGTGTTAATGCTTTCCTGATGCTTTTGAATTGTGTATTATGTTGCTCGCTAATGATGTTGTTCTGTAATCTGAAATAGTTGTAGGATTACTAACACAACTTAATAGCTTACATATAGAGCAGCTTCTTCACTTAGTTTAAAAGTGAATATGGATAAAGGTAATGTTATTGTGTTCAAAAAAGGGGGATAATAAGGTGCAAGAGGAAAGTGGTTTCTTGATGGAAATGTTGTGCCTGTAGGCAAAGCAGACACATATCTTGATATGTATTTTTCTACGAAGATAAGTTTTGTTACAGCATGTAGATATAAAGCAAACATGGCACTTCTTTGTATAATGCAGAGACTTCGTATTCATGAAATCATTCTTTAGAAGTTTATTTAAAACTCTTTGATGATGATGATGATGATGATGATGATGATGATGATGATGATGATGATAATAATAATAATAATAATAATAATAATAATAATAATAATAATAATAATAATAATAATAATAATAATAACTACAATTCTGATCTAAGCGCTCATATGCACTCATTGTTATATGCACTCGCAAAGATAAGTAGTTATGACAGTACAAACATCAAACACTAAAACTAATAAGTAAAAACATACATTAAGTACAATAAAGGCATGATAAAATATATATTTGCCAATAATTGTAACAGTCAAAAACATGCAAACACACACACACACACACACACACATTCTTGTATAGGTCAGAAATGGGGTAATTTTAGAATGTAGGAATCGGGGGGACACTTTTTAGTCATTTTTTGATGGAAAAGGGTTAGGGCAAGGGTTAGTTGCAGCGCTGCAACCAGCCCTTACCCTAACCCTTCTCTAGAAAGTTGACCTATTTCGTCTCTTATAGGCGACGAAATAGGTCGAATTTAGCTTCAAACTTTTCCAAAAATTCACTGGATTTTCTCCGTCCCGGATAGTGCACTCCTGTGTACTTAAAACACTCTTATGCACTACAACTGCACTCCCATGCACTAAAAGAGCACTCCCGCGTACTTAGAAACAAATGGGTCACGCGAGATAAATGAGGAACGAGCAAATAACCCCATTTATGACTGAAAAAGTAAATTGTGTGTCTCATTTTTGTCGTTTTACAACCTCACCCCCCCCACACACACACACACACACACACACATAATAATAATCTTACATTCATTCTATTCAGACACACGTGCACACGTATTCATAATACATTACTAAGGAATTACTAAAGAATTTATAATATAGAATAAAAAGTAAAAAACATACAAATATACTTTTCTTTGAAACAGTATTAAAAAAACAAAATACAGTGCCAAGCAAATTTACAAAGTTGCAAGCTGACGAACAAAACCATCAAAACAACAGCAACAACACATCAACAACAACAACAACAACAACCATTATTCAAAAGACTTCTAATCACCAACACACACAAACATGCATACACACATGCCTGAATTCGTATACACGTCCCTACTCACACAACCAGATTATACCACTTTAGGGAGAGGAAACGGTAAATGATTAAAAGTGGTGAAGAGATATGTTTTAAGTTACTTTTTGAAAACAGCAAAAATCTTAGTGCGGCGAAGATCAAAACGTAGAGAGTTCCAGAGGGTAGGGGCAGACACGGAGAAAAATCTCCTGCCAAAGGACTCGAGCGAGTACCTTGGGACAGACAAAAAGGCTGCGTCCTTTATATGGAGTGACCGAGCAGGCTGATAGATACAGAGGAGTTCTGAAAGATACGAAGGAGAGGAATCAGTATGCTGGCAGTGACAGCACAGAGAAGCAACCTGGTAATCAATTCTGGCCAAAACAAGTAACCAGTGCAGGGTTTTGAAAACAGAGGTTGCACTAGAATGACGAGACTGACGAAGGACAAGGCACAAGTTCAGCCAATTATGCAATATGGTTATGAAATTTGGGGTTTGGAGAAAGCAGCTATTCTTTGAAAACAAGTACCTTTGTTTGCCCTGAAGAAATTTGTGCATTTGGACATGCGTACGCCAAATGATTTTGTATACAATGAATAGCCCTTGTTCGGAAATGGGAGGCACCTTGCATTTTTGTTTTGTTTTTAATTACCTAGAGTTAACCGGGTTACACCCTCATGATCATGTCGTCTTAGAACACTATGAAAGCTACCCCGAGCTGCAAGCTTTTCTTCGGAAAAGGGGGATGCTGGTTGCAGGACAGTGCAAAAGTACAACGGTTGATCCGGATAGTTTGATGCGTTGCGTTGCGTGGTTAGATTACCGTCCCCGGACACAGTAGCGTATAGGTTTGATTTAGAACAGAGCAGAAATTATAGGCCAGAAACTGTGGTCGTTTGCAAAGAATGTCCGCTAAAACTTTAGACAACTCTGGGCGAAACATCCGGGTAAGCCGGCTAAATAATTATTCCCCTTATATTGCCGAGCATGGTCTATTAAATAGACACCCTGTAACCCTTAATTCTGGTTAAGTTGTCTACTCTGCCGGTTTAAATTATTGCAAATGGATGCTTGCAGATTACCTAAGAAACCTTATAACATGTTGTATAAATTGGATAACAGAGGGGAAAAGACGTGGGTGATGAAGGTACGAAAATGTTAACTTGTTTCAGTATGGATTTGGGTATGTATAGATGAATCAGGGCGTGAGTAATGTAAATTTATGTTTCTGCGTGTTTTTAAAGCGCGATTGATAGACTGTTGATGGCAAGAATGGATTGATCGTGTAAATACGAGTGAACGGTTTGAGTTAAAAAGATCATTTTGTAATATGTCGCATGATGAGCCTTTATTGTTTTTACATTGATTCTAGATAGACATCTTCAGCATTTAATGACTAAGTTCAGATTAGGTATTTATTTGGCTATTTATTTTATAAATATCGCAGTTGCATACCTGAAAACAAACTGTGCACATTATGTAATCAAACCAAAAAAAGGGCTGCTTTTGTTTACTATGATGTTACCACTTATATGATTTGCCTAAAGAATGTATTGCCCCCAAAATACTAAAGAATACTATAGCATCCCAAATGCATTCAGACTGTCTTTATTATTGTAAATACAAAAATGAAAATGTAAAGAGATTATGCATGTTTTTATACAGAGCATTCAAGATGAGAGAAACTGCTTTTTCGTCACATACATGTATGTTTTGAGGATGTGAAATACTGTATCGTTTCGATGTATGTTTGACTTGACTGCTGTTGTATTGTAACATTTTGTGAATATGTTGCACACACCCCTTTTAAAAGTGTCTGTCTCTCTCTATCTCTCTATCTCTCTCTCTCACACACACACACACACACATATAACGCGCACATAATTATGCCACTGAATGCACAAGCAACGATAATCACCATTATTATTGCACAATCCCCTAACTTCATTACAATAACATTACTTTTTAAACCATGTTCATTCACAATGGTTACAGTGTTTACAGTAAGATTGTATCCCATATGAAATTGTGTGTCGGCGATAACAATATTATTGTTATGCATTGATATTCTTCCTTTCCTAAGTTGAAGGTCGGAGGGCAACATATACAATGCTAAGCCAATTAGGCTTACATAATGTACTTTTGATCTAGAATACTTTAATGTACCTTGATATCTTTTGCGCCTTTACAAATACGGTCCCCTCTGGGCTAGGAACCTAACTTGATATTTGCTGTCTCATTTGTTTGTTTGTTTGATATCTTTTGATACTACGTGTTTGCGCCTGTGACCCAAGAACGCACCATGCCTACGTACGAATGGATTTATTCAGCCTTTCTACTACAATTTGCGTAAATCCGCTAAACGTGTCTAAAATCGATTTACTGTATGCGTTTGCATGTTTTATACAATACAATACAATACAATATAACTTTATTGCCTGATGTTCATCACAAACAGAATTTATCTTTGGCTCGTCGTGCATGCGCAAGAAGCATGCAATATATCCATTTTATATACACAACCAGCAAAACCACATTCATTTCTAATGGCACAACAGCAACCTTAAATTCCAATCAAGTGCAGACATTCACGATCCAAACCCCGCATCAATAATGACTAGTAGCTTTACATTCACGCCCCCCCCCCCCCCCACACACACACAAATGAAAAAAAGCACACACCCACACGCACACACACCTACACCCACACACAAAATAATCTTATGACAGCACAAGTTATCTTAAACTATACATATCATGGCCTACACATATTCATCTATACATAGATAACAGTCAACAACCAATTACATAATACAGTGCAGTAGCAACATTCTTAAAACACATTGATAATAAAATACCCAACAAAGGAGCAACTGAGCATGTTGCCTATCTCATAACTAGATTACATTTAAGGGTACCATGACAATGGTTAGAATCATTAAGATAACAAGTTACATGCTATATGACTAAAACAAATTCATTCAATCTACTAATTAAGAATGCCATAGATCAGCAGATTATATCTAAGCAGTCGTGACAATTATGATGTTGAGTGAAATGACTATATATATATATATATATATATATATATATATATATATATATATATATATATATATATATATATATATATATATATATATATATATATATGGGATACAATCTTACTGTAAACACTGTAAACATTGTGAATGAACATGGTTTAAATTTTTTTTTAGTGCGTGTTTGTGTATGTATTTGGTGTGTGGGTATGTCTATATATATAGATATATATATAGATATATATGTGTGTGTGTGTGTGTGCGTGTGGGTGTGGGTGTGTGTGTGTGTGTGTGTTTGGGTGCGTGTATGTTTCTGTAGCAAAAATCGAAATGCTCACTTTTGTCACTTGTTAAAATAAATTACGTATTCTGTATTCTAAAAGAAGTGACCACAAATTGGAAAGAGAAAAATAGGTGCATTCCATTCCAATAGTTTTCAATACGGTTTTCTCTCTCTCTCTCTCTCTCTCTCTCTCTCTCTCTCTCTCTCTCTCTCTCTCTCTCTCTCTCTCTCTCTCTCTCCCTCTCTCATTCTCTCTCTGTATGTTTGCATGTCTGTTACGTATACAGTACTCAATTTCAAGCCCATGGTCCTGTGCAAACTTAACACGATGCCGCAAAGAATACATTATACACAATTGGTTTTTGTTTGACTCTTTTGGAATTTTAAGTTCCCCTCTTTCCGTGACATATACCTTTAATTCAGGGGCTTTATTTGGAGTAACAAAAGCTTTAATTCAACTAGTGGTGTTCGTAAATTGACTCACTGAGTTTGCTACTCTGTTCTAAGCTTAGACAATAATTGTGTGTGTGAGGATGTGTGTGTATGTGATTTGATTTGATTGCGTCCGCAGATAAC
Organism: Oncomelania hupensis; assembly: GCA_036898135.1. Lineage (NCBI taxonomy): Eukaryota > Metazoa > Mollusca > Gastropoda > Littorinimorpha > Pomatiopsidae > Oncomelania > Oncomelania hupensis. Next base: position 76,635,701 of record CM072512.1, on the reverse strand, counting down.
AACACAAATAAAAGATAACAACACAAATAAAAGTTGATGCAAAACGGAATTAACATTTACGTAATACATAACAAACGACAACATCTTGATTGATATTGCAGAATTCAAAAACGAAGAAAAATTAGGAACCTTTCCCATTTTAGCCATATTGGTTCGACGGTATCTCACCGAATGTGCATTTATTGCTGCCGCGAATGGCGAAATGAATGCATTCTGATCGGCTTCAACATTGTTGTTGCAACACAAATCTAGAGCAGGTTTTAAATCAGAAAACTGTTATGTTTAAAAACGGCTGCACAAGAGATGTTTGAGACATGGTCTCATATGAAATACAGTCAAAACATGAAAATATTCGTGCATTTCACGAATGTTTCGTGTTTTGTATTGCTCGCGTTTCCGCAGCTTAACCCAAAAGTCTCCTAGCAGTCAAGTAGTATTTTATTCATAACCGGTAAGTACTTTTGTACTTGAAGCGGGAAGGCTACCGGTTCTGGGGTTGTGCAACAACACCCGAGTTGACCTATGAAAAGCGTTGTGAAATATCTGGGTCAGTTGTATCATTGGCCTACAGAATGTTTTTTTGCATTCTATGCTTGGAACTTTGTCCTTTTATTCCGTTCAAATAATTATTATTATTAGTTTTGTTTTTATTTCATTGTAATATTATGCCATGTGTGTTGTAATGACAGCATGTACAATGGATGAATGCGAGTGGGTGCGCAATGAGTCACAATGTGAGATTTGCGCGATATAAGTACCATTCATTATTATTATTATTATTATTAGCAAAACAACATAATATAATTCCAAGCATGAAACAAGGCTCATAGCCCAGGGGGTATTTTAGCCAAAATAGGGGGAATTGGGGGATGGGGAATTACAGACATTAAAAAAGCAATGAACGGCACAAAAAAACTGCTCCATAGGCATCACAAGACAAACCTCTGAAATGTCAAACACCCGTTTTAAGTTTTACATTGGTTCAACATGGAAAGAAAAATGTACAGCATCGCATGGTTCACAAACGAAGACAAAAGGGAATGCACAAATAGTGACATAACTCAAACTCCAATAAAGAGGCTTAAATTTAGCAACCTGTTCTTTGATTCAATATTCCTCCAACCAAGAAAATAGAAGTTTGAAATAAAATTAAAAGAGAACTGTGCGTCACTATTGGAAAAGTGAAAAACAATTATCCCTATAAAACGGCTCAAATCAGACAACCTGCATTTAGATTTAGAGTTCAATAACTGATTTAACTTATAGGCATTCGGGTGATTCCTGAAGTATTGAGGTACTAAAGAAAGTCTGTTAACAACCAACACATAATTTGTACATCTAAACAGATAAAGAAATTCATCACCTAGTTCATCCAGATCACACAGAGTGCACAGTCTATCTTCTCTAAATATTCAAATATCTAAGTGATTGAACTGGGAGTTTGTGACAGCTGAGCCTAAATTTCAAGAAGTTTCTTCTCGATAAAGGTGACAAGTAAACTAAATAATCTTCGAAACAGAACGTACTCTTAAAAATTCTATACATAATATAAGCATTATGATCGAATACCTCCTGATGCCAGGTTTGCAAGAACTGGTCTCTCAAGCGTTGTTTGACCATGGTCTTAAAACAATTCAAAGAGTATTTACAGCCGTATAACCAAATGAAAGAGAACTAGATATTGCAGCAACGTAAATTAGTTATGTACTCACCACACTATTTCTCTGAGAGATGTATTATTTGATTGTACATGTACAAATAAAAACCCTTAATGTCGGACGACAGAACTCTATTGTTTTATTATAAGTTTACTTTCCAATTAATGTACAATCCCAAGAAGAAACTTTTAGCTAAAAAAATATATGACTAAATTGTTGTTGCTGCTGCTATCGTTGCAGCTGCTGTTTTTGTTATTTTCCTGATAGACCTTTGTGTACTGAGAACTCCCCATTTCCACACCTCCCACCGTCACTTTCTCCCACGCCACGAAAATAAAAACAACTCCTCTTTACCCCTTTTCGCCACAATAAGAGAGAGTAGGAGAGGCTTGTAGAAGTCTCCAAAAATGTTACTACATGTATTAGGCTAGAGAAAGTAAAATGTCATATATTGAAAGCACAATATTTCTCTCTCTCTCTCACTCTCTCTCTCGTGTGAATAATAATAATAATAATAATAATAATAATAATAATAATGATAACAATAACAATAATAATAATAATAATAATAATAATAATAATAATAATAATAATAATAATAATAATAATAATAATAATAATAATAATAAAGACCATCCTGCAAGGCACAGTGCAAGGATGTAGAAGAAGAGGGAGACCGAAAAAGAGGTGGGAGGACAAGCTTGACACTGAGCGATACAATCAGGGTTGCTGAGGACAGGGAAAATGGAGTGCGCTGGTTAAACAATCATCTGTGATGCCCCTACGACCTCCGAGTTACGGGATTGGACAGGGGGTAGTATAATAATAATAATAATAATAATAATAATAATAATAATAATAATAATAATAATAATAAGAATAATAATAATGCCTTCTGCTTCTTCTTCTTCTTTTTCTTCTTCTTCGTTTACTGTCCAACTTTCACATTATACATAAAAGCGGAAAAATTGCTTTTGACATTGAGCGCAAACTTTGCATAAAATAGTAAATGAACAAAAATAATAATTTCTATACGTACAACAATCATAGGGCTCATCTGGAAATATTCTCTCTCTCTCTCTCTCTCTCTCTCTCTCTCTCTCTCTCTCTCTCTCTCTCTCTCTCTCTCTCTCAAATTATGTAATCAAACCGAAGAAAATGAGTTGCATTTTTTACTCAGTTGTCCCTATTTTGATGATCTACGTAGGGAATGTATTGCCCCAAAATACTATAGAACCCCAAATGCATTCAGGCTGTCTTTATTGTTGTCATCAAATAATGGAAATGTTGTAAAGAAACTTTGTGTATTTTTGTACAGAGCGTTCAAGGATAGAGAAACTGTTTTGTTGTGATGTATGTAAGCCTATGTTTTGAAGATTTGAGATATTTTACTGTTGTGGTCTAAGTTCTGACTTGACTATTGTTGTATTGTGGTTTTTGTGAATATGTTGCACACACCCATTCTAAGGGGGCTAGGCCATTTTTGAATAAACATTCGTATTCGTATTCTCTCTCTCCATCTCGCCTTTATCCATTCTAACACGTCCACACACACCCACACACCCACATGTGTACATACACACTAAATAATACGTCAATACACGTATAAGTAAATACATAATAAATACACACAACAATAATATAGTGATAATCATGTTTAAATTAACTCACACACACACAAACACACACACACACACACACTACATTATACACAATGAAGATATAATGAATACACAGAAAAAAACTGATATATATATATATATATATATATATATATATATATATATATATATATATATATATATATATATATATATATACATTAATGCAGAATAATTAACATTCATCAAATTGAACACATCCATGTAGCCTACATGCCACCTGCACTATAAAAATCATCAACTCATTAAAGGTAACGGTAATAAGTATGACTAGAACATCTAAAAGAGTGCATACAATCATCAAAATAAATATAAACGTTAAGTTTTCAGTTAAATATACAAACCGACTTGGTTGACTAGGCAACAGATTTAGCGATTGTTAAGGATTGAGATCGTATTAGGGATGAAAGAGTTCTTGTGTATTTTTTTCTTAGCGAACGGCATCCGAAGTCTTCGACCTGACGGCAAGTACTGAAAACAATGATTCAGGGAGTGGGAGGTGTCCTTTTTCCTAGTGGCTGTGGTGTACTGTTCACTCTGCTCTTTCTGTTGGACACCAGTTATTTTGCTCGCCATGTTCACAATCCTATTCAAGCGTGATTTCTCCCTAACGGCTAGCAGACAAAATCACATCATGATGTTGAAAGTGAGAATGCTTTCTACCAGGCTGCGGTACAGGACATGACTTCTGCCACCAAAGACTCTGAGTTTTCGAAGCAAAATATACAGACGCTGATGAATTTTCTTACAGAACGCATCTGCGTTATCCTGGAATGCTAATTTTCATCAATAACACTATGAAGATATTTAAAATTGCTGATTATTCTACCGCCTCTTCTTCTTTATTAGTAATAGCATCTGTTCTGGATTTACGTGCTGGTATGATGTATCTAAGATTGTCGGTGTCATCTCCAGTTGTGTTTCATGGCAATGTTGTGCCACGGACGCTGCGCATCCAAGCTCAACTGACATATGACATAATAATTGAATATGAATAAGAAAACATAAGACCCGGTGTCACATCGTCAAAGTTCAGTGTCTCCTACTTTATCCGGGCGCCTTTGCGCATGCGCCAGATCATGTCTGGCCGGCTTTTTCACGATGTTCTTAGGTGTCATAAGCCTAAACCTAACCCTAACCCCTAATCCTAACTCTAACCCTAACCCTAATCCTTACTAAGACTACGATAGCACTGTGCGCATGCGTCGAATTTTGTAACGCGTTGACCAATCAGAATGCTCCCAGTCGCTCCCAGCCCAGCTAAGACACTAGGAACTGTGACGATGTCACACCGGTGCTACAAGCACGAACGGACCAGGGTGGGCTGCTTTTTGTCACAATGAGATGACATCATATACCAGCAATTACGTTTTGCCACTTTAGGGTTTACAATTGTTTTGTTTCCTGCTAATGCATTACTTTTTTTACCTCTTTTATTAGCCATTATCAATAGAGAGTTATTTTTTAACCATGTTCTTTCGATCTCATCTCTTTCCTTCTATTCCCTTCTCTTCCATTCTCTTTTCCTAGCGTCTTTTCTTCTCTCCTCTCTTATTTTGCCTTTGTTCATGCTTCATTGTAAGTGACATACACTGTCATTAACCCTTCCATTTTATTTTTTTTCTTCTTTATTTTATTTAATTTAAATATTGTAGTACCTCCCTTCCCCTATCCCCACTCCCCATCCTCATTCGTCCCCATTAACGAATAAAGGCCAAACGTCCGGTATGAACAATAGTCTCAGAGGACGCAAACTTCACGAGAAAAGAGGTGGTTATTAAAATATGTATTTGTTTATTTATTTATTTTTGCTCTTCGACAAATTTTTGGGTTGGAGAGAGATATGCTAAAAAAAATTCAACAATATTAATAATAATAATAATAATAATAATAATAATAATAATAATAATAATAATAATACAGGATGCTATGTACGCGCCTTTCCCCAAGTCAATCAGGCTCAAAGCGCGGCGATCTGTACCAACATACAACCTCACCTGTCTCATCCACCCTCACATGCACACAACTAATACACATCCATCACTCAAACAGGTGGTGTAAAGGCAGGGAGATCGCTATTGGAAGACGGAAAGAAAATCGAATTTTTATTTTTTGAAAATTGTGTATTGACTGCATCCAGTACCATTGATTTCAGAAGTATTTCTTTTTAAATATGATTTTGTTTTCAACTTTTACAATAGTCACGTAGTTTCCCTGTGTTCCGTTGTCATCCTATACCATCACCCTTTACTACCAACTCGGAGTCACCGGGCTTGCGTTAGCTGAGCGTGGGAAGTTCAAATAATTATTGCACTATTTCTCCAAACCTTTGACCTTAATTTACGGTCGTCTTGTTCGCGACAAAATGTGTATGTGTGTGCGTGTGTGTCTTGCAAATTTTTTTTTAATGTAACAAAAAAAAATCTTAAACAGCGGACAGTAGTTATGTAATGGCTTGAGAGGTTTCCTCAAGTTCAAAGCACAGTTCGCGGACAGGACGACCGTAACTAGTGTCAATGACTTGCACAATCGGTACTTTGTTTGAGCACTTGTAATTTGGAAGTCTAAGGTAGAACAAACATGATTAGCGTGATGTTTAAATGTCGTTGGCACAATTTTTTTTAAAATCACTGTCAGCTTAAAATGCCGCGATTTGAAGGCTTTGTTTACTATTGGCCCAAACGGGGTTACCCTAAAATTCGCATGGTTATTGCATTGAATAACGATAAAGTGGGCTTTCGTTGGTGCTCAAACCCAACCTCTAAAGTTTGAATTTTCCAATTCGGATCTGACAGAAAGTGATTTCCCCTGTTTAACAGTACATCAACACCATAGTCCTGTGGCCTTTGACCCTATTTTTGAGTGAACCACTTGTCTTGAGTAGTGAGCGTTTTGTGTCTGGGATAGGGTATTTTATTTACCTTAAACGAAAAAAAACTTATGAGCAATGTTTTAAGGGGGTTCATTCTCTTACAGGCTTTGGTAGATTCTATTTTTTGGTCAAGAATGTTGGTTATCTGTTGCTATTATGCTATTAATAGGCACAAAACCCCGAAAATGACGTAAATTTTTTTATTCTAACATAACTAGTAAATGACGTTTAAAAAAAGAAGTTCTTGTTCATTATGTAGAATTCTTGCCGTCAATCAGAGATATATTTAAAATGATGCACATGCTTCCTATGTAAAAAAATGGCGACAAAGCGAAGCAGAAGTCAACTCATTCTAAAAGATAAAATTAAAATAATATCTCATGATGAATCGCATCCTCACACAAAGAAAGGTTGAGATAGCCAAAGAATTTGACTTATCACCATCAACCGTATTATATTCATTTTACAAATGTTACATGTAGGTTAGATTGGGTAGAATTACAATTTAATTTCGTTTACTTGGTTAAGTGGTATCTTTGTCAAGTGCCTATATTAATTTTACTAGGTCAGACATTTTAAGAGCAGCTGGGATTCGGACTCAAAACCATTTTTAATAGAAACATAATTGACTTGAGTTAATCTGTGGAAAGGCAAAATCATTTCTTTGTTCTGTGTTAATTTTACATGTATCAGGTAAGACTCGGTAGAACCACTATTTAATTTAATTTACTATCTTTGTCAAGTCCCTACAGTAAGTGTTCAGGTATATTTTAAGAGCAGCCGGGATTGAGACCAAAGCCTTTGTCAATAGAAACATATTATGCGCAGGAAATACCAGAATAAATGAATGGATTTAAAAAAAAAATCATCTACCCATGTAAGTTGTGACAGCAATAAGGGATGAAGCAGGCGCTGCAAGTTTTATGGAAATATATATGTTTGAAATAATTATGAAGATTATGTCTGTGTAGAGAAACTTATTTAGCACATAGAGCAAGAGCAAGAGCGAGAGACATGAGCGAGAGAGACAGAGCATCGTGAGCTCGTGCGGCTGCAGTATGCGCTCGGAGAGGTGTGCGCCGGGTTGCGCGCACGCAAAGAGATTTAAAAAAAAAATAAAGAAAGAAAGCTGAATGTGTCTTCTGTGCAGTTGAATGTGTTGTTTTAATCGTTTTGTTTTTAAAGAAAAGAAATACAGCTGTTCGCTGTTTTCAAGTTGTAAATCAGTATAACCTGATATGTGAGATGGAATATTCAACAATCTCTCTCTCTCTCTCTCTCTCTCTCTCTCTCTCTCTCTCTCTCTCTCTCTCTCTCTCTCTCTCTCTCTCTCTCTCTCTCTCTCTCTCTCTCATGCACACACTATATTTAACAATATTTTCTATCACACACACAGACACAAACACTCAACTCTCTCTCTCTCTCTCTCTCTGTCTCTCTCTCTCTCTCTCCCTCTCTCTCTCTCTCTTTCTCTCTCTTTCGTGTATAACTTTCACCTCGATCGCCTTCATGTGCCATGATATGGCGAACACGCTTTTAAAATCAACCCTACTGCACAAATCATGACGAGAATACAATTTTGTTTGTTCTAGGCTGTATATTGACTCATTTTAAAGACACGACGGATGTAACGAATACAAACACAACATTCGGCCATTAACCGTCGTCTGGGGCTAAAACGAACTTCGGCTATAACGAAGGAAACATGTTTTCCCCTGGACTTCGTTCTAAGCGTGTTCTACTGTACAACTCTCGTTAGCCCCTTGACAACCACTTCATACTCTGTGCAACTGCAATCATTTGGTACTGTGCACTTTCAAGACTTAGCAGTATCAGACCATATTCATGGTGCAGGGTTACGCTTACTTTGTATCCGTCGGTGTGGTACATAGACACGGTACATTAAATACGGTCAAGGACCTTAAGGTTCCTTGTTCATCATCATCATCATCATCATCATCATCATCATCATCATCATCATCATCATCATCATCATCATCATCATCATCATCATCATCTCAACAGCATCATCATCAGCAGCATCGTCGTTAATCATCATTATTGTTTGAATGGTGTGTGTGTGCGTGTGTGTATGGGTGTGTGTGTGTGTGGGTGTGTGTGTGTGTGTGTGTGTGTGTGTGTGTGGCTAGGGAGAAACGACGTTACTCTAACATACACATGAAACTCTACGTACTTTCTTTTGACGGCCCCGTTATTTTGACGTCAAAATAGTGTTCCGGTAGGGTTAGGGCTGTGTTAGGCTTAGGGTTAGGTTGCTCGGAAGAATCCGCTGGACCTAAAGCAATAACCATGTAATGTAATGTAGGGTTAGGTTAAGGGTTTGGGTTTGGGTTTGGGTTAGGGTTAGGGATAGCTTCAAAAAATGGCAAAATAATGTCAAAATAATGGTAAGTGTGTCAAAATAATGTATGGAGAGTTTCACGACTGTGTGTGTGTGTGAGTGTGTCCGAGCAACAAATTAATTAGGTAAGGTAAGGTAAAGGTAGTCCCATAGCCTTGTGGCCGTAGGTGACCGTGATGTTTGAGATCACACTTATCATGGGCCAGCGTAATGAGGGTGATGCCCATCTCTCTCCCTTGCTGCTTTACCTTCCCCACCCTTAAGAGAGTAGGTACTCAGTCACAGTTGAGTCAACTGGGGGCGTTGCTATTTGTCGCTTCACGTTTTGCGGTCACCCATCCAAGTGCTAACCGCACTGGACGGTGCTTAACTTGCGACACAGTAGCGAGTGCTCCAATCACTGCGCTATCCGACACAACAAATTGATTAGTGCACGGCAAACACTCTGAGTGCGTGTGCTCTTTTTGAACCGCCTTCCTATTCAAATATGCGCCGTAATAATGAACCAACCTTTTGACTGTAGAGTAGTTTAGGCAACTTACAGTTACACTGTGGAGTTGGCACTCGCCCAGTTTTACGTTTGTCTGTCTACGAGTCTCAGCTACGCAGAGTGGGATACAGTTCTACAGCGCAAACAAGTCCTTTATGCACTATCGGCAATATTATACAACGGTATAGGCCTATCACTTTTCCAAACCCCAGATAGCTGATCCAAGATTACTATTGTTGTTGTAAACATCAATCACTAAAAAAAATTAAACAAACGAATAATACATTTTACAACAACAACATGTATTCAACCCTAACAATAGCCTTAATTCCTCCAGCAGTACGCCGTACAGAACGTCTATTCATCTTCTATTATTGCCTTTAGCTAGGGTCAAAGAGGTCAACTTGACTACTGCAGAACATCCTTAAACCCCTGAAGTGAAGAAATAAATCTTGGGATTTCTATAAAAGACGCAAGGGCAAGCAGTACGTTGGCAGACAAACTTAAAGTAGACTACATTAACTTGGCTTCACTTCAGGGGTTTAATGACGTTCATGTCTTCTTGGTCATGCGACGTATTTATATTCACATGCTTCATCGAATGTTTTGCTTGTGTTATTGTCTTTGTGTTGTTGATTGGAAATTGTCACACCGCACATTAAATTTCTTTGCAATTTATGGGGACGATAAACATATCTTGAATCTTGTGCTTAGTATCTTACCCCAAACAGATATCTAAGAACTAAAGGGTATTGAGAACGTGTGCTAAAAGAAAAGTATATGGCCAAGGAAACATAACTTATCAGCAATTTTCTAACAACTTATATCAGTTATTGTAGATTCCCTTCCCCCTTCCTCTCCATTTCATTCTCTCTCTTCATTCACACATCAATTATCTTTTCACCGTAAGAAGGCAAGACTTTAAATACGTAAATATTGAATGTGTTTGGCTAGAGCTGAAGCATGCGGCCACAACCTGCCTTATCATGTGTGTATCGTGTACATGAATACAGCTACCACTGCTGACTGGTTTGATTACTTCCCAGACATGATGGACCATATTTATAAATCTAAGCCTAACGCCGATGTACTCTTTCTTGGTGATTTTAACTGTGACGGTGGATCTATTGTTACTGGGCTCTGCACAATGGAATGATATTACCCACTCGTCTTTGTCTGTGGAGATCGGCTAGTGTAATCACCCTATGACTAATCTTAATACATTTATATGTTTAGCTCGGTCTGTGTGCGGATAGGGTTATAGAGATATGGAGAAAATGGTAAAAGATTCACTGACACACTAGCTCTCACACGGCTATGAAACAAAGGTAGTCCAGCCACTTGTTAACAGTAAATATCACACATTTATTTCCTCTACTCTATACAAAATCTTCTCATCTCTACACTAACTTAATGTCCACATTTCATTTCGCGTAGTTTGCTCATTGATGGGTCTATGCAGCTACTGCTCTCGATGTTTGTTACTGTCTCATCATTGGGCTATGAGTTCTTTCTGTCCTATTATTCGTTTTTCTGGACGAGTAGACTATCGCAGATCAGTGTTTGTGCCCGGTTTCGGAGGACTTAACTTTATCGACGATGTGCGGTGTTGTTGTCTCTTCTTCTTGGTAATTGACTACTGAGCTAGTGGAGCTCAATGCTCTCGCTGCTCAGGGTTGCAGGTCACGTGTCAGGGTTGCCTCTCTGTGAGATTTCTTCCCTTCCGTGGACCAAGATGCCTGCTCGTCTGTAACATATGAGACGAATTTCTGCAACGCCTTGTTTACAAAGGTTGTGCATGTCGCAAGATGACTAGTTTTACCCTGCTTACTTTACTATTTAGCCTTGTTTAGTCACTGTAATCTTAGAATGTTAATGTTAGGCTGAAGCAGACGATGGAAGTAATCAAGCGTAGCAATGATATACTGCCGTTTACACACAGTGGTAGTTGACGGTAGAGCGCAGGCAATGACATCATCGTAGCTACGTTAGGCGAGTCGATTATCAGCCAATGAGAACACAGTTTAGAATGGAATCAACCAGGTCTGGCTGATTCAAATAGAGAGATAGAACGGCAGTCGAGAGGAAAACGAGGAGCAGTAAACAGCTACACAGTTAGCAGTAAGATCTCTCCTGAATAGACCAGAAAGCAGGACTTGAGAATCTTGGAATTCGATCAAGTAGCCACGGGCCTGACTTTGTCAAACAGGTAAATGAACATACTTCTGTTTCATCGTGATATATTTATATTATTGTTGAATTATGGTTGTTGAATTTGCTATGCATAGAATTGAATTGTTCGTCCAACGTTGCGTGACCATGTGGCGAAACACGACCGGTTTGGACGCCATGTTGTATACCTGACGGAACCACTGTTGTTGAACCTATAATGTATGTTTGCAGACCAGTGGCTGTACCAGTGAATGTTTATAATATTATTAATTCTGTATGTGTATAATTAGCCACGAGTTATATTTATGTATGTATAGGAAATTAGAGTTGAGATTCCAGTGGACCACGGACGTAGCAGAATGTTCGTCGCTTATGTATAGAGATGTGGAGCTATCACTGAGGGCTACTTTGGCTTTCAGTGAGACGCTCTGCACAGACCTATTACTCAGGGTTGTGCAAAATTTCGTCTCTTATATTACAGACGAGCAGGCGAGATATCCCGTGCGCCCAACTCCACAAAAAAGACGAGTTGGCTGTTTAGCCTCTACAGCACAAGACTGAGAGAGCTCCCCTGGAAAACACTCTCCAAGACAACACAGCTTGTCAAAAAACCAAACTACACGACGACCCAGCGTGTACCAGAAGCTACCTCAACGAAGGGCTTCAAACCCGCTACACAACAGTTAAGTGCATATGAAAAAGTGCGATAAAACTGATAGCAAAAAGACCACAGTAGTCCACTCTTCAGAAAACTGTAAAACGGACCACAGTAGTCCAATCTTCATGAACTCTAGTAGCCAGTGCCATATGAAGAAATAACAGCTGACTAGACTATCAGCGATCGAATTATTTGCATCGACTCTTGACTTTTTAAGGTAGATTAGTACATCAAAGATATTGTATAGAGTAGAAGAAATAAATGTGTGATTTTAACTGTTATCAAGTGGCTGGACTACATATGATTCATAGCCGTGTGAAAGCTAGTGTGACAGTGATCTTTTACCATTTTTCTATCTATCTCTGTACCCCAGCCTTAACACAGACCGAGCTAAATAAATAAATGTATTAAAATAATTCACCGGGTGACTAACTAGCAGTTCCCATAGAATAAAGCGTGAGGGTTACAGCAATCCATTGTGCAGAGCCCAGTAACAACCAAACCCCACGTTACAGTGCAGAATGTCTCACTGTTGGCAGAAACAGCCCTCAGTGAGATCGCATCCACTTAAACAAATAAGGGATGAACAATCTTCTATGTCCGTGGTCCACTGTGATCTCCAAAATAAATCCTAGATAGATAGATAGATAGATAGATAGATAGATAGATAGATAGATAGATAGATAGATAGATAGATAGATAGATAGATAGATAGATAGATAGATAGATAGATAGATAGATAGATAGATAGATAGATAGATAGATAGATAGATAGATAGATAGATAGATAGATAGATAGATAGATAGATAGATAGATAGATAGATAGATAGAGAGAGATATGTAGATATATATCATGGCTAAACTAAACACATGGAGAAGTAATTAATAATATACACATTCTCCGGCACAGCCACTGGCCTGCAATAATACACATAGGAGAAACAACAGTTGGACAGCGGGGGCTTCCTTCGCGGTTTCGGAAACTGGTCGCGGGTCAGCCACGTGGTCAAGCAAAGTTTTACTAACAATCACAATTCTAAAAACATGGCAAAACTTCATACACATAATACAGCAATAATATCAATAAGTCGCGATGAAACATACGATTGATCATTTACCTTCTTGACAATGTCAGGCTCTGGCTATACTGCGATGAATGATTTTCACCCGTCACCTGCTTCATCTTTCTGAGAGAGATTTTACAACGTTCGTCCTTCTACCATGCTGTTCAAACAAAGGCTAACTATTCTCCCGGTGAGGTCTGCTATCGTGCGAGACTACAAGAATCGTAACGCCACCTAGTGGGGTTTGCGGGTGATTGGTCAGCTGGATGAGGTAACGGCTTATCTTAGTGAAACTGTAGCCTACACATGCTGGGAACAACCTAACTTCGGTCGTCTGCTAGTCAGCGACTTAACTTACATAGGTCAAAGCAGACTGAACGTTGGAGGCTTGAAGCCTTAGTGCTGGGATGAACTAGCCTCTCGCGACAATCTCTTAAAACCAGAAGTTAGATGGGGCTTCTTACTATCCTCTTTTGGTCTTAGTTGAGAACTTCACCTAATAGGGTAACCTCATAAACATCATCTTTAATCGATCACATATACACCAATGCACATGCAACAATTGATCATGCTTCCATTTCTTCTGTAAGCATAAGTAAGCATAAGCATAAGCAACCATTCCACAATATACTGCAAACAATTTACTAAACGACTCAAAGCAAGTATGAGAGGCCATACTCTTATTACATATAGGTCTTTTAAACACTTTGATTGTGGAGCTTTCCTGAGCAATTTATATGATGCATCATTTGATCATCACCAGATCATCAGGCCTTACAAAGACCATCCTGCAAGACACAGTGCAAGGAGGTAGTAGAAAAGGCAAGACCGAAAAAGAGGTGGGAGAACAACATTCGAGAATGGACTGGTTTGACACTGAGCAAAACCATCAGGGTTGCTGAGGACAGAGAAAGTTGGAGTACATTGGTTCAACGATCATCTGTGGTGCCCCTACGACCTCCAAGTTACGGGATAGAATAGAATCATTTGAAGATGTTTATGATTATAATGACTCTAATGCTGCTCTTGAGAGTTGGTATACTATTTATCTATCAATAGTCAACAAGCATGCGCCAGTTAAAAAGAAAAGAGGAAAACATTCTAAACTCCCATCATGGCTGACTCCAGAAATCATATATGCAATGTCACAGCGAGACAAACTGAAATGTGCTAAACAGAGTACAAAAAGTACAAAGACATTCGTAATAAAATTTAAAAAAAACATGGTGCGTGACTCCAAAAAAAATTAATTTAATAAACTAATATAAAATAAAAGAGAAACTTCTCAACTTTGGCATGCACTGAATTTTTTTAAATTAGAAGCTCATCTTTAAATCATCATGAAATCCCATCCAATTTACCTGCTAATGACTTCAAAAACCAATTCCTTTCAGTCGCTACTTTTCTGAACTCAAATTATACACAGTACGCTTGCTCTGATAGTCTTACACAAGTTTTTAAAAGAAAAGAACAAGTAAATCTTCACCCCTTGAAATACCACTCATTCCTGTAAATGAAGTTACGAAATAAATATCAAAACTTTAAAAAAAAAGGTCCAGATGAAATAAGTAATAAGATTTAGAAAATGTCTTTGCCTTATGTTATTAATTCCCTTACATACGTCTTCAATTTATGCAGTATTAAAAATGTATTACAAATACATGGAAACAAGCTAAAGTTATTCATCTAAAGTCCGTTCTGATCTTAATAACTATCGGCCAATATCACTGCTGTCTACACTTTCAAAGATTCTAGAACTACATAGTCACACCCACCTAACAAAAATACACCATCTTGGTATTTTTTATCATCTGCAATATGGTTTCCGTAGACACCATTCTTGCGCGACTGCCCTCGCTCTTTTAACTGACAAATGGTTCTCCACTATGAATAACCTACTTTGTCTGGAACTGTCTTTCTAGATCTTTCCAAAGCTTTTGACCTCGTCAATCACCACATACTGCTTCATAAACATGAACTGTACCTCAATGGCTCAGCTGCTTAAAAATGTTTTCGACATTCATGGAATAAATTCCTCTGTAGGCCATGCGATGCACGGGGTTCCTCAAGGAACTGTTCTAGGCCCTTTTTAAATGTATGTTAATGATTTACCATTACACCTATCAGATAATTAATATGTTAGCCAATGACACGACATTGAGGAAGGATCATAGGTGAAAGGTGCCCTTAACAATGTTGCTGAATGGTGCAGTTTAAACCATATGTCTCAGAATCCGGCTAAATCAAAAGCTATGTTAATAACAACTAGACAAAAGCATCAGCGGGCTCTGCTTTCTCTTGGTTTAATCGTGAATGAACAAAATATCTTACAGGTTGAAAGTCATAAACTTGTAGGCGTAATCATAGACAACAAAATCAGTTGGCATTCACATATTGAAAGTCTTTGTAAAACTCTCTCAACAAATTTATTTATGCTGTCTAAGGTTCAATCTATGATAGCCGCAGATGCTAAAAAAAAAAAAAAAAACTTTATAATGTTCAGATCAAATCTCACATTGATTATTCTTCAAAAATATGGGACGACTGCAGTGATGCCTTGTTTAAAAAGATTAATGTAATTCTATTCATCGCGGAGCTGCAAAATTAGTTATCTCCAATACTTCCATCACAACGGATTCAGAATTAAAAATTGCTGGCATGCATCCTTTTAACAAACCCCTAACTAACAATAAGCCGTTTTAATGTACAAAATAATGAACGCTAAAGCTCCTGCTTATTTAAAAGTATTTTTTAGCAAATTATCATCTCGTTATTAATCTTTCAGACACAATTTAACATTTCAACAACCACGCTTAGACATATTTAAAACATCTGTCGTATTCTGATCTAAGCCTGTTGAATTCTATACCACAAGAAGTCAAAAATAGTAAATCATTAACATCGTTTAAAACTAGACTCCACAAATTTCTACTCACCCTTAGCTCCTAATATTTAAGATTATATACCTTTCGTTCCTTATTACCTTGCGACAATTTAAGTTTTTCAGAATGTGTAAATTTGCGCGCGCTCGTGTGGCTGTGTTTGTGTGTGTGTGTGTGTGTGTGTGTGTGTGGTAGGGGGGTGGAGGAAAGGGTATGGAGGAGGGGTTGGAAAGAAGGGGGTATAGTATGCGTATTCTTAATTGTGTATTAAGGACTAGCCTTAAGACAGTTCCATAGGACCTAATGCTATAATCATATTAAAGGTTTCGACTTCGACTTCTTGTCGCGAACCGATCAGACACATGTACACACAGGCACTAACATATAAACATATACTCATACAAGCGCTCCTGATCGGCCGTCCGTCCTGAAAATCAATATAAGAATAATCACAATGAGGTGGGAGAAGGAAAGGGAACAGATAGTTGATGGGAACGATGAAACCTAGCGAGGGAGGTGGAGTTCGATCCGGATGCACGTGATAAGGTGACCTATACTTGTTGCTTGACCGGAACTTGCCACTTCCGATGTCAACAATTGTCACGCACGTGGTCAGGAGAGAAGAGTCATGAAGGTTAGACGCCACCAAGAAGGGGGAAGACGCTGACTTGAACAAAAACAGGCGATCATGTAGAAACTACGTCACACATACTTACAACGATGCGACAATTTTCACCACGAGTTCATCATGAACTTCCGGACGAGATACTAATATAGAAGGCATTTTGTTGATGCATGGACGCCAGTGGCAATACAATACAGTATTGAGATTCCGGTTCAGACTTACATGCGACAGCAATACGTTTACGTGCAACTTTCGTCGATGTACCATTGTACTTGTATTGTACTGTACACAATGCACACATTTTCTTCCCTGTAGGCTATGATTATGTTGACGCCTTGGTGTGTCTTATTTCTCAGTCGTGTCATACAGTCGGGATTCAGAACAAGCAAAATGTCAAGTCGGTCGTTCGGTCGGTCCTTTGAACGCCATATCCCAAGAACCACTGGACAGATTTAGTTCACAAACTTCATAGGAACATTATCTGGGTTATTGGCCAGTTTGCCGTAGTGGAAACCAAATCGAGTAATGTCCTTCTGTTGCACAATTGACCCTTTATTTATAAATTAATTGATTAATTAATTTATGTATTTATATAAGCAACCTTATAATGTAGCGCTTTTCTAGAACAAGAGCTGCTGAAAGCGCTGGTCGATACAGGATCTATCTCAAGCTGACAGAGGCGCCCACCTGCATCCTTTGGGCGCTTAGACGACTGAGCACAATCCTGGGCGACCCCGATGGGGAGAAGGAACCTAGTGCGTGCTGGGTGTATTTGTGTTGCCGGCACACACGTCTAGGACATGAGCGTCAGGATCTTTAAAGTCTATGCGTGCGTGCCTAGACTAGACCTCTGGTTATACTCTTATCCGACGAGGACATTATCTAGTTGACGTCCTGTGATTTGCGCAGAATTTATGCAGTTACTGGTATTGATGGTTTTGATGAAATAACAAGTGATATTCATGTGAATCTGATTACAATTCTGAAAATACCGACTGCGGTTTGACGAAAACCTATTGATGTCTTACTCTGCGCTAAAGTGAAACCACTTCAAACTACTGCGCTAAAGTGGAAAGCAAATTGAGTGATGTCCCCTTGTCGTACAATGAACATTCTGCGACGATGACGTTACATTGTTTTCGTCCTTCGATTTGTGCAGGATTTATGCAGGCACACATCTAAAAATGCAAAACGATATGTATAATGTTTAATGAAACTTATTTATCTATCTTCAAAAGTAAGCTGCATTCATTCACAAGCTTCCCACCTCCATTGCACACGAACAATATCAAAACAAAGGAAGGTTCTTTACAGAGCAGCCGCTGCCAATTCCTGTACATAGGTCTACATGATTAATTGATTTTGCTGACTGATTGATCGATTGGTCGATTGACTGATGGATTAATAGGTCTAGCTATACCAATATATGAGTGTTTATCAAATGCCTGTATCACGGGCATGGTCCTGAACCAGTGCTGCGATTCTCTTGCGCCAGTCTTCACAAGGTTGTTCCAATGGTCTGTGGACGCTGGGATAGTACCCTCTGTGTGGAAGACGGCGACGGTCGTACCAGTCCCCAAGAAACCGTCGCCCAAGGTGTTGAACTATAACAGGCCAGTTGCACTAACCTCTGTTCCATTCAAGTGCCTGGAGAGACTGGTGCTAAAACGCCTTCTGACTGAGACCAGGGAGTTCCAGGACCCCCATCAATTTACGTACTTAGCGAATCGCAACTGTGAACATGCCACCAACCTCCTCCTCCACAAGACATACGAACACCTAGGGCGACTCAGATCGTACGTTCGCATGCTGTTCCTAGATTTCAGTATAGGTTTCAACACCATCCGGCCCCACCTCATGATGACCAAATTACTGGAGATGAACATGAACTCCACGCTGATCCAGTGGGTCTTCATTTTTCTAACCAGTAGGCCCCAGTGAGTGCGCATCTCGAGCTCCTCGGATGTGTGGTCTGATCTGATCGTGACCAAGACCGGCGCGCCGCAGGGCTGTATACTATCCCCAGCTCTCTTCACCTTGTATACAGCCAATTGCCGATGTAAAGATAATGACATACTGCAAATAAAGTTTTCTGACCTTACCTCAATCACAGGCATGCTGACGTTTGACGAATCTGCATACAGGCGGGCTGTCGCTGACATGATTGAGTGGTGTCAAGTGAACCACTACCTTGGTCTTGATGACGTTAACGTCACCAAGACCAAGGAGGTCATTGCTGACTTTCGGAGAGACCCGCTGCCTATCTAGCCCTTCCGCATCAACAGTGAAAAGATCGAGATTGTCCAGGAGTATAAATACCTGGGCACTATCCTTGACTCCAAGTTGAGCTGGACAGAGAACACCAATGCGCTGGTCAAGAAGAGGAACCAATGCCTTTACTATCTCAGAAAGTTGATGTCCTTTGGCGTGCAGCAGACGATCCTGGCGATGTTCTACAGCTCTACAGTAGAAATAATCATCACATACAACAGCCTCTGGTAGCCTGCGTGCTGCTGACACCTCCAGCTTGACCAAGGTGACCAAAACTACCAGCAGTGTCGTCGGCGGCGCTGTAACTGATCTCCACGTCCAAAACGAGAAGAAGGTGCGGAAGCGACTCGGGGCTATCTTGGCAGACTCGTCACACCCAATATACAGTGTGGTAGCTGCTCAGAGGTCGATTCGTTGATCATCAGAGAGGTTGAGGAGTCTCAGGGCAAGGCCCAACAGTTTTCGTCACTCCTTTGTCCGTTTGCCATCAAATTGCACAATTTTTGAGCAAGAGTACTGTATATGATGTCACTGCAAGACTTGTGAATGAATTCGTTAAACTGACCTTGGATCGGATACGTAACATCGTTCATTATCATCAAGTCATCGTCGTAGTTATCATCATCATCATCATCATCATCATCATCATCATCATCATCATCGTCATCATCATCATCATCATCATCATCATCATCATCATCATCACTCGTTGTCATCGCTATCATCTCTCGTCGTCTTCATCATAATAATCCTCGCCGTCGTCGTCATCATCATCGTTGCTATCGCCATGCAATCGTTTATGTGTCGTCGTAATCATTGTAGGCATCTTATTACTATTGTTTTGCACGACTGGAAGCAATGTTTTCGAATAAATCTTGTATGTCTCTTTTGTCTTAATACTCCAAAACGTAAGAAACAATACAGCTTGCCATTGTCTTTTTATTGCTATAAAAAAAGTATGGTATAGCTATAGAATGCATGTTTGTGTGTGTGTGTGTGTGTGTGCGTGTGTGTGTGTGTATTATTAGTTGTTTTTTTTTTCTCTCACAATTTTGATCCCGACTTTAGACGCACTTTAAAAAAGCGTCTTTACTTATTTAAAGCCCCATACACACATACACACACACAAACACGCACACACACATACACGCCCACACACACAAACACACACGCACAAGCACACCCACACCAACAAACAAACACACACACACACACGCACACCCACACACACACCTTCCCATTATGAGTGTTAATGAGTGCTGGAGGATTCGGGGAAAAAGTTCACTTAACAAAACGAGCCGTTGTTCCCCGTATGTTTGAAAACTAAACGCTCCGGTTTATGTTTGCTTTTATCTTTCGGTAACAGCCCTTTCACATCTTTTACTATCAGATTGCATAAGGTGGTTTTCAATGGAATAAACTCAGCTTTACGTCAGTCGTTCCAGTTTGTTTGTAACAGAAAGAACCGTTTAAAATTATATATGTGGGTCGTAACCACGCGAAATACGATTCACAAGGGCTTTTCCGTTCTTCAGTCCGTTTCTCAATGCACTAGTAACGCGGATATGAAGTGCTTTATGTGCATGTATCTCAAACCGAGTCCACATTTACTGTAGCAGCGAGCCGCACGGTCCATTATGATTCGGTAATACCTTTTTTTTTTGTTTCTTGCTTCTATGTCTGTTTTATTTCATATATTATTTAGGCATTTAGTATTGTGTACGTGTGTTTTATGTGTTCGCGATATTTTTTTTTTCTCTTCAGCTAGCTGAGTTTACATTTGCCTGTTTTGTTTCCTTTTTATTCTGGAATAGTTTTGTTCGTCTGCTTGGTTGGTTTCACGATGTTAAGGTGATATGCTTTAATGCGCATTTTGTGACTATTATTTTGTCATAGTTTTATTAAAGTTTTTTTCATAATTTTTCAAATACAGTTTTATTATTATTATTATTATTATTATTATTATTATTATTATTATTATTATTATTATTATTATTATTATTATTATTATATAGTCTTTTCATAATTAAAGGATTCGTATATATATATATATATATATATATATATATATATATATATATATATATATATATATATATATATATATATATATATATGTTATGATGACAATAATGATGATGATTACGATGATGATGATGATGATTATTATTATTATATAGTCTTTTTATATTTAAAATATAATTAAAGGATTAGTTTATATATATATATATATATATATATATATATATATATATATATATATATATATATATATATATATATATATATATATATATATATATATATATATATATATATAATTAAGAATCATGTAGTGTGT
Organism: Oncomelania hupensis; assembly: GCA_036898135.1. NCBI lineage: Eukaryota > Metazoa > Mollusca > Gastropoda > Littorinimorpha > Pomatiopsidae > Oncomelania > Oncomelania hupensis. The sequence continues at coordinate 76,614,644 of CM072512.1, read as the reverse complement.
CTTGGGCAAAAAAGACCTGGCGGTGCGCAATCCTCTCCAGGCTGTTGGCCACAGCCGAAATCCACGAATACAGTGTGGCTCGCCTTGGCCCTGAGCACGTGGTCGTTGAACTTGTAGTAACGTGAGGTTCCTCCGCCCTGGCCGGTGACTTCTGTGTAGAAGACTTTCGCCCAGTGATGCCGTGCTAACATCACCTTTGTTAGTCGCCTCTTACGACACGCCGGGAAACGTTGGGTCTATTCTATTTAATGCCCGAACCCACAGAGCTACTGGGGACTGAGGCTGCAGAGGACAAAGAAAGATGGAGTATGCTGGTTAAACGATCATCTGTGGTGCCCCTACGACCTCCGTGTTACGGGACAGGATAGGATAGGGATAGGATTAGTAAGAATGAGTTAGTTTGTATTTTGTTTGTGTTTTTTATATTGTTGTGTTTAATGGTGTTTTTTTAAAACAAATTATAAGACAAAAGATCAGCACAATGGATTATATATAATTATGATCAAACAATATCATTTATTATAGATACTGAACAATTGAAGAACCAACAAACGTTTCGCGAAAGTAATGCATACATCCGATCTAATATTGTCCAGAGATGGAACATTGTTAGATTAGTACACAATTGATGGTTGTTGTTTGTTAAATTTCATATGCATTGTATATTTTTACAACATTTAGTTCATATGGAATTAAGGAATACTCTGTAAGCATCGTCATTACAGTCCTGAGAATTCCATGATGTTGTTCAAATTGTTGAATAAAATGACATTATTTTTCAACTTCCTTCACTAAAAACATGCATCTTATTAACTGTCAATGGTATATTTATTTTTTCTGCCTTAGTATTATCAGCACCATGGTTTGGAGCTCTTTTAGCCCAGCTCAGTGCGTTTGTATGTGTGTGTGCGTGTGTGTGTGTGTGTGCGCGTGTGTGTGTGGGTGCGTGTGTGTGTGTGTGGGTGTGTGTGTGTGTGTGTGTGTGTGTGTGTAATGTTCGCAACAATTTCGTCTTACTCTTCTGTCGAGTAATGTTCGCAACAATTTCGTCCTACTCTTCTGTCCTAATGGGATTATGCTGTAGAAGGAAGTGTATTGACGCGTAAACGCCAGTGTATGCTCATTCTATTCCGTTTAACGCTTGAAAAACATTTGAAGGCACGTGTATTCTCGTTATCATATTAATGTTCGCAACCGAATTAACCCTATTAATTCAAACAACTTACAAACCACACTTAAACACTAACTCACAATAACTTAAACATCTCACGCTCTCGTTTGTTCACACGATGAAGTAATGTGAGAATGTGTGTGTTAGGATTCTGAATTCAAGCTTTTGTGCATTTTGATATTGCTTGACGAGGTCAGGCTTGTTTACACATTTCTCAATGAACCGAAGTTTGTTTCTGTAAAAGTAGATTTTTGTATTTCCGGACTCACTTTGAAATAGTCGGAGGGAATCCAAACGAGCCATATGTCGATCAGTCTGGTCATTGAAAGCCCTATCTCAAGAACGGATTTTGACTAAACTTAATAGGAACATTACCTTTGGTTAGTGGCCTGCCTTCTGTGTCATCATATTTGATTTGCCTCAAAGGTCAAGGTTACTAGAGTCATTTTGTTGCTAAACCTGTTTTGCTGGCTATCTCACAACCTGTTTTGCTGGCTATCTCACAACCTGTTTTGCTGGCTATCTCACAACCTGTTTTGCTGGCTATCTCACAACCTGTTTTGCTGGCTATCTCACAACCTGTTTTGCTGGCTATCTCACAACCTGTTTTGCTGGCTATCTCACAACCTGTTTTGCTGGCTATCTCACAACCTGTTTTGCTGGCTATCTCACAACCTGTTTTGCTGGCTATCTCACAACCTGTTTTGCTGGCTATCTCACAACCTGTTTTGCTGGCTATCTCACAACCTGTTTTGCTGGCTATCTCACAACCTGTTTTGCTGGCTATCTCACAACCTGTTTTGCTGGCTATCTCACAACCTGTTTTGCTGGCTATCTCACAACCGGCTAAAAAAGATTTTGTTGAGTTTTGATATATAGATACTACAAATCATGGACCATCTTTCAATAGCAGTCTGGTTTTTGGTCAGTCGGTCTGTCAATCGGTACATCGCTCTGAATTTAACTTTTTTGTGTTCAGAACACACTTTTGCCTGAAGACTAACTGAAACGAAATTCATCGTTTTTATTTTGTGAATACTTCAGCTTTGGCTAAGAAGATCAGTCGTATTTGTACTTTCTCGAAGGTCAGAGTCGTTGCGTTTCACCATTTTTTAAACACGTTTTGCTCTGCTTCGTATCAAAACTTTGACTTATCCGACTTGTATAATTTTTGACTGCCATCTAGGTCAGATAGGGATCTATCATTTCATGTTTTTCCTTTTGCTCCGTTATGATTAAACCATGTTACAACGCGGCCAAGAAAAAAGAACACTTTCGAAAATGGTTAATTTTCGGCTAATGTGCGTGTGTGGACATATATTTGAATGGCTAGCCATCTTGTTGGTTTTAAAAAAAAAATGGTTGTTTGTCATTTTCTTAGGCGTCTGAATATATTCAGCGCCTCGTGTGTAGTTAAAATTGTGTTGTTTTTTGTTTGTTTGTTTGTTTTCATTGGGGGAGGGGGGGGGGTTGTGGGGCTGAGCAGTGCATGGGAGGAGGTGTGACGGAGGTGTTGCGTCTTAAAATATGTATCGCCTTGGAGTATGTAAAATAGAGTACGTTGCGACAATCAATTGTTAAACAAATTACATTATTTTGGTACATCATAATAACACTCTCTTCCCTTTTTCATTCAACAGAAACTTTTCTTGGATTGCCGTGCTGGTGTCCACACTTTTGGCCAGCCATTGCGTGAATGGATACCCAAATCTCGCCAGACGAATCCCAAACGGGGACAAGGTGCCCCACCCTTGCAAACCCAACGTACTGTGGGAGGGGGTAGGCCATTACAATGAGCAAGGAGGCGCCGCCAGAAACCCCTTTGGACTAGACTTTGATGCCGCTGGAAAGGTAAAATGCATGACAGCTTTAAGGCTTTCATATTCTTTTTAATTGGACCTGCGAGGGATGGGTTTGCAGCTGTTTAGTTATGCTGCCGTTTGTTTCACTATTGTTTGGAAAATATATTAGTCTAACATGTCATCTAAATGATGGCCTGATTTCATTCTCTTAAGGCGTCGATGGCTTTTCGATCTCTTCAAAATCGGAATGGGCCTGCATGATGTGTAAATCATGTGCAGAGGGCAAAGCGAGTCTGACATCGTCATTTTCTCAAAACCAAAATCATAGACGAGTTTATGAATCCACGTTATTGAGGTAAAAGCTCTCCGATGGGAGTGCAAGCAGCTTTTTAAAAAAGTCATTGAGGCCCTTCTCCTCCTTATACACGCAAAGGGTTTCTGCTGCAGCCACTGGCGTCACTTAAGACTGCAGGCACAACAATGTTTGTTTTACATGTACATAGCAACACGTTGTCTGCGTTTGTTTGTGGTTCGCTTGTGCCTGTATGCTAAGGTAGAGAAGTCATTTAATGCTATAGCATACGACCTTTTGAACGCCTGGATGCCAGGTTTAGAATAAAAGTTCGCAAATATTAGACACAACAAAAATAACATAACCATGACACACTACGCCCCTAATCGAGGTTGTGATTCCATCACACGGTCTTTAAAGATCTTGGCGCTCCTGTCCTAAACGAGGAGGGGGGGAGGTGTCGGCTATACGAAATATACCCAATAAGCTTTAGGTGCCTCCTACCTCATTCCAGGTCACCAAGGATTGTGCCCAGTCATCTTGGCCACTGACGTCTCGACTGACGAGTTCATGACCTCAATCAATCTTTAATTTAATGTATGTTCACACATTTAGGTAATATTAGACATAAGCTCAAGACCTTAACGAGTAAACAGTTTCACTTTCTTTACATTACATTACATGATTATTGCTTTAGGTCCAGCGGACTAGCTTCACTTTCATCCACACCGCCATTAAATGTATGTATACTATACAACCTGTTGAACCAAGCTGAACAAATCATAGCTGAAGAACAAGCAGGATTCAGGGCAGGGCGAAGTACCACTGAACAGATTTTCAACCTCAGAATAATAAAATAAAATAAAATAATAAGTTTTGAAGTTTTGGTTGATCTTCAGGAAAGGGTGAGAAATGGGGAGGGAGATGCTTCCGGTGACTTTGAGATCCGGGATTGTGTTGTTGAGTCCCACTTCAAGAGAATAAACCCCCGTAAGGCAATGGGTCCAGATGGCTTGTGTGGAAAACTGTTGAAAGTATGTTCTGCTCAGTTATGTGTTGTTTTCAGTCATTTGTTTTCTTTATCATTGGAAAAGTCTGGAAAAATTCCACTATCTGTCCTGTTCCAAAGTCTAGAAGCCCATCTGAGTTGAATGACTATAGGCCCGTTGCACTCACCAGCATCGCCATGAAATGCTTTGAGCGTATCGTCTTGAAAAAACTTCTCTCTCAAACACAACAGTTTCTTGATCCTTTTCAGTTCGCATACAAGCAAGACAGATCCACTGACGACGCAACACTCACTCTCAACAACGCTTATACACAGCTGGATAAACCTAGTTCTTTCGTTAGGATTCTCTTTATCGATTTTTCTTCTGCTTTTAATACGATACAACCTCATCTCATGGCGCTCAAACTTCTGGCCCTTGACGTCAATCCCAGGCTTATCCTGTGGATAGTCAGCTTTCTAGTTCACAGATCTCAGTCAGTCTGCTTCCAGCGAGCTCTCTCCTCTACTCGAACTACATCAACTGGCTCCCCTCAGGGCACTGTACTATCTCCTGTTCTGTTTACTCTGTACACCAACGATTGCACCGGCTCTGAAAATACACCTCTCATTAAGTACTCAGATGACTCTGCCCTTCAAGACCTCTCCAACTCTGCAACTGTTTATCTAAAGGAAGTGCAAAGGTTTATTGCATGGTGCAAAGAGAATTTTTTAAATATAAATGTGAAGAAAACTAAAGAACTGATTATTGATTTTAGAAAAAAAAACCATCTGCTGTGCCTGACTTAGTGATTGATGGAGAAAAGATGGAGAGAGTCTTGGAATACAAATATCTGGGAACAATACTTGACAATAAGCTTACCTTGGATTCCAACACTACTTCCACCCATAAGAAATGTCAGTCAAGAATATATTGCCTCCAGAAATTGCGCTCTCTGAAAGTCAACAAGTCTGTTTTATGTAACTTTTACAGATGTTTTATCCAATTGGTGCTGACCTTTGGTTTTCTTTGCTGGTTTGGAGGTCTCAGTGTGAGGAGTAAGAATGTGTTGGATAGAATTGTGAAGGTGTGTGGGAAAGTGGTGGGTGAAAAGCAGGAGAGTTTGTGTGTATTGTACGAAAGGCAAGTAAGAAAGAAAGCGAGCATGATTGTAAGAGACTCCACTCACATCCTAGCCCAGCACTACCAGCTCCTTCCTTCTGGTCGCCGTTTCAGAGTGCCAAATGTTTCTACAGTTAGAGCTAAGAACAGTTTTGTACCCAAATCAGTACAAATTCTTAATAAGTGTTGACTGAATGAGTTGGGTGCGAGTGGTTTATTGGAGTACTAGAGATGAATTTTATAATATTTGCAGCAATTTTTCAACTATTCAGTATGTATCTAGTTAACTAATGCATAAGTTTTAAAATCTGTGATTGTCAGTGCTAGAATGATACGCAGAGTTTGATGATTGTATATTTTTTTTAAGATGCTTTATAACGTTTATAATTTTATAATCTAATGTCTAACCCATGTGTGTGTGGATGTGTGTGTGTGGGTGTGTGTGTTTGTGGGTAGGTGTTTTATTTATTTATGTTGAAGTGCAATAAGGACATCCTCCTATCCTATCCTATCCTGTCCCATAACCCGAAGGTCGTAGGGGCACCACAGATGATCGTTTAACCAGCATACTCCATCTTTCTCTGTCCTCAGCAGCCCTCATGGCTTCGCTCAGTGTCAAACCAGTCCATTCTCGAATGTTGTCCTCCCACCTCTTTTTCGGTCTCCCCCTTCTTCTACCTCCTTGCACTGTGCCTTGCAGAATGGTCTTTGCAAGGCCTGATGATCTGGTGACGTGGCCATACCATCGGAGTTTCCGTTTCTTCACCACTGTGAGCAGGTCATCGTGTTGTCCAATGGCTTGTGTGTTGGTCTGTCGGACTTCGTCGTTGGTGATGTGTTGGGTATAGGAAATGCACAGAAGTCTTCTGTAGCACCTCATCTCCATGCTTTGTATTCTTCAATAAGGACATGTAGTGTGATATGTATTTTAAGTTTTACAATGTGTCGGAAATGTTCTTGTTAATATGTACATACGCGTGATTACACGTACTTGTTTACATGTTTATAGTATTGTTACATTTTATTACCTTTTGCTGACAGCAAATCCATGTTAGAATTTCTCCTTGGAGATAATAAAGTTTTCTGAATCTGAATCTGAATCTGAATCTGAATCTAATCTGTGAGAAATACTTACAGCACCAACAACATCTATATCATGTGTTCATAGGCTTCAAGAAGGCGTTTGACCGAGTCTGGCATGCAGCTCTATGGGCAACAATGAAAGTGTACATCAGTCCTAAAATTATTAAAGTCATCACAAGCCTGTATGACAAGGCTACCAGTGCAGTTCTCCACAACAGCGCCAACGGTAACTGGTTCAGAACAACAATCGGTGTGCGTCAAGGATGCCTACTCTCTCCAACACTCTTTAACATTTTCCTAGAGCGCATCATGTCAGATGCTCTTGCAGATCATAAAGGCACAGTCAGCATAGGGGGTAGAGCAATCTCCAATCTTCGTTTTGCGGATAACATTGATGGATTGGCTGGAGAGGAACAAGAACTTGAACAGCTGGTACAGAGGCTTGACACCACGTCCAGAGCTTATGGAATGGAAATAAGTGCAGAGAAGACAAAAATGATGACCAACAACACCAATGGCATCAACACGGACATCAAAGTCCAAGGCCAATCCCTCAACACAATGCATAGCTTCAAATATTTAAGAGCCATTGTATCAGACAATGGGTCCCGACAGGATGTCATCTCCAGAATCGCACAAACAACTGCTTCCCTGACAAGGTTAAAGCCTATTTGGAAAGACAGGACCATCAGTCTACATTCCAGAGTAAGACTGCTGCGCTCCCTTGTCATCTCCATCTTCCTGTATGCTTGCGAAGCATGGACCCTCACAGCAGATCTCCAACGAAAAATACAAAGCATGGAGATGAGGTGCTACAGAAGACTTCTGGGCATTTCCTATACCCAACACATCACCAACGACGAAGTCCGACAGACCATCACACAAGCCATTGGACAACACGATGACCTGCTCACAGGGGTGAAAAAACGGAAACTCCGATGGTATGGCCACGTCACCAGATCATCAGGCCTTGCAAAGACTATTCTGCAAGGCACAATGCAAGGAGGTAGAAGAAGAGGGAGACCGAAAAAGAGGTGGGAGGACAACATTCGAGAATGGACTGGTCTGACACTGAGCGAAGCCATCAGGGCTGCTGAGGACAGAGAAAGATGGAGTATGCTGGTTAAACGATCATCTGTGGTGCCATTACGATCACCGGGTTACGGGACAGGATAGGATAGGATACTATACAACAATACGTTGCTAATTGTTATGTGTCCGTATATCTGTTTTAAACCTCAAATAAACAGGTCTGGACAGAAGCGCTTTGCCGAAAGGATTCCGATGGTGACGGCAAGACCAACGGTCAAGAACTGGGTGACCCTAACTGCACCTGGACACCAAACAGCAACCCAGCGATCACGTCTGGACTCTCACATCCAGGTAAACATGCAGAAAACGAAAGTAATACCACAGGTACTATGTAGTGTGTAAATTGTATCAGGGTGAGATGTCTAGGCAAAGTGTTTCCATGTGACGTAATTCTATATAATAGAATCTCGGGTGATAGATTTCTTTTGCTGTTAATCGAAACCTCTCCTCTTCATTTTGGGCATCAAACGTAATGGTGCACCTTTGAAAGCTCTGTCATGTTATTAGCCGACAGATTTCCGTATGTTGCAGAAAGGCGTAATAAGTGTATTACCCGCACAATAGCAATGTACTTACATGTTGTACCATTATTATTTGGTTAATTTCAGGTGTGTGCGAACCCACAAACAGCACTGTCTGCCAACAGAAAACTTTCAGTAACGGTTTGTATTCAAACCAACAGCAGTGGATGGCAGTTGCTTGCAAGTATGACGAATTCACATGTGAAGCGTTGAATGAGCCTGGTAAGATTTCCATGCAATTTAGTTATCATTTGAACAAAATTAGGCTTAAACTCACTATATACTAACTGAATACCACTCACACATGCAGTTCGACTATGGCGGTTCCTTCCAACTGGGTATTCTAACCCACGTGCCTTCCAAATTAAGTAAACTGACTCGACGATGGTTTAAACGTCCATGAAATTAAATTGGTGTGCATGTGCTATCACCATTCGTACGCTGATCCCCATTATCTACATATTAACCTGTGATCAAACCTCACTGGTTTACCTGGATATTCTGAACATTATTTAAACTTTGGCTGACGAGAACAATCTAAAATTAACCTTCACTCGGCCGGGGCAATCCGAAGGTAATTTGCACCTGGCAATTTGAATAGATCCTTTACTTGGCTAGACAAATCTTAAATGATTGTTTACTTGATTAGGATAATCTGAAATTAAATGTCACCCACCTTGCCATAAGGACAATCTGATCAAAAGCTAACCGAATTATTGACTGCAGAGATCCGGAACCAGACGCTGAGAATTCCAATGACCGACGTGCCAGCCAACGAAACATTGTACATTTGCACCATCTTTGACTTCGAGGCGTTCGACCAAGATGTCCAAATGGTCGCCACCCAACCGTACATTGACAACCGAGACGTCATGCACCATATCGTCATGTTTGGCTGTGATGGAGGTTGGGACATGTTTTCCCGAATATACTTGAACCATGTATTTATAGGTTTACTACAGTAAATTTGTTCCTTCTTATTGTAGGATGACGGTAATGATGACGATGACGACGACGACGACGACGACGATGATGATGATGATGATGATGATGATGATGATGATGATGATGATGATGATGATGATGATGATGATGATTGGCGCGTTTGATACAGCATGTTTGCGTCATGGGCTGCACGTGTATATTGTTAATAGAGGTCAGCTTCTTGGGTTTTGGGAAACTCTTTGACCTGGTGAGCATGCTCTTCAAAAACATTTTTCTTTTTTTACATCATCCCCATGCACTATTTTTTTGTGTTCGTACCAAGTAGGATTTATTTATACTGACATAAGGCTTGCTGTTTTGTACTACAGACATTACCGACCGTAAGACGGGCGTACCCTTCCGGTGCGGTATGAATGCCCACAGACAATGTCAGACGATGATGGGCATCTGGACTGTGGGGCAATCTGGAGAGTGCAGCCATCCAGACGCAGGCTTCAGGCTGGGTTTGCATGGGTTCAAGAAGATTGCTTTCCAGGTACAATTGCCAATTTTAACTTAACTTTCTGAATGTAGTTCTGTAATCATTGGCACTGTTATAACAAGACTGCTATTATAAACATGAATTTGAAAAACTAATTTAGTGTCACACGCGGCACTGCCACAATATTTTCGGCTGAAGGCAGATGGGTAAAGTTAGAAGAAGCCTAGCGAGATACTGTCAATAGCCAAATATCAAACTTCGACGCCATTTAAGCAAGACATGCCTCGACGTTTCAATTCTGTTTTTCGATCTCTTCGTGAGAAAGGTTATCAATAGCAATCCGCTGTTTATTTTGAGTGTGGCGATAGGGCAATTGTTAAAAGAAAGTTAACTGAAACGAGTGAACTAATACCGCAATTTCGTTTCCTCTGGGGGAGACAAAACGTTTGTGTAAAATAAAGTGACGGTGTCTCGTCTAAAGTAATTGAACTGGAGTTTGGTAATGGCATCTTGGATAAAAATCCTTATTAGATGCTATCCTCCGTCGAATGAGAGAATAATAGGAAAGATCTATCCCCCTTTCTCTGCTGCCAATGGTTTGCATTTGTGGATGTGTGCCAAAGATACAGATGACCATTTAACTGTGTTTGTCAATGCAGCTTATCAGTATACCGGCTAGGCTTGGTGAAAATCGATGGACTGATTTCCCGAATCATCAGAAGACGCCCGAATGAAGTACGCAGGAAATTAGCATCTTAGTGCGAACAAAAGCATCCAAAATGTGGCTGGCTGGCAATAGAAATGGGAAGGAACCTGAGTTTTAAAAGAGAATTCATTGCCAAACATAGTTCTAAAATCTAGAGTTGCAGTGTTGGTAGTTTCGAACAGGATTATGTTTAGAAAGTAGCTGCTGGCCAGTGTAACAAGGGAGACAAAAAGTTCATGTTACACAATGGATAAAGTTGGCTCCCCTATAGAGACAAGACTGGAGGAGTGTGTTGATAGCATCTTATAATACAATACTTATTAGAGGCTTGATCCTCCGTGGAATGAGAGAACGATAGGAAAGATCTATCTCACTAAACATGTGTTTCCTCGCTGTTTGAGATTAAAAGTGTTAACTATCCTATATTGCCCTATGCTATCCCGTAACTCGAAGGTAGTTGTGGCACCACAGATGATCGTTTAACCAACGTACTCCATCTTTTTTCGTCCTCAGCAACCCTCATGGCTTCGCTCAGTGTCAAGCCAGCCCATTCTCGAATGTTGTCCTCCCACCTCTTTTTCTGTCTCCCTCTTCTTCTTCCTCCTTGCACCGTGCCTTGCAGGATTTTTTTTTCAAATGCATTTAAATGTTAACACTTGCATTTAAATCGACGTACATTGTGCTAATTTTGCTAGATTATGTCAAACATTTCTCTTTACGTAGGTGAATTACGACTTGCATCATAAATTTGAAATATTGTCTGAATGGCTAGATATAGGTATCCTTACCTTGTTGTCCACAGTTTCACTGGAACAACCCAGAGAAGAGGTCCGACTACAAAGACAGTTCTGGCATGACATTGTACTACACCCCCAAGCTCCGCGAGTACGATTCTTCCGTTCTCATGATCGGGGACCTGGACTTTGTCATCCCACCGGGTGAGGCTAGGTACTCGGTGAAATCTACGTGTTCAGCGGGTTGCACTAGGAATATTATGACCAAGAGCGCCTACATCACTGCCGCGTGGAACCACATGCACTACCTGGGCATCAGTCAGACAATTGAACACGTCCGAAACGGCACGGTCCTGCGCTATATCACCAAGGACGACACGTATAGCTACGACAGCCCTAAGACTCACTTGTGAGTGTAACCTGAGAACGGGCATTTTGGTTAATATATAGGGTTGACCTTTTGGGAGTTGATTTGGTTTGGGTGGAAGATATTGTTGTTAACACTCTACAATCGCTCTAGTAATGCAGAATAACACGTTCCAACAATAATGGGAGGAACAACGGTGAGCAGTCTCGTCAGTATGTTTGCGTGCGATCGTTTGGGCAGTGAAAGCCGTTTAGTGGAAGATCGGCCACCCTGACGGTGCCTTCGGAAATGCTGATAAATGTTCTCCAGCGCTTTGAATGCGTTTTGGAAAAAAAAAAAAACACAGAACGCACACGGATAAAATTTAGAATATTTCGGCAGCGGAAATACGTGTCATTTTTGTTATTGGCTGATTATCGCCGATCACCGTTTATTTCCGATTTATACTGTTTGCGAAATCGTATGAGCTAGTTCGTAAAGTTTCCACATAATTCCATATTCCTAGTGGACCCTAAAGGTTATAGTAGAAGATAAGATAAGACAAGATAAGATCAGACAATGTTATTATCTCTTTGAACAAATTGCATTGTGGTGTAGTCAACACAAATACAAATTACAATAGCAATAGCAATTTTAACTGACATTGAAAATTGTTGTTGTAAATTCAGCTTTGGGCGCCATACAAGTGGACATTGGATTAGATACAAGTACACACACGACAGCTTTATTATCTTTATGAGAAGTTAGATAGTTATTCATTACTTATAGGGTCCAGCGGACTGCAATGAGCCGCATCAGAACCACAAAATCAAGACCACAACTTAACTTCGCTGAAAGAGGACTCGCTCCTGATCCGCATAAAGATCTGCCTAAACAACCCTAGCGGTAACACTGAAGGCACTTCACCAGCCGGTCACTTTACAATAAAGGCATCCCACGCAGGGGACGCTGAGGCTATACTCTAATTTATCGAACCCTTGTTTACAAAAACAAAATAGAATACAAACATCATTATAAAATATCAACAAAACACATACATATAAAATGCATACTTTGCCAAATAATAACACCATAGGAAGCCCCAGTGACCACCTGGCAGAAAGCGTCCAATATTCCCAAGCTGAGGTCTTTACACAAAAATTAGGAGTTTTGCCCCGGAAGAGTTTTGAAGAAAAAAGGTAGATGACCGGTCAAGCGAAGAAGAAGATAGTATAGTGGATTGATTGAACAGAGTAGGAAGAAGAAAGAACAAAGGAGAAAGAGAGCGACAATGGGAATTTAAAGCACTAAATTTCCAGAAAGTGGGGATACTATTTATACTGAAACTTCCGGCACCCCCACGGGGGAATCTTTATGAGAAATTACTACGTGGTGTACATAATGCAATCAAAAACTGCAGGATTATAATTTGCATAGTCAAACAGTGTATATATCCACACATACTTACAACTGGTTGAATTTATTATCTGTTAATCAGACCTACAGAATGTGGTATAAAACTGTTTTTATTTCTCAAGGTACGAATCTTAGGCATTCGAAAGCGCTGGCCAGAAGGTAGGAGCTTAAAGTGTCGAGCAAGCACATGCCTAACATTGTGAATGATGGAAGAGTCTTTTGCACAACACGCCTTTATACAGCACATGCAGACTCTCTTATTTCACACCCACAACCTTCCCACAAACATGCACCACTCGATCAAACACACTTCTGTTTTTCACGCACAAACTTCCATACCAGCAAATAAAAGAGAAAGTAAGGATTGACTCGATAAAAGCAGTGTAAAAGGTCTGAAGGATGCGGCTATTGACTTGAATATTTCTGATTTTCTGAAGGCAGTAGATTATGGATTGACATTTTTTTTGTGAATGGCCTGGGTGTTAGCAGTAAAATTCAGTTTGTCGTCAATGATGGTCCCGATGTATCTGTACTAACTCACTCTCTTGACTATAAAACCATCAATGGAAAGGTCTAGAATGGGAGAGAGATTTCTAAGGAATGCGGGATTAAAGAAGCAAATGACATAAAACGCAGCAGGCTTAAAATAAATGTTGTCATGTCATGTATTTTGGTAAAAGTCTTCTGTAGGAGTTCAATTCCAACAGAGATATAGAATCCAATATTACGGGAAGGCTGTTATAGACATGTATAATCTGGTCCTTGTTTTACAGCTACTCCACACCGATAGAAGTGAAAGTTGGCGACGAGCTCAAAACCACTTGCTATTACAACTCGGCCCACAAAACCACCAGCACCTTTTTTGGTGATTCTACGCAGGCTGAAATGTGCTTCGGCTTCATCTACTACTACCCCAAAGACGCCATCAACGAAAATTCGTGCACGTCGAATGGACCCACTGTGGCTTTTTGCGACCCGACGACGCACTCGGCTTGTAATTCCCAAATGTTCGTGTCCGACATCGCCAATGAAAATGCTATGTTTAAGAAGGTGGGAGATTTCTTAAACATTATCAGTATGTTTAAAAAAACAAAACAAACAACAACAACAACAACAACAAAATATATATATATATATAATATATATATATATATATATATATATATATATATATATATATATATATATATATATATATATATATATATATATATATATATATATATATATAAAATATATATATATATATATATATATATATATATATATATACATATATATATATATATACATATATATATATATAGATAGATAGATAGATAGATAGATATAGATGTAGATATAGATATAGATAGATAGATAGATAGATAGATAGATAGATAGATAGATAGATAGATAGATAGATAGATAGATAGATAGATAGATAGATAGATAGATAGATAGATAGATAGATAGATAGATAGATAGATAGATAGATAGATAGATAGATATAGATGTAGATATAGATGTAGATATAGATATAGATATAAAATCATAGAACCTTTGTTTTAATAGATCGCCTCAAGATTTTAGTGTATAAATTAATAATGAGTACTGTAGGACGCCGGCGCCGACGACGACGATGACGATGATGATGATGATGATGATGATGGTGGTGGTGGTGATGACGATGACGACAACGATAGATGTGTTGCTCCAGCATTTGCGATGCAAAATTAAGACGACTATTGATGATGACGACGAAGACAACAAGAACAACATCAACAACGACGACGCCGCTGATAGTACTGAAAGCCATCGACGGTGGTGGCCGTGAACATGATAGCGATTAATATTTTAAGTAGTTATATTTCATTTCCATCATCAGATAACTTTACATAGTTTTATTTCATTTCCCTCATCAGATAACTTCAAACTGCCTGACCATTGGCAAAAAATGTTTGGTGGAATGCAAGGCAGCCATTCGGGAACTTAGAGCTCAGAATCCCTGCTTGACAATCAGCACAATGTGGGAGTTTATCGTAAGAAGAATCATAAAAATGCCACCGGGCCGACTTTTTCTGGACTCTCTGGCATCCTGCGATGCCGAGATAGCTGTAGAGGACGCTAAAGCAGATTGGGAAAAACAGGTAAAATGCGATGCCGAGAAAGCTGTAAAGGACGCTATAGCAGACTGGGAAAAACAGGTAAAGTATCATCTGGAATCCGCCCCTTTACGTTTCAGCCAAATCCCCAAAGATGTATGCCCACTTTATGTTCCATCAAAGAAATTTAGTAGCTCCAGCAATCTCTTTGAGATCAGAATGGGGGGGGGGGGAAGGTTAAAGCATGCATTACATACTTGTTTAAAATTTAGTTTTAGACTCCCTGATGCAAAAGGTAATTTATTGTTTCTTGCAGTACATCCATCGCAAGTTTTCCTATTATTTGTTCTAATCTGGAGAAGTAAGTTTAGTTTGTTCGTTTACTGCCCTGTTCGACAAAATTTAACAAAACATCAAGTATAGTTAACAATATTGGGTTTACTCAGACAATTGTTTCCCGATAAAAGGGATAATAAACTGCAGCAATTGTTGTAACAGTTCATATACCTACGTTCAATGTTTTGGAATAAACCAAATCTGTTGGGACTTTATTTAGAAATTGACTTCTGATGAGTTGAAACAAGGGAGAAAAACGTTTGTGTTGAACACAAATAAGGATTATATCCAATGTGCTATGAATAAACTCCAGTCCCATTTATTTAGGCGAGACTACAACAAATATACTCGTGTTTGTACTCAAACCTCTCGTCTCTCTTGTAGAGTCTTTACATCTACGTTAGGTTTCCCGGTAGTTTAGATACTCTCCTTTATTATTTTGTTAAATTTTCATACATATATAAAGACTCTAATAGGGAGACGAGTAAAAACACGGGTATATTTGTAGTCTTACCTAATTCAATGGGAATGGAGTTTATTGATAGCATATATAAACTTAACAACAAATTCTTCTACATCCTTGTTTCAGAATTCCAACGCTTGTAATGGAGCCTCCAACGCCGCGGCGTCTACCATTTTTCGTGAAGGACTCTCATCAGGAGTCATCACAGCATCCCTGGCCTACCTCCTGCGTTTCTGTTAAATGTACGATTAGTACTAACATTGAAAGACATTTGCAAGTTATCGTTCTGGTTGGCTAACACTGCAGGTGCTAAAGTCATTCTTTAAAACAGTTTGTTAGCATTCTAAATTTTAAAAAAAAAATTTAAAGTCTTCTGCTACCAATACTATACGTTTCTTGTCTGCGAGCAGATAAATTGATACATTGATAAACTGATAAATTTAATGTCAAAATAGAACGATTAAACTGAAGTCATTATTCCGCTCATATACATTACATGTATAAGCGGCAGAATACTAAACTACTAAAGCTTCAAGCAAATCAGATCGTTATAAATGCAAGACATTAATAAAATACAGCTTTCTTGCAATAATTTCCGTTGTCGTACTACCACCAGTAAAATTACAGGGTATGACTAGACAATCGCAAGTATTAGGGCATTCTAGTTTGAACTAGAGCGAGCTCTTTGAGTATTCCTAATGGAACCGTTTATCGCGAAATTCGCATGAAAGGTGATTTTGTTTTAACTATGCAACTACGGTGTATGTTTCAAAATTCTTTTTTGTTGGAACTATTGTCGTTTGAGTAGTTGGTATTGTTGGTTAGGGTTGCTGAGTTTATTTATCATTTTCTTCACTGAAATAATCAATTAACACAATTCTCCACCCCATGCTCACCATCTCACCCATACAACCCCCCCCCACACACACACACACACCCCGCACCCCCCCCCCCCCAAAAAAAATACATTAATAAATAAAATTATTTTTTGCTCGAGTTAAGATTAAGATATTATATTGTATTGGGTTAGGAGGTTTGGAAGATGTATGGCATCGATAGCTGTATGTTTTGTTCATTAACTTGTTGATTATCAATTTATTTACGTATCAGATCATCCCCCTTCCTTCCCACTCTCTCTCCCGCCCACTCATCCACCTACCCCCACACGTCCAAAACGTGCGAACTGTACTTGACCTGCGCTGCCTCATCTCTCCGGTTATTTTCCATTTAGTATTTATTTGTCTATTTAATATATTATGCAGTTAGGCTAATCCATTTATGAATCTGTGTACGTTACTACTGTTGAAATCCGTCACTGCGTTTCTGGCTTGATGGTGATTTCTTCGACGTCTCACGCCAGGCGCTTATATTAATAACAAGGGTATTGATATAGCGATTTTTCTAACCCATTAGTGCAAAGCGCAGTTCTCACACATTCATACTTAACGTTAACATCGAAATAAAATACGAAATGAAGTAAAGCAAAAACAAGACACTAATAAATTATACAAAGACGTAATACAAACATGAATAAGAATATTTACACGTGAAATATACAAGACGAGGGATGGAAGGGGAGGGGAAGGGGAAGGAGGTGAGCAGCAAAGGGTTGAGGAGGCTAGGGGAGTGCGGTGTGACGGCGGTAGTCTGAATCACAAAAGAAAGAATAATGATGATGGTGATGATGATGATGATGATGATGATGATGATGATGATGATGATGATGATGATGATGATGATGATAGACGAGATCAGAAAAATTAATGTTAAAAGAAAACATTTATTATTACTTTTTTTTTGTTTTTGTAAAAGTGTTTAAAACTAATTGTTCCATTAATTACTTACTGGGATGTTGTGTTTTTTTTATCTCTACAAATTGTGCTCGTTGAAAAGCTGATGCAAATATGTACGTTGATCTTTGTGTGTATATATCGATAGATTTGGTATATACACTTTTGAGACCTAAAAGAGCAAGGATTGCCTTAAGATGCATGCAATTTACTAGCTTCAACTGGCCTCAAATAATAATAGACGCAGTATATTTTTACATACTGGAACTATTGTGTGACCCATAAAACCAAACGATTTATGCACTGCCATTGGTTAAGAAGAACTGTTCTCAATAAAGATGGTCTTTTCACCTTTACACATGCGATTCAATCCGTGTACTGCATCTTATATTCTGTGTTTGAATGTACGCACTGTTTGTCTGTTGTAAAAGTGAGTTATTCTTAAGTACTTGACTATATATTCAAAATACATGTAATAATTATGAGAATACTCCCTGATAATTCTACTTCAACCTCAAGCGCACTCAAGCAACCCTCCAACAGTGCAAGGGAGTGCATACCGGCTTCGTCTTACATGTACTCTTCTATTTTTTCACAGATTTTCTCCCTTGAGTTGAGGATTCTCTCTCTCTCTCTCTCTCTCTCTCTCTCTCTCTCTCTCTCTCTCTCTCTCTCTCTCTCTCTCTCTCTCTCTCTCTCTCTCTCTCTCTCTCTCTCTCTCAATTTGTGGACGAGACTTGCCACCGAAATACTCTATAATAATTTAGCACCTTTCTGCCGTTCTTCCTGTCCTGTCATTCGGACCTACACTATTTTTTTTCTTTCTTAAAGTTATTACAAACAAGACCTACACAACTTTGATTGGAACAGTCCTATATGAAAACTTATTAAGGCGTTCAGGCCAAATGCTAGTTGATTAGGATAAAAACAAAACCAAACTCATACCTACGCACATGCGCACACACACACAAGCGCGCACTTACACACACAAAACCCCCACGTCCGTTTCTGACAGTGAGGTGTCTTCATGGAACATCCTATGAATTGTTTCTTTAATTCTAGCAAAGCTTGTTATCAATTTATCTCTGTTTATGGATAAAGTTTCTGTTCTTGCTGAGCGTTCTGTACAAAGATTGGTCTTTTGAATAATCTGGTTTACATCTGTTACACTCGTTGCTGGTTTTGTTTTTATCAGTAGTTGATTCAGCCCCAATGCTTGAATCCTCCTGATAAGTGTAACTCGGATTCGTTTATCCACGCTACCTGTCCACTCAACAACAAGGCAGAGAGTCGTCGTATGTAGTTTTCCAACTTTATTCAGCGAACATCAACAACTGCATACAATCGCTTTTTCCACTCTCAACTTTCCACTTTACAATACACTCTCTACTTTCAACTCTTTTGAAACAGTGCGACACTTATATAGTTTCTCTAACTCCAGAGAAATAAAGTACGTTCGGGCAAGACACAATTATAACCAATCATAACGAATTTCATCATCACTGTCTCACGTCATACAACCATATTTAGAATAGAAGCGTCTCTAGTTACCACTAGAATTATCCACACGCTTCGATCAATAATAAACAACCAACTCTAGAAAATTCTCAAATAATATCGACTAACCAAAATTTTCAAAGTTATACAAAGCTTCTTCTAACAACAACGCAAAATCAAATCAAAGGTAAACACACTCTATTATTGCATGCTTTGCAAAATAAAACTACCTGATCTATCGCGCGCGTCACACACGTTTCAACGTAACAACATCCAAGTTTTAGTTCAAGTCATCTGCTTGTGCTAACTTTTTTTGTTTGTTTCTCTATTATTTTGTGGAGCTCGCCAAGATTAGCTAAGTTTAACATTGTTTCCCCCCTCACAGATTGTGTAATATACTACTCAAAATAATTGAAGGGCCACTCTCATATATTTCATTTAGTTTAATTATTTTTTGCTGCTATCAATAATTTCGCTTATATTGCTTATTTCAAAACTTATCCTGTACAGTAACATTCAAGACAATCTTATTTTCACAAGTAATCACATGTGTGAGTTTTGAACTTTCTGCACTGAGTTGAAAAACAAACCCAATTTTTACCAAAACAAATTACCCTAATTTAATGTTGTCTTGCTAATAAAGCAAAATTTTCAACATTAAAAAGTGATTTGCATGCGAAAGGCGTGCATTTTCTGAGTTCAGTTCAACAATCGGCGCTTTTTTCTAGGTATAAATGGCAGCGCTTTTGCTGCTTTTCTAACCATGCCCCCAAGGCGACGATTGACTGATGCGAATAGAGGCAGAGCTATTGCATGGCTTCAGGAAGGGGTGGGGGTGAGAGAAGTTGGCAGGCGGCTGGGAGTATCCCACTCCGTTGTCCAAAGGCTGCGGGAGCGCTTTAACAACACTGGAAGCGTCCAAGAACCAAGAAGGTCCGGACGCCCCCGCATTACCACTGCAAGACAAGACCATTTCATCACCCTGTCAGCTCCGAGGATGAGGTCCGCTACAGCAAACACTATCAGAAGACAGCTTCACGCAGCCAGCAATGTTAACGTTAACGACCAGACAATTCGCAACCGTCTACACGAGGCAAACCTGCGATCAAGACGACCAGCAGTACGGCCTTTGCTCACCCCAGCTCACCGTGCAGCGCGTTTGGCCTGGGCTCGGCGTCATTTGGTGTGCACTAGGCAACATTGGTCAAGGGTGCTCTTTACAGACGAGTCTCCTTGTCTTTCAACGACCGTCGAGTGAATGTTTGGAGGCGTACACGGGAGCGTTTTGCTGATGCGACGGTGCGCGAGCATGACCGCTTTGGTGGTGGATCTGTCATGATGTTGTTTGTTTTAATGTCTTTTTCACCGAAATGATAAGACAAAAACAAAAACAAATGAAAACAAAACAAAAAATAAAAATAAATAAATACAAAGAAAATAAATTGGAAAAAAAACACACACCAAAAAACCCACACATAATTATGATCAAATAACATCGACGATTCTCATAGATATTGACTAACTGAAGAACCAATGAACGTCTTCGCTAAACTAATGCATACACTAAAACTAATATTGCCCAAAGACGTAACATTATTAGGCAAACTATTACGCAGTTGATTGCATTCAAATAAAACATGTTTCAAAGAAAACATTTCATTACATATACATTTGACGTTCGTACAATATTTAGTTCTTATGGAATTTAGATATATTCTATAAGCCATCGTCACAACAGTTCTGGGAATGCCAATATGTTGGTCAAAGAGTTGATTAAAATGACATTTAGTTTTAACTTCCTTTTCAGTTAAAACATGCATCTCTTTAACTGACAGGGGTATATTTAATTTTACTGCATTATTATTTTCGGCACCAGTTTTTGCAGCTCGGTCAGCCCAGTCATTAAAGAGAAAACCACAATGAGAAGGAACCCAACAAAAGTTAACTTCTGTTCCATTAATTATAATACTATGAATCAAGTTCTTAATTTCAAAAATAATTTCTTTTCTTTCTTTACTGTTATTAGATTTTAGAGCTTCTAAAACTGATTTTGAATCAACACAGATGACTACACTAGAAAAATGTAATGGGAGATTTATAATTCTATTTAAAGACATCAGTATTGCTATCAATTCTGCAGTGAAAATGGAATATCCTTTTCCTAAATAAAATGATTCTGTAATTTTAAAGTCAGGAATAACAAAACCTGCTCCCGCATTACCATTTTCTAAGACCGATCCGTCAGTGTATATCTTAAGTTGTGCTGAATACTTTTCATATAAGTGATTACGAACATCAATTATCATTAAACCTGGGTTATGATACTTAGTTTCATTTGTTAAAAGAATGTCAAAGTTAGCATTTTCAAGTTCCCATACAGGTATTGGTAAAACTATGTTCTTATTACATACAAAATCTTTTTGTTCAAGATGTTTCGGAATTATGTCATATGTATAAGTTGCTATCGTTTGAAAACATTTAATTTTTTGTGAATGTTTAGGATAAGATATCTGATCTTAAATATAGTTCCTCATGCGTACTATTATCTACTGCATTTGCTCTTATAACATACTTAGCGCATGATAATTTTCTCCAATCGTCCAAAGGCATAACTCCAGCTGTTTCATACGCTCGTATTGTGTTAGTGCGTACATGAACTCCAAGAGCCAATTTGATAGCCTTACTGTCTAAACTCTGTATTTTTTTAATATAGCATATAGGGGCAGAAACATAAGCCTCTTGGCCGTACGTTAATTTAGATCTAATAAGCGATCTAATTTAGATCTAATTAGATCTTCTAATCTGTCATGATGTGGGGTGGCTTCGCATTAAACTTCAGAACACCCCTGCTCCAAATTCATGGTAACTTAAACGGTATTGGCTACAGGGATGACGTCCTTCAACCTAGTGTTCTCCCAGCTCTGCGGGACATTGGGGAAGATGTCATACTACAGGACGAAAATGCCAGACCCCACCGAGCGCGTATCGTCAATGACTTCCTGCAGCAACAGCACGTCATAAGGATGGATTGGCCGGCTCGATCACCCGATTTGAACCCCATAGAACATCTGTGGGATGTCTTGGGTCGACAGACACGGGCAAACCTCCCTCCAGGAGCTAACCTTGAAATTCTGGCCCACGTTCTCCAGCAAGTGTGGTTGGCCATCCCAGAAACATCCTCCATAACCTGATACGGTCCATGAGACAACGATGCCAAGACTGCATTGATGCAAACGGTGGCCACACCCGATACTGACTCTATAGATTTTTCGGTTTCTAAAGTTTTGATTTTGTAAATGAGGGGTATACTATGTCCAGTTAAATTGAATTTACTCGAATTTTAAGCGACTGATGTCTCAAATCTTTTTTGTTATTGATGCAGAAATGAGTGCAATAAAATATGATGAACTAATAAATTTAATTTGTGTTTCTGATTTAAAGAGAGACCCATATGTCCAAGTGGCCCTTGTATTATTTTGAGTAGTATACTTGGTCCAAACCTTGAAGTTCACGTAGATTTAAAGGAGGATGGTTTATAGTTTCCATAGCTTGATCTACATTAGTTTCGAATAGGGTTTTTACTTCTATATTTACTTGTAATGCAAAGTCTGACATGTCATGAAGACTTATTTGAGTTGATTGTGGAAGAACTGATTCTATTTGTTGTAATGAAGCAACTGCTTGCCTACGTAAACTCATGTTTCATCTGAATAGCTGGAAATACTTTGAAATGGTGGGGAACCAGAACAAGCCAAGCTTTCGTCTGTTCTTCCGTCGGTGCGTTCGCGCGTTATATCTCAAGAACCACTTCATGATGTTTGTTTGTTTGTTTGTAGATTATAGTCACACGACACTTTCGCATATAGGTGACTACTGGACCGATTTATACTGACACCAGCGGGCCCGTTGTTGGTAAAGGGGAAAATAATATGATCACACGTTGACCAATCCGGGATTCGAACCAGCGACCTTTCGGTTACTAGCAAGACGCTCTTTGAGAACTCTACTTGGGACACATTGTACAGCATAATACCAAGTGTGGTTTGGGCTTGAGCTGCAATGGTTTTCGAGTAATTAATAACTTTAATGATTTAATAATCCTACACGGACGGATATAATTATTTAGGAACATACATTTTAGGACTATTTAGGGTTCATCTCGGGTATAGATTTCACCCATACACACCAAAACAACAACAGAAAAGAAATAAAATAATTAAAATAAATAATTAAATAATTAATTAAATAAATAAATAATTAATTAATTAATTAATTAATTAATTAATTAATAATAATAATAATAATAATAATAATAATAATAATAATAATAATAATAATAATAATAATAATAATAATAATAATAATAATAATAATAATGTGCTAAATATTTAATTTTATAAATAACCGAGTCCCATAGTGATTTAAAAAAAAAGAATGAGCATGTTAAGGTTTGTTTTTCTGTAGTTATTTATTTATTCAATCGTTCTTAATTATTGGTTTTCCAGCTCAAGACGCTGCTCAAGGCGCTGACTGATCCAACCCACGCCGCCCTGCTTTCTCGCTTGCCGCCTTTGGGAGCATTGTCTGACGCCCAGACGACAGCACAAAAATTGGCGACTCGAGTGTTTGCTTGACGGGTGTATAAAGTGAAGAATGTTAACTGTATTGAAAGCAGTGGCACATATTGAATGCAAACAGAACTTCGCTTAACTCATGCGCTCAGCGACATTATGGAAATTGTGGGCACACTTACACAGTGTTATCTGGACAAATCAGTGAACATCTACATAACTTGTATTGACATGCCTACTTGTTTTGACGTCAGAACAATGATCCGATAGGGTTAGGGTTAGGGCTGGGTTAGGGTTAGGGAAAGGGTTATGGTTAGGGTTCGAACACTGCAAAGTACTTAAAAATGGGGACGAAATATGACCCATTGTCAGCACAACATATGTGGCGTTTCGGGAAAGTCATGATAATACTGTGTAACCTCGGCTGTGTGTGTGTGTGCGTGTGTGTGTGTGTGCGTGTGTCTGTGTGTGAAACCTTTTAAGTTTAACATTGCTTTCGAAGATTAACATGTCAATACTCCAGTATGAATCAACGTTGATATTAAATGTGGGCACAGGTTGAATAAAGCAAAGCTTGTATAAAGGAAATTATATTTAAGGTAAGTTTGAACCCTCGCTAAACATGTAAGCTTAATGTTAAAAGACTTATTAAATGTCTAATAATTCACCCTAATAGATGAATTTCTAGTTTAGCTATTCCTTTTGTGTGTGTGCGTTTCTTATTTGCGTCGTGTCCGAGGGTTAAAAAAGATCGTCTGCTATAAACAATACATACATTTGCAGCCTTTGCAAAACTTGTGTTTTCAATGCTGATGTGAAAGCATTAGATTATGTCACACGGTATTTATCAGTAGGGGATTCAGCCCCAATGCTGCAATCTTGATATGTTTAACTCGAATTTGTTTATCCACGCAGCCTGCTCACTGAGTACTAATTATCGTGTACTTATTACCTGTATCGTTCTTATGGGTAATTTATACCTATAAATTACCCATAGGAAGGATACAGATAATAAGTAAATGGTAATTAGTACTTGTACACGGAACTGTTAAAACACCACTGGAAAAAGTAATGTTATTGTAAAGAAGTTAGGGGATTGTGCAATAATAATTTTGATTATCGTTGCTTGTGCATTCAGTGGCATAATTATATTATGTGCGTGTGTGTATGTGTGTGTGTGTGAGATATAGAGAGAGACAGACACTTTTTAAAGGGGTGTGTGCAACATATTCACAAAATGTTACAATACAACAGCAGTCAAGTCAAACACACATCGAAACGATACAGTATTTCACATCATCAAAACATATGTGACGAAAAAGCAGTTTCTCTGATCTTGAACGCTCTGTATAAAAACATGCATAATCTCTTTACATTTTCATTTTTGTATTGACAATAATAAAGACAGTCTGAATGCATTTGGGATGCTATTCTTTAGTATTTTGGGGGCAATATATTCTTTAGGCAAATCATATAAGTAGTAACATCATAGTAAACAAATGTAGCCCATTCTTCATTCGGCATTAGGCTTAGATTTATCAATAATTATGGTCCATCATGTCTGGGAAGTAATCAAAGCAGTCAGCAGTGGCAGCTAGATTATTGTACACAATACACACATGCACAGGCGAGGTTGTGGCCGCATGCTTCAGCTCTAGCCAAACACATTCAATATTTACGTATTCAAAGTCTTGCCTTCTTACGTTGAAAAGATAATAATAATAATAATAATAATAATAATAATAATAATAATAATAATAATAATAATAATAATAATAACGGATTTTTATATAGCGGGTACTCCAGCCTATGACCAGACTTACCACGCTTTACATAGTGATTACATATACATACATGCACTCGATAAAACATCACTTTTGCTACAATACGCCAAAAGACGGAACAGTAAAGGTACAGACTATTTACAACTATGTACATAAATTACAAAAAAAGACAAAAATAGACTATTTACAACTATGTACACAAATGACAAAAAAAGACAGAAATAGAATAGCAAAAACCTATTCACAGCTATTTATATGCCCGGTTAGGCCCAGGAAGAAAAACAGTATAAATATTTACAGCCGTGTATACACTTACGGATCAGACATAGACAAAAGATGAGAGAATGGCAGCGGGATACAAATCAATCTGAATAATGCAGTTTGAAGAGGAGGGTTTTGAGGGCCTTTTTGAATGCTTGTGTTGATTGTATGTTGCGGATATGGGAGGGAAGGGAATTCCACTGCTTAGGTGCGGAGTAAGCGAATGCACGTTGGCCGTATGTCTTAGTGCGGGTGACGGGAACCTTGAGTGTGCGAGTGTCAGCAGAAGATCTTAAAGTGCGTGAAGGGGAGTAGACAGACAGTAGATCAGCAAGGTAGGAGGGACAAGAATCTGTGAAGAAGTTGTGACAGAGAACAGAGAGTTTGTACTCTATGCGTGCTTGCACAGGAAGCCAGTGAAGGGAATGTAGTAGAGGTGTGATGTGATCGCGTTTCTTAGCTCGGAATACTAGTCTAGCTGCTGAGTTCTGAACCTTTTGTAGTTTGTCAATGATGTGTTTCGGGAAGCCAGCAAGGAGAGAGTTGCAATAGTCAAGACGAGAAAGGACGAGAGCGCAGACTAGGGTTTTGGTGGCAGGGACTGTAAGATAGTGGCGAAAGGAGCTGATTTGGCGTATGGCCGTGTATGCAGAGCGACAGACGTTGGAGATGTGGTTGTTGAGGGACAGGCCATCGGAGAGAATGTAGCCGAGATTTCTTGCTGAGGATGAGAACTGAATGTTTGTTGTCCCTACTGTAAGCGATGTTGGGTGAGGCGAGAGTGAGGAGGAGGTGTTGTGCTTGTGAATGAGGAGGGCTTCGGTTTTATCGTCATTAAGCTTAAGTTTGTTGAGTGTCATCCATGACTTAATGTCTGTGATGCAGTTCTCCAAAGTCTGAACAGTGGAATTAATGAGAGAGGAGGCGGTGGATTTATACAGTTGTGTGTCGTCTGCAAATGACTGACTCTCAACAGCATGCTTTCTAAGCAGGAGAAGCAGTGGCTTGGTGTACAGAGTGAATAACACCGGCCCTAAAACGGAACCCTGAGGCACGCCGCACACCAAGTCTGCTGTGCTGGAGGAACAGCCATCGACAGTGACTGCTTGTGATCTGTCAGAAAGATATGAGTGGAACCAAGCCAGGACCGAGCCAGAGATTCCAAAGTAGTGTTGAAGAGTGTTAAAGAGAATGTGATGGTCGACTGTGTCAATGGCGGCTGAGATGTCTAGTAAGGTAAGAACGGAGACGTTACCATTATCTAAGGCAAGCAAATAAATCTACAATAAGTAACTTATTGTAGATTTATTTCTTCACTTCAGGGGTTTAATGATGTTCTGCAGTTGTCAAATTTACCTCTTTGACCCTAGCTAAAGGCAATAATAGAAGATGAATAGACGTCCTGTACGGTATACTGCTGGATGAATTAAGGCTATTGTTAGGGTTGAATACATGTTGTTGTTGTAAAATGTATTATTCGCTTGTTTAATTTTTTTAAGAGTTTGATATTTACAACAAGAACAGTAATCTTGGATCAGAATTGTCCCCTATACGCACTGTGTCCGGGGACGTTAATCTAACCACTGATCTGAACTGACCTGGACAAACTGCAAGACCCGGAGGTGGCAGAACTATTTCAGGCCACAATTGGAGGGAAATTTGCACCACTGCTCATTTTGGGGGTTGGTGAAGTAGATGTCAACACCATGACCACCACCTTCAACTCAGCTGTGACAGATGCCGCCACTGAGATCCTTGGCAAGCACCGACCAAAGGAGAAGCCGTGGATCACACCTGAACTTTTGGATCTGTGTGATAAACGAAGAGAAATGAAAAAGAAAAAGAACACCTCACAGGGAGCTGATGTCTACCGAAAAATCAACAATGACATCCGAAAAGGCATGCGCACAGCAAAGGAGAACTGGATAGAAGATCAATGCCAGGAAATAGAGAACAGTCTGAACAAGAACAACAGCAAGAAGGCCTACCAGACAGTGAAGCGGCTGACAAGTGTCAAACAGCCCAAAGTCTCCACAATTAAAAGCAAGTCTGGCATATGCCTTACAGAAGAACAAGAAGTCTTGGACAGATGGACAGAATACTGCTCTGACCTTTACAACCATACACCAAATGGAGACCCATCAGTTCTAGCATGTCCCGAGAACAGAGAAGAAGAAGAAATCCTCCCAATTCTCCGGGAAGAAGTTGAGGCTGCAGTGCAAGCGCTAAAGAAAGGGAAGTCAGCGGGAGTGGACAACATACCCGCGGAACTGCTACAAGCAGGAGGAGAAGCGATGATTGATGCCCTCACCATTATCTGTAACAAGATCTGGCAGAGTGGGGAGTGGCCTATACCATGGACCCAGTCGCTTGTCATCACTCTTCCCAAAAAAGGTAACCTTCAGGAGTGTGAAAATTACCGGACCATCAGCCTCATCAGCCATCCCAGCAAGGTCCTCCTGAAAATAATACTCAACAGGTTGAAACCCCAAGCTGAACAGATCATAGCTGAAGAACAAGCAGGATTCAGGGCAGGGCGAAGTACCACTGAGCAGATTTTTAACCTCAGAATAATCTGTGAGAAATACCTACAGCATCAACAACATCTATATCATGTGTTCATAGACTTCAAGAAGGCGTTTGACCGAGTCTGGCATGCAGCTCTATGGGCAACAATGAAAGTGTATAACATCAGCCCTAAAATTATTGAAGTCATCAAAAGCCTGTATGACAAAGCTACCAGTGCAGTCCTCCACAACAGCGCCA
Organism: Oncomelania hupensis; assembly: GCA_036898135.1. Lineage (NCBI taxonomy): Eukaryota > Metazoa > Mollusca > Gastropoda > Littorinimorpha > Pomatiopsidae > Oncomelania > Oncomelania hupensis. The sequence goes on along the minus strand of CM072512.1, from coordinate 76,586,395 downwards.
TCGGGAACTGGTTCAGAACAACAATCGGTGTGTGTCAAGGATGCCTACTCTCTCCAACACTCTTCAACATCTTCCTAAAGCGCATCATGTCAGATGCTCTTGCAGACCATGAAGGCACAGTCAGCATAGGGGGTAGAGCAATCTCCAATCTTCGTTTTGCAGATGACATTGATGGATTGGCTGGAGAGGAACAAGAACTTGAACAGCTTGTACAGAGGCTTGACACCACCTCCAGAGCTTATGGAATGGAAATAAGTGCAGAGAAGACCAAAATGATGACCAACAACACCAACAACACCAATGGCATCAACACGGACATCAAAGTACAAGGCCAATCCCTCAACACAGTGCACAGCTTCAAATATTTAGGAGCCATTGTGTCAGACAATGGGTCTCGACAGGAAGTCCTCTCCAGGATCGCACAAACAACTGCTGCCCTGACAAGGTTGAAGCCCATTTGGAAAGACAAAACCATCAGTCTACATTCCAAAGTAAGACTGCTGCGCTCTCTGGTCATCTCCATCTTCCTATATGCTTGCGAAGCATGGACCCTCACAGCAGATCTCCAACGAAGAATACAAAGCATGGAGATGAGGTGCTACAGAAGACTTCTGTGCATTTCCTATACCCAACACATTACCAACGTTGAAGTCCGACAGACCATCACACAAGCCATTGGACAACACGATGACCTGCTCACAGTGGTGAAGAAACGGAAACTCCGATGGTATGGCCACGTCACCAGATCATCAGGCCTTGCAAAGACCATTCTGCAAGGCACAGTGCAATGAGGTAGAAGAAGGGGGAGACCGAAAAAGAGGTGGGAGGACAACATTCGAGAATGGACTGGTTTGACACTGAGCGAAGCCATGAGGGCTGCTGAGGACAGAGAAAGATGGAGTATGCTGGTTAAGCGATCATCTGTGGTGCCCCTACGACCTTCGGGTTATGGGACAGGATAGGATAGGATAGGGCGAGTGCCAAATCCGCAGTGTAACTTAAGTTGCCTAAACTACTCTACAGTCAAAAGGTTGGTTCATTATTACGGCGCATATTTGTATAGGAAGGCGGTTCAAGATGAGCACACGCACTCAGAGTGTTTGCCGTGCACTAATCAATTTGTTGTGTCGGATAGCGCAGTGGTTGGAACACTCGCTACTGTGTCGCAAGTTAAGCACCGTCCAGTGCGGTTAGCACTTGGATGGGTTACCGCAAAACGTGAAGCGACAAATAACAACGCCCCCAGTTGACTCAACTGTGACTGAGTACCTACTCTCTTAAGGGTGGGGAAGGTAAAGCAGCGAGGGAGAGAGATGGGCATCACCCTTATTACGCTGGCCCAAGATAAGTGTGATCTCCAACCAACATCACGCTCCCCTACGGCCACAAGGCTATGGGACTACCTTTACCTTACCTTACCTAATCAATTTGTTGCTCGGACACACTCACACACACACACACACACACACACACAGTCGTGAAACTCTACATACATTATTTTGACACACTTACCATTATTTTGACATTACTTTGACATTTTGCAATTTTTTAAAGCTATCCCTAACCCTAACCCAAACCAAAACCCTAACCTTTAACCTAACCCTACATTACATTACATTACATTACATGGTTATTGCTTTAGGTCCAGCGGACTCTTCCGAGCAACCCAACCCTAAGCCTAACACAGCCCTAACCCTAACGGAACACTATTTTGACGTCAAAATAACGGGGCCGTGAAAAGAAAGTACGTAGAGTTTCAAGTATATGTCAGAGTGACGTCGTTTCTACCTAGCCACACACACACACACACATACACACACACCCACACCCACACCATTCAAACAATAATGATGATTGACGACGATGCTGATGATAATGATGCTGTTGATATGATGATGATGATGATGATGATGATGATGATGATGATGATGATGATGATGATGATGATGATGATGATGATGATGATGATGATGATGAACAAGGAACCTTAAGGTCCTTGACGGTATTTACTGTATCGTGTCTATGTACCACACCGACGGATACACAGTAAGCGTAACCCTGCACCATAAATATGGTCTGATACTGCAAAGTCTTGAAAGTGCACAGTACCAATTGTTTGCACAGAGTATGAAGTGGTTGTCAAGGGGTTAACGAGAGTTGTACAGTCGAACACGCTTACAACGAAGTCCAGGGGAAAAACATTTTCTCTTCGTTATAGCCCAAGTTCATTGTAGCCGCAGACGACGGTTACTGGCCGAATTGTGTGTTTGCATTCGTTATATCCGTCGTTTCCTTAAAATGAGTCAATATACAGCCCAGAACACACCAACTTATATTCTCGTCATGATTAGTGCAGTAGGGTTGATTTTACACGTAGAAGTGTGTTCGCCATTTCATGGCACATGAAGGCGATCGAGGTGAAAGTTATACACGAAAGAGAGAGAGAGAGAGAGAGAGAGAGAGAGAGAGAGAGAGAGAGAGAGAGAGAGAGAGAGAGAGAGAGAGAGAGAGAGAGAGAATTGAGTGTGTGTGTGTGTGTGAAAGGAAATATTGTTAAATATAGTGTGTGCATAAAAGAGAGAGAGAGGGGGGGGGGGGAGAGAGATTGTTGAATATTCCATCTCACATATCAGGTTATACTAATAAACAACTTGAAAACAGCGAACAGCTGTATTTCTTTTCTTTAAAAACAAAATGATTAAAACGACACATTCATCTGCACAGCAGACACATTCAGCTTTATGGCTTTCTTTTTTTTAAATCTCTTTGCGCGCTCGCAACCCGGCGCACACCTCTCCGAGCGCATACTGCAGACGCACGAGCTCACGATGATCTGTCTCTCTCGCTCATGTCTCTCGCTCTTGCTCTTGCTCTATGTGCTAAATAAGTTTCTCTACACAGACATAATAATCTTCATAATTATTTCAAACATATAAAAGACAAGTGGTTCACTCAAAAATAGGGTCAAAAGCCACAGGACTGTGGTATTGATGTACTGTTAAACAGGGGAAATCACTTTCTGTCAGATCCGAATTGGAAAATTCAAACTTTAGAGGTTGGGTTTGAGCACCAACGAAAGCCCACTTTATCGTTATTCAATGCAATAACAATGCGAATTTTAGGGAAACCCGTGTTGGCCAACAGTAAACAAAGCCTTCAAATCGTTTTTAAAACTTGTGCCAACGACATTTAAACATCTCGCTTAGCATGTTTGTTCTAACTTAGACTTCCAAATTACAAGTGCTCTCATAAAGTACCGATTGTGCAAGTCATTGACACTAGTTACGTCGTCCTGTCCGCGAATTGTGCTTTGAACTTGAAGAAACCTTTCAAGCCCTAACATAACTACTGTCCGCTGTTTTACATTGTTTTATTACATATTTAAAAAAAAAAAAATTTGCAAGACACACACGCACACACGCACACACATACATACACTTTTTCTCGCGAAGAAGACGACCGTAAATTAAGGACAAAGGTTTGGAGAAATAGTGCACTAATTATTTGAACTTCCCACGCTCAGCTAACGCAAGCCCGGTGACTCCGAGTTGGTAGTAAAGGGTGATGGTATAGGATGACAACGGAACACAGGGAAACTACGTGACTATTGTAAAAGTTGAAAACAAAAACATATTTAAAAAGAAATACTTCTGAGGTCATTTCATTTTTTTAGCACATCTCCCTCCAACCCAAAAACTTGTCGAAGTGAACAAAAATAAATAAATAAATAAATAAATAAATATTTTAAAAACAACTTCTTTTCTTATGAAGTTAGCGTCCTCTGAGACTATTGTTATTATTATTATTATTATTATTATTATTATTATTATTATTATTATTATTATTATTATTATTGAGGATTTTTATAGCGCACTTATCTCGCCGTACTTGACCAGACTCTATGCGCTGGCCGTTACAGGATCTAACTCAAACCATCCGAGACGCCCACTCGCTGCCTTTGGGCGCATGGTCTGACGCCCGGACAACTGAGCACTATCCTGGCCAGCCAGGGATGGGGAGAAGGACTATGTGCATGCTGGGTGAGTTCTTGTTACCGGCACTCACCCGTCTAGAACATGAGCGTCAGGATCTTTAAAGTCCGTTATGATATGAATGTATGCGATACACAAACTAGACCTCGGTTCATACTCTAATCCGAAGGAATAGGAAACAGGAGTAAAGTGTCTTTCCCAGGGACACAACACAATGGCCCGGACAGGGCTCGAACCCGGGACCTTCAGATCCGCAAGCCAAAGCACTACCATTAGACCACCGTGCCTCTCAATATTGTTTATACCGGACGTTTGGCCTTTATTCGTTAATGGGGACGAATGAGGATGCGGGGAGGGGGGTGGGGGTGGGGGAGATAGGGGAAGGGAGGTACTAAAATATATAAATTAAATAAAATAAAGAAACAAAAATAAAATGGAAGGGTTAATGACAGTATTGTGTCACTTACAATGAAGCATGAAGAATTGGAAAATAAGAGAGGAGAGGAGAAAATAAGCTAGGAAAAGAGACGAGAAGAAAAGGGAATAGAAGGAAAGAGAAGAGATGGAAAGATGGCAAAACAGGATGGTTGAAAAATAACTCCCTATTGACAATGGCTAATACCTGTTGTAAATAGTACTGCATGTGCAGGAAACAAAAGTAGTGTAAACCCTAACGTGGCAAAACGTAATTGCTGTATAAGATGTCATTTCATTGTGACAAAAGCAGCCCACCCTGGTCCGTTCGTGCTTGTAACACCGGGTCTTATGTTTTCTTATTCAATTATTATGTCATATGTCAGTTGAGCTTGGTTGCACAGCGTCCATGGCACAACAGTGCCATGAAACACAACTGGAGATGACACCGACAATACCATCCTTAAATACGTAAATCAGCACGTAAATCCAGAACAGATGCCATTACTAATAAAGAAGAAGAGGCGGTAGAATAAGCAGCAATTTTAAATATCTCGGCACTGTTATTGATGAAAATTAGCATTCCAGTATAACGCAGATGCGTTCTGTAAGAAAATTCATCAGCGTCTGTATTATTGTGCTTCGAAAACTCATAGCCTTTGGTGTCAGAAGTCATGTCCTTGGTTCGGTGTACCGCGGCCTGGTAGAAAGCATTCTCACTTTCAACATCATAATGTGATTTTGTCCGCTAGCCGTTAGGGAGAAATCACGCTTGAATAGGATTGTGACCATGGCGAGCAAAAGAACTGCCATCCAACAGAAACAGCTGAGTCACAGCAGCCACTAGGAAAAAGGACACCTCCCACTCCCTGAAACATTGTTTTCAGTACTTGCCGTCAGGTCGAAGACTTCGGATGCCGTTCGCTAAGAAAAAATTACACAAGAACACTTTTATCCATAATACGATCTCAATCCTTAACAATCGCTAACTCTGTTGCCTAGTCAACCAAGTCGGTTTGTATATTTAACTGAAAACTTAATGTTTATATTTATTTTGATGAGTGTATGCACTCTTTTAGATGTTCTAGTCATACTTATTACCTTTAATGAGTTGATGGTTTTTATAGTGCAGGTGGCATGTAGGCTGGCTACATGGATGTGTTCAAGTTGATGAATATTAATTATTCTGCATTAATGTATATATCACGTATTTTCTGTGTATTCATTATATATTCATTGTGTGTGTGAGTATGTGTGGTGTGTGTGTGGGAGGGGGTGTGTGTGTCTGTGTGTGTGAAACTTTTAAGTTTAACATTGCTTTCGAAGATTAACATGTCAATACTCCAGTATGAATCAACGTTGATATTAAATGTGGGCACAGGTTGAATAAAGCAAAGCTTGTATAAAGGAAATTATATTTAAGGTAAGTTTGAACCCTCGCTAAACATGTAAGCTTATTGTTAAAAGACTTATTAAATGTCTAATAATTCACCCTAATAGATGAATTTCTAGTGTAGCTATTCCTTTTGTGTGTGTGCGTTTCCTTTTTGCGTCGTGTCCGACGGTTAAAAAAGATCGTCTGCTGTAAACATTACAGACATTTGCAGCCTTTGCAAAACTTGTGTTTTCAATGCTGATATGAAAGCATTAGATTATGTCACACGGTATTTATCAGTAGGGGAGTCAGCCCCGATGCTGCAATCTTGATATGTTTAACTCGAATTTGTTTATCCACGCAGCCTGCTCACTGAGTACTAATTATCGTGTACTTATTACCTGTATCGTTCTTATGGGTAATTTATACCTATAAATTACCCATAAGAACGATACAGATAATAAATACATGGTAATTAGTACTAGTACACGGAACTGTTAAAACACCACTGGGAAAAAGTAATGTTATTGTAATGAAGTTAGGGGATTGTGCAATAATAATGGTGATTATCGTTGCTTGTGGTGCCGGTGGTAAAACACCATTTAAGACTGGATTAAGAAAACATTACAAAACAGCTAATGTATTGAAATGAATGGGTGACAAACGTTTAGAAGCTCTTCCGGGAATATTGGGTTTTGTTTTTTCATGGATATTTACGACAGCTTCTAAAGCTGTTGTCTGGCCATCAGAGCATCTGTGGTCATTGTTTATAATATTATTGGTATCTTTCCTATCCTATCCTATCCTATCCTGTCCCATAACCCGAAGGTCGTAGGGGCACCACAGATGATCGCTTAACCAGCATACTCCATCTTTCTCTGTCCTCAGCAGCCCTCATGGCTTCGCTCAGTGTCAAACCAGTCCATTCTCGAATGTTGTCCTCCCACCTCTTTTTCGGTCTCCCTGAAAATAATAAATCCCAAATAACCCTGTTAGCAGCAAACCTCCTTTAAGTGCTAGACGCGAAACCCATGATCAGTTGGTTCAGTTTTTTGGGTGATTATGGTGGAAGTAAAATTAACGGAGTTGGTGGTGGAGTTAAACCACGTTCATGCACAATGTTTACAGTAAGATTGTATCCCATATGAAATTGTGTGTCGGCGATAACAATATTGTTGTTATACATTGATATTCTTCCTATCGTAAGATGAAGGTCGGAGGGCAACATATACAATGCTAAACCAATTACATAATGTACTGCATTTTTAATGTACCTTGATATCTTTTCATACTACGTGTTTGCGCGTTTACAAATACGGTCCCCTCTGGGCTAGGAACCTAACCTGAAATTTGCTGTCTCATGTGTTTGTCTGTTTGATATCTTTTGATACTACGTGTTTGCGTCTGTGACCCAACCACGCATCATGCGTACGTACGAAGGGATTCATTCAGCCTTTCTACTCCAATTTGCGTAAATCCGCTTAACGTGTCTAAAATCAATGTACTGTATGCATTTACATGTTTTATACAATACAATACAGTACGATACAATATAATTTTATTGCCTGGTATTCATCACAAGCAGAATTTATCTTTGGCTCGTCGTGCGCAAGAAGCATGCAATATATCCATGTTATATACACAACTAGCAGAAACACATTCAATTCTAATGGCACAGCAGGAACCTTAAATTCAAATCAAGTGCAGACATTCACGATCCAAACCCCGCATCAATAATGACTAGTAGTTTTACCTTCACGCCAACGCCAAAAAAAAAAAAAGCACACATCCATACGCACACACACCAACACACAAAATAATCATATGACATCACAAGTTGTCTTAAAATATACATATACATATCATGGCCTTTACATAATTATAATAACAGCGCTTAAAAGGTAGAGGCATGACTAAACCATTCTACATTCATCTATACATATATAGCAGTCAACAACCAATTACATAATACAGTGCAGTAGCAACATTCTTAAAACTCAATAATAAAATACACAGCAAAGGCACAACTGAGCAGGTTGCCTATCTCATAACTAGATTACATTATTTTAAGAGTACCATGACAATGGTAAGAATCATGAAGATAACAAGTTACATGTTATATGACTAAAACAAATTCATTCAATCTACTAATTAAGAATGTCAGATCAGCAGATTACATCCAAGCAGTCGTGACAATTATGATGTTGAGAGAAATGACTCTATCTATCTATCTATCTATCTATCTATCTATCTATCTATCTATCTATCTATCTATCTATCTATCTCTCTCTCTCTCTCTCTCTCTCTCTCTCTCTCTCTCTCTCTCTCTCTATATATATATATATATATATATATATATATATATATATATATATATATATATATATATATATATATATATATATATATCCACCATCACCCCCACACACACACACACAGAGCTAAAATTTGTACAATAATTTAGGTGCTAGAAAATTGTCTGATATAAACTAATTGTACTTGACTGTTGTGACTAATCCGGTATGTAAGGCCCTGTATATAAATTACTTACAGCGTATCTAAATAAAGTTCCAATTCCGTATTTGTTGTCTAGTTCTTGTCTAAAGTCCGTTTTGGAATCAATTCCGAATTCATAGCACAGCTTTTGAAACGCTTTCTTGTCAAAGCCGTTGTTAAAGGGATTAAATTACTGTCTGTGGGTAACGGAACCTGAAGTTCAGACAACACCCGTCTCACTTGATAATATAAATGGAAGAGGTAAATAGATTCTGGATGAGTAGGTGATGAACTTTAGAAACTCTGCAACCGGTTCTAGCGCATGACATGGCGAAATTAACTTGATTTTGAAAGATCTGCATTCCTCCATTGTTTAGCCATTGGTTAGCAAAAACGTCATTCGTTAGATCTGGGTTAAGGTAATGATTAAAAATATTAATAAAATTAGTTTCAAAATGAACTTTGGGGCTCACAGCTATAGTGAGCTTGGTCAGATCAACTGATTTTTCATAATAATAAGGCTCCCGTAGTATACTACACCGTTTTGTAATATTTCTAAGTTGCATACATTTTACTACAATAATAAAAATGTGTTTGTAACTTTTGAATCTGTCAAATCCGGCGTATCTATTGAATTACGCTATCCTATTGATAATACAAACAGCGATCCTAAAGTAATCCTACACGAAATATTCTACACGGTTAAATGGGTTAATATAAGTCAAGAAAAAAAACAATATATACAAGACGGCTATTATGACTTCTGCAGACTGACTAAAAAACTGTTTTAACCTCATTTGATCGCAGCAAAAATGAACCTGCTAACTTTAGCTTTCAATAAAGCCCAGCATAAAGAGACTCAAAGTGTTACTCTCGTGCCAAAGCTGGCAGAAATACTAGGTTTCACTGCTAATATAGATAGATAGATAGATAGATAGATAGATAGATAGATAGATAGATAGATAGATAGATAGATAGATAGATAGATAGATAGATAGAGAGATAGAGAGATACATACATACATACATACATACATACATACATAGATACATAGATAGAAACGTAGTAGATACATAGATAGATATGCGAGTCTGGAAATATATTTGAATGGGTTGCCATCTTCTTTCAATATAATGCCTACAATCCGACACTGTTGAAACAGTCTTGACGAGACTTCCTCAAAACGCTCCTAGCAGTCTAATAGTATTTTATTTATAACTTGAAGCGGGACACTCCTCGTTCTGGTGTGTTGCATCAACACCTGACTTTTCTTTGTCATTGCGCGTGTCAATGTAATTTCGGTGAGCGCATAAACCTCGAGAGAAAGAAAAAACGAAAGAGAGGTCGACAGCTGGGACAGTGAAAGTTTTATAATCTTTAAAAGACCTCAGTTCGCATGCTTTGCTTACATTTTTCGAAAACGAATTTATGCTAAAATTGGCATTGCTATGAATACATTAACCAATATTAAGTTATGCTTTCGTTGCTTAAGCCAATCGCTAAAGTTTGAAATGTCCAATTCTGTTCAGACAGGGAATGGTTTCCCATGTTTAACGGGTACATCAGTGCAGTAGCCGTGTGACCCTAGACCCTAGTAAAGCAGAATGAACCACGCGACTTCAAAGAATGCGACTTTGGTGTCTGGGGTATGTATTGTATCAACCTGAAAACGGAAAAAAACGTTATGAAGCAGCTTTCTTACGGAAATGCCTATCACCGGCTTTTTATAGGCGTAATACCTATGGGATTTATTGATGTTAAAAATACGTATACTTTGGTTACAAAAATGTTGTAAGATTATTTTTTCAGTGGGGTAACACTCAGTGTGAATGTTAAGAGGATCTATTGAGGGGACGTGTGAGAGGAAGGCAGTTGCTCTGTAGTCCTTTATGTTGAACTGAGTGTCTGTATAAATCAGAAAACTTTTATTTTTAAAAACGGCTGCACAAGAGATGTTTGAGACATGGTCTCATATGAAATACAGTCAAAACATGAAAATATTCGTTCATTTCACGAATGTTTCGTGTTTTGTATTGCTCTTGTTTCTGCAGCTTAACTCGAAAGTCTCCTAGCAGTCAAGTAGTATTTTATTCATAACCGGTAAGTACTTTTGTACTTGAAGCGGGACGCTACCGGTTCTGGGGTTGTGCAACAACACCCGAGTTGACCTATGAAAAGCGTTGTGAAATATCTGGGTCAGTTGTATCATTGGCCTACAGAATGTTTTTTTGCATTCTATGCTTGGAACTTTGTCCTTTTTTTTTTTTGCAAAACCACATAATATAATTCCAAGCATGAAACCAGGCTCATAGCCCAGGGTGCATTTTAGCCAAAGTAGGGGGAATTGGGGGATGGGGAATTACAGACATTAAAAAACAATGGACGGCACAAAAAAGCTGCTCCATAGGCATCACAAGACAAACCTCTGAAATGTCAAACACCCGTTTTAAGTTTTACATTGGTTCAACATGGAAAGAAAAATGTACAGCATCGCATGGTTCACAAACGAAGACAAAAGGGAATGCACAATATATAAATAGTGACATAACTCAAACTCCAATAAAGAGGCTTAAATTTAGCAACCTGCTCTTTGATTCAATATTCGTCCAACCAAGAAAATAGAAGTTTGAAATAAAATTAAAAGAGAACTGTGCATCACTATTGAAAAAGTGAAAAATAATCCCTATAAAATGGCTCAAATCAGACAACCTGCATTTAGATTTAGAGTTCAATAACTGATTTAACGTATAGGCATTCGGGTGATTCCTAAAGTATTGAGGTACTAAAGAAAGTCTGTTAACAACCAACACAGAATTTGTACATCTAAACAGATAATGAAATTCATCACCTAGTTCACCCAGATCACACAGAGTACACAGTCTATCTTCTCTAAATATTCAAATATCAAAGTGATTGAACTGGGAGTTTGTGACAGCTGAGCCTAAATTTCATGAAGTTTCTTCTCGATAAAGGTGACAAGTAAACTAAATAATCTTCAAAGACAAAAGAAATGACGATTGACTTCCGACGAGACTCCGCCCCCATCCCTGACCTGTACATTGACGGTGCGAAAGTGGAGAGAGTGACAAACTACAAATACCTGGGGACGATTCTCGACAACAAACTGTCCTTTGACCAAAATACAGCTGCGATAGAAAAGAAATGCCGACCTCGACTGTACTGCCTACAGAAACTCCGTTCTTTGAACATCAGCCGACCCATTCTTTCTTCATTTTATCGCCGTTTTATTGAATCAGTTTTGACTCTGTTTTTTTTTTGTTGCTGGTTTGCAGGGCTAAGTGTAAAGAACAAGAGGGTGCTTGACAGATTGGTGAGAGTGTGTGCGAGAGTGACGGGTGAAAGACAAAACAGTTTGAGAGAACTGCATGAATACCGTGTGGTGAGGAAGGCGGGAGTGGTTATGAAAGACACTTCACATGTTTTAGCAAAGTATTATGAAATGTTGCCCTCTGGTCGCAGACTGCGTGTGCCTACATGTTCTCTTGTAAGAACGAAAAACAGTTTTATCCCAAAATCTATTGAGTTTTTAAATAAGTGCTAAGTAATATTTTTGTATATAAAGATCTTGATGTTTGAGATGTCTTTTAATACTGGACATTTACTATAGATGTTGCCTACTGTGTACTTGTTTTATCTATGTATGTATTGTTTTAGTGTTTTATACCGATCAGCAATTGTATGTCATAATTTCTCTGTTGAGATAATAAAGTATTCTTGAACTTGAACTTGAACATAAAACAGAACGTACTCTTAACAATTCTATACGTAATATAAAAATTATGATCGAATACCTCCTGATGCCAGGTTTGCAAGAACTGGTCTCTCAAGCGTTGTTTGACCATGGGCTTTAAACAATTCAAGAACTATAACCAAATGAAAGAGAACTAGATATTGCAGCAACGTAAATTAGTTATGTACTCACCACACTATTTCTCTGAGAGATGTATTATTTGATTGTACATGTACAAATAAAACCCTTAATGTCGGACGACAGAACTCTATTGTTTTATTATAAATTTACTTTCCAATTAAGGTAAATCCCAAGAAGAAACTTTTAGCTAAAAAAATATATGAATAAATTGTTGCTGCTGCTGTCGTTGCAGCTGCTATTTTTGTTATTTTCATGATAGACCTTTGTGTACTGAGAACTCCCCATTCACACACCTCCCACACTCACTCTCTCCCACTCCACGAAAAAAAACTCTTCTTTACCCCTTATTGCCCCAATAAGAGAGAGTAGAAGAGGCTTGTAGAAGTCTCCAAAAATGTTACTACATGTATTAGACTAGAGAAAGTAAAATGGGATATATTGAAAGCACAATCTTTCTCTCTCTCTCTCACGCTATCTCGTGGGAATAATAATAATAATAATAATAATAATAATAATAATAATAATAATAATAATAATAATAATAATAATAATAAAGACCATCCTGCAAGGCACAGTGCAAGGAGGTAGAAAAAGAGGGAGACCGAAAAAGAGGTGGGAGGACAACATTCGAGAATGGACTGGTTTGACACTGAGCGATACAATCAGGGTTGCTGAGGACAGGGAAAGATGGAGTGCGCTGGTTAAACAATCATCTGTGGTGCCCCTACGACCTCCGAGTTACGGGATAGGATAGGGGATAGTATATGAATAATAATAATAATAATAATAATAATAATAATAATAATAATAATAATAATAATAATAATAATAATAATAATAATAATAATGCCTTCTTCTTCTTCTTTTACAATGCATCTTTATTGTCCAACTTTCACGTTATACATAAAAGCGGACAAATTGCTTTTGACATTGAGCACAAACTTTGCATAAAATAGTAAATGAACAAAAATAATAATTTCTACGCGTACAACAATCATAGGGCTCATCTGGAAATATTCTCTCTCTCTCTCTCTCTCTCTCTCTCTCTCTCTCTCTCTCTCTCTCTCTCTCTCTCTCTCTCTCTCTCTCTCTCCATCTCGCCTGTATCCATTCTAACACGTCCACACCCACCCACACACCAACATGTGTACATACACATTAAATAATCCGTCAATACATGTATAAGTAAATACATAATAAATACACACAATAATAACATAGTGATAATCATGTTTAAATTAACTTTCACACACACACACACACACACACACACGCACACACCACATACTCATATACACAATGAATATATAATGAATACACAGAAAATACGTGATATATACATTAATGCAGAATAATTAACATTCATCAACTTGAACACATCCATGTAGCCTACATGCCACCTGCACTATAAAAACCATCAACTCATTAAAGGTAATAAGTATGACTAGAACATCTAAAAGAGTGCATACAATCATCAAAATAAATATAAACGTTAAGTTTTCAGTTAAATATACAAACCGACTTGGTTGACTAGGCAACAGAGTTAGCGATTGTTAAGGATTGAGATAGTATTAGGGATGAAAGTGTTCTTGTGTAATTTTTTCTTAGCGAACGGCATCCGAAGTCTTCGACCTGACGGCAAGTACTGAAAACAATGATTCAGGGAGTGGGAGGTGTCCTTTTTCCTAGTGGCTGCTGTGACTCAGCTGTTTCTGTTGGATGGCAGTTACTTTGCTTGCCATGGTCACAATCCTATTCAAGCGTGATTTCTCCCTAACGGCTAGCGGACACAATCACATTATGATGTTGAAAGTGAGAATGCTTTCTACCAGGCTGCGGTACACCGAACCAAGGACATGACTTCTGACACCAAAGGCTCTGAGTTTTCGAAGCAAAATAATACAGACGCTGATGAATTTTCTTACAGAACGCATCTGCGTTATCCTGGAATGCTAATTTTCATCAATAACAGTGCCGAGATATTTAAAATTGCTGATTAATCTACCGCATCTTCTTCTTTATTAGTAATGGCGTCTGTTCTGGATTTACATGCTGGTATCATGTATTTAAGGGTGGGAGTGTCGGTGTCATCTCCAGTTGTGTTTCATGGCACTGTTGTGCCACGGACGCTGCGCAACCAAGCTCAACTGACATATGACATAATAATTGAATAAGAAAACATAAGACCCGGTGTTACAAGCACGAACGGACCAGGGTGGGCTGCTTTTGTCACAATGAAATGACATCATATACAGCAATGACGTTTTGCCACTTTAGGGTTTACAATACTTTTGTTTCCTGCACATGCAGTACTATTTACAACAGGTATTAGCCATTGTCAATAGGGAGTTATTTTTCAACCATCCTGTTTTGCCATCTTTCCATCTCTTCTCTTTCCTTCTATTCCCTTTTCTTCTCGTTTCTTTTCCTAGCTTATTTTCTCCTCTCCTCTCTTATTTTCCAATTCTTCATGCTTCATTGTAAGTGACATAATACTGTCATTAACCCTTCCATTTTATTTTTGTTTCTTTATTTTTATTTATTTATATATTTTAGTACCTCCCTTCCCCTATCTCCCCCACCCCCCACCCCCCTCCCCGCATCCTTATTCGTCCCCATTAACGAATAAAGGCCAAACGTCCGGTGTAAACAATATTGAGAGGCACGGTGGTCTAATGGTAGTGCTTTAGCTTGCGGATCTGAAGGTCTCGTTTCCTACTCCTTCCAGGGCCGGACCTAAGTTTTTCAGGGGTAGGGGCCCAAATTTATTTTAGGGTAGTAGTGAAGGCGCGAAGCGCCTACTTTGCTACGGGGGTCCGGGGGCATGCTCCCCCTGAAAATTTTTTGAAAAGGGGGAAAAAATGGTGCAATCTGGTGCAATCTGAGCATGTAAATTGCAAAATTTTGGTGCTATAATCAAAAAAGGGTAGGGGCCCGGGCGCAAACTTGTTTTTTCCAACTTAGTTCCAGTCATTCGCTCAAAAAGGCAATCACCGTAGTCGAACGAAGCTCTCCGATGTGTTACGAAATGATGCTTGCATGGCTACGACTAGCTGACATTACAAATGATCGCTGTTGCTTCTAATTCTGTTCGATTTACACAGATTTAGGATTTCGCAACGGTATACTTTGTTAATATGAGCATAATATGAGCACAATTATTATCGACCATATTTAATAGTTGCGTTCCTTGATTTGCATTTTGTTAGTTCTCAGCAGTAAAGGCTAATAATAGCATTGCCCATTTCCTGCCTAGAACCAAGTAGACACTGTTATACAGTATACATAGGCTTAATCTACATTATCATATTATAAGTCAGTCTCCGCGCAGCGAAGAAGCTCACTAGCTGAATATAATTATTAGACTTGTATTGTTTGTTTTATACGTAAATAAATGTATAAAGTATATCTATTCTAATTAATAATATTTAGGCCTATACTTTATAATATTCGAATCTTGAAATTTCCGGAGAAGGACGAGTAGGTAGCGAATTTTTTTTTTAATAACTCGAGATCAGAGTTAAATTAATAGTTAGTTATTCATTGCTTACAGGGTCCAGCGGACTGCAAAGATCCGAATCAGAACCACAAAATCAAGACAACTCGAGATCAGAGTTAAATTAAAAGCTTAATAGTTATTCATTGCTTACAGAGTCCAGCGGACTGCAAAGAGCCGAATCAGGACCACAAAATCGAGACCACAACTTCGCAAGTGGTAGTAGTAGTAGTAGTAGTAGTAGTAGTAGTAGTAGTAGTAGTAGTAGTAGAAGTAGTAGTAGTAGTAGCATAGTTATTTAGTTAAATCTTTAATTTATTTATTTGTTTTGTTTGTGCGTTATTATTATTATTATTATTATTATTATTATTATTATTATTATTATTATTATTATTATTATTATTATTATTATTCCTACTTAAAAAAAAAGAAAAAAAGAATAGTGTGCTGCTGTGCGTGCTCAATGGTGTAAATATGGTCATTGACGTTTTGTTTGTTTTTGCTGAAGTTGGGTGTAACCCGAAATATTCAGATAGAGTTACTGGTTATTTTTTCTTATAGATTTACCAAAGTTTTCAGATGATTTATAGAAATTTCCGCCCGCCACGCAACATGTTTTTAATACGTGTTTCTCATTAAAATACATATCATTGAGATACATAAAACAAATGTACTGTATCTGTTAAAAAAATAATATTAGTTAAATAAATAATTGCTTTGGTGCTTGCAATAAAAATGTCACTGTTTTTGAGACCATTATAAACTTGCTTTGCCTTGTTGTGCTGAAGTGACATCAACGTATACATAGCGCTTTGAAGTTTTGTCATGGTTTTATTGTTGATATAGATGTGAAATCGTTGTATGTGTGCTTTATGTGTTATGTATTACTTTTACTCCTTATTACTAATTATGTCAGTATATTATTCATCATAAAATAATAATAATAATACTAACTGCTTCAAAATGCAAATCTCGACTTGAGCTTGAAGCTGTGCAGATCGAAATAGAATTAGATCTAGCAGCGGCTATTTTTATGCACGGATGTTTCACCACAGGCTCTGAAGTCTTTTCTTTTGTCTTTGTAAACTCCTAAATACGTACGTAGTATAGTATGTAATTGAGGCCTACGAAAGACGAGAATTCCCAGCCTGTGGTTTCACGTAGTCCTGCCAGCATTCGTTTGTAAAACATCGGATAGCTCCGGTCGACTCGGAGAGCTTCGTTCGACTTCGGTAATTGCCTTTTTCGGGAAAGTGACTGGAACTAGGTTGGAAAAAACAAGTTCGCGGCCCGGGCCCCTCGGGCCTCTAGGGCAGGTCCGGCCCTGCCTTCGGATTAGAGTATAAATCGAGGTCTAGTTTGTGTGTCGCATACATTCCATCATAACGGACTTTAAAGATCCTGACGCTCATGTTTAAGACGGGTGAGTGCCGGTAACAAGAACACACCCAGCATGCACATGGTCCTTCTCCCCATCCCTGGCTGGCCAGGATAGTGCTCAGTTGTCCGGGCGTCAGACCATGCGCCCAAGGGCTGCAAGTGGGCGTCTCGGGTGGTTTGAGTTAGATCCTGTAACGGCCAGCGCATAGAGTCTGGTCAAGTACGGCGAGATAAGTGCGCTATAAAAATCCTCAATACTACTACTACTACTACTAATAATAATATTAATAATAATAATAAGAAGAAGAATAAAAATAATAATAATAATAATAATAATAATAATAATAATAATAATAATAATAATAATAATAATAATAATAGTAATAATAATAACAATAATAATAATAAATAATAATAATAATAATAATAATAATAATAATAATAATAATAATAATAATAATAAGAATAAGAATAATAATAAGAATAATAATAATAACAATAGTCTCAGAGGTCGCTAACTTCATAAGAAAAGAAGTTGTTATTAAAATATTTATTTATTTATTTATTTATTTATTTATTTATTTTTGTTCACTTCGACAAGTTTTGGGGTTGGAGGGAGATGTGCTAAAAAAATGAAATGACCTCAGAAGTATTTCTTTTAAATATGATTTTGTTTTCAACTTTTACAATAGTCACGTAGTTTCCCTGTGTTCCGTTGTCATCCTATACCTTCACCCTTTACTACCAACTCGGAGTCACCGGGCTTGTGTTAGCTGAGCGTGGGAAGGTCAAATAATTAGTGCACTATTTCTCCAAACCTTTGACCTTAATTTACGGTCGTCTTGTTCGCGACAAAAAGTGGGTGTGTGTGTGTGTGCGCGTGTGTGTCTTGCAAAACATTTTTTGAAAATGTAATAAAAACAATCTAAAACAGCGGACAGTAGTTATATATGTTAATGCTTGAGAGGTTTCCTCAAGTTCAAAGCACAGTTCGCGGAGAGGAAGACGTAACTAGTGTCAATGACTTGCGCAATCGGTACTTTGTGTGAGCACTTGTACTTTGGAAGTCTACGTTAGAACAAACATGCTTAGCGAGATGTTTAAATGTCGTTGGCACAATGTTAAAAAAAATCACCGCAATTTGAAGGCTTTGTTTACTGTTGGCCAAAACGGGTTTACCCTAAAATTCGCATTGTTATTGCATTGAATAACGATAAAGTGGGCTTCTGTTGGTGCTCAAACCCAACCTCTAAAGTTTGAATTTTCCAATTCGGATCTGACAGAAAGTGATTTCCCCTGTTTTAACAGTACATCAATACCATAGTCCTGTGGCTTTTGACCCAATTGTTGAGTGAACCACTTGTCTTGTTTAGTGAGCGTTTTGTGTCTGGGATAGGGTATTTTATTTACCTTAAACGAAACAAAAACAACAACAACTTATGAGCAATGTTTTAAGGGGGTTCTTTCTCTTACAGGCTTAGATAGATTATATTTTTTGGTCAAAGGCACAAAACCCCCAAAATGACGTCAATTCCTAAATTCTAACATAACTAGTAAATGACGTCTTTAAAAAAAGAAGTAAGTTCTTGTTTATTATGTAGAATTCTTGCTGTCAATCAGAGATATATTTAAAATGATGCACATGCTTTCTATGTCTAAAAAATGGCGACAAAGCGAAGCAGAAGTCAACTCACTCTAAAAAATCAAATTAAAATAATATCTCATGATGAAGCACATCCTCACACAAAAAAGGTTGAGATAGCCAAAGAATTTGACTTATCACCACCAACCGTATTATGTTCATTTTACACATGTTACATGTAGGTTAGACTGGGTAGAGCTACAATTTAATTTAATTTACTTGTTTAAGTGGTATCTTTGTCAAGTGCCTATATTAATTTTACTAGGGCAGACATTTTAAGAGCAGCTGGGATTTGGACTCAAAACCCTTTTCAATAGAAACATAATTGACTTGAGTTAATCTGTGGAAAGGTAAAATCATTTCTTTGTTCTGTGCTAATTTTTCATGTATCAGGTAAGACTCGGTAGAACCACTATTTAATTTATTTACTATCTTTGTCAAGTCCCTACAGTAAATGTTCAGGTATATTTTAAGAGCAGTCGGGGTTCGGACTCAAAACCCTTTTCAATAGAAACATAATTGACTTGAGTTAATCTGTGGAAAGGTAAATCATTTCTTTGTTCTGTGCTAATTTTTCATGTATCAGGTAAGACTCGGTAGACACACAATTTAATTTATTTACTATCTTTGTCAAGTACCTATAGTATTTTCGATAGTTCAGGTATATTTTAAGAGCAGCCGGGATTCAGACCAAAGCCTTTGTCAATAGAAACATCTTATGTGCAGGAAATACCAGAATCAATGAATGGATTAACAAAAAATCCTCTACCTAAGTTGTGACAGCAATAAGGGATTAAGCAGGTGCTGCAAGTTTTATGGAAATATATTATGTTTGAAATAATTATGAAGATTATTATGTCTGTGTAGAGAAACTTATTTAGCACATAGAGCAAGAGCAAGAGCGAGAGACATGAGCGAGAGAGACAGAGCATCGTGAGCTCGTGCGTCTGCAGTATGCGCTCGGAGAGGTGTGCGCCGGGTTGCGCGCGCGCAAAGAGATTTAAAAAAAAAAGAAAGACATAAAGCTGAATGTGTCTTCTGTGCAGATGAATGTGTCATTTTAATCATTTTGTTTTTAAAGAAAAGAAATACAGCTGTTCGCTGTTTTCAAGTTGTTAATTTGTATAACCTGATATGTGAGATGGAATATTCAACAATCTCTCTCTCTCTCCCCCCTCTCTCTCTCCTCTCTCTCTCTCTCTCTCTCTGTCATGCACACACTATATTTAACAATATTTTCTTTCACACACACACGCACTCAATTCTCTCTCTCTCTCTCTCTCTCTCTCTCTCTCTCTCTCTCTCTCTCTCTCTCTCTCTCTCTTTCGTGTATAACTTTCACCTTGATCGCCTTCATGTGCCATGATATGGCGAACACACTTCTACGTGTAAAATCAACCCTACTGCACTAATCATGACGAGAATACAAGTTGGTGTGTTCTGGGCTGTATATTGACTCATTTTAAAGACACGACGGATATAACGAATACAAACACAAAATTCGGCCAGTAACCGTCGTCTGCGGCTACAATGAACTTCGGCTATAACGAAGGGAAAATGTTTTCCCCTGGGCTTCGTTGTAAGCGTGTTCGACTGTACAACTCTCGTTAACCCCTTGACAACCACTTCATACTCTGTGCAAATATTTGGTACCGTGCACTTTCATGACTTTGCAGTATCAGACCATATTCATGGTGCAGGGTTACGCTTACTGTGTATCCGTCGGTTTTCATGTATCCTCAGTTTTCCCTCAGTTTTCGTCCTTAGTTTTCGTTCCCCTCGCGCCGACGATGCTTCGCTGCTTTTATGGCCGTAGTTTCTATGCTCTGTTTCCATAGCGCCGTTTGTCCATTATCCACATTATCCAAACGACGTCCATTCACAAGGCATCTTCCTTATTTCCGCCAATGGTGTGTAGTCTTCTGTTTCTCTTGCATAGAAACTGCAAGTTTTCCAGCCCTGTTGTTAAGTCACGTGAGATTTCATCATTGTAGTCTTGCGCTGCGGTCCCGAAGAGAAAGAGTTCCATCAATTTAGGTCTCGAAACTTCCATATTAGGCTAAACTAAAAAAAAACTATTACAAAAATCCTATAGCAGCCTGAATAACCAAATATGCATAACAATATCAACTATTTCTAACTAACATTTCCAAGCTACAAACAATCTTTTTCTAAACTGTATGACGCAATTTTGACGACGACATCATGCGCAGTAATGACGTCAGATTAATCTCCAAAGTCTCTTTTCTCGAATGCAGGCCATTTCTTCGGCACAGTTTTATGCAACATAAATGTCATAATATTATTGTCTTTGAGTATGCACGCGCTCGCATAGCGAAGTCTTGTGGTGAAACCATTGTCCGTTTCGCTGCTTCCTCATCAGTCATTTTGTAATTGTGGCCCAGTAGACGTAGTCCATTCAAGATGGCTGTCCGTGGTGCTGGTTAGTAGATCTCTCGCCGATGTCCCCCTTCGGCCTCTGTGGTCATACTCGGGTCTCGGCCGTAGATCCACAGCCCCTCTCGCCATGACTCAGGTACTTCCGCCATCCACTGTAGTCTTCTCGCGACTCGGATATCAATCAGCCCGCTTCGCCGGTCATATCGATGCCGCTCGGGTCTGTTTTTATCTTTTGTTGGTTCGTCCGGAATAAACATACCAACGTGTTTTCCTGGTCTGTAGATTTTTCCCGTTTGTCACACAATTTATGGGGACGATAAACATATCTTGAATCTTGTGCTTAGATGGTTGATTGGTTGGTTTATTAACGTCTTCTTCATCAAAATGATAAGACGCACATTCATATTCACACACGCATTCACACATGCACGCATACATGCGCACTCACACATCACATTAAATTAACTAATCAAATCATGGATGAATGAGAAGATAATTAAAACAATAAAAAAGAAGTATAACCTATACAAACGATACTTACAGACTAAACAGGGGAGAGATTACGAGAAATATAAACAAGTGCGTAACAAATGTGCTACACTTATGAAAGCAGGAAGAAAGCGTCACGAGAAGAACATTGCAAATGAATGTAAGATAAATCCAAAGAAATTTTGGAAATATGTCCAAGAAAAAAGTAAAGGAAATAGTGGTATTAGTGCGTTGAAAAAGGAAAATGGCGAGTTCGCTACAACTGACAGGGAGAAAGCTGAGACACTAAACTCTTTCTTTGCCAGTGTATTTACAGTGGAAAATAAGAATAATGTACCTGAAATGACAGAAGGTCAGTACTCTGATGGTAAGTTTCTAGCTGATATTATTGTCACTACCGAAGCAGTAGAAAAGAAATTAGCTAATCTTGATTCTTCCAAAGCACAGGGTCCTGATGGTGTTCCCCCTAGGGTACTGAAGGAGTTATCCAAGGAATTAGCAAAGCCCTTAAGTATTCTATTTAATAAGTCCATTGAGAGCGGAGTTGTACCCAGTGACTGGAAAGAAGCCGATGTGACTGCCATCTTTAAGAAGGGTAACAAGTCGGAACCCGGTAACTACAGACCAGTAAGTTTGACATGTATTGTATGCAAAGTCTTTGAGTCATAAATCCGAGATGTAATAACATCACATTTTAAGGATAATAATCTGTTCGCTTCTTGTCAACACGGTTTTAGGTCTAAGCGTTCATGCATGACCCAGTTAATGGAAGTGATGGAAGATTTAACACAAATTCTAGATAGGCATGAACCTGTAGACATCATATACCTGGATTTTCGCAAAGCGTTCGATAGTGTTCCACATGAACGACTACTACAAAAAATGAAGGCATACGGAGTAACAGGTAAAGTGTTAGAATGGACCAGATCCTTTCTTTCAGGCAGGACAGAGAGTTCGGGTTGGAGAAGCCTTATCGTCTAGCGCCAATGTATTAAGTGGCATCCCCCAAGGTAGTGTTTTGGGCCCTATTTTGTTCACAATTTACATAAATGATTTACCTGATTGTGTCAAAACCTCATGTAAAATATTTGCAGACGATACTAAAATATACGACAGAGCTTCAAATAGTACTCATATGCAGAAGGACCTCGACAGACTTCAACATTGGACTGATGAGTGGAATTTGTACTTCAACGTTGAAAAATGCAAAGTAATGCATATGGGGCATAATAATCCCAATGCTGAATATTCCATGAGTGTAAATGGCACTGCCAGAAAAATTACTACTTGTGTAGAAGAAAAAGACCTGGGGGTGACGTTTGATACAGGATTAAAATTTGATGTGCATATTCAAAATGCTATAAGTAAAGCTAACAAGATGGTTGGGCTGATTAAAAGGACCTTCACGTTTATTGATAGAGATGTATTTGTCAAGCTATATAAAGCTTTGGTCAGACCACATCTAGAATATGGTAACGTCATTTGGCACGCTCACTTAATACGTCAATCAGTGGCAATAGAAAAAGTGCAACGTAGAGCCACGAAGCTCGTAAAGGAGTGTAGTAACATGTCGTACAGTGAGCGTTTACAGTTCTTAAAGTTGCATTCTCTAAAAGGTAGACGTGTGCGTGGTGACCTCATCGCGACATACCAAATTTATCATAACCATGTAGACCTGAGATGGGATTACTTCTTTGAGAGTACACACAGTTCAAAAACAAGAAACGCTGAGGGAAAGGTCTTTATTAAACAATGTGATACTAACTTAAGGAAATATTGCTTTAGCTATCGGGTTGCTAATTTTTGGAATAACTTACCACCAAATTTAAAAAATGCACACTCAACTAACATCTTCAAAAATCTGCTTGATGCCAATGCTAAATTTGTTGATCTATTTATCGAATTCGATTGAATTCAAGAGAGGAAAATTTTAGCACCGAATGACCATGACTGCTTTAAGAATGTAAAATACAAAGATGGGGCGTATACAGGCTTCACAGCCTATACCCAGCCTCTACTACTACTACTACTACTACTACTACTACTACTACTACTACTACTACTACTACTACTACTACTACTAAATGAACCGAACTACTGGAGAATCAAATAAAGCTTTGGCCAACCGAACGCTCACATCGAAACTGATGTTATCAATAGAACTCATAGTTTGTAAATCTGTGGGCAAAAAAAGACGAATATAACTACATTCAAGTAATACGTGCTTCAAAGATACACTTTTATTACATATGCAGTTAACATTTTTACAATATTTTGTTTTAATTGAGTTTAGTATTATTCTATGTGCCATGCTTAAAACTGATCTGAGAATTTCACAAGGTTTATCATAACTCAGATTGAATTGAAGCGCTTTCACAAATTTATTTTCTATCGAATTTTGAATTTCTTTAGACGATAATGGTATCGTTATTGCCTGTGAGTTAATATTTAAAGCACCGAGTTTTGCAGCATTATCAGCCCAATCGTTATAAAGAAATCCACAATGTGATGGAATCCAGCAAAAGTTCACCTGAGTACCATTAGTTATCAAACTATTAATAATATTTATAATTTCTAAAATAATTTCTTTTCTTTCACCATGACAAGTTGAATTCAGTGCCTGCATGCAAAGCAGACATAGAATCTACACAAATAACTATACTAATTGTACTCAAAGCTAGATTTGAAATTTTATTAAGAGCCATTAATATCGCAATTAATTCAGCAGTGAAAATGGAATATCCTTTACCCAAATAATAGGATTCTGAGATATTAAAATCCGGTATTACAAACGCTGATCCGGCTTCACCCGTTTCAAAAACAGACCCATCGGTATATATTTTCAAATCATCACATCATACATATTATGTATGAAAAGTATTCTGGACATTTCAAATGTCCAGAATACTTTTCATACATAATATGTATGATGTCTTGCTTCAACCGCCGTGAATTGTGCGTTATGATTCTTGTTTACATTACAATAATGAATATCATAATTTGCCTTTGCAATTTCCCAAATAGGTACTGGTGAAATTATATTTTTTTGTAAATTTTCAATATGCATTAATTCTGCTTAAATAAGATCTTTCTTAAAGGTACCTGTTGTTTGAAAAGAGTGCACCTTTTGGGCATATTTGGGAAAAGCTGTAATTCAATTCAGTTCAATTCAATTCAAGATTTATTCGCCAAGTGACATACATACAGTTATAGTATACATGACACAAAGAATGCTTTAGATCAGCGGCAGGCAAGCACAAGAAACAGAACAAACAAATAAAGCATAGATCTAGTGCGACCTATGTAACCAATGTAATCACCCATTATACTAGACATCAGACCCACGCCTGACTAGAACACTCATGTAGAACATAGATATACCGACATCAACAAACACAACCGAATTACAGATAACAAAACAGGTGCATATTTAATGTACATCATCAGACACAGCAAATATACAGATGACTAAAATAGATTCGCACGCAGAAGCACCCTCCCGCAATTCATGACTAATATGAATATGAATATGACGCAATAAGGAGCAGCCTAACTAATTCCTATAATTGATTTAATGTCTGATAGACCACGGATCGGATAAACAGTTCTTCGATAGTACTGTTGTTAACTGCACTTGCTCTTAGTATGTATTTGGCACATGCTAACTTTCTCCATCCATCAAGGGGAATAACACCTGCAAGTTTATATGCCTCTATAGATTTTGTATGAATTGGGACCCCTCGCGCTAATTTTATTGCTTTACTGTCTAAACTTTGTAATTGTTTAAGATAGCATTTTGGGGCTGAAAAGTACGCTTCCTGTCCGTATGATAATTTGGATCTCACTAAAGCAGAAGCTAAATGAATCAGTGTTTTTACATCTTGTCCCCATTTTTGTCTGTTAATAATTTTCATTAAATTATAGCTTTTGATAGCTTTTTGTATTAAATATTCTATATGTCTTTTCCATGTTAGTTTGCATGTTAAATATACGCCTAAAAATTTAACCTCTTTCACATATTTGAGTTCTTCATTTTTTACTTTAAATTTTGGAAATTGTCTTGGTTCCTGACCATGATTAAATAGTACCAAGTTTGTTTTTTGTTTAGACAGCTCAAGACCATTTTGATTCATATAAGGACTGATATTATTATATTATTTCTTGTTGATATAATTTAGTTATATATTTTATTTCATACAAAGATGTTTTCCTTTTTAAATTTACATTCATCCATATTGCTAAGTCATCTGCATATTGAGCAAGTGACACTTTATTGCTTAATACTCTGGTAAATCATAAATTAATATATTAAATAAAAGCGGAGAAATTATAGATCCCTGTGGAATTCCCATATTAGTCTCATAGCTTGACGAATATGAATTCGCTACTTTTACCTTTATATTTCTATCTTTTAAAAAAGTGCCAATATAATTATACATACGACCAGATAAACCAATTGATTTCAGTTTGTAAAATAATTCGAGCATGCCAAACTCTGTCGTATGCTTTGGTGATATCAAAAAATGTTGCTAGCACGCTCTTTCTTTTAGCAAAGTGCCTTTTAATATGAGTCGTGAGTTTTACTAAATGATCTACTGTCGATCTTCCTTTTTGAAATCCAGCCTGATGAAGTGGAATAATTTTATGTTTCATACAATAGTAAGACATCCGTTCTAAAATAATATTTTCCATTACTTTGCATACATGGGACGTTAATGCTATTGGTCTATAACTTGAAGTAACTGATCGGGGCCTGATTTTAGAATAGGAATTACTACAGAAGATTTCCAACAATCGGGAATAGTGCCCGTAGTCCAATATGTATTAATAATATTGTGTAAATTTTGTATCCACTTATCAGGAAGATGCATCAGTAAATTATATGATATGCCATCTAATCCTACGGCAGACCTTTTTCTTCCTAAATTTAAAATTGCATTTTTAACTTCCTCACATTTAATTTCTGAGTTTATATATATAAATTATTATCTGAGGGGGGTACTTCATATTCTTCAGTATGTTCTAGATGTTCTCTTTTATTTTTAACGTTAGGTGGCAGATTATTTGAATTACTAGCATTAACAAAAACTTTCACAAATTCTTCAGCTTTTTCTTTAGGTGACGGAAAATAATTATCAACTAATTTTAGAGGACACTGGGGAAGCTGAAATCCGTTTCTCATTTCTGATAATTTCTTCCATAATTTTGCAGCATCTTGACAATTATTTACTTCAGATTTACAATATTCAGACCAGAATTTTCTTTTTCTAAAGCAATTATTTTATTACATTTAATTTTAAGCTGTTTTCATTTCTTTGAAATATTTTTATGTTCTATGTTTTAACCAGTTTTTATATGCAATCTTTTTCTCTTTTACTGCTGTTTCACAAATGTCATTCCACCAGATATTTCCTGTATGTTTTTTCTTATTAAAGGTTCTTTTCTGAGGAATAGACTTTTCTGCCGCTAAATGAATTTGCTGCACACATTTTACATATACATCATTAATAGTATCATTGTTAACAATTCTGTATCATACCGTAATAATAGAGACTGATACATTTTCCAATTAGCACGGCTATAAATATACTTCGGGATAATATCATTTTCAGTTTCATTATCAACATAATTATTATTAAAAGTTATAGTAATAGGTAGATGATCACTTCCAAGCGGATCATTGTCTACATCCCATACACAGTCAACAACCAGATTCGGAGTAACAAAAGTCAAATCTATGGCTGAAGGGCGATGAGTAGACGCATCTGGAATTCGAGTGATCCTACCATCATTAATCAAAATCAGTTCAGTGTCTATTACACTTTCACAGAAACTGTTATTAGCTACACTAGGACAATTAGTATACCACAAAGATGAATGTGTATTAAAATCACCACAAATAATCCAATGTTCAGTGACGTCAAAAGACCGTATCCAGTCACTGACGATATTGTCAGTACCTCTGGGATAATATATGGATAAGAAATTAATATGCATATCCTTATTAACCTTTAATTTCACCGCAGATGAGTATACGTCTGCTATATTCTTGGAAACTGGCGATGATATACTGTCATAGTCCAAATCATTTCTGATGTAAATAGCCGCTTGCACCTTGTTACTATTAAAATTAGTCACAGGTGGATAATAGAAACCTTTCAGTTTAGGTAATTTATATTTGTTAACACGTAGTGATTGCAAACACAATATATGATGTTCATTATCAATAAGTACTGTTGTAAATATTGTAAATTGGAAGAAACAGATCTGCAGTTCCATTGGAAAACAGATAATTTTTCTTTTTTCATTTAACAATAAAAAGACAGTGAAAATTAACAGTTTATAACGAAGTCAAGGAGGTTATAGATAATCCCGTACGCTTGATGAAAACAGAAAGAATACGTCCCGGTGTTGCTTAGTCAATACCATTGAGTAGGAAAGTGGATAGGGGAGTGTGGGTAGAAGTTGCCTTTCCAGTCATAATATCCAGGAAAATGGTTTGCACGGTTAAATCGCCGTGCAGGGCTTCGTGGCTTCTCCCACACGATCTTGTGTACGTGACGGCCGATGTTACCCGCTAGGATGCTGGAGCCCCGCTTGGTTGGGTGGACAGTGTCTCTCAGGACACGGAGAGGTAGGTTGTCATTGTTGACAAAGGTGACTTGCTGTTCTTCCACCAACTCCGCAAATACCACAGCATTAAAAAGATCTTTCTTCTGTTGTAGCTTTGGATCGGACACAACAGGTAACTTGCTGATGACAATCTTAGATGTTGGATAGTTAGACGAAATGTTCTTGATTGATTGAACAAATTGTTTACTGGCAGATCTTGGGTCCTGATTCTTAAAGTTATTGATGCCACAATGGACCACGACAGCTTTGAGAGGGACTTTATTGTGAGCTGCATTGAGGGCTGGTTCCAAGTCGGTGATAGTGTAAGCTTTACACTTCACTGCTTCAAAACCGTATGATTTCCCCAGCCTTTTCTCTTGCACACCATTCAGCACGGAATCGTGAAGAATGACAATAGGCCTATCACTTCCATATTCCATTTTTTCAACGTCAGCGGAAATATCGTCACGGGATGATTTCGCCGATGTTTTGACGTCATGTTTTTTAGACAGTCCAAGCAGATTTGCGCTTTTCTTGTCGCCTGAAGCTACAGGCCTTGCTTTCGGCATCGGTGTCGCATTCTGACGAATCGCTGTTTCAGGTGGTGAACTGAAAACAGCTGCCGGCGACTTCAGCGCTTGAGCATATGACGGGCAGTTATCGTTGCCAGCTATCGCTCGCGTCGTCTGCTTCGAAACGACGATCAGATAATTCAGTTTTTCATCTTGATCTCGAATGATAGTTTCCAGCACGGAGATTCGAGAACAAAGGGATGTCACGAGTTCTTTCAGCTAAGAAATTTCACTCACCGCAGTAACAGAAGGCTTGGTATTGTTGTTAGTGGTGATGGTGGCAGATGATCTTCAATGTCCAGAAGTGTCAACTACTCACTGTCACCAGAAAGAGAAACAGGATCTCCTCAAGCTACAAACTGCATAGCCAGACCCTAAACACTGTCTCGGAGGCAAAATACCTTGGAGTAAACCTATCTGGAGACCTAAACTGGGGAAAACACGTCCAGGCAACAGCAGCGAAAGCCAACAAGACCAGTGCTTTTGCCCACAGGAACCTCAAAGGATGCTCAGCAGGAGTCCAGTCTCAGTGTTTCAAGAGCCTCGCCCGTCCTCTACTGGATTACGCAGCGGTCGTGTGGGATCCCATCAACAACATCTAGTCTCCACACTGGAGATGGTCCAACGACGAGCAGCCCGTCGTATCCTAAATGACTTCAGCAGGACTATCAGCGCAACATCCATGTTGGAAAAGCTGAACCTGGAACCCTTGCAACAGCGGAGACAGGTCGACAAGGTGAGCATGATGTACCGTATCATGCAACGCCTTGTCGACGTTTCCCAACTGGGACTTGTGCGTGGAGCCCACCGGAGCACTAGGGGTCACAACATGAAACTCCTTGTCCCCCACACCAGAACAGATGTGTACAAGCACTCCTTCTTCCCGTCAGCTACCAGGTTATGGAACTCACTGAGCGCTGAATCAGCATCAGCCTCGTCTGTCGCATCTTTCAGAGCATCGCTGACAGACTGGAGCATAAACATCTTGTAATGAACACCTCCTACGACTACGTGTACATATGTCTTAACACAATTTTAACCCAGTCACTGCCTCATCCTCAAATAGTGCTTTTGCCTGATTTTAAATCTGTAAACACCCTTCGCTGAGCACACCAAAGTTGTGGAGTCATTTCCTCGAAAACGGGGTATCCACAGTACTACGAAGAAGAAGAAGAAGAAGATCCCTTGTTCCCGACTCCGTGATGGTGTCAACGTCCGTAGTCCCCTGCATCGCCTCAGCTGATAGCAAAGAGGAGCTTGCTGCACTTGTTTCGTCTTTTTTCATGTTTGTTATCTTCTTCTTTCTTTGGAATCTAGTCTTTGCTATCTTCCTTAGATATTGAAAAAAGCCTCACCGGAAAAAATTCTCTGGTTAGAGTTGGATGAAGCTTTCCGCCTCCATGTTGGCGTAGGACCTTGTGCTTAGTATCTTAGTATCTTACCCCAAACAGATATGTAAGTACTAAAGGGTATTGAGAACGTATGCTAAAAGAAAAGTGTATTGACAAGCAAATATGACTTATCAGCAATTTTCTAACAACTTAAATCAGTTATCATAGATTCCTTCTCCATTCCTCCCCATCTCATTCTCTCTCTTCATTCATACATCCATTATCCTTTCCACGTAAGAAGGCCAAGACTTTGAACACGTAAATATTGAATCTGTTTGGCTAGAGCTGAAGCATGCGGCCACAACCTCGCCTGTGCATGTGTGTATTGTGCACTGTAATCTAGCTGCCACTGCTGACTGGTTTGATTACTTCCCAGACATGATTCACCATATTTATAAATCTTAGCCTAATGCCGATGTAATCATTCTTGGTGATTTTAACTGTGACGGTGGGTCTATTGTTACTGGGCTGTGCACATTGGAATGCTATTACCCACTCGTCTTTGTCTGCGGAGATCGGCTAGTGTAATCACCCTATGATTACACTTTATACATTTATATGTTTAGCTCGATCTGTGTGCGGATAGGGTTATAGAGATAGGGAGAAAATGGTAAAAGATTCACTGGAACACTAGCTCTCACACGGCTATGAAACAAAGGTAGTCCAGCCACTTGTTAACAGTAAATATTACACATTTATTTCCTCTACTCTATACAAAATCTTCTAATCTCTACACTAACTTAATGTCCACATTTCATTTCGCGTAGTTCGCTCCTTGATGGGTGTATGCAGCTACTGCTCTCGATATTTGTTACTGTCTCATCATTCGGCTATGAGTTATTTCTGTCCTATTATTCGTTTTTCTGGAGGAGTAGACTATCGCAGATCAGTGTTTGTGCCCGGTTTCGGAGGACTTAACTTTATCGACGATGTGCGGTGTTGTTGTCTCTTCTTCTTGGTAATTGACTACTGAGCTAGTGGAGCCCAATGCTCTCGCTGCTCAGGGTTGCAGGCCACGCGTCAGGATTGCCTCTCTGTGGGATTTCTTCCCTTCCGTGGACCAAGCTGCCTGCTCGTCTGTAACATATGAGACGAATTTCTGCAACGCCTTGTTTACAAAGGTTGTGCAGAGCGTCTCACTGTTGGCAGAAATAGCCCTCAGTGAGATCGCATCCACTTAAACAAATAAGGGACAAACAATCTTCTATGTCCGTGGTCCACTGTGATCTCCAACATAAGTCATATGTATATATATCATGGCTAAACTAAAACATGGAGAAGTAATTAATAATATACACATTCTCCGGTACAGCCAGTGGCCTGCAATACTACACATAGGAGAAACAACAGTTGGACAGCAGGGGCTTCCTTCGCGGTTTCAGAAACTGGTCGCGGGTCAGCCACGTGGTAAAGCAAAGTTTTACTAACAATCACAATTCTAAAACATGGCAAAACTTCACACACATAATACAGCAATAATATCAATAAGTTGCGATGAAACAAACCATTGATCATTTACCTTCTTGACAATGTCAGGCTCTGGCTATACTGCGATGAATGATTTTCACCCGTCACCTGCTTCATCTTTCTGAGAGAGATTTTACAACGTTTGTCTTTCTACCATGCTGTTCAAACAAAGGCTAACTACCCTCCTGCTGTGGTCTGCTATCATGCGAGATTACGAGAATCGTAACGCCACCTAGTGAGGGTTGCGGGTGATTGGTCAGCTGGATGAGGTCACGGTTTATCTTAGTGAAACTGTAGCCTACACATGCTGGGAACAACCTAACTTCGGTCGTCTGCTAGTCAGCGACTTAACTTACATAAGTCAAAGCAGACTGAACGTTGGAGGCTTGAAGCCTTAGTGCTGGGATGAACTAGTCTCTCGCGACAATCTCTTAAAACCAGAAGTTAGATGGAGCTTCTTACTATCCTCTTTTGGTCTTAGTCAGTTGAGAACTTCACCTAATAGGGTAACCTCAGAAATATCATCTTTAATCGATCACATATACACCTATGCACATGCAACAGGTGATCATGCTTCCAATTCTTCTTTAAGCATAAGTAAGCATAAGCATAAGCATAAGTAACCGTTCCACAATATACTGCAAACAATTTACTAAACGGCTCAAAGCAAGTATGAGAGGCCATACTCTTATTACAGATCGGTCTTTTAAACACTTTGATTGTGGAGCTTTCTTGAGCAATTTATATGATGCACCATTTGATCATCACCAGTTCATCAGGTCTTACAAAGACCATCCTGCAAGGCACAGTGCAAGGAGGTAGAAAAAGAGGGAAGACCGAAAAAGAGGTGGGAGGACAACATTCGAGAATGGACTGGTTTGACCCTGAGCGAAACCAACAGGGTTGCTGAGGACAGAGAAAGTTGGAGTACATTGGTTAAACGATCATCTGTGGTGCCCCTACGACCTCCAAGTTACGGGATAGAATAGAATCATTTGAAGATGTATATAATTATAGTGACCCTAATGTTGCTCTTGAGAGTTGGTATACTATTTATCTGTCAATAGTCAACAAGCATGCGCCAGTTAAAAAGAAAAGAGGTAACATTCTAAACTCCCATCATGGCTGACGTTCGTTCGTTTTATTCCATTTAAAGTGCAGGAGGCTTGCGCCTATTTACACTAAAGGCTAAAAGCAGGATATGACAACACAATTATCACTATAAAATAACAATACAACCACAATAACATGCACATACAACTGCATTCAACTCATCTTTCACGCCATGTACATAGAGTCAGCTTTATATCGCTCTTTGTAAAATTAAAAATATGTACACACAGTTACTAATTATTAAAATGTATAAAATTCCGGCCTAATTGTTTTGTTATTTAAAAACAGACAAGCCAAATAACCCAACATAACTTCATACGCAACTAAAACATCGCTACGCAAAACCTTAATAATACCTAACTAATGAGCGCTGTAGCTTTCAGATATAAAAATAGCATACTTATTCATAAAACCATACAGCTCAAAAATACATACACACTTTACGTGTTTGATTGTACACATCATTTTCCACATATCATTGTTTATTAAAGTCAAAACAAAACACTCGCGCGCACTCCCACTCCTGAACACACGCCTAAACACACACACTCCAAGCACTCGGGGCGAGTACTAAGTGGAGTAACTAAGACTTACCACAGCCTCGCGTTTGATTATGTACATAGTGATTACAAGAAGAAAAAGTAAACATGTTACCGTATCACATATCAATATTAACATAATACATTGTTACAACACACGTATAATATATACAAGTGATACAGCCATAAAAAGGAATAAAATAACCCGGGTAAAAAGTAACATACTACTAAATTAGATTGATTGATTGATTGATTTATTGTTGCTTTTGGTCCAGCGGACTCCTCCGAGCCAAATCAGGACCGGACTAAATTAGATACGGCTGCTATAAGCATATTAGATTTTACCAATAACAACTATAATAACAATAATGTCTCCAAATCAAAGACAACATTAAGAACATTTTTTTAAAGGTGAATTTTTTTAACGATTAAAATGCCTGATTTAAAAATGATAATAACAATTTAAGATCAACATTCAACATAACGTTTTGTATCTAAACCATAATCACCATCATCACCACCACCCATACTATTGTCACAAATAGCGCGGTACACTGTAGACCACTCATCACAACATGATCACTCGCCCGGACCCAACCACCGAAAGCAGCAGCCAAAAAAAAAAATAATAAGTAAATAAAAAAAATAAATAAAATAAAATAAAATAAAATAAAATGTAAAAAAAAGCCCGAGCCTCACCAAACCTGGCTGGCAAGGGCGAGGCAACAACAGCGCCAGCATCACACCAACATCCTCCGCCTCAGCAACTGAATCTCAGCTAGCCACCCTCGCACACATCCACGCACCTCCTCTCCCTCCACCAGCCCCCTCCCACCCACACGCAAACATTCACACCATCCGCTCGTTCATTACAAAAAGTTTCCCGCGGGTGATCTAAATAAATTTCTGATTAGAGCTTTCGTGATCCTCCACCCTGCTTGTGGATGGGGCGAGAGCAGCGCCGAAGTGGGCCTGGCAATTTCATATTTATGCATTAGATATTGAAGGTCTGTAAACGTTGGAATGACACTCGGGCAATCATAGAGATGTTGACTCGAGAGCGGCCGGCCACAGACACAGGCAGCGGGGTTTATATGGAACTTTAGGTAGCCAGTCTTAAGTCGGTGAAATAGCGCGGTTTCCATTGTTGTTAAGTAATCAGGTGCCGAGTATTCCAGAGCATGACAAACGGGCCAGTGCCGCGATGTTGCTATTTCGTTGTATTTTGCTTTCCATTTGTCAATAGCGGTTTTCTTAAGTTTTTTACATAGTTCTGATTTGGTTTGTCCGATTATGTGTGTGACCGTGGGCAATGCAGCAGCCTGTTTAGCCGCGCTATCAGCCATTGCGTTACCATGGATATTGGTGTGGCTGGGCACCCACAAGAAATCTACCCGAGTGCCCCTAGCCACCAGTTGGTGATGCATATGGAGACATTCCAACAGGAGGTCGAATCTGTTTTTGCCGGGATTTTCCAGCGCTTGCAGTGATGACTTAGAGTCCGTTACAATCACCACACGGAGTAGCTGCTGGGGAAGATCCGAGATAAATGACAACGCGGCACTGATAGCGAATAGTTCTGCCGAACAAATGGAAATATCATCATCTAGCCTAAATTTCTTTGTGACGTTAAAGTCGGGGATATACATAGCGCAACCTACTTGACCTGAGTCGAGCTTAGAGCCGTCGGTAAATATCTGAAGATGTTGACTGAACTCTGTGGCCAGCCGCTCCCTCGCCAAACTACTGATAAGCAGCGGGTTATCTTTCTTGTTGTAAGTTGAGTAGCTATGGGAGCATGACGGAACTAAAAGCAACCATGGAGGGATGATGCTCTGCGGAAGTTTTGAAACGGAGGAAAGATCAATATTTGCTTCACTAATCAACGTGTTTGTGTATTTCCCATATGATAATGTTTTGGCAGCTATAGTGGGATACCTGTTAATTCTTGTATGAATACGGTCATCATCGTCGAAGTTAAGTTCTAATTCTGCGAGAGTGGAATTTTCAACGATACGGGACCTGACTTGATACTGCGCACACCTCAGTTCTCTCTCAACTCCTAAGGGGAGCCAGCCTGCCTCTCTATACACGACCTCCCTGGGGGTGTGCCTGGCAAGGCCCAGAATCATCCTGAGGATGCTACATTCTTTACTTTCGATTCTTTGTAAATAAGACTTTGCTGCCGAAAAATAGGCTTCCTGACCGTACATCAGTCGGGAGCGCAGTATTGCTTTTGCGACATAGAGCAGAGACTTCGTATTATTACACCCTGGTGTTCTCTGAAGAATCTTTAACAGGTTCCAGGCTGACTTAGTTTTATCAATGTTGTTTGTAATGTGTTTTTTCCATGTGAGACTCTGATCCATAGTTACTCCCAGATACTTAGCATCTTTAACGGGATTTACTCTACAACCCTGAACAAACACGTACAAATCACCTTTCAGTATTTTTTTCTGCCTGCGTTAAATATAATAAAAGACGTTTTGTCTGGTGAGAACTGAAACCCATTTTCAACCATATACTGGACGATTTTGTCAACATTTGCCTGAAATCGTTGGCGTGTCAGTCTACAGGCGTATGTCGTGTTAAGTTTCTTAAAGCGCTGTGTCGTGCTCCATAGAGCAATATCGTCAGCATATAGTGTTAAATTTGCTTGGGTTAGTTTTACATTGACTATGTCATGCAACATGACGGAGAAACATGTCGGCGCAATTATGCTACCTTGAGCCACTCCCATGTCCAGCTTGTGGATGCTGGAGAGTGCCACGCCTATCTTAACTTGCATCGTACGGTTCCAGAGGCTGACTCCAGAAATCATAATATGATGGGAACGATGAAACCTGGCGAGGGAGGTGGAGTTCGATCCGGATCCACGTGATAAGGTGACCTGTACTTGTTGCTTGACCGGAACTTGCCACTTCCGGTGTCAACAACTGTCACGCACGTGGTCAGGAGAGAAGAGTCATGAAGGTTAGACGCCACGAAGAAGGGGGAAGACGCTGACTTGAACAAAAAAAGGCGATTATGTAGAAACTACGTCACACATACAACGATGCGACAATTTTCACGAGTTCATCAGGAACTTCCGTCCGGAATGATATACTAATATAGAAGGCATTTTATTGATGCATGGACGCCAGTGGCAATACAATACAGTATTGAGATTCCGGTTCAGACTTACATGCGACAGCAATACGTTTACGTGCAACTGTCGTCGATGTACCATTGTACCTGTACAGTACTGTACATAATGCACACGTTTTCTTCCCTGTAGGCTATGATTATGTTGACGCCTTGGTGTGTCTTATTTCTCAATCGTGTCATACAGTCGGGATTCAGAACAAGCAAAATGTCAAGTCGGTCGTTCGGTCGGTCCTTTGAACGCCATATCCCAAGAACCACTGGACAGATTTAGTTCACAAACTTCATAGGAACATTATCTGGGTTATTGGCCAGTTTGCCGTAGTGGAAACCAAATCGAGTAATGTCCTGTTGTTGCACAACTGACCCTTTATTTATAAATTAATTGATTATTTAATTAATTTATTTATATAAGCAACCTTATATTTAGCGCTTTTCTAGAACAAGAGCTGCTGAAAGCGCTGGTCGATACAGGATCTATCTCAAGCTGACAGAGGCGCCCACCTGCATCCTTTGGGCGCTTAGACGACTGAGCACAATCCTGGGCGACCCCGATGGGGAGAATGAACCTAGTGCGTGCTGGATGTATTTGTGTTGCCGGCACACACGTCTAGGACATGAGCGTCAGGATCTTTAAAGTCTATGCGTGCGTGCCTAGACTAGACCTCGGGTTATTTTCTCATCCGACGAGGACATTATCTAGTTGACGTCCTGTGATTTGCGCATAAGTTATGCAGTTACTGGTATTGATGGTTTTGATGAATTAACGAGTGATATTCATGTGAATCTGATTACAAGTCTGAAAATACCGACTGCGGTTTGACGAAAACCTATTGATGTCTTACTCTGCGCTAAAGTGGAACCACTTCAAACTACTGCGCAAAAGTGGAAAGCAAATTGAGTGATGTCCCCTTATCGTACAATGAACATTTTGCGACGATGACGTTACCTTGTTTTCGTCCTTTGATTTGTGCAAGATTTATGCAGGCACACATCTAAATGCAAAACGATATTTATAATGTTTAATGAAACTTATTTATCTATCTTCAAAAGTAAGCTGCATTCATTCACAAGCTTCCCACCTCCATTGCACATGAACAGTATCGAAACAAAGGAAGGTTCTTTACAGAGCAGCCGCTGCCAATTCCTGTACATAGGTCTACATGATTAATTGATTTTGCTGACTGATTGATCTATTGGTCGATTGACTGATGGATTAATAGGTCTAGCTATACCAATATAATATATGTGTGTTTATCAAATGCCTGTATCATGGGAATGGTCCTGAACCAGTGCTGCGATTCTCTTGCGCCAGTCTTCACAAGGTTGTTCCAATGGTCTGTGGACGCTGGGATAGTACCCTCTGTGTGGAAGACGGCGACGGTCGTACCAGTCACCAAAAAACCGTCGCCCAAGGTGTTGAACTATTACAGGCCAGTTGCACTAACCTCTGTTCCATTCTAGTGCCTGGAGAGACTGGTGCTAAAACGCCTTCTGACTGAGACCAGGGAGCTCCAGGACCCCCATCAATTTATGTACATAGCGAATCGCAACTGTGAACACGCCACTAACTTCCTCATCCACAAGACACACGAACACATAGGGCGACACAAATCGTACGTTCGCATGCTGTTCCTGGATTTCAGTACAGCTTTCAACACCATCCGGCCCCACCTCATGATGACCAAATTACTGGAGATGAACATGAACTCCACCCTGATCCAGTGGGTCTTTATTTTTCTAACCAGTAGGCCCCAGTGAGTGCGCATCTCGAGCTCCTCGGATGTTTGATCTGATCTGATCGTAACCAGGACCGGCGCGCCGCAGGGCTGTGTACTATCCCCAGCTCTCTTCACCTTGTACGCAGCCGACTGCCGATGTAAAGATAATGACATACTGCAAATAAAGGTTTCTGACGTTCACTCAATCACAGACATGCTGGCGTTTGACGAATCTGCATACAGTCGGGCTGTCGCTGACAAGATTGAGTAGTGTCAAGTGAACCACTTCCAATGAGGTCATTGTTGAATTTCGGAGAGACCCGCTGCCTATCTAGCCCTTCCGCATCAACAGTGAAGAGATCGAGATTGTCCAGGAGTATAAATACCTGGGCACTGTCCTTGACTCCAAGTTGAGCTGGACAGAGAACACCAATGCGCTGGTCAAGAAGAGGAACACATGCCTTTACTATCTCAGAAAGTTGAGTTCCTTTGGCGTGCAGCAGACGATCCTGATGATGTTCTTCAGCTCTACAGCTGTTTTCGAATAAATCTCTAATGTCTCTTTAGTCTGAATTGTCCAAAACTTGCCATTGTCTTTTTATTGCTATAAAAAAGTATGGTATAGCTATAGAATGCATGTTTGTATATATATATATATATATATATATATATATATATATATATATATATATATATATATATATATATATATATATATATATATATATAATTTTTATTATTTTTTCTCTCACAATGTTCATCCCAACTTTAGACGCACATTAACTAAGCGTTTTTACTTATTTAAAGCCCCATACACACACACAGACACGCACACAAGCACACCCACACACGCCCCCCCACACACACACACAAGCACACACCCACAAACAAACACACACACACACCTTCCAATTATGAGTGTTCAATTCAATTCAATTCAATACAACTTTATTTATCCACATAGGGCAATTACAAGATTTAGAAGCAGCTAATATTATTGAAATAAATAAATACATAAAAAAGTTTAAAAAACTGTGAAATTTAAAAGTTTATCACACGATTCCATAAGCACATGTCCTACCATACAAACATAAACCAAACACACACGCCAACACACACACACCACGCACATCATGAACACTCACAGCCGACAGTTAAATCAAATAAAAACATGAAGGTAAGAAAATAAGGTAAGAATATCATCAATGAATCATCATTGCAGTAGGGCGGTGGGGAAAATGTTAAAGCGGAGATGATCGCATCAAATTTAGCAGTCGAATTGCGCAAGGAATAAAACTGTGGGAGCGGCGATTACCTTTACAGGCTGGTAAGGCAAACTACATACACACAAAAGCCACTAACATGCGACTAATAAATAAATGCAAAAATGTCAAAATGTGTTAATGAGTGCTGGAGGTTTCGGGCAAAAAGTTCACTAAACCAAAAGGAGCCGTTGTTCCCCGTATCTTTGAAAACTGAACACTTTTTTTTTTGAGTAAATGTACGTCCCCGGACACATTAAGCGTATAGGGGACGGGTGAACCTCCGGTTTATGTTTGCTTTTATCTTTCGGTGACAGCCCTTTCACATTTATCTTTTACTATCCGAGTGCATATAGGGAGGTTTACAATGGAATAAAATCAGCTTTACGTCAGTCGTTCCAGTTTGTTTTTTTATAACAGAAGGAACCGTTTAAAAATAGAAATGTTGGTCATAACCACGCGAAATACGATTCACAATGGCTTTCCCGTTTTTCAGTCCGTTTCTCAATGCACTAGTAACGCGGATATAAAGTGCTTTATGTGCATGTATCTCAAACCGAGTCCACATTTACTGTAGCAGCGAGCCGCACGGTCCATTATGATTCGGTAATTTCATTTTTTTTGTTTGTTGCTTTTTTGTCTGCTTTATTTCATATATTATTTAGGTTTTTAGTATTGTGTACGAGTGTTTTATGTGTTCGCGATATTATATTTTTTTTCTCTTCAGCTAGCGGAGTTTACATTTGCCCGTTTTGTTTCCTTTCTATTCTGTAATAGTTTTGTTCGTCTGCTTGGTTGGTTTCACGATGTTAAGGTAATATGCTTTAATGCGCATTTTTTTACTACATATTTTGTCATAGTTTTATTAAAGTTTTTTTTTTCAAACCTTTTAAAATAGTTTTATTATTATTATTATTATTATTATTATTATTATTATTATTATTATTATTATTATTATTATTATTATTATTATATAGTCTTTTTATAATTTCTCTTGTATATATTATAATTTCTCTTATATATATTAGTATGAATGAATAGTTTGTGTTTGTAGGTTGTCTTTTTATTGTTGTGTTTAATGTTGTTTTGTTTTGCCAAATGATAAGACAAAAGATCAGCACAAAGGATCATATATAATTATGATCAAACAGTATCATTTTTTATAGATACTGAACAATTGAAGAACAAACAAACGTTTTGCGAAAGTAATGCATACATCCAAACTAATATTGTCCAGAGTTGGAACATTGTTAGATTATTACACAAATGATTGTTTTTTAAATTCATATGCATTTGATATTCTTACAACATTTAGTTCATATGGAATTTGGGAATATTCTGTAAGCATCGTCAGTACAGTCCTGAGAATTCCATTAAGTTGTTCAAATTGTTGACTAAAATGACATTATTTTTCAAATTC
The DNA here is from genome assembly GCA_036898135.1 of Oncomelania hupensis. Taxonomy (NCBI): domain Eukaryota; kingdom Metazoa; phylum Mollusca; class Gastropoda; order Littorinimorpha; family Pomatiopsidae; genus Oncomelania; species Oncomelania hupensis. The sequence continues at coordinate 76,545,578 of CM072512.1, read as the reverse complement.
CTTCACTAAAAACATGCATCTTATTAACTGACAATGGTATATTTAACTTTTCTGCCTTAGTATTATTAGCACCATGTTTTGGAGCTCATTCAGCCCAGCTGTGTGCGTGTGTGTGTGTGTGTGTGTGTGCGTGTGTGTGTGTGTGTGGCTAGGTAGAAACGCCTTTATTCTCACATACACTTGAACCTCTACGTGCTTTCTTTTGACGGACCCCGTTATTTTGACGTCAAAACAGTGTTCCCGTAGGGTTAGGGCTGTGTTAAGCTTAGGGTTAGGTTAAGGGTTAGGTTAAGGGTTAGGGTTAGGGTTAGCTTCAAAAAATGGACAAATTTGTAAAAATTTCAAAGTAACATAATTTATCCAGAGTTTCATGAAAGTCATTACAACGGCGTTTCTACACGGTTGTGTGTGTGTGTGTGTGTGGGTGGGTGGGTGTGTGTGTGCGTGGCTAGGTAGAAACGACGTTACTCTGACATACACTTGAAACTCTACGTACTTTCTTTTGACGGCCCCGTTATTTTGACGTCAAAACAGTGTTCCGTTAGAGTTAGGGCTGTGTTAGGCTTAGGGTAAGGTTAAGGGTTAGGGTTAGGGTTAAGGATAGCTTCAAAAAATGGAAAAAAATGTCAAAATAATGTTAAGTGTGTCAAAAAAATGTATGTAGAGTTTCACGACATTCATCACAAGGGCGTTTCTACACGGTTGTGTGTGTGTGTGTGTGTGTGTGTGTGTGTGTGTGGGCATGTAGAAACGACGTTACAGTGACACACTCATGGAACTCCACATGGTTTCTTTTGACTGTTTTGGAAGGCTGACCTTTTTTGACGTCAAAATAGGGTTCCGGTAGAGTTACAGCTGTTTTAGGCTTAGGGTTAGGTTAAGGGTTAGGATTAGGGTTAGGGATAGGTTCGAAAATTTGAAAATGTCAATTTTTTTCCACAACAGTCATCAGAATGTCGCTTTAAAAAAATGTGTGTGTGTGTGTGAGTGTGTGTGTGTGTGTGTTATGTTCGCAACAATTTCCTCATAACTCTTATGTCGTGTAAAGTTCGCAACAATTTCGTCATACTCTTCTGTCCTAATGAGATTATGCTGTACAAAGGAAGTGTAAAGGCAAATGTATGTTCACTCTAATCCGTATAACGCTTGAAAAACATTTGAAAGGCACGTGTATTCTCGTTATCATATTAATTTTCGCAACCGAATTAAGCCTATTAATTCAAACAACTTACAAACCACACTTAAACACTAACTCGCAATAACACAAACATCTCACGCTCTCGTTTGTTCACACGATGAAGTAATGTGAGAATATGTGTGTTATGATTCTGAATTCAAGCCTTTGTGCATTTTGATATTGTTTGACGAGGTCAGCCTTGTTTACACATTTCTCAATGAACCGAAGTTTGTTTCTGTAAAAGAAGATTTTTGTATTTCCGGACATACTTTGAAATAGTCGGAGAAAATCCAAATGAGCTATATGTCGATCAGTCTGGTCATTGAAAGCCCTATCTCAAGAACGGATTTTGACTAAACTTAATAGGAACATTAGCTTTGGTTAGTGGCATGCCTTCTGTGTCATCATATTTGATTTGCCTCAAAGGTCAAGGTTACTAGAGTCATTTTGTTGCTAAACACGTTTTGCTGGCTATCGCACAACCGGCTAAAAAAGATTTTGTCGAGTTTTGATATATAGATACTACAAATCATTGACCATCTTTCAATATACAAATCATTGACCATCTTTCAATAGCAGTCTGGTTTTTGGTCAGTCGGTCTGTCAATCGATCCATCGCTCTGAATTTCATTTTTTTTTTGTTCAGAACACACTTTTGCCTGAAAACTAACTGAAACGGTTTTTATTTTGTGAATACTTCAGCTTTGGCTAAGAAGATCAGTCGTATTTGTACTTTCTCAAAGGTCAGTCATTGCGTTTCACCATGTTTTAAACACGTTTAGCTCTGCTTCGTATAAAAAAATTGACTTCTCCGATTTTTATCAATTTTGACTGCCATCTAGGTCAGATAGTGATCTATCATTTCATGTTTATCCTTTTGCTCCGTTATGATAAAACCAGGTTACAATACTTTTAAAAATGGTTATTTTTCGGCTAATGTAATAAAGTGTAATTGTAGATTATAGTCACACGACACCGAAGCGTAAAGGCGACTACTGGTCACATTATTCTGACACCAGCGAACCAGTTGATGATAAGGGGAAAATAATATGGTCACACATTGGCCAATCCGGGATTCGAACCATGTACTTTTCGGTTACTACTAAGACGCTCTACCAACTGAGCTACCCGACCCCTCTCGGCTAATGTGTGCGAGAGTGGATTTACATTTGAATGGCTTACCATCTTGTTTTTTTGAAGAAAAAAAAGATTGTTCGTCATTTTTTATGCATGCTTCTTAATATATTCAGCGCCTCATGAATATTTAAAATTGCGGTTTGGGTTTTTTCATTCGGGGGTTGGAGCTGAGCAGTGCATGGGAGGAGGTGTGACGTAGGTGTTGCGTCTTAAAATATGTATCGCCTTGTAGTATATAAAATAGAGTACGTTGCAACAATCAATTCTTAAACAAATCACATTATTTTGGTACACCCTAATAATTCTCTCTTCTCTTTTTCATTCAAAAGAAACTTTTCTTGGATTGCCGTGCTGGTGTCCACACTTTTGGCCAGCCATGGCGTGAATGGATACCCAAATCTCGCCAAACGAATCCCAAACGGCGACAGTGTGCCCCACCCTTGCAAACCCAACGTACTTTGGGAGGGGGTAGGCCATTACAATGAGCAAGGAGGCGCCGCCAGAAACCCCTTTGGACTAGACTTTGATGCCGCTGGAAAGGTAAAATGCATGACAGCTTTAATGCTTTCATATTCTTTTCATTTTGACCTGCGAGGGATCGGTTTGCAGCTGTTAAGTTATGCTGCCGTTTGTTTCACTATTGTTTGGAAAATATATTAGTCTAACATGTCATCTAAATGATATGATTTCATTCTCTTAAGGCGTCGATGGCTTTTCGATCTCTTCAAAATCGGAATGGGCCTGTATGATGTGTAAATCATGTGCAGAGGGCAAAGCGAGTCTGACGTCGTCATTTTCTCAAAACCTTTGCACTACATAGTATGATCATAGACGAGTTTATGAATCCACGTTATTGAGATAAGAGCTCTCCGATGGGAGTGCAAGCAGCTTTTTAAAAAAGTCATTGAGGCCCTTCTCCTCCTTATACACGCAAAGGGTTTCTGCTGCAGTCACTGGCGTCAATATTCAATATTTTGCCTTCTGCTTCAGTTTTTAAGTGTACAATTAAACAACGCCTACATGATCAGTTTATTCAAGGCTACATTTTGAATTTGAAAAATATTTGCATGTTCTACCAACAAATCCTGCAATATCTGTTCTAAAGTTTAGGACACTCAACCACAGAATGCCAGTGCAGAGAGGCAGATATTTTAACATTCCTAGACACGAACATGTATGTCAAAAATGTAATAGTGGCGATCTTGGTGACGAGTTTCATTATTTATTTTTGTGTTCACATTTTAGTAACTCGAGAAGAGAATTATTAAAATCATATTATTATAGATATCCCAATGCCATCATATTTCAAGAATTATTGTCATCTAATAAAAAGTCAGTATTATTAAAGCTTGTAAGGCTAATGAAATTATTAATCAAACAATTGTAATCGTTGTTATCCCATGTAAAAAATTAATCTAGTTCTGATATTTACAGGTTGTGTGTAACAAAACTAGTTTCACTAGTTTGTCATTATGTGTTTAGATTGAATTGTATTGTTAGTTATGATTCCTAGTTGCTATTTCCAATCAATTTATTTTTTCTTCTTTTCCCCTCTCAATCGCTCCCTCTCCCCACCCTTCTGCAATCCCTTTGTTTACATAGTTTTAATTTTAAAAACTTAAAATGTTATGCAATTAATTATTTTGCATGTGTGTATATTCTTTTAACGATTTCCATGTGCCCTTAATGGGGTTTTTCTGGAATAAACTTGCCATGCCTTGCCTTGTTTAAGACTTTTTTTTAAGCTTTAAAAACAAACTAATGATATAGTGAGCTAAAAACGTGTGCTCAGATCAATTGAGATGCCAGGTTATAAACAGCACACATGTTAAGTGTTTAAGTTAGCTACACTCATGAGAGCTTATAATAAGTAATAGAGAGGCTAATTAAAAAAAGGTTCAGCAAACTAATTTTGTTGGGGCATAAAAAAGTTGTTTAATATGCGCATAGATAACCAAGCAACTAACAAAGATACCCATGCTAAAAAAATAAAACTTAACAAGTACATAAATCAAACGAGCCTATAAAAACAGCCATATACTAAAAAGTAAAAAGAATGTTAAAAAGAGGGGTACAGGTCCATGTCTCTACCTTTTTTAATATAATACAGTAGTTATAAACTCACATTGTTTGTGTTTATATTAAGCTAAAATCATGGTTAAATAATTTTATATAAATCCACCTTATACTAGCCTTGTAAGTTTAAAGGTGGGTCTAAGTTTTTGATAAAAAAAAGACATGGTGTTGTTAGGACAATGGATCATAGATGCGTTGCTAGGGAGAGTGTGTGGTTTTTTTTTTACCTTCATATGTAGTATTTATAAACTAATATTGTTAATGATAAAGCTGTAGAGCCAAACAATTTATTTGTATACTCTTTATAGAGTTAAATAGCCCTATCACTCAATGGGTCTATGTTTGTTGCGGCGGCCGTTCCGTCAGCGGCGTTAATTGCGGCAGCAGCAGTGGCGTTAATTTAATTGCGGGCAACGGCGGCGGGCGGGCGGTAGCGGCGGGCGGCAGCGGTGGGCGGCAGCGGCAGGCTGGTTGTGTTATTAACCACAATTTAGTAATTTATTACTAACTTTAAAAAAAAGAAGCTGGCAGGTAAGCCATTTAAATGCATTTCCAGACAACTGCACACATTTACAACTCGTGTTGTCTTGGGATCTGTTTTGTTCACACAAACACACAATAATAAACAAGTTAATTGCCAACAAAGTATTTGTATGCAAATGCACATGCACAAACACACATACACACACTCACCAAACCAAAGCAACAACAAATACGCTATCTACTGTTGAACCAAACATTTAAAGCAAAGACTGCGTCTTGTGCAACCATTACAACGGTTTGCACTGTAGCATGGTTCAACAGAAGGTTATTTAAGCCACAACGCTATAAATCGTTGATCATGAGTCTCCTCTCTGAAAATCCTTTTTGGGAAGAGAGGGGACTATAAACTGATTTAAAAAAAAATCGTTGATCATTTAACTACAAAAAGCCACAACCGGAAAAAAAAGTGTAAATACAGCACTACAAGTTGCATCAATACAGCACTCCACGTAGCATGCTTTACTGCTAATTTTGCGCTAGAGTGTGTTGGAACCATCAAAGGACTTTAGCGTTTTTCGCGTGTTTTCACAGAACAAACAAAAATGTACAGATACCATTTGTTTAAAAAATGAGGAATATAACGATTATAAAGTTTATCGTGCGTAGTAAAAAAAAGTGTATGGTAGGTGGACGGATTAGTTGATTATTAAAGCAGGCAGATGAGGTAGATGAGAGGGTGGAGGAGTTAGGATAAAGTAAGGGGGGGTGGGGTGTGGGTGGGGGTGAGGGAAAAAGTGTCGTCAATGTTGCCTAGTAATCAATACAGGATCGGCCAGCGCCTTAAGTCGCCAACTTGCAGCCTTTTGAGTGCATCGTAATAACCCTCCAGACAACTGAGCACAATCCTGGGCAGCCAGGGATAACAAAAAAGGACTTACATGTACGTGCATGCTGGGTGTGTTCTTGTCACCGGCACTCACCCGTCTAGGACATGAGCGTCAAGATCTTTAAAGTCCATTATGATAAAATGTATGCAACACAGACTAAATCTCGATTTATACTGTCATCCAAATAAAGTGTCTTTCTCAAAAAAAAAAAAAAAAAAAAAAAAACCACAATGGCCCGATACCTTCAGGTCCACAAGCCAAAGCTCTTATCATTAGACCACCGTGCCTCCCTATAATCATTTTCTCCAGCATAAGAGTGTATATAAAATTCCAAATATGTTCTGTTTTGTTTTTGTGTACTTAGTATATATTCGCCTAGCAAAGCAATGACCCAGGTTCAAATCCCGAAGTAGCAATTTTTTACTGACCATTTTAGCAGTATAATTGCCCTCGTACTTTAGTGTTGATTTAGGTCCCTTCCCCGTCTGCCATAAATAATTTAGCCACAAACTACAAACAACGTATACAGCTATAGGCTGCCTTGTATGTAAAGGTAAAAGATAGTCCCATAGCCTTGTGGCCGTTGGGGAGCGTGATGTTGGATAGATCACACTTATCTTGGGCCAGCGTAATAAGGGTGATGCCTATCTCTCTCCCTCGCTGCTTTACCTTCCCACCCTCAAGAGAGTAGGTAGTCAGTCACAGTTGAGTCCTTCACGTTTAAGATCTTGGCGCTCCTGTCCTAAACGAGGAGGGGGAGGGGAGGGGGTGTGCCGGCTATACAAAATACACCTCATAAGCTTTAGGTGCCTCCTACCCCATTCCAGGTCACCAAGGATTGTGCCCAGTCATCTTGGCGACTGACGTCTCGACTGACGAGTTCAAGACCTCAATCAATCTTTAATTTAATGTCTGTTCACACATTTAGGTAATATTAGACATAAGCTCAAGACCTTAAGTAGTAAACAGTTTCACTTTCATTACATTACATTACATGATTATTGCTTTAGGTCCAGCGGACTAGCTTCACAACCATCTACACCGCCAGTAAATGTATGTATACTATACAACAATACGTTGCTAATTGTCGTGTCCGTATATCTGTTTTAAACCTCAAATAAACAGGTCTGGACAGAAGCGCTTTGTCGAAAGGATTCCGATGGTGACGGCAAGACCAACGGTCAAGAACTGGGTGACCCTAACTGCACCTGGACACCAAACAGCAACCCAGCGATCACGTCTGGACTCTCACATCCAGGTAAACATGCAGAACACGAAAGTAATACTGAGATCCGTTATCCGCTCTAATGCTGTTCTGGAATCCGACTCTGGTAAAGATGGCGATGAGTGCATCTGCAATCTTCTTGGTGTCGATCGCTTGCAACGGGACTGCCTCGCACCACATCGTACATGCGTCGACGAGTGTGAGTAGAAATCTGTTCTGCTTCTTGGTCATGGGCAGTGGTCCGACTATGTCTACTGAGACTTGCTGGAATGGCACGCCGACTACTACTGATGGTCCTAAGGTAACTGGTACGGTGTGATGTCGCGGGGAATATCGTTGACATTGGTGGCAAGATTTCACGTAGCGCTTGACATCCTCCGTGATTCCTGGCCAATAGTAGTGTGCGCTGATTCTCTGCACTGTGGCTCCAATTCCCATGTGTCCGCTGAGTGGCATGGTGTGGCCTAGTTCTAGTACTTGGGCTCGAAGGGTGGCTGGTAGTACTAGTTGGGTGTGATCTCCATCTCCTTGGCGATGTAGAACTCCGTCTTCCATGTAGAAGTCTCCTTTGTGCGGGGGTGTGTGCGCCATGGGTAGCTTCTGGAAGCACTTCGCTATCGAGGCGTCCGCTTTCTGTGCTGTTTTGATCTCTTCGAGTCCTGGATTCGGAGCTAACTCGGGCTGGGGTGGTTGGGTTTTAGCTTGGGCCCTGGTTTGCACTGCAGCTATCTCTACAGTTTTAGGGGGCGTGCCTAAGAACACATACCTACAACCTAGCACTAGATCATATAGGGGTTTCTGTAAAACAGCTGCTTGGATTCGTCCTGTGACGTACCTACTCTCTACTTCTATCCAAGCTATTGGGCAAGTAGTCGTCGGTTTCGTCAAGTCTGCTCCTTGTAGTTCGACTGTCTTGTCCGTCAAGTCCGCGCGCGATACAAGAGATTCGCTAACTATCGCGTCGTATGATAGACCTGTGTCATACAAACAGTTCGCTTCTTTTCCGTTGACCTTGACCGTGTCTGTCACCGATGGGTGATCTCCGATAGTGTGTGGCTTGTTACCGCTGCTTTGAGTTAGAACTTTGTGCGCTGGCCGGCTTTCGCGCTCTTCCCTACGTTGTGCGGCCAACTTGAAACATTCTGCGGTGGAGTGATTATTTCTATTGCAGAACGAGCAATACCGTTTCTGTTCTGCGGGACCTCTTTTACCGAATTCCGTGTTGGGTCCTTTATTTTGCCCAGGTCTGGGGTTATTCGGTTTATTCGCGATGCGCTCTTTCCGGTGAGGGCTTCGTTTCTGTGCCTCTTTCCCGTTAGGCTTTAGGTCTCGCCTGAAGCTCTTGGCTTCTCCGTGGGCGGCCACGTACCTATCTGCGACCTTGACCAGATCTTCCAGTCTTTCCGCGCCCTGCTCTACTGAGAATGTTCTCAGCTCGGGGGTCATGGTTTCCCGTAGCTGTTCCCATACTAACAGTTCTGTCAGTCCATCATATGTCTTAGCAGTGGCTGACTGGCTAACCCACTTATCTAGCATTGTGGACAACCGATCCGCGAACTGCGCATAGCTCTCTCCTTTCACTCTCTGGTTGGTGCGGAATTTTTGCCGGTAGCATTCTCCTGTTAGTTCGAATCCCTTTAGGAGTGCCTCTTTTACTTTGTGATAGTCAGTCACTCTGTCAGTCGGTAGCTTACTGTAGATGTCATAAGCCTTTCCTCTAAGCCCTTGACTAAGCTTGAAAGACCAATGGGTGGGATCTAGTTTATACTCTGTTGCTAGGCTCTCAAACCTAGTCAGATAGAGATCTAGACCTTCTTCTCTTTCATTGAATGTCCCCAGTGGAAATGACATCCCTAGTACGGGGTTGGATGCTACCTCTAGTTGATCTGAGTGGGGAGGGGTTGAGGATGAACTTGAGGCTCCTGATCCCAACCTTCTCAGCTCTAACTCATGCTGTCTGTCTTTTTCCTTTTCTGCCCTCTCATACTCCCATCTCCTACTTTCTGCTTCTCTCTCTGCTGCTACCTTCTTCTGTTCTCTTTCTGCTTCTAGTTCCAGTTTCTTCTGCTCTGCTTCTAATTTCTTCTCCTCTCTCTCTGCCTCTAATTTCTTTGCCTCTCTCTCTGCCTCTAATTCTGATTTCTTCTGTTCTGCTTCTAATTTCTTCTGCTCTGCTGCTAATGCTAGTTTTGCTTTTTTCTGTTCTCTCTCTGCTGCTCTCTCTGCCTTAGCCTCCTGTTTCTCTACCTCTGCATTTATATACGCAATTAGGTCTCCTCCTGCTAAGTGTAAAGCTTCTCCTAATTCCTTGAAGCACAATCTCAAGGCCACTGGGTCCGACATTGTCAAACGTGTCTATGACCAACCTCCGAATCCCGTGGAATACCAAAACACTAGCAATATTGCAATTCAATAACAACAATGCAAAGACCATAAAATTCGTAATCAATAATAGAATAAAACAAGAGTCAAATGGCATACAACAATTATTTAAGCAAAACCTGCAAAAGAACAATGCAACATACAGGTGCAAAAAGAATTGAAGCAAAAAAGTTTTTAACTAAAGAATAGTGCACCAAACTGAGTCCTTCTCCTACACTTACAACTATTCTAAGTTATTCTACTACTACTACTGTTATCTAATTTTATTGTACCTAGATCCGGTTATACCCAATTCCTATTATACACAGATCCTGACTAGGCTCGCCAATTCAAGTGTCACGTGGGGTTTTTGGTTGTTACTGGGCTCTGCACAATGGATGCTGTAACCCTCACGCTTTATTCGATGGGAACCGCTAGTGAGTCACCCGCTGAATTACTTTAATAAATTTATTCGTTTAGCTTGGTCTGTGTTAAGGCTGGGGTACAGAGATAGATAGAAAAATGGTAAAAGATCACTGTCACACTAGCTTTCACATGGCTATGAATCATATGTAGTCCAGCCACTTGATAACAGTTAAAATCACACATTTATTTCTTCTACTCTATACAATATCTTCGAGGTACTAATCTACCTTAAAAAGTCTTAAGTCAATGCAACTAATTCGATCCCTGATAGTCTAGGCAGCTGTTATGTCTTCATAGGGCACTGGCTACTAAAGTTCTTGAAGATTGGACTGCTGTGGTCCGTTTTACTATAGTTCTGAAGAGTGGACTACTGTGGTCCTTTTGCTATCAGTTTGGGTGCACTTTTGCTTATGCACTTAACTGTCACGTAGTGGGTTTGAAGTCCTTCGTTGAGGTAGCTTCTGGTACACGATGTGTCGTCGTGTAGTTTGGTCCCTTGCCACGCTGTGGGGTCTTGCAGGGTGTTTTCCAGGGTTGCTCTCTCAGGCTTGTGCTGTAGAGGCTAAACAGCCAACTCGTCTTCCTGTGGAGTTGGGCGCACGTTATAGCTCGCCTGCTCGTCTGTAATCATAAGAGACGAACTTCTGCACAACCTTGAATAATAGGTCTGTGCAGAGCGTCTCACTGAAAGCCAAAGTAGCCCTCAGTGATAGCTCCACATCTCTATACATAAGCGACGAACATTCTGCCACGTCCGTGGTCCACTATAATCTCAACTTTACTTTCCTATACACACATAAATATAAATCGTGGCTAACTACACACATACAGAATTAATAATAATATACACATACATTTGTACAGCCACTGGTCTGCAAACATACATATAGGTTCAACAACAGTGGTTCCGTACATAATTCAAGATGGCGTCGGCCGGTCGTGCTTAACACGTATTCGGCTTTTCCACGTGGTAAGGCCAATTCGGATTAACAATTCACATCTATGCATGGCAAATTCTACAAACATAATTTCAACAATAATATAAATATATCACGATGAAACAGAAGTACCTCATTTACCTGTTTGACAATGTCAGGCTCGTGGCTACTTGAGTGAATTCTAAGATTCTCAAGTCCTGCTTCCTGGTCTATTCAGTGGAGGTATTGCTCTATTCAGGTGTAGCTGTGTACCCTGTGGCGTCTTACTCTCAACTGACCTAATACCTGGTTTGGACTGAATCCGCCAGAACTGGCTCTAGCCGCTCAGCCTGAGTCCTAATTGGCTCAAACTTTACGATCCCACGCACACAGTGCTGACGTCACTACACTGTTTGCGTCAAGCTCGCAGTGTGTGTACCTCCGTATACTGTAATCGTCTGCTGTGTAATACACTAACTTTCTAAGGTTACAATGACTAAACAAGGCTAAATAGTAAATAGGCAGGGTAAAACTAGTCCTCTCGCGACAGTAGATTTCTTTTGCTGTTAATCGAAACCTCTCCTCTTCATTTTGAACATCAAACGTAATGGTGCACCTTTGAAAGCTATGTCATGTTATTAGCCGACAGATTTCCGTATGTTGTAGAAAGGCGTAATAAGTCTATTACCCGCACAATAGCAATGTACTTAAATGTTGTACCATTATTATTTGGTCAATTTCAGGTGTGTGCGAGCCCACAAACAGCACTGTCTGCCAACAGAAAACTTTCAGCAACGGTTTGTATTCAAACCAAGAGCAGTGGATGGCAGTTGCTTGCAAGTATGACGAATTCACATGTGAAGCATTGAATGAGCCTGGTAAGATTTCCATGCAATTTAGACATAATTAATTTTGAACAAAATTAGGCTTAAACTCACTATATACTAACTGAATACCACTCACAATTGCAGTTCAACTATGGCGGTTCCTTCCAACTAGGCATTCTAACTCAAGTGCCTTCGAAATTAAGTAAACTGACTCGACGATGGTTTAAACGTACATGATATTAAATTGGTGTGCATGTGCTCTCACCATTCGTACGCTGATCCCCATTATCTACATATTAACCTGTGATCAAACCTCATTGGTTTACCTGGTCAGAATATTCTGAACATTATTTTAAACTAGAACAATCTAAAATTAACCTTCACTCGGCCGGGGCAATCCGAAGTTAATTTGCACCTGGCGATTTGAATAGATCCTTTACTTGGCAAGACAAATCTGAAATGACAGTTTACTTGATTAATATAATCTGAAATTAAATGTCACCCACCTGGCCATAGGGACAATCTGATCAAAAGCTAACCGAATTCAATTGACTGCAGAGATCCGGAACCAGACGCTGAGAATTCCAATGACCGACGTGCCAGCCAACGAAACAGTGTACATTTGCACCATCTTTGACTTCGAGGCGTTTGACCAAGACGTCCAAATGGTCGCCACCCAACCGTACATTGACAACCGGGACGTCATGCACCATATCGTCATGTTTGGCTGTGATGGAGGTTGGGACATGTTTTCCCGAATATACTTGAACCATGTATTTATAGGTTTACTACAGTAAATGTGTTCCTTCTTATTGTAGGAAGACGGTAATGATGACGATGACGACGACGACGATGATCATAATGATGATGATGATGATGATGATGATGATGATGATGATGATGATGATGATGATGATGATGATGATCATGACGGAGTGTATATGTTTGTATGTACGCGGGCGAAGGGGTGCTGTGCATCTTATTTCGCACATGTTTTCGTCGTACCCATCCCCATATAGCCTTTTTGTAGTCAGTATAGTACGTGCTTGTCTGGCAGGCATGCATAGCCAAACCTGCGTTCGATTCCCAATAGTGACGGTAGATTTTGTTTTCCCCGCAGACGCTGCTGTAACAACCCTATGTGTGGTTTTTTCACTTCCCTCATTACGCCTCAGCAGCACTTAGATGTCCCTAGCCATTTTATCAGAAAGTGACAGGTTCAGTATGCATACGCACGGGCCGATCGGAGCTCATTGGTTTTTGGGGTTTGACAGTGGCGCGTTTGATACAGCATGTTTGCGTCCTGGGCTGCACGTGTATATTGTTAATAGCGGTCAGCTTCTTTGGTTTTGGGAAACTCTTTGAGCTGGTGAGCATGCTCCTCAACAACATTTTTCTTTATTTACATCATTCCCATGCACTATTTTCTTTGTGTTCGTATCAAATAGGATTTATTTGTACTGACATAAGGCTTGCTATTTTGTACTACAGACATTACCGACCGTAAGACGGGCGTACCCTTCCGGTGCGGTATGAATGTCCACAGCCAATGTCAGACGATGATGGGCATCTGGACTGTGGGGCAATCTGGAGAGTGCAGCCATCCAGACGCAGGCTTCAGGCTGGGTTTGCATGGGTTCAAGAAGATTGCTTTCCAGGTACAATTGCCAATTTTAACCTAACTTTCTGAATGTAGTTCTGTAATCATTGGCACTGTTATAACAAAACTGCTATTATAAACATGAATTTGAAAGACTAATTTAGTGTCACACGCGGCACTGCCACAATATTTTCGGCTGAAGGCAGGTGGTTAAAGATGGAAGAAGCCTAGCGAGATACTGTCAATAGCCAAACATCAAACTTCGACGCCATTTATAAAGTGCACAGCAAGACATGCCTCGACGTTTCAATTCTGTTTTTCGATCTCTTCGTGAGAAAGGTTATCAATAGCAATCCGCTGTTTATTTTGAGTGTGGCAATGGGGCAATTGTTAAAAGAAAGTTAACTGAAACAAGTGAACTAATACAGCAATTTCGTTTCCTCTGGGGGAGACAAAACGTTTGTGTAAAACACAAGTGAAGGTGTCTCGTTTAACGAAACGGAACTGGAGTTTGGTAATAGCATTCTGGATAAAATCCTTATTAGTTGCTGTCCTATGTGGTATGAGGGAATGATGGGAAAGATCTATCCCCCTTTCTCTGCTGCCAATGGTTTGCATTTGTGGATGTGTGCCAAAGATACATTTGACCATTTAACTGTGTTTGTCAATGCAGCTTATCAGTATACCGGCTAGGCTTGGTGAAAATCGATGGACTGATTTCCAGAATCATCAGAAGACGCCCGAATGAAGTACTCAGGAAATTAGCATCTTAGTGCGAACAAAAGCATCCAAAATGTGGCTGGCTGGCAATAGAAATGGGAAGGAACCTGACTTTTAAAAGAGAATTCATTGCCAAACATAGTTCTAAAATCTAGAGTTGCAGTGGTGGTAGTTTCGAACAGGATTATGTTTAGAAAGTGGCTGCTGGCGAGTGTAACAAGGGAGACAAAAAGTTCATGTTACACAATGGATAAAGTTGGCTCCCCTATAGAGACAAGGCTGGAGGAGTGTGTTGATAGCATCTTGGATATAATACTTATTAGAGGCTTGATCCTCCGTGGAATGAGAGAACGATAGGAAAGATCTATCTCACTAAACATGTGTTTCCTCGCTGTTTGAGATTAAAAGTGTTAACTATCCTATATTGCCCTATGCTATTCCGTAACTCGAAGGTAGTTGTGGCACCACAGATAATCGTTTAACCCATCTTTTTCTGTCCTCAGCAACCCTCATGGCTTCGCTCAGTGTCAAGCCAGCCCGTTCTCGAAAGTTGTCCTCCCACCTCTTTTTCTGTCTCCCCCTTCTTCTGCCTCCTTGCACCGTGCCTTGCAGGATGGTTTTTGCAAATGCATTTAAATGTTAACACTTGCATTTAATTCGACGTACATTCTGCTAATTTTGCTAGATTATGTCAAACATTTCTCTTTACGTAGGTGAATTACGACTTGCATCATACATTTGAAATCTTTTCTGAATGGCTAGATATAGGTATCCTTACCTTATTGTCCACAGCTTCACTGGAACAACCCAGAGAAGAGGTCCGACTACAAAGACAGTTCTGGCATGACATTGTACTACACCCCCAAGCTCCGCAAGTACGATTCTTCCGTTCTCATGATCGGGGAACTGGACTTTGTCATCCCACCGGGTGAGGCTAGGTACTCGGTGAAATCTACATGTTCGGCGAGTTGCACTAGGAATATTATGTCCAAGAGCGCCTACATCACTGCCGCGTGGAACCACATGCACTACCTGGGCATCGGTCAGACCATTGAACACGTCCGAAACGGCACGGTCCTGCGCTATATCACCAAGGACGACACGTATAGCTACGACAGCCCTAAGACTCACTTGTGAGTGTAACCTGAGAACGGCCATTTTGGGTTGATATATATATAGGGTTGACCTTTTAGGGGTTGATTTGGTTTGGGTGGAGAATATTATTGTTAACACTCTACATTCGCTCTAGTAATGCAGAATAACACGGACCAACACTAAGGAGAGGATCAACGGTGAGCAGTCTCGTCAGTATGTTTGCGTGTTATCGTTTGGGCAGTGAAAATACGTCCAGTGGAAAATCGGCCACCCTGACAGCGCTTTGAATGCGTTTTGAAAACAAAAACAGAACGCACACGGATCCTATTCTATCCTATCCCGTCCGTAACCCGGAGGTCGTAGGGGCACCACAGATGATCGTTTAACCAGCATACTCCATCTTTCTCTGTCCTCAGCAGCCCTGAGGGCTTCGCTCAGGGTCAAACCAGTCCATTCTCGAATGTTGTCCTCCCACCTCTTTTTCGGTCTCCCTCTTCTTCTACCTCCTTGCACTGTGCCTTGCAGAATAGTCTTTGCAAGGCCTGATGATGTGGTGACGTGGCCATACCATCGGAGTTTCCGTTTCTTCACCACTGTGAGCAGGTCATCGTGTTGTCCAATGGCTTGTGTGATGGTCTGTCGGACTACGTCGTTGGTGATGTGTTGGGTATAGGAAATGCCCAGAAGTCTTCTGTAGCACCTCATCTCCATGCTTTGTATTCTTCGTCGCACCATCAGCCTCATCAGCCAGTCTCAATGCCTATGTGAGCAGCACTCTTAGGTTCCCCCACATTTTGCTGGCTGCGGGCTATTTATAGCTTGCCTACACCCTCCCTTTCAGTGAAAGGAAAGGAAAGAAGAGCACCGGCGAAGCTATTTATAGCTAGCCTGACTGAACTAGCTTCAAAACCTAAAAGCTTTGGTTGAGTCGGTGTGCATGCTGGGATGGCTGATGAGGCTGATGGTGCAGTAATTTTCACAATCCTGAAGGTTACCTTTTTTGGGAAGAGTGATGACAAGCGACTGGGTCCATGGTATAGGCCACTCCCCACTCTGCCAGGTCTTGTTACAGATAATGGTGAGGGCATTAATAATCGCTTCTCCTCCTGCTTGTAGCAGTTCGCGGGTATGTTGTCCACTCCCGCTGACTTCCCTTTCTTTAGCGATTGCACTGCTGCCCTAACTTCTTCCCGGAGAATTGGGAGGGTTTCTTCTTCTTCTCTGTTCTCGGGACATGCTAGAACTGATGGGTCTCCATTTGGTGTATGGTTGTAAAGGTCAGAGCAGTACTCTGTCCATCTGCCCAAGACTTCTTGTTCTTCTGTAAGGTATATGCCAGACTTGCTTTGGATCGTGGAGACTTTGGTTTGTTTGACACTTGTCAGCCGCTTCACAGTTTGGTAGGCCTTCTTGCTGTTGTTATTCTTCAGACTGTTCTCTATTTCCTGGCATTGATCTTCTATACAGTTCTCCTTTGCTGTGCGCATGCCTTTTCGGATGACATTGTTGATTTATCGGTAGACATCAGCTCCCTGTGAGGTTGTTTTTTTTTTTTGTTTTTTTTGTTTTTTTTATCTCTCTTCGTTTATCACACAGATCCAAAAGTTCAGGTGTGATCCACGGTGTGATCCACGGCTTCTTCTTTGGTCGGTGCTTGCCAAGGATCTCAGTGGCGGCATCTGTCACAGCTGAGTTGAAGGTGGTGGTCATGGTGTTGACATCTACTTCACCAGCCCCCAAAATGACCACAAGTGCAAAATTCCCTCCAATTGTGGCCTGAAATAGTTCTGCCACCTCCGGGTCTTGCAGTTTGTCCAGGTCGAACTTCAGTCTAGTGCACTTTGCTGTATTTACTCTCTTCAAGTGGAGCCGGAAAGACATCATCACGAGATCGTGGTCACTTCCGATGTCTGCTCCTGGAAAAGTGCGTGTCCTGCTAATGTTGATGCTTGATCTGAAGCGTTTCTTGAGTAGTCTATCTGGTTGTGATGCTCCCCGCCGTGACTGTGCCATGTCCATCGTCTGGATTTTTTGTGGAGACCAAGCGTGTTTGCCAGTACCAGATTGTTGTATCTGGCAAACTCCAAGAGTCTCAGACCCCTATCATTTGTCTCGTTGTTGCAGTGGGGTCCACATGTGTCTCTCCAGTTGTGGTGCGCATCTTGGCCAACCTTGGCATTCCAGTCGCCTTGCACTATGACTATATCCTTCTTCGGCACTTGGTCAAGGACCGCCTGTAGATTTTCATAAAAATCCTCCACCTCGCTGTCGTCATAGTCTGATGTTGGGGCATAGGCCTGGATGATGGTAATGTTGAAAGGGGCTGCTCTCAGGCGGATGGTAATGAATCTATTGGAGACTGGGTGGCAACCCATGACAGTGGCTAGATTGTTCTTGTGGACCAAGAATCCAACGCCGTGTTCGTGCCGCTGAAATAGAGCTTGTGGCCTTATTCGGTCGTTGTTTCACCTAGGCCTTTCCAGCGCAGTTCGCTGATGCCTAGAACGTTCCATCGATAGTGGTCCAGCTCGTGGGCCAGTTCTTCTAATTTTCCTTCCGCAGTTAGGGTCCTGACATTCCAGGTTCCTATGACGATGTTGTTTCTCTTGCGGATCTTGCTAAATTGTCCATCAGTAGCATATTTAACACCTCCGTCCTGGTGGCCAACGGAACGCGCGGTCCTTGAGCCGGGCGACGACCGATCCGGTATGGAATTAGTGCATAGTGTCATCATGTAGTGTGTCTTGGGCAAAAAAGACCTGGCGATGCCCAATCCTCTCCAGGCTGTTGGCCACAGCCGAAATCCACGAATACAGTGCGGCTCGCCTTGGCCCTGAGCACGTGGTCGTTGAACCTGTAGTGACGTGAGGTTCCTCCGCCCTGGCCGGTGACTTATGTGAAGAAGACTTTCGCCCAGTGATGCCGTGCTAACATCACCTCTGTTAGTCGCCTCTGACGACACGCCGGGAAACGTTGGGTCTATTCTATTTAATGCCCGAACCCACAGGGTTAGGCACACGGATAAATTTAGAATATTTCGGCAGCGGAAATACGTGTCATTTTTGTTATTGGCTGATTATCGCCGATCACCGTTTATTTCCGATTTATACTGTTTGCGAAATCGTATGAGCTAGTTCGTATAGTTTCCACATAATTCCACATTCCTAGTGGACCCTGACCAAGAAGGAAGGTCCCGAGACATACAGTTTCTATAACCTAAAGGTTTTAGTAGAAGATAAGATAAAACAGGATAAGATTAGACAATTTTATTATGTCTTTGAAAAAATTGCATTGTGGTGTAGTCAACACAAATACAAATTACAATAGCAATAGCAATTTTAACTGACATTGAAAATTGTTGTTGTAAATTTAGTTTTGGGCGCCATACAAGTGACATTGGTTTGGATACAAATACAAACACGACAGCTTTATTATCTTTATGAGAAGTTAGTTAGTTATTCATTGCTTATTTGGTCCAGCGGACTGCAAAGAGCCGAATCAGAACCACAAAATGAAGACCACAACTTAACTTCGCTGAAAGAGGACTCACCCCTGATCCGCATAAAAGATCTGCCTAAACAACCCAAGTTGTTGACCTCACAAAACAACTGACTGTTTTCAGCACTGTTTCCTTGGGTGGTTGGTGATTAGTTTGTGACTTTCCGTGCTTTACCTTGCATTTTCGATGTCTAAGTTCTCTGGCCTATTATTATTATTATTGTTGTTGTTGTTATTATTATTGTCGTTGTTGTTGTTATTATCATTAGTATGTATTATATAAATATATATATATATATATATATATATATATATATATATATATATATATATATATATATATATATATATATATATATATATATAATATATATATAGAGAGAGAGAGAGAGAGAGAGAGAGAGAGAGAGAGAGAGAGAGAGAGAGAGAGAGAGAGAGAGATCCCCCGTTGGGGTGCCGGGGGTTTCAGTATAAATAGTATCCCCACTTTCTGGAAATTTAGTGCTTTAAATTCCCACTGTCGCTGTCTTCCTCATTTACTCTTTCCCATTCCTGCTCTGTCCTATCACTCTGCTATACTATCTTTTTCTTCGCTAGATCAATGACCTACCTTTTTTCTTGAAAACTCTTCCTGGACAAGACTCCTTGTTTGTGTATGAGGTCTGTTGGATCAGCTTGGGAGTGTTGGACGCTTTCTGCCGGGTGGTCACTAGGGCTTCCTATTATGTTATTATTTAGCAATATAGGCATTTTATATGTATATGTTTTATTGATAATTTATAATGATGTTTGTATTCTATTTTGTTTTTGTAACCGGGGGTTCGAGTAGTTGGGGTAAAGCCTCAGCCGTCCCCTGCGTGGGATGTCTTTATTGTAAAGTGACTGGCCGGTGGAGGGCGTTCAATTTTCCCACTAGGGTTGTTTCAGCAGATCTTTTATGCGGATCGGGGGTTGTCCGGTCCTGATTTGGCTCGGAAGAGTCCGCTGGACCTAAAGCAACAATCAGTCAATCAAGAGAGAGAGAGAGAGAGAGAGAGAGAGAGAGAGAGAGAGAGAGAGAGAGAGAGAGAGAGAGAGAGTGAGAGAGAGAAAGTGTGAGAGAGAAAGAGAGAGAGAGAGAGAGAGAGAGAGAGAGAGAGAGAGAGAGAGAGAGAGAGAGAGAGAGAGAGAGAGAGAGAGAGAGAGAGAGAGAGAGAGAGAGAGAGAGAGAGAGAGAGAGAGCCTCTTCTGACTATGACGCATGTTTAGCGTTTACGTCATCATCACTGACCTCATGTTTTTTAGGGTTTTTTTTTCATCACTGAAGAAGGGCGTAGCCCGAAAGTCTGATTTCATATTTTTCTTGGTGTTTTTTGTGTATTTTGTTTCTGATTTCTAAACAACCCAAGTGGTAACACTGAAGGCAGTTCACCAGCCGGTCACTTTACAATAAAGGCATCCCACGCAGGGGACGCTGAGGCTATACTCTAATTTATCGAACCCCCGTTTACAAAAACAAAATAGAATACAAACATCATTATAAAATATCAACAAAACACATACATATAAAATGCCTACATTGCCAAATATTAACACCATAGAAAGCCCCAGTGACCACCTGGCAGAAAGCGTCCAATATTCCCAAGCTGATCCAACAGACCTCACAAAAATGAGGAGTTTTGTCCCGGAAGAGTTTTCAAGAAAAGAGGTTGGTGACTGGTCTAACGAAGAAGAAGATGGTATAGTAGATTGATTAAACAGAGTAGGAATAAGAAAGAACAAAGGAGAAAGAGAGCGACAGTGGGAATTTAAAGCACTAAATTTCCAGAAAGTGGGGACACTATTTATACTGAAACTCCCGGCACCCCCACGGGGGAATCTTTATGAGAAATTACTACGTGATGTACATAATGCAATCAAAAACTGCAGGATTATAATTTGCATAGTCAAACAGTGTATATATCCACACATACTGTACAACTGGTTGAATTTATTCTCTGTTAATCAGACCTACAGAATGTGGTATAAAACTGTTTTTATTTCTCAAGGTACGAATTTTAGGCATTCGGAAGCGCCGCCCAGAATGTAGGAGCTTGAAGTGGCGAGCAAGCACAATCATGCCTTTCATAGTGAAAGATGGAAGAGCTTTTCGCACAACACGCCTTTCATACAGCACATGCAAACTCTCTTATTTCACACCCACAACCTTCCCACAAACATTCACCACTCGATCAAACAAACTTCTGTTTTTCAAGCACAAACTTCCATACCAGCAAATAAAAGGGAATGTAAGGATTGACTCGATAAAAGCAGTGTAAAAGGTCTGAAGGATGCGGCTATTGACTTGAATATTTCTGATTTTCTAAAGGCAGTAGATTCTGGATTGACATTTTTTTGTGAATGGCCTGGGTGTTAGCAGTAAAATTCAGTTTGTCGTCAATGATGGTATAGAATCCAATATTACGGGAAGGCTGTTATACACATGTATAATCTGGTACTTGTTTTACAGCTACTCCACACCGATAGAAGTGAAAGTTGGCGACGAGCTCAAAACCACTTGCTATTACAACTCGGCCCACAAAACCACCAGCACCTTGTTTGGTGAGTCTACGCAGGCTGAAATGTGCTTCGGCTTCATCTACTACTACCCCAAAGATGCCATCAACGACAATTCGTGCACGTCGTATGGACCCACTGTGGCTTTTTGCGACCCGACGACGTTCTCGGCTTGTAATACCGAAATATTCGTGTCCGACATTGCCAATGAAAATGCTATGTTTAAGAAGGTGGGAGATTTCTTAAACATTATCAGTATGTTTAAAAAAAAAAAAAAAAAAAAAAAAAAGAACCTTTGTTTTAATAGATCTGCGCGATCGCCGCAAGATTTTTGTGTAGAAATTAATAATGAGTACTGTAGGACGCCGTCGCCGACGACGACGAGATGATGATGACGACGACGACGACGACGATGATGATGATGATGATGATGATGATGATGATGACGACAACGACAGATGTGTTGCTCTAGCATTTGCGATCCAAAATTAAGACGACTATTGATGATGACGACGAAGACAACAAGAACAACAGCAACAACGACGACTACGCTGATAGTACTGAAAGCTATCGAGGGTGGTGGCGGTGAAAATGATAGCGATTAATATTTTAAGTAGTTATATTTCATTTCCATCATCAGATAACTTGACATAGTTTTATTTCATTTCCATCATCAGATAACTTCAAACTGCATGACCATTGGCAAAAAATGTTTGGTGGAATGCAAGGCAGCCATTCGGGAACTTAGAGCTCAGAATCCCTGCTTGACAATCAGCGCAATGTGGGAGTTTATCGTAAACACAATCATAGAAACGCCACAGGGCCGACTTTTTCTGGACTCTCTGGCATCCTGCGATGCCGAGATAGCTGTTGAGGACGCTAAAGCAGATTGGGAAAAACAGGTAAAATGCGATGCCGAGAAAGCTGTAAAGGACGCTATAGCAGACTGGGAAAAACAAGTAAAGTATCATCTGGAATCCGCCCCTTTACGTTTCAGCCAAATTCCCAAAGATGTATGCCCCCTTTATGTTCCATCAAAGAAATTTAGTAGCTCCAGCAATCTCTTTGAGATCAGAATGGGAGGGGGGGGGAGGTAAAGCATGCATTACATACTTGTTTACAATTTAGTTTTAGACTCCCTGATGCAAAAGTTAATTTATTGTTTCTTGCAGTACCTCCATCGCAAATTTTCCTATTATTTGTTCTAATCTGGAGAAGTAAGTTTTAGTTGGTTTTCGTTTACTGCCCTGTTCGACGAATTACAAAAAATCAAGTCTAGTTAACAATATTGGGCTTAATCAGACAATTGTTGTAACAGTTTATATACTTACGTTCAATGTTTTGGAATAAACCAAATCTGTTGGGACTTTATTTAAAAATTGACTTCTGGTGAATTGAAACAAGGGAGAAAAAACGTTTGTGTTGAACACAGGAGCAAGATGTCTCATTTAAAGTGGAATTTAATTATATATTAATAAGGATTATATCCAATGTGCTATGAATAAACTCCAGTCCCATTTATTTAGGCGAGACTACAACAAATATACTCGTGTTTGTACTCACACTTCTCGTCTCTCTTGTAGAGTCTTTACATCCACGTTAGGTTTCCTGGTGGTTTAGATACTCTTCTTTAATATATTGTTAAATCTTCATATATATATGAAGCGTATATAAGTATATATTATACTTTAATAGGGAGACGAGAAGTTTGAGTAAAAGCACGGGTATATTTGTGGTCTCGCCTAATTCAATGGGAATGGAGTTTATTGATAGCATATATAAACTTAACAACAAATTCTTCTACATCCTTGTTTCAGAATTCCAACGCTTGTAATAGAGCCTCCAACGCCGCGGCGTCTACCATTTTTCGTGAAGGACTCGCATCAGGAGTCACTATCACAGCATCCCTGGCCTACCTCCTGCGTTTCCGTTAAATGTACGATTAGTACTAACATTGAAAGACATTTGCAAGTTATCGTTCTGGTTGGCTAAACTCATTCTTTAAAAAAGTTTATTAGCATGCTAATTTATTTTTTAAAATTAAAAGTCTTCTACTATCAATACTATACGTTTCTTGTCTGCAAGCAGATAAATTGATACATTGATAAACTGATAAATTTAATGTCAAAATAGAACGATTTAACTGAAATCAATTACATGTATAAACGGCAGAATACTAAACTACTAACGCTTCAAGCAAATCAGATCGTTATAATGCAAGACATTAATAAAATACAGCTTTCTTGCAATAGTTTCCGTTATCGTACTACCACCAGTAAAATTACAGGGTATGACTAGACAATGGCAAGTATTAGGGTATTCTAGTTTGAACTAGAGCGAGCTCTTTGAGTATTTCTAATGGAACCGTTTATTGCGAAATTAGCATGAAAGGTGATTTTGTTTTAACTATACACGGTTGCTTCCCCTAAGGTGTATAATGTTTCAAAATTCTTTTTTGTTGGAATTATTGTCGTTGGAATAGTTGGTATTGTTGATTAGGGTTAGGGTTGCTGAGTTTATTTATTATTTTCTTCACTGAAATAATCAATTAAGACAATTCTCCACCCCATGCTCACCATCTCACCCATACAACCCCCCCCCCACACCCCCCCAAAAAAACATTTATAAATAAAATTATTTTTTGCTTGAGTTAAGATATTATATTATATTGAGTTAGGAGGGTTGGAAGATGTATGGCATCGATAGCTGTATGTTTTGTTCATTAACTTGTTGATTATCAATTTATTTACGTATCAGATCATCCTCCTCCCTCCCCCTCTCTCTCCCGCCCACTCATCCCTCTTCCCCCACACGTCCAAAACGTGCGAACTGTACTTGATCTGCGCTGCCTCATCTCTCCGGTTATTTTCCATTTAGTATTTATTTGTCTATTTAATATATTATGCAGTTAGGCTAATCCATTTATGAATCTGTGTACGTTACTGCTGTTGAAATCCGTCACTGCGTTTCCCTGCTTGATGGTGATTTCTTCGACGTCTCACGCCAGGCGCTTATATTAATAACAAGGATATTGATATAGCGCTTTTTTCCTAACCCATTAGTGCAAAGCGCAGTTCTCACACATTCATACTTAACGTTAACATCGAAATAAAATACGAAATGAAGTAAAGCAAAAACAAGACACTAATAAATTATACAAAGACGTAATACAAACATGAATAAGAATATTTACACGTGAAATATAAAAGACGAGGGATGGAAGGGGAGGGGAAGGGGAAGGAGGTGAGCAGCAAAGGGTTGAGGAGGCTAGGGGAGTGCGGTGTGACGGCGGTAGTCTGAATCACAAAAGAAAGAATAATGATGATGGTGATGATGATGATGATGATGATGATGATGATGATTATGATGATGATGATGGTAGACGAGATCAGAAAAATTAATGTTAAAAGAAAACATTTATTATTACTTTTTTTTTTGTTTTTGTAAAAGTGTTTAAAATTAATTGTTTCATTAATTACTAACTGGGATGTTTTTTGTTTTTTTTTATCTCTACAAATTGTGCTCGTTGAAAAGCTGATGCAAATATGTACGTTGATCTTTGTGTGTATATATCGATAGATTTGGTATATACGCTTTTGAGACCTAAAAGACCAAGGATTGACTTAAGATGCATGCAATTTACTAGCTTCAACTGGCCTCAAATAATAATAGCCGCAGTATATTTTTACATACTGGAACTATTGTGTGACCCATAAAACCAAACGATTTATGCACTGTCATTGGTTAAGAAGAACTGTTCTCAATAAAGATGGTCTTTTCACCTTTACACGTGCGATTCATTCCGTGTACTGCATCTTATATTCTGTGTTTGAATGTACGCACTGTTTGTCTGTTGTAAAAGTGAGTTATTCTTAAGTACTTGACTATATATTCAAAATACATGTAATATGAGAATACTCCCTGATAATTCTACTTCAACCTCAAGCGCACCCAAGCAACCCTCCAACAGTGCAAGGGAGTGTATACCGGCTTCGTCTTACATGTACTCTTCTATTTTTTCAAAGATTTTCTCCCTTGAGTTGAGGATTCTCTCTCTCTCTCTCTCTCTCTCTCTCTCTCTCTCTCTCTCTCTCTCTCTCTCTCTCTCTCTCTCTCTCTCTCTCTCTCTCTCTCTCAATTTGTGGATGAGACTTGCCACCGAAATACTCTATAATAATTTAGCACCATTCTGCCGTTCATCCTGTGCTGTCATTCGGACCTACACTATTTGTTTTCTTTCTTAAAGTTATTACAAACAAGACCTACACAACTTTGATTGGAACAGTCCTATATGAAAACTTATTAAGGCGTTCAGGCCAAATGCTAGTTGATTAGGATAAAAACAAAACCAAACTCATACCTACGCACATGCGCACACACACAAGCGCGCACTTACACACACAAAACCCCCACGTCCGTTTCTGACAGTGAGGTGTCTTCATGGAACATCCTATGAATTGTTTCTTTAATTCTAGCAAAGCTTGTTATCAATTTATCTCTGTTTATGGATAAAGTTTCTGTTCTTGCTGAGCGTTCTGTACAAAGATTGGTGAGCCTCTTTTGAATAATCTGGTTTACATCTGTTACACTCGTTGCTGGTTTTGTTTTTATCAGTAGTTGATTCAGCCCCAATGCTTGAATCCTCCTGATAAGTGTAACTCGGATTCGTTTATCCACGCTACCTGTCCACTCAACAACAAGGCAGAGAGTCGTCGTATGTAGTTTTCCAACTTTATTCAGCGAACATCAACAACTGCATACAATCGCTTTTTCCACTCTCAACTTTCCACTTTACAATACACTCTCTACTTTCAACTCTTTTGAAACAGTGCGACACTTATATAGTTTCTCTAACTCCAGAGAAATAAAGTACGTTCGGGCAAGACACAATTATAACCAATCATAACGAATTTCATCATCACTGTCTCACGTCATACAACCATATTTAGAATAGAAGCGTCTCTAGTTACCACTAGAATTATCCACACGCTTCGATCAATAATAAACAACCAACTAGAAAATTCTCAAATAATATCGACTAACCAAAATTTTCAAAGTTATACAAAGCTTCTTCTAACAACAACGCAAAATCAAATCAAAGGTAAACACACTCTATTATTGCATGCTTTGCAAAATAAAACTACCTGATCTATCGCGCGCGTCACACACGTTTCAACGTAACAACATCCAAGTTTTAGTTCAAGTCATCTGCTTGTGCTAACTTTTTTTGTTTGTTTCTCTATTATTTTGTGGAGCTCGCCAAGATTAGCTAAGTTTAACATTGTTTCCCCCCTCACAGATTGTGTAATATACTACTCAAAATAATTGAAGGGCCACTCTCATATATTTCATTTAGTTTAATTATTTTTTGCTGCTATCAATAATTTCGCTTATATTGCTTATTTCAAAACTTATCCTGTACAGTAACATTCAAGACAATCTTATTTTCACAAGTAATCACATGTGTGAGTTTTGAACTTTCTGCACTGAGTTGAAAAACAAACCCAATTTTTACCAAAACAAATTACCCTAATTTAATGTTGTCTTGCTAATAAAGCAAAATTTTCAACATTAAAAAGTGATTTGCATGCGAAAGGCGTGCATTTTCTGAGTTCAGTTCAACAATCGGCGCTTTTTTCTAGGTATAAATGGCAGCGCTTTTGCTGCTTTTCTAACCATGCCCCCAAGGCGACGATTGACTGATGCGAATAGAGGCAGAGCTATTGCATGGCTTCAGGAAGGGGTGGGGGTGAGAGAAGTTGGCAGGCGGCTGGGAGTATCCCACTCCGTTGTCCAAAGGCTGCGGGAGCGCTTTAACAACACTGGAAGCGTCCAAGAACCAAGAAGGTCCGGACGCCCCCGCATTACCACTGCAAGACAAGACCATTTCATCACCCTGTCAGCTCCGAGGATGAGGTCCGCTACAGCAAACACTATCAGAAGACAGCTTCACGCAGCCAGCAATGTTAACGTTAACGACCAGACAATTCGCAACCGTCTACACGAGGCAAACCTGCGATCAAGACGACCAGCAGTACGGCCTTTGCTCACCCCAGCTCACCGTGCAGCGCGTTTGGCCTGGGCTCGGCGTCATTTGGTGTGCACTAGGCAACATTGGTCAAGGGTGCTCTTTACAGACGAGTCTCCTTGTCTTTCAACGACCGTCGAGTGAATGTTTGGAGGCGTACACGGGAGCGTTTTGCTGATGCGACGGTGCGCGAGCATGACCGCTTTGGTGGTGGATCTGTCATGATGTTGTTTGTTTTAATGTCTTTTTCACCGAAATGATAAGACAAAAACAAAAACAAATGAAAACAAAACAAAAAATAAAAATAAATAAATACAAAGAAAATAAATTGGAAAAAAAAACACACACCAAAAAACCCACACATAATTATGATCAAATAACATCGACGATTCTCATAGATATTGACTAACTGAAGAACCAATGAACGTCTTCGCTAAACTAATGCATACACTAAAACTAATATTGCCCAAAGACGTAACATTATTAGGCAAACTATTACGCAGTTGATTGCATTCAAATAAAACATGTTTCAAAGAAAACATTTCATTACATATACATTTGACGTTCGTACAATATTTAGTTCTTATGGAATTTAGATATATTCTATAAGCCATCGTCACAACAGTTCTGGGAATGCCAATATGTTGGTCAAAGAGTTGATTAAAATGACATTTAGTTTTAACTTCCTTTTCAGTTAAAACATGCATCTCTTTAACTGACAGGGGTATATTTAATTTTACTGCATTATTATTTTCGGCACCAGTTTTTGCAGCTCGGTCAGCCCAGTCATTAAAGAGAAAACCACAATGAGAAGGAACCCAACAAAAGTTAACTTCTGTTCCATTAATTATAATACTATGAATCAAGTTCTTAATTTCAAAAATAATTTCTTTTCTTTCTTTACTGTTATTAGATTTTAGAGCTTCTAAAACTGATTTTGAATCAACACAGATGACTACACTAGAAAAATGTAATGGGAGATTTATAATTCTATTTAAAGACATCAGTATTGCTATCAATTCTGCAGTGAAAATGGAATATCCTTTTCCTAAATAAAATGATTCTGTAATTTTAAAGTCAGGAATAACAAAACCTGCTCCCGCATTACCATTTTCTAAGACCGATCCGTCAGTGTATATCTTAAGTTGTGCTGAATACTTTTCATATAAGTGATTACGAACATCAATTATCATTAAACCTGGGTTATTGTAACGAAAGGGGTTATTATCAAGAATTGCGTGTATGCGTGCGTGAATATTCTGCGTGTTCGCCCGTCTCACACTTCCTAACTCTCAAAACTTCTTTTGCTGTCACACCCCCTTCTATTACTAGAAAATAAACAAGAATCAACAAAGTTTACATAAGTACAAACCACTCAATCAATAATATGGAAAAAAAAATATGTATATATATATAGTTTTGGTACTCACGTACTTTGTAGAAACAATCCGTGAATTAATATATCATTCACAAATCACACACATAAAGTTCCAAGGAAATAATCCGGGAGATTGTACACTGATCTCACAAACCCACAAATAATTCTCAGTCAGAAAAATCCAAATGTCACCAGTCACAATAAACCAATATCGATCTGGTCAGTTAATCCAAGTGTCACTAGTCACAATAACACCAAAGAGGTCCCAGTCCCGTCGACAGAGAGAGTTATTCCCCAGAGTTTCACGGAGGCTATGAATCGCTATGTCTTTCCTTTGTTCTGAATCCTCTGTCTCTGTCCATGAATATTTCCTTCGTTCCTTTCAATGTCTCCTCATCCTTATCTCTATCTGTCTCCTCTCTTCACCTCCTTCAATAATTCTCCCCAGCCGCTGTCGCTGCTACTGCTGCTGTGGCCGCTGTCACCGCTGTGG
Source organism: Oncomelania hupensis (assembly GCA_036898135.1). Classification (NCBI taxonomy): domain Eukaryota; kingdom Metazoa; phylum Mollusca; class Gastropoda; order Littorinimorpha; family Pomatiopsidae; genus Oncomelania; species Oncomelania hupensis. The sequence continues at coordinate 76,516,715 of CM072512.1, read as the reverse complement.
CCGCTGTTGCTAATGTGGCCGTGGTTACTGCTGCTGATGTTGCAGCAGTGGTTGCTACTGCCGCTGATGTAGCAGTGGTTGCTGCTGCTGATGATGTAGCAGTGGTTGCTGCTGCTGCTGATGTAGCAGTGGTTGCTGATGTAGCAGTGGTTGCTGCTGCTGCTGATGTAGCAGTGGTTGCTGATGTAGCAGTGGTTGCTGATGTAGCAGGGGTTGCTGCTCTCGTCTTCTTCTTCGTCTTCTTCTTTGGCTTCTTCTCTGGCCCCTTCGTCTCCTCCGTCTTCTTCTCCTTCCTCTTCTCCCTCTTCTTCGCCTTCTCGTCTTCTTTGGCTCTTCTCTTGTGATATCCTCTTCTTCTTCTTCTTATTCTTCTTCTTCTTCTTCTTCTTCTTCTTCTTCTTCTTCTTCTTCTTCTTCTTCTTCTTCTTCTTCACGACTTCTTCTCCTTCTCCTTTACTTCTTCTTTCTCATTCTCTTTCTCTTTCTCTTTCTCTTCTTCTTCTGCTTACTCTCATTCTTCTTCTTCTTCTTCTTCTTCTTCTTCTTCTTCTTCTTCTTCTTCTTCTTCTTCTTCTTCTTCTTTCTCTCTCTTTGCCTCGAGGCCCCTCAGCCGGAGACTTCTGAAAACATACAAGTTTTTCCCCACTAAATATCTCGATACATGGACTTTTCTGTATTACCACATATACCTTTTCTCTCTCTCTGTGACAGGACCAGACCAGCAACATATGATTCAAATCTCATATGTGTAGAACACAGTTCACACATACGTTAAAATTGTAAAACTAATTATAACAACTTATTATTACATTCTTGCCGCTAATTACTTTCATTCACAAAAATAAATATAATACTATACATTGCAAGTTGAGGTTTCAACCTCAAATCAAATACTAATCCAATTTCAATTCGTTACTCAAAAATATACAACGATCCACCATCTCCATCACCCCCCTTATCCATCCTTCATACTAATATCAAAATTATCTATTATTAATTCTTATTCCACAATAAGTAGAATATAATCATGGTTAAATTATTATTATGTTCATAATACAATATTTCAATGATAAACAATAAATATATACCTGCAGACGCAGCTGCCAGAAGTACAAACACAACCACACTGTGGTACACACCAGAAGAGACTGCTACACGTTTGAATGTGATTGGCCAGTCGTCACATGACTAGCTCAGCCAATCAGCATTCAGTTTTCAATAAAAAAAAACTATTATTTATGTCTTCACACAGGAATAGACTACAATACACCAAAAAGTCATCGGACCGAAATAGTATAAAACCGGTCCGTGACAATACCCCCTTCCTGCAAAAAGAAAACGCCCGAGTTTTCTGAATTTTATCAGAAAGAAAAAATTACTACAATCCATGTCCGACTAAACTGTACAAACAAGCGAAAAGAGATAACTGGTCATTAGCACTTATCTTAAACACAAACATATTGTATTAAGAAATCACCCAAAGCGCAATAGACATACATGATATGTAGTTCAAGTCCAAGCATGTTATTGTGATACAGTGAAATTAAAAATCAAAAGGTACATAACAGACTATTTTACAGTATTCCAATAGATTTCCAAGCATTCAATATACAACAGCAGAATTATATACACAGCAAGTTCATGTTCCACAGATTTTATGGAATACACTGATCAACATTTGATCTTGACAGCATATCTGCAAAAACATTGGCAGTACCAGGCAAGGCTTCAATCTCAAACTGAAACTCTTGAAGTGCCAACGCCCAGCGTGTGATTCGAGCATTCTTGAACTGACCCGAACGCAAGTAAGACAATGGCCGATGGTCAGTCTGAAGGATGAACGACTTTCCCCACAGATACTTTGAAAGCTTTGTGAGGGCCAAAATGATAGCCAAGCATTCTCTCTCTATGGTACTGTATCGTGTCTCCCTATCAAGCAGTTTGCGACTGACGAATGTGACAGGGTGCAATTCACCATCATGATTTTGAAGCAAAACCGCGCCTATGCCGAAAGCACTCGCGTCAGTGCGAACTACGAATGAACGCGATACGTCTGGCAAGACAAGCGCAGGCGAGCTTGACAAGATCTGTTGGACAGCTCGAAGAGCCACTTCGCACTCATCAGTCCATTTAATTTGTCTGTGCGAACCCGAGCCGACCAAGTCTGTGAGGGGTTTGACTACCGTGGCAAAGTTTAGCACATAGCGTCTGTAATAGCTGATGAGTCCTAGAATTGAACGAACTTGACGTTTGCTTTTGGGAACGGTTATTTCCAACATCTTCTGCAATTTGGAACTTTCAGGTTTCAAGGTACCACGACCTACAATGTGGCCTAAAAATTCAAGTTCTTGAAAACCGGCGAAAATTTTGGACGGTCTAGCTGTAAGACCTGCAGCCTGCAACTTTGAAAGAACACCTCGCACATGTGCGAGATGACCGTTCCAAGTAGTGCTACATGTCAGAATGTCATCGAAAAAGTTGATGGAAGACACCTCGTCAAGCCATGCGTGCAAATGTAGCGGGAGCAGAGACTAAGCCAAAGGGCATTCTAATCCACTGAAACAGGCCTACATGGGTTGCGAATGCAGTCTTTGGCCGGTCAAGTGGGTTCACCAGAATCTGCCAATAGCCCTTCGAGAGGTCAATTTTTGTGAAATAAGTACCGTCAGCCAGTTGTGCAAACAAATCATTAATGTTAGGTATTGGCTCTGCGTCAAAAACGGTGATTTTGTTGAGGTGCCTATAGTCTATGCAAAATCTAGTCGAGCCATCTTTTTTCCCGACTAGGACAACTGGAGATGAGTATGGGGAGCGTGACTGTTCAATAACCCCCATGTCGAGCATAGCCTTGACTTCTCTTTCAACTGTCTCTTTAGATGTCAACGGCAAATCATAGGGTCTAAGTCTTACAGGTACGTCTGACGTCAACAAGACGTCATGAAAAAGATCCCCCTGAAAAGTGCCTGGGGCGGTGGTGAGAATATCTGAAAAATCTGCAAAAACACCACGAAGTTGTTGTTTCTGACCAAATGTCAACTTGTCATCAAGGTGGAGATCGTTTACACTTTCAGTTTGCACAGACGACACAGTGGGTATGATGATATTATCTGATTCAGCTTCTGCTGAAATGACGGCCACGGATGCTATTTGGACCGAGTCTGTAAAAACTGGTATAACCTGAGGCAGACCTTGAGCAACGGCATCAGCACCGTGTAGCTCATCATCCCATGGTTGGATGACGTTCCAAGGCACGTTGGGCAACTGACCCACATTAACAGCGTGAACTTCGTCAGGACGTTTGACTAAGCCTATATCATCAGAATTATTTACCTCCAGTGCAATCTGAGCAGTTGGTTGGCGCCTAAGGTACTTTTTCAAAAGATTCGCATGGAAAACTTTCGTCTTTCCGTTGATGACAATCTGATAGTCCGGATGCATAGCTTTGCTAACTCGGAAGGGACCTTTCCACTGCATGAGCAATTTATTAGAATCCGTAGGAAGCAACAACAGGACTTCGTCATCTTCCTTGAAAGACCGAGGCTTCGCCTTCCTATCATGATAGTGCTTGTTTTTGGCTTCAGCTTTCTTTATGTTTTCTTGAGCCAGCTCACAAGATTCCAGGATCTTGTTTTTGAGATCAAACACATACTTGTACAGAGTCTTTGCATCTTCATTTTGAGAACCTTGTGACCAAGTATTCGCAAGTAGTTGAATGGGTCCGCGAGCGCGACGACCAAACAAAAGTTCAAATGGTGAGAATCCAGTGCTCTCACTAGGAAGTTCTCGACACGCGAAAAGTACCGCGGGCAAATACCGATGCCATGCTTTTGGTTGTTTTTGAATGAGCTTCTTCAACATCGGTTTCAACGTCCCATGAAAACGTTCAACACAGCCATTAGCTTGTGCGTGATATGGCGACGTATGAATGGCCTTGATCGATAGCAAATGGTGGATTCCCCGCATGAGATCCGAGTTGAACTGAGTACCACAGTCTGACAAAATTTCCTGTGGACATCCCATGCGCGAGAAAACGGAAAACAGTGCTTCACCGACCGAAACCGAGTCAATGTGTTTGAGCGGAATAGCTTCAGGGTACCGTGTGGCTATATCAATGATGCTGAGTATGTATCTGTGACCCTCCTCAGACGGCGGAGAAATCGGTCCTACCAAATCAACGGCAACCCGTTTGAATGGTTCTGAGATAGTCGGCATCTTTTCCAAAGGAACTGGTGGAATTCGACCTTTTGAAGATGTCTTCTGGCAAATGTCACACGTTTTAACGTATCTTTTTGTGTCAGCGGACACCCCTGGCCAAAAAAATTCTGATAATATTCTGTCTGTTGTTCTACGGATGCCACAATGACCAGCCATGATCGTATCGTGGGCTGTGACAAGAACTGATGATCTTAGAGTAGTGGGAACTACTAACTGGTCTAATGTCCTTTTGCTGTTTTCGTAATGCCTATGCAAAATGTCAATTTGAACAAAGTAGGAAACTGAAGCTGATCCTATTGTCTGAATTTGACCTGACTTTGAAAGATCAAACAAGGGTGATAGACTATCATCCTGCTTCTGCAACCGAGCAAAATCAGATGGCGATACATTCAAGTCTTGTGTGACCGAACTCAGAGGTTTCTTTGGGATATCTTGTCTCTTGCCTTGGGCACGAGTCGTAACACAACAAGTATGACCTTGATCCTGGATGAGTGTGGTAGCAACCGAAAGAGGGTCAGACACACCTGGCAAATTCCCTAATATCAAATCAGCCACTGGTTGATCAATGACACAACACAAAATAGTGCCAGAGAAAAATGGAGTGTCGACAGACACTTTGGCCAACGGAAATTCTTCAATGTTTCCACCGAATGACCAACATTTACACTCTTCGCCAGTGTACTGATCGTCCGAAACCAGTCTTTTGCGAACGCCACAGATGGTAGCACCCGTATCTCTGAGCACACTTGCTTTGAGGCCATTTACGGTACCTGATACTAGCTTGAGATGACCACAGTTTTCATTACAAACTGAGCAAACGACCTCAGTGACCAAAGCTGACTGCACCTGAGTGTCATCTGAAGAGTCCTGATATTCCTGAAAGTCATTTTGATTGTCTTGAGGCTCTGGATAAGCTTGGGCAACAGCAGAATTGCCAACAGCATAAGGACACCATGTTGATATGTGACCTACACCCCCACAACAATAGCAAACTATGCCCTGACTATTCTGTCCCCTGTTAAGAGGAGGTCTGCCTGCGAAACGAGGACCAGGTCCCGAATACGTATTTCCACGACCACGAGGAGCCTGATTGTTTTGAGCGCCCCGTTGCGCATTCATGTTCTGATGTGCAAAACCCCTGTTCGGAATAGGACCTGCGGGTTGGTAGTTTCCACGCGGAGAGCCACGAAATCCCGATCCCCGGAAATTATTCCATCTTTGGCCAGTCCCACGAAATTGATTCTGAGTGGGAACATTCTGAGAAATCGACGCGGATGCAAAAATCGAGTCATCCGACTTCCGTGCCAGTTTCTTCTCCGGGTGAGCCATGCGAAATGCTTCAGCACTGTCTATCAAAGCCGCGAATTTTGTCAAATTTCTTTCTTTCAAAAACACGGCGAGATCTCTCGAAACAGAAGCAATAAACTGCTCACACAAAATCAGATTCCATAGTCCATCAAAAGTCTTTTCACAATCTGATAGTTGGATCCATCTTTCCAACAAGTGAGAAAAACGCTTTGAAAAAGTTACAAAACTTTCCCCCACCTCAGGCCTAACTGATCTGAATTTTTCTCTGAATCCATCTGCAGTGCACTGAAATTTCTTAAGAAGTTCTTGCTTAAGATCATCATATGAAACTGTACCGGTAGCAGACAAAGAATGATACACAGCTAAAGCCGGGCCTTGTAGCAGTGCAGTTAAGTAAACAACCCATTTACTGCTATCATAATTAAGAGCTTTAGCATGCGCTTCAAATCGGTACAAAAAAGAATCAATGTCATCCCTATCTTCTTTGAAAACAGGTAGTTGGGGTAACTTGGGAAATGAAGGATTAGAGCTCCGAGTCCTAGGGGTAGTGGTATCGCTCTGCAATTCAGCTTGCTTCAACTGAAGTTCCATTTCTTTTTCCTTTAGCTTAAGGCTTTGTCTATCAAGTTCCATCTGATAATCCATTTTCAATTTCCTTTCTTCTCTTTCCTGTTCTTCTCTTTTTGCATTCTGTTCTAACTGAAATCGTTTTTCCTCTCTTTCCTGTTTAACCTTTTCTTGTTCTCTTTCCTTGGCCCTATCATGTCTCTGAAAACACTGCTCAATGTATTGCTGTAACTTTTCGTCAGAAAAACCTAACTTCTGGGCTTGAGTCAAGAATGAATTAAATAGAGTATCATATTCCTCAGCAGAAGCCATGATCAGTTGAATTCAAAAGAAAAGTAATTTACTAAAAGTAAGAAAATGCAAGTGACAATTCAGCAAATAACTTTAAGTTATACAAGTCAAAAATTATTTTCCCAAGTTCCACAAGGCCAGAATTATTACAAAAAATCAAAAGCAAATTCACGTTTGACAAAAGAAAATAATTCAAAAATCAAAGCAAGTTCAAGTTTGGCAAAAGGAAATTATTTCGAAATCAAAGCAAGTTCAAGTTTGGCAAAAGGAAATTATTTCGAAATCAATGCAAGTTCAAGTTTAACATACCATAACAGTTTAACATACCATAAAAGAAAAGACAACAATGTTTAGATTATATTCAGTCTAAGTACAAGCAAGCATGAGAAAATATTTAAATCTAAATTATGACAAGTGAAATTTTATAAGTAATTTGTTTTGAAATGAAAACAAAACAAAACAAAACAAAACAAATAATAATAATAATGAAACCCTATACTAAATAACAAACAACAACAACAACCACAACACAACAAAGAGAGAACTAAAATTCTAAACTAATATCGGTACAATAGAATCTAAGAAATCAATAGAAAACAACTAAGTTCCACTTCGGCTAGAAAACACCGGAAGTTCCGTTAAAATGCCAAAAATAAATCCTAAACACCTACAACAACTAAAATAGGGATGTGACAACTATAACTATACAAGACAGGATCCTAATAAGTATAGAAAGAAAACAAAACAATACTGAAAAGCTGAACTAGAATTAGCAATATATATACAACAGGAAAAAAAATGAATCTAAGCCCTTTCTGATCCCAGAACTATACAAGGAATCAGACCCGTAAGGAAAGAATCGGAGACGGGGTATAATCTATATAAACAACAACATCCTACCCAAAAAGAAATGGAACAACAATTTAACAAATCAGTTACACAGTACACACTTGTACACCAAAGTTAGCACACCAAAGTTACCTGCCCAAAATTTATACAAAACCCTTTTACTGTTCAACTTATTCAATTAACTCCCACAATATAAACTCCCACTAAGTAGCCCAACCACCAAAACCAACACGTCCAAAACAACCCCAGCTAAACCCTCTTATTCCTCTACTAGATCAAATCTCTCGACTAAGCGCTCATCCTCATCTTTTTGCCTCCCTAAGAAAACAAACCTACGTATCCTCACCGTAAATTGCCAAAGTATTTGTGATAAACCGTCAGCTCTCAAGGCCGCCCTTGAATATGTGAAACCTGATATTGTCTGCGGAACGGAATCCTGGCTCCGAGGCATTAAACCAGGGAAAGCTCCATCACCCGACCATATCAGATCTTCAGAATTATTCCCAGATGAATACAATGTCTTCAGAAATGACCGCTCCTCCCTTGGGGGAGGTGTCTTCACTCTAGTCCACAAATCCATCACAGCAGTCGAACAACCAGAATTTGTTACCAAATGTGAACTAGAATGGGTAAAAGTTAAGCTTTGTAACACCAGAGATCTCTACATAGGTACTTTCTATATGCCACACAGAAACCAAGACGACATCAGCGAACTGGAAAAATCACTTAACTTAGTATCTGAAAATGGAAAGAAACAGCGTCATATGATCCTCGCCGGCGACTTTAACTGTCCCGATGTGAACTGGGAAAGCCACACTGTACATCCTGGTGCCCCGGAGCGTACTGTACAGCAGTCCCTGGCGGACATCACATCAGAGGCACTCCTTACCCAGACCCAAACCCAACCCTCCAGAGACCTTGTCTTTACAACCAACCCTTCCCTCCTAAAATCGTCTACTCTTATCCCTGGTATTGCAGACCATGACATCGTCGTCTCTGACTTTGACATCAAACCCCACACCACACCATCTCAGCGTCGAAAAATCTACCGCTTCCACAAAGCAGACTGGGACCAAATGAAGAGTGACCTTCTCGCAAAAGCAGCCACCATCGTCAACATGTACAACTGTGGCAGCAGCGTTGCAGAACTATGGGACACCTTCAAGACCTCCCTCCATACAGCAATTGATAAGAACATTCCCAGCACACTTCAAAAGAAATGCTCCTCTCTGCCCTGGATAAATGCACCACTAAAACGAATGCTCCGCCGCAAAAATCGCCTCCTCCGCCAAGCTAAACAGAAAAAAGACTGGACGGCATACCGCAACTTCCAAAAGACCTGCAAGCGAGCCCTGAGACGCGCAGAATGGAACTTCATTAACGGTAGAATCCAGGCAGGCATTAAGAACAACAATACTAAGCCCTTTTGGAGCTACATCAAGTCCCGTAAACAGGACAACACTGGGGTATCCCCCCTGAAAACCAAAGGAAAACTTATCACAGATAGCCCAAGTAAAGCCAAGCTCCTCCTTGACCAATTCAAATCAGCCTTTACTAAAACCATCACCACAGCATTACCAACTATGGACACCCCGTCCACTCCACCTATCAACCAGATAACCGTCACCACAGCTGGAGTTTTAAAACTTCTACAAGAACTTAATCCCGCTAAAGCACCCGGGCCCGACAACATTCCGAACATAGTTCTAAAAACCTGCGCCGAACAACTGGCCCCTGCACTACAAGCTATCTACCAGAAATCTCTTGACTCCTGCACTCTCCCTGCTGACTGGCTGGAAGCAAACATTTCCTGCGTCTTTAAGAAAGGGGATCGACACCTCCCTGAGAACTACAGACCAATATCCCTGACCTCTGTCCCTTGCAAACTCTTAGAACACATTATCTGCAGCCACATCTTGTCGCACCTGGAATCAAACCACATCCTTACCAACCTTAACCACGGCTTTCGTTCAGGCTTTTCCTGCGAAACCCAACTCCTGACAACCACCCATGATTTCCTAAAATCATTTGACAAAAAACAACAAGTCGACGTTGCAATTTTAGACTTCTCTAAGGCGTTTGACACCGTCCCCCATGACCGCCTCCTCCACAAACTTGCCCACTATGGTATAACCGGCCCCCTTCACTCCTGGCTCACCTCCTTCCTGACCCAGAGGTCCATGAGAGTGGTGCTTGAAGGAACCTCCTCCGAGACTACCTCAGTGGACTCTGGTGTCCCCCAAGGCACCGTACTCGGCCCCCTCCTTTTCCTATGCCACATAAATGATCTCCCATCCCGCGTCAAGTCCCAGGTTCGCCTATTTGCCGATGATTGCCTGCTGTATAGAGAGATCAAGTCCTTCAAGGATCATCAATGCCTACAACAAGACCTACAGCAGTTAGAGGCATGGGCGGACGACTGGGGCATGCGCTTCAACGCTACCAAGTGTTACATCCTTAGCATCAACCTCAAAACTAACTTCTTCTACCAACTAAATAATGTAATCCTAAACCAAGTCCAACAAAATCCTTACCTAGGAATTATAATCTCTAACGACCTGAAGTGGGGGCCCCACATTTCCTCTATTACCAAGAAAGCCAACTCCACCCTAGGCTTCTTAAGGAGGAACCTCCGTCGCTGCCCCACCAACTGCAAGAACCAAGCCTACATCTCCCTGGTCCGCCCCCTACTGGAGTATGGCGCCGTTGTCTGGGACCCGTACCTGAAGAAAGACATCGACAGCATGGAGAAGATCCAGCGCATTGCAGCACGCTTCATCACTGGCGATTTCAGGTCCAATGCCCCGGGCAGCGTTGCTGGACTCCTGGAGCGGACGGGCCTCCAATCTCTCCAAAGCCGCCGCCTCCAACTACGACTCGGACTGTTTTATAGGGTGGTTGAGGGGCTGGTGCCGGCACTGCCTCCCCATCAGTTTCTCACCCAACAACGACCAGGACGACGCATCAAACCAGTGCAAAGCAGTAACTTCACCACCACCAACATAGTAAACACTTATGCCAGGAACAACTCAAGGCCATATGTTGTACCTCACTGCTCCTCAGTCCAACTCAAAAACTCATTCTTTGTGCGTACAGTTAGTGACTGGAACACTCTAGATGATAGTATAGTGTACGCCACATCAACAGAAACTTTTAAAAGTAGACTAGCGGCCAGCCTCCACCAGTGAGCCGCTGCGCAACCCCCAACCCGCTGCAATTTATGCCAGTCACCTGGATGTGTAGCAGCGTAATACTACAGATACAGATACAGAAGATTATTTAATAATCTAACTCCCACTAACTAACTACGGGTTTCAGGGTCACCACTGTAACGAAAGGGGTTATTATCAAGAATTGCGTGTATGCGTGCGTGAATATTCTGCGTGTTCGCCCGTCTCACACTTCCTAACTCTCAAAACTTCTTTTGCTGTCACACCCCCTTCTATTACTAGAAAATAAACAAGAATCAACAAAGTTTACATAAGTACAAACCACTCAATCAATAATATGGAAAAAAAATGTATATATATATAGTTTTGGTACTCACGTACTTTGTAGAAACAATCCGTGAATTAATATATCATTCACAAATCACACACATAAAGTTCCAAGGAAATAATCCGGGAGATTGTACACTGATCTCACAAACCCACAAATAATTCTCAGTCAGAAAAATCCAAATGTCACCAGTCACAATAAACCAATATCGATCTGGTCAGTTAATCCAAGTGTCACTAGTCACAATAACACCAAAGAGGTCCCAGTCCCGTCGACAGAGAGAGTTATTCCCCAGAGTTTCACGGAGGCTATGAATCGCTATGTCTTTCCTTTGTTCTGAATCCTCTGTCTCTGTCCATGAATATTTCCTTCGTTCCTTTCAATGTCTCCTCATCCTTATCTCTATCTGTCTCCTCTCTTCACCTCCTTCAATAATTCTCCCCAGCCGCTGTCGCTGCTACTGCTGCTGTGGCCGCTGTCACCGCTGTGGCCGCTGTTGCTAATGTGGCCGTGGTTACTGCTGCTGATGTTGCAGCAGTGGTTGCTACTGCCGCTGATGTAGCAGTGGTTGCTGCTGCTGATGATGTAGCAGTGGTTGCTGCTGCTGCTGATGTAGCAGTGGTTGCTGATGTAGCAGTGGTTGCTGCTGCTGCTGATGTAGCAGTGGTTGCTGATGTAGCAGTGGTTGCTGATGTAGCAGGGGTTGCTGCTCTCGTCTTCTTCTTCGTCTTCTTCTTTGGCTTCTTCTCTGGCCCCTTCGTCTCCTCCGTCTTCTTCTCCTTCCTCTTCTCCCTCTTCTTCGCCTTCTCATCTTCTTTGGCTCTTCTCTTGTGATATCCTCTTCTTCTTCTTCTTCTTATTTTTCTTCTTCTTCTTCTTCTTCTTCTTCACGACTTCTTCTCCTTCTCCTTTACTTCTTCTTTCTCATTCTCTTTCTCTTTCTCTTCTTCTTCTGCTTACTCTCATTCTTCTTCTTCTTCTTCTTCTTCTTCTTCTTCTTCTTCTTCTTCTTCTTCTTCTTCTTCTTCTTCTTCTTCTTCTTCTTCTTTCTCTCTCTTTGCCTCGAGGCCCCTCAGCCGGAGACTTCTGAAAACATACAAGTTTTTCCCCCACTAAATATCTCGATACATGGACTTTTCTGTATGACCACATATACCTTTTCTCTCTCTCTGTGACAGGACCAGACCAGCAACATATGATTCAAATCTCATATGTGTAGAACACAGTTCACACATACGTTAAAATTGTAAAACTAATTATAACAACTTATTATTACATTCTTGCCGCTAATTACTTTCATTCACAAAAATAAATATAATACTATACATTGCAAGTTGAGGTTTCAACCTCAAATCAAATACTAATCCAATTTCAATTCGTTACTCAAAAATATACAACGATCCACCATCTCCATCACCCCCCTTATCCATCCTTCATACTAATATCAAAATTATCTATTATTAATTCTTATTCCACAATAAGTAGAATATAATCATGGTTAAATTATTATTATGTTCATAATACAATATTTCAATGATAAACAATAAATATATACCTGCAGACGCAGCTGCCAGAAGTACAAACACAACCACACTGTGGTACACACCAGAAGAGACTGCTACACGTTTGAATGTGATTGGCCAGTCGTCACATGACTAGCTCAGCCAATCAGCATTCAGTTTTCAATAAAAAAAACTATCATTTATGTCTTCACACAGGAATAGACTACAATACACCAAAAAGTCATCGGACCGAAATAGTATAAAACCGGTCCGTGACAGTTATGATACTTAGTTTCATTTGTTAAAAGAATGTCAAAGTTAGCATTTTCAAGTTCCCATACAGGTATTGGTGAAACTATGTTCTTATTACATACAAAATCTTTTTGTTCAAGGTGTTTCGGAATTATGTCATATGTATAAGTTGCTATCGTTTGAAAACATTTAATTTTTTGTGAATGTTTAGGATAAGATATCTGATCTTAAATATAGTTCCTCATGCGTACTATTATCTACTGCATTTGCTCTTGTAACATACTTAGCGCATGATAATTTTCTCCAATCGTCCAAAGGCATAACTCCAGCTGTTTCATACGCTCGTATTGTGTTAGTGCGTACATGAACTCCAAGAGCCAATTTGATAGCCTTACTGTCTAAACTCTGTATTTTTTAATATAGCATATAGGGGCAGAAACATAAGCCTCTTGGCCGTACGTTAATTTAGATCTAATAAGCGATCTAATTTAGATCTAATTAGATCTTCTAATCTGTCATGATGTGGGGTATCTTCGCATTAAATTTCAGAACACCCCTGCTCCAAATTCATGGCAACTTAAACGGTATTGGCTACAGGGATGACATCCTACAACCTGGGGTTCTCCCAGCTCTGCGGGCCATTGGGGAAGGTGCCATACTACAGGACGAAAATGCCAGACCCCACCGAGCGCGTATCGTCAATGACTTCCTGCAGCAACAGCACGTCATAAGGATGGATTGGCCGGCTCGATCACCCGATTTGAACCCCATAGAACATCTGTGGGATGTCTTGGGTCGACAGTCACGGGCAAACCTCCCTCCAGGAGCTAACCTTGAAGTTCTGGCCCACGTTCTCCAGCAAGAGTGGTTGGCCATCCCAGGAAACATCCTCCATAACCTGATACGGTCCATGAGACAACGATGCCAAGACTGCATTGATGCAAACTGTGGCCACACCCGATACTGACTCTATAGATTTTCGGTTTCTAAAGTTCTGATTTTGTAAATGACGGGTATGTCCAGTTAAATTGAATTTACTCGAATTTAAAGCGACTGGTGTCTCAAATCTTGTTATTGATGCAGAAATGAGTGCAATAAAATATGATGAACTAATATATTGAATTCGTGTTTCTGATTTAAAGAGAGACCCATATGTCCAAGTGGCCCTTGTATTATTTTGAGTAGTATACTTGGTCCAAACCTTGAAGTTCAAGTAGATTTAAAGGAGGATGGTTTATAGTTTCCATAGCTTGATCTACATTAGTTTCGAATAGGGTTTTTACTTCTGTATTTACTTTTAATGCAAAGTCTGACATGTCATGAAGACTTATTTGAGTTGATTGTGGAAGAACTGATTCTATTTGTTGTAATGAAGCAACTGCTTGCCTACGTAAACTCATGTTTCATCTGAATAGCTGGAAATACTTTGAAATGGTGGGGAACCAGAACAAGCCAAGCTTTCGTCTGTTCTTCCGTCGGTGCGTCGCGCATTATATCTCAAGAACCACTTCATGAACAATCATTCACTGAATTTATTTGAGAACTCTACTTGGGACACATTGTACAGCATAATACCAAGTGTGGTTTGGGCTTGAGCTGCAATGGTTTTCGAGTAATTAATAACTTTAATGATTTAATAATCCTACACGGACGGATATAATTATTTAGGAACATACATTTTAGGACTATTTAGGGTTCATCTCGGGTATAGATTTCACCCATACACACCAAAACAACAACAGAACATAAATAAAATAATTAAATTAAATAATTAATTAATTAATTAATTAATTAATTAATTAATAATATTAATAAGAAGAAGAAGAAGAAGAAGAAGAAGAAGAAGAAGAAGAAGAAGAATGTGCTAAATATTTAATTTTATAAATAACCGAGTCCCATAGTGATTTAAAAAAAAGAAAAGAATGAGCATGTTAAGGTTTGTTTTTCTGTAGTAATTTATTTATTCAATCGTTCTTAATTATTGGTTTTCCAGCTCAAGACGCTGCTCAAGGCGCTGACTGATCCAACGCACGCCGCCCTGGTTTCTCGCTTGCGGCCTTTGGGAGCATTGTCTGACGACAGCACAAAAATTGGCGACTCTAGTGTTTGCTTGACGGGTGTATAAAGTGAAGAATGTTAACTGTATTGAAAGCATGGCACATAATGAATGCAAACAGAACATCGCTGAACTCATGCGCTCAGCGACATTATGGAAATTGTGGGCACACTTACACAGTGTTATCTGGACAAATCAGTGAACATCTACATAACTTGTATTGACATGCCTACTTGTTTTGACGTCAGAACAATGATCCATTAGGGTTAGGGTTAGGGCTGGGTTAGGGTTAGGGAAAGGGTTAGGGTTAGGGTTCGAACACTGCAAAGTACTTAAAAATGGGGACGAAATATGACCCATTGTCAGCACAACATATGTGGCGTTTCGGGAAAGTCATGATAATACTATGTAACCTCGGCTGGGTGTGTGTGTGCGTTTTGTGTATGTGTGCGTGTGTGTGTGTGTGTGTGGCTAGGTAGAAACGACGTTACTCTGACATACACTTGAAACTATACGTACTTTCTTTTGACGGCCCCGTTATTTTGACGTCAAAATAGTGTTCCGGTAGGGTGAGGTGTAACGCGTCTCTATATTTGCGTTATCTTGTGAGAGTTAATCTAAACTACTTATTTCTGTACTTGTACGGGGAAAGGGCATGACAAACCAAATTATAATTCAAGACATACAAAATAAAACCAGTCTCACTGCCGTTCACAAAGGGTTTGCCATGCGCTCAAATAAATCACAATAAACCATAGCTTATCTTCATTTATCCAATTTTAATAATCTAACTAGTATACATCATTCAAGTAACATAAAATTCTCATGCACATAAACTCTAACTAACAATACATAAGATGTTCAAATAAACTCATTTCATCTTACCTCATTTTCTTCTCTTTTCCACTCTCCTTTCCTCCTTTGGGAAACCACTAATTCTTGCCCTAAAAATCAATCTTCACTCACTAACTAACTCACTGCCTACTTACCATCTAATTCTGCTCTCACACCCATTTCTAAACATTGTACACCCTACACTTATTACCCTACATATATTCTACAGCTACTATAAATTCTCTCCTGCTCTTAGACACATTATGAATAAAACACTCTAAGGGCTACACCTAGACCAGATGGAGCAAAGTTGTTCTAGGTCTATCAGAAGCAGGAGACCAGAGATAAGAGAAAGATTTCTTTGTTCCTTCTGGCTCTTATACTAGATTTTCTGCAGGAAATGCGCACCTCTCTAGATAAGGTAATGCACCAAGCTCCAGCCAATCACGAGCTAAGAATTGTCCGTGCGCATCCCACAGGGAAAATAGCCGGAAGTAGGTACCTGTATGCGTCATGCGACTGACCAAGCAAACTATAAACTTTCCCGGCTAGAAATTACTGACCAGACACATGTGTATCGCACGTGCCAATGTTATACTAACACTTCTACCCCTCTGACTCACTACAATAACCATGTCGAGCTTACAAGTTCCACAATCATCCCTTATCATCATCCTCTTCCCCCGTATAACTTTCCCTCAAAGGTTATAATTGCCGCCGGCCTGCGAAGGAGCGTCCTCGCTCCTTAAAAATTGAGCATGAAAAAAACAAAACAAAATAAAGCAAAGAGGGTACAAAGTGACGATACTAAAGCGATCTAAGGAGGCGAAGTGGCGAAGATGAGGTAAGACTTACAAAATATAAAAATTGCAAAAGAAAGTTGCATGCACCAAATGACATAAATAAGCATAAAACACCGAAAAACCACAATTAAATAAGTCCGACAGCAAGGTACTGTAAAGTTTATGTGCCCAAAAAAGTTTTAAGGTAGTGTAGGAACCCGAAGTGAAGACCGATGGATCCAGGAACAGAAACGACCAAAAGGGCTATGAGGACATTTGGCAATGAGGACACATGAGGACTGTCCCCACAAGCCAAGCAGCACCTTAAGGCGTTTGCGCGTAAGTGAGCAGAAATAAACTGAAGACGGACATGTAGACTTTCTGTGTCGCCTGTTGAAGATTGTGACGTCACCGCACCATGCAAACCTCCGTTGATGGAGAAACCGTGGTGTAGCGGACCTTGCAACCAGGATTCGACCGTAGATTATGACGAAATACGTAGTGTCTGAAAGAAGTAGTCGCCACATGACGAGGCACCCAGGAGTATGCAGCAAGCGAGGGGGAATGGGAGTGTGCGTTTAGGTGGAGCACACAAAGGGAATGGGAACGGAGATTACAGCATAGTAAAGGAGAAGAGCTCCAACCTCGTTTAGCGACAGTCTTTGCTCTCCCCCGTCTGTAACAGAGGAACATGGGAGATGACCAAAACTTTGGGAGAAGGTGGTAGAATGTTTGGTCGGGGAATACAAGGAGGGATGTTCTCTGCAACTGGATGAAGTGGGCAAATTGGGGTAGGGGCAAGCAGTCCAAGTGGGTGTAGGTGGGAACGAAGGTTGTGAAGATTTCAGACAATAGGCGAAGGCGGGATCTTTCATCAGGGGTGCTTCGTTAAATGAAGATGAAAGGTCTAATGCAATCGTAGACGGGTATAAAGTTGACGTGAAGAAGGGTCCAAGAAGGCCAAGGCAGGGTAAGGCGATGGCTGAAGAAGGGAGGTACTGCATGGTGTGATGGTGACATCACTTGGAGACGTTGATGTTCGTGAAGGTATGAAGACATCCCCGAAGACTAAGGTAGATACGAGACATATTTATCAGAAAGTCAATATGACACGTTGATCACTATGTCGAATGTCAAGGTAAAAGTTTTTTTCTCAAGATATAACTGGCACAACTACAGCAAAGCGTCCAAGGCACTGAATATAAATATTAATTACGACACACCAAAATATGGGACATGGTCACACCGTGACGGACATTCTATAACCTGCAAACAACACTATTGAATTACAATCACCACAATATCTGAAAGAACACAAGAAAAATAGAAAAAAAAAAACAATTGATAAACTTGGTTGAAAACGGTAAAGACCAATACACAATCAACCATAAATCATTATACCACTGAAATGACAAATATGAAGTAGAAGAACATTGAAAATCAACAAGTAAAAATGTGAGCAAAATATGCACAAAAGACATGAAAAAAAAACCCATTAAAGTGCAGAACAACCAATTTAACAAGTTGTAGAAAAAAATTTTGAAAAAGAGAAAAAAACTTTACAAAGTAAGGGAGTTATAACCAAGAAGTCATCAATTGATGAGCAAACACTGTGCCATGTCAAGGCAACTTCAAAAAGGCAAAGTGATAACAATAACACTAGAACTAACATGTGTGAAATAACAAAAAGTGTAAACCTTAAATAAGAAATAGGAGAGATACCGAGATAAACAGAAAAAGTAGAAGAAGGGTAAAATTGCTCACTAGGACGGAATACACAAATAAAAAAATAAATCAAAGTTAAGTCACTGAGAAAGGAAAGAGAAGAAGAAGAAGAGAGAGAGAGAGAGAGCTACCATGTAGTCGTGGAGAACGATAATATAACACAGTCTGCGCGCGTGAGTGACGCTAGGAGCTACCAGACCACAAGACTAAGAGGTTAAAAGTTCACATCAATGAATGGAAATTCCTATCATGTGTATACTAGGAATTTCTTAGCGTATGGAAAAGAATGGTGTAGAGAGGAGAAAAGGGGAGAGAACCAGTGGATCGACAGACAAGAATGGTACCTGAAAAAAAACGGCATCACAATAAAATAATAGGGTAAAAATAATTATGCTATAAAAGAGATGTCCAACACAAATCATTATACAATAAAATTCTTAAAAATGATATTTATAGAAAATTAAATAGGAGCATACAATGTGGAGCACAACGACATATAAGTTATCATTGATCATGGATAAAAAAAAACCACACAAACGAGAGAATGCAAATAGAGAGTAATAATTCAAACATGATACATTAAAACAAGTAAGTTGCAGTGGCCATAATACACGAATCAATGCAAAAAAAAAATTAAAATTGAGTACATATTAAGCCGAGCGTCTGTGAGACTCATGTCTACCAGACACAATTCATTAATTAAAAATACAGTCCATTAAATATAAAGTCATAAACGAAGAACTTGTAAATTACGTTATAGATACGGATTACAACATCAATAGTATTGCGAGTACAACATCAAGGTTATTAAACACACAACATCAACGTTACTGCACACACATTGTAAGGTTACTGTGAGAATAAGTGTCAGCAAAATACGTGTACACAAAAGCATTGAAAACCCATGAAAAATTCCAATGTCATTGACATGCACATAGAACACACTGAATAAACCCAAATACAACAAAAAGTAAGTGTCATCTCTAGACATTGTAGTAAAGTGATCGACAACGTTGCTGAATAGTGCAACACACTTCAGGGAAATGAACACATGTAACAATTAGAAATTCGAATGAGTGCGTTGCAACATAAATAGATACCACAAGGAATCATAGTAATTGTAAACATTGCATGTTGAATAATAAATGAAAGTACGCAAAGATCAGTAAGGAACATGCACATGAATCAATCCACCATGTGCTGATTCGTAAAAACCCGTAATGAGCACCATTATCAAAAACAAGTAAATATAAGTGTCAACATCATGCACAAAAGGTTGACCCAAGGATTTTATCTCAACAATTGACAAAACTGTTGCCGACTGTTGCGAGAAAATATGACACACACCAATGAACATTGCATGCAACTGTCATGCGTATCATGCATAGCATTTCCGAGATGGATGATGAATATCGTTACCCGTTCACAAAAGAACCGTAGGCAACAATTGAACATAGCATTAATGAAAAGAACTTTAATCAATTTCATCCATTTCGGATTTCCTTTGAATTAGTGACGGATAAACCGAAGCCGTCGCCTTTTTCCGTGGCGAATCATGAGAACGAACATCCTGGGTAGAGGATGATTGAGTAACCATAGCTTATCTTCATTTATCCAATTTTAATAATCTAACTAGTATACATCATTCAAGTAACATAAAATTCTCATGCACATAAACTCTAACTAACAATACATAAGATGTTCAAATAAACTCATTTCATCTTACCTCATTTTCTTCTCTTTTCCACTCTCCTTTCCTCCTTTGGGAAACCACTAATTCTTGCCCTAAAAATCAATCTTCACTCACTAACTAACTCACTGCCTACTTACCATCTAATTCTGCTCTCACACCCATTTCTAAACATTGTACACCCTACACTTATTACCCTACATATATTCTACAACTACTATAAATTCTCTCCTGCTCTTAGACACATTATGAATAAAACACTTTAAGGGCTACACCTAGACCAGATGGAGCAAAGTTGTTCTAGGTCTATCAGAAGCAGGAGACCAGAGATAAGAGAAAGATTTCTTTGTTCCTTCTGGCTCTTATACTAGATTTTCTGCAGGAAATGCGCACCTCTCTAGATAAGGTAATGCACCAAGCTCCAGCCAATCACGAGCTAAGAATTGTCCGTGCGCATCCCACAGGGAAAATAGCCGGAAGTAGGTACCTGTATGCGTCATGCGACTGACCAAGCAAACTATAAACTTTCCCGGCTAGAAATTACTGACCAGACACATGTGTATCGCACGTGCCAATGTTATACTAACACTTCTACCCCTCTGACTCACTACAATAACCATGTCGAGCTTACAAGTTCCACAATCATCCCTTATCATCATCCTCTTTCCCCGTATAACTTTCCCTCAAAGGTTATAGAGGGCTGTGTTAGGCTTAGGGTTAGGTTGCTCGGAAGAGTCCGCTGGACCTAAAGCAATAACCATGCAATGTAATGTAATGTAGGGTTAGGTTAAGGGTTATGGTTTTGGTTTGGGTTAGGGTTAGGGATAGCTTCAAAAATGGCAAAATGGCAAAATAATGTCAAAATAATGGTAAGTGTGTCAAAATAATGTATGTAGAGTTTCACGACTGTGTGTCTGTGTGTGTGTGTGTGTGTGTGTGTGTGTGTGAGTGTGTCCGAGCAATAAATTGATTAGGTAAGGTAAGGTAAAGGTAGTCCCATAGCCTTGTGGCCGTTGGGGAGCGTGATGTATCTTGGGCCAGCGTAATGAGGGTGATGCCCATCTCTCTCCCTCGCTGCTTTACCTTCCCCACCCTTAAGAGAGTAGGTACTCAGTCACAGTTGAGTCAACTGGGGGCGTTGTTATTTGTCGCTTCACGTTTTGCGGTCACCCAAGTGCTAACCGCACTGGACGGTGCTTAACTTGCGACACAGTAGCGAGTGCTCCAACCACTGCGCTATCCGACACACCAAATTGATTAGTGCACGGCAAACACTCTGAGTGCGTGTGTTCTTCTTGAACCGGCTTCCTATTCAAATATGCGCCGTAATAATGAACCAACCTTTTGACTGTGGACAAACAGAACAGAACAGATTAGCCTAATGCCGATGTAATCATTCTTGGTGATTTTAACTGTGACGGTGGGTCTATTGTTACTGGGCTGTGCACACTGGAATGCTATTACCCACTCGTCTTTGTCTGCGGAGATCGGCTAGTGTAATCACCCTATGACTAATCTTTATACATTTATATGTTTAGCTCAATCTGTGTGCGGATAGGGTTATAGAGATAGGGAGAAAATGGTAAAAGATTCACTGGCACGCTAGCTCTCACACGGCTATGAAACAAAGGTAGTCCAGCCACTTGTTAACAGTAAATATTACACATTTATTTCCTCTACTCTACACAAAATCTTCTAATCTCTACACTAACTTAATGTCCACATTTCATTTCGCTTAGTTCGCTCCTTGATGGGTCTATGCAGCTACTGCTGACGATATTTGTTACTGTCTCATCATTGGGCTATGAGTTCTTTCTGTCCTATTATTCGTTTTTCTGGACGAGTAGACTATCACAGATCAGTGTTTGTGCCCGGTTTCGGAGGACTTAACTTTATCGACGATGTGCAGTGTTGTTGTCTCTTCTTCTTGGTAATTGACTACTGAGCTAGTGGAGCCCAATGCTCTCGCTGCTCAGGGTTGCAGGCCACGTGTCAGGGTTGCCTCTCTGTGGGATTTCTTCCCTTCCGTGGACCAAGATGCCTGCTCGTCTGTAACATATGAGACGAATTTCTGCAACGCCTTGTTTACAAAGGTTGTGCAGAGCGTCTCACTGTTGGCAGAAACAGCCCTCAGTGAGATGTCCGTGGTCCACTGTGATCTCCAAAATAAGTCATATGTATATATATCATGGCTAAACTAAACACATGGAGAAATAGTTAATAATATACACATACTCTGGTACAGCCACTGGCCTGCAATAATACACCAAGGAGAAACAACAGTTGGACAGCGGGGGCTTCCTTCGCGGTTTCGGAAACTGGTCGCGGGTCAGCCACGTGATCAAGCAAAGTTTTACTAACAATCACAATTCTAAAACATGGCAAAACTTCACACACATAATACAGCAATAATATCAATAAGTCGCGATGAAACAAACGATTGATCATTTACCTTTTTGACAATGTCAGGCTCTGGCTAAACTGCAATGAATGATTTTCACCCGTCACCTGCTTCATCTTTCTGAGAGAGATTTTACAACGTTCGTCTTTCTACCATGCTGTTCAAACAAAGGCTAACTATCCTCCCGCTAAGGTCTGCTATCGTGCGAGACTACGAGAATCGTAACGCCACCTAGTGAGGGTGATTGGTCAGCTGGATGAGGTCACGGCTTATCTTAGTGAAACTGTAGCCTACACATGCTGGGAACAACCTAACTTCGGTCGTCTGCTAGTCAGCGACCTAACTTACATAGGTCAAAGCAGACTGAACGTTGGAGGCTTGAAGCCTTAGTGCTGGGATGAACTAGCCTCTCGCGACAATCTCTTAAAACCAGAAGTTAGATGGGGCTTCTTACTATCCTCTTTTGGTCTTAGTTGAGAACTTCACCTAATAGGGTAACCTCATAAACATCATTTTTAATCGATCACATATACACCAATGCACATGCAACAATTGATCATGCTTCCATTTCTTCTTTAAGCATAAGTAAGCATAAGCATAAGTAACCATTCCACAATATACTGCAAACAATTTACTAAACGGCTCAAAGCAAGTATGAGAGGCCATACTCTTATTGCATATCGGTCTTTTAAACACTTTGATTGTGGAGCTTTCCTGAGCAATTTATATGATGCATCATTTGATCATCACCAGATCATCAGGCCTTACAAAGACCATCCTGCAAGGCACAGTGCAAGGAGGTAGAAGAAGAAAGAAGACCGAAAAAGAGGTGGGAGGATAACATTCGAGAATGGTCTGGTTTGACCCTAAGCGAAACCATCAGGGTTGCTGAGGACAGAGAATGTTGGAAGTACATTGGTTAAACGATCATCTGTGGTGCCCCTACGACCTCCAAGTTACGGGATAGAATAGAATCATTTGAAGATGTATATAATTATAGTGACCCTAATGTTGCTCTTGAGAGTTGGTATACTATTTATCTATCAACAGTCAACAAGCATGCGCCAGTTAAAAACGAAAAGAGGAAAACATTCTAAACTCCCATCATGCCTGACTCCAGAAATCATATTATGCAATGTCACAGCGAGACAAACTGAAATGTGCTAAAAAGTTTCAAGAGTACAAAGACATTCGTAATAAAATTAAAAAAAAACATGGTGCGTTACTCCAAAAGAAATTAATTTAACAAAGTAATATAAAATAAAAGAGAAACTTCTCAACTTTGGCATGCACTGAATTTTTTTTTAAATTAGAGGCTCATCTTTAAATCATCATGAAATTCCATCCAATGTACCTGCTAATGACTTCAAAAACCATTTCCTTTCAGTCGCTACTGTACTGAACTCAAATTATACACAGTACGCTTGCTCTGATAGTCTTACACAATTTTTTAAAAGAAAAGAACAAGTAACTCTTCACCCCTTGAAATACCACTCATTCCTGTAAATGAAGTTACGAACTACATATCAAAACTTAAAACTAAGAAATTGGCAGGTCCAGATGAAATAAGTAATAAGATTTAGAAAATTTATTTGCCTTATGTTATTAATTCCCTTACATACATCTTCAATTTATGCATTATTAAAACTGTATTACAAATACATGGAAACAAGCTAAAGTTATTCATCTAAAGTCCGTTCTGATCTTAATAACTATCGGCCAATATCACTGCTGTCTACACTTTCAAAGATTCTAGAACTACATATTCACACTCACCTAACAAAATACTCCATCTTGGTATTTTTCATCATCTGCAATATGGTTTCCGTAGCCACCATTCTTGCGCCACTGCCCTCGCTCTTTTAACTGACAAATGGCTCTCCACTATGAATAACCTACTTTGTCTGGATCTGTCTTTCTAGATCTTTCCAAAGCTTTTGACCTCGTCAATCACCACATACTGCTTCATAAACATGAAGTGTACCTCAATGGCTCAGCTGCTTAAAAAAAATTTCGTTTATATCTTAATGAACGAAATCAATGTGTACACATTCATGGAATAAATTCCTCTGTAGGCCATGTGATGCACGGGGTTCCTCAAGGAACTGTTCTAGGCCCTTTTTAAATGTATATTAATGATTAACCATTACACCTCTCAGATAATTAATATGTTAGCCAATGACACGACATTGCGGAAGGAACATAGGTGAAAGGTGCCCTTAACAATGTTGCTGAATGGTGCAGTTTAAACCACAGGTCTCAGAATCCGGCTAAATCAAAAGCTATGTTAATAACAACTAGACAAAAGCATCAGCGGGCTCTGCAGCGGGTCACTGGCTACAAGCAGAGGGCATCAACCCACGACGACCCAGACCCGGAGCCCCCGGATAGGTTAAACCTGTTTTACAGCAGGTTTGACCAGAAGAACCCCTCTCCTGGCTACCGTCCTCTGCTTCCTGAAGACGCGGCGGCTGTGACGCCGCCCTTCAGCGTTCAGGAGGTGGAGGTGAAGCGTCTCTTCCAGAGGCAGAATCCCAGGAGAGCTTCTGGTCCCGATCACGTGTCTACGGCTGCCTTGAGGTCCTGTGCTGACCAGCTCGCTCCTGTCTTCACCGACATCTTCAACAGCTCCCTACAGCAAATGTCGGTGCCGCGGTGCTTCAAGTCGTCCGTGATCGTCCCTGTTCTTTGTCACGTGGGGTTTATGGGTTGCTGGGCTCTGCACAATGGAATGCTGTAACCCCCACGCTTTATTCGATGGGAACTGCTAGTTAGTCACCCGGTGAATTACTTTAATAATTTTTTTTTTAGCTCGGTCTGTATTAAGGCTGGGATACAGAGATAGATAGAAAAATGGTAAAAAGATCACTGCCACGTTAGCTTTCACACGGCTATGAATCATATGTAGTCCAGCCACTTGATAACAGTTAAAATCACACATTTATTTCTTCTACTTTATACAAGATCTTCGATGTACTAATCTACCTTAAAAAGTCATGAGTCAATGCAACTAATTCGATCGCTGATAGTCTAGGCAGCTAATATGTCATCCTCGGGCACTGGATGCTAAAGTTCATGAGACGTGGACTACTGTGGTCCTGTGGCTCTCAGTTTTTGTGCACACACTGCTATTGACTTAACTTAGAGTCCGACGTGCTGTGCTGTGGTCTGTTTCCTAACAACTGTGTTGTCTTCTGGTTTCTTCCCTGTGGTTATACTGGTGGGCTTTCCTCGCGCAATGCTGGGGATACCTTGGCAGCCAACTTATGCATCGACGTGGTTTCGTCTGATGCTGTGTTGGGCGCACTACAGAACGCCTGATCATCTATAACACATGAGACGAAATTCTGCACAACCCTGAATAATTGGTGTGTGCAGAGCGTCTCACTGAAGGTCGTAATAGGCCTCAGTGATTAGCTCCACATCTACATATATAAGCGACGAACATTATGCTAAGTCCGTGGTCCACTGGAATCTCCACTCTAATTTCCTATACATTCATAAATATAAAACATGGCTACTTATACACATCAAGAATTAATAATATTATACACATTCATTTGTACAGCCACTGGTCTGCAAGCACACATATAAGTTAAACAACAGTGGTTCCGTACAAAATTCAAGATGGCGTCGGCCTGTCGTCTTTTTGCCTCGTGGTCAGCTTCTCCACATGTTCAGGCAAAGTCGGCCTAACAATTCAATTCTATGCATAGCTAATTCCACAAACATAATTCAACAATAATATAATACTCACGATGAAACAGAAGCATGTTCATTTACCTTCCTGACAATGTCAGGCAGTGGCTACTTGAGTGAATACGGATTTTCCCAAGTACTGCTTCCTAGTCTTTTCAGGAGAGATCTTACTGCTAGCTGTGTACTGCTCCTTGGTTCAAACACGACTGCCGGTCTAGCTCTACATTTGAATCAGCCAGACCTGGTTGAGTCCATTCTAAGCTGTGATCCCATTGGCGGATAATCGACTCGCCTAATGTAGCTACGATGATGTCATTGCCTTCGCTCTTACCGTCAGCTACCACTGCTGTGTGTAGCCGGCAGTATCATTGCTACGCTTGATTACTTCCATCGTCTGCTGCTGCCTAACATTAACATTCTATGATTCCGATGACTAAACAAGCTAAATATTAAAATAAGCAGGGTAAACTGGTCCGTTCGTCACAGGCTCCCTCAACTGAAAAAAGGCGATGACTACTGGATTCGACCTTTTTCTACTCCAGGGCCTAGTTTAACACTGCACTATCCTAGGGTCCTATTTACAAACTAGTTAGGTTGCTCTACCTGAGCTGCAATGCTATGCCCGGTAGCTATGGACACTAGTGACAGGGTTTTACTGGACGGGGACGAATTCTGGTGCTGTGGCCCTTAGTTGTGTTGGGTGGGCGACAGCTGCTGTGTCCTCCACGAGATGGCGACTGAGGTAGTCGGCTCCGTGGTTCTCTTTGCCGGGGATGTACTCGATTTGGAATGAGTATGCCTGAAGGGTGAGTGCCCATCGCATCAGGCGAGAGTTCAAAGACTTGGAGGCGGCCAGGAACGAGAGTGGTTGGTGGTCCACCTGGACTGTGAAGTGGGTCCCATACAGGTAGAGTTGAAACTTCTGTATGGCCCAGACTAGTCCAAGGCATTCTTTCTCCGACGTGGCGTAGTGGGTCTCGGCGGGTCTCAATTTTCTGCTGGCGTAGGCGACAGGGAATAGCGTCTCTGCATTCTTGGGGTCGCGCTGTAGCAGTACTGCTCCGAGGTTTAACTTCCTCCGCGATGGCGATGGCGATGGCCATCCAGGTGTGAGTACTGGGGGTCGTGGGTCTGTCGATGTACTTCTTGAGGCGATTGATGTGGTGGTATCGGGCTCTCCCGTTTACCTCTACTTGGTAGACTGTCTTGGATTTCTTGGCAGTCACCCGGTACGGTCCTCTCCAAGCGATGTCCAGCTTGTTGGTTCCACTTGGAAGTAAGAGTAGCACTTGATCGCCGACTTGCAGTTCTCGGTCCTTCGCGTGGCGGTTGTAGTACTTCGCCTGACGGGCTCTTGCCTTCTTCAGTGCTTCACCAGCTTTCTTCCACGTTGCTTTGAGGGTTTCCTGCAGGTCTGCGACGTACTTGGTGGCACCTCTGGGAGTGTCGTCTATCTTGGCTTACGTCCAACTTCTGCGTAGAGCTTTTAGCGGTCCTGCTAGAGGTCTGCCGAATAGCAATGTTGACGGGGTGTAGCCTGTGGCTGCATGGGGCGTTTCTCTATATGCGAACAGTGCCGCATTCACGTAGGTGTCCCACGCTTCTGGATTGTCGTCGGCGACTTTCCTGAGTATGGTGAGAAGGGTTCCATTCAGTCTTTCTACTTGTCCGTTGCTGGCTGTGTGGTACGGTGGTGTGCGAATGTGATGAACTTGTATCAACTCGAACACGTCTTGCATCAGGCGGCCGGTGAACTGAGATCCGTTGTCCGTTCTAATTCTGTCCGGGAATCCGACTCTGGTAAAGATGGCGATGAGTGCATCTGCAATCTTCCTGGTGTCGATCGCTGGCAACGGGACTGCTTCGCACCACATCGTACAGGCGTCAACGAGTGTGAGTAGAAATCTATTCCGCTTCTTGGTCATGGGCAGTGGTCCTACAATGTCTACTGAGACTTGCTGGAATGGCACGCCGACTACTACTGATGGTCCTAAGGTAACTGGTACGGTGTGATGTCGCGGGGAATATCGTTGACATTAGTGACAAGATTTCACGTATCGCTTGACATCCTCCGTGATTCCTGGCCAATAGTAGTGTGCGCTGATTCTCTGCATTGTGGCTCCAATTCCCATGTGTCCGCTGAGTGGCATGCTGTGGCCTAATTCTAGTACTTGGGCTCGAAGGGTGGCTGGTAGTACTAGTTGGGTGTGATCTCCATCTCCTTGTCGATGTAGAACTCCGTCTTCCATATAGAAGTCTCCTTTGTGCGGGGGTGCGTGCGCCTTGGGTAGCTTCTGGAAGCACTTGGCTATCGAGGTGTCCGCTTTCTGTGCTGTTTTGATCTCTTCGAGTCCTGGATTCGGAGCTAACTCGGGCTGGGGTGGTTGGGTTTTAGCCTGGGCCCTGGTTTGCACTGCAGCTATCTCTACAGTTTTAGGGGGCGTGCCTAAGAACACATACCTACAACCTAGCACTAGATCATACAGGGGTTTCTGTAAAACAGCTGCTTGGATTCGTCTTGTGACGTACCTACTCTCTACTTCGATCCAAGCTATTGGGCAAGTAGTCGTCGGTTTCGTCAAGTCTGCTCCTTGTAGTTCGACTGTCTTGTCCGTCAAGTCCGCGCGCGATACAAGAGATTCGCTAACTATCACATCGTATGATAGACCTGTGTCATACAAATAGTTCGCTTCTTTTCCGTTGACCTTGACCGTGTCTGTCACCGATGGGTGATCTCCGATAGTGTGTGGCTTGTTACCGCTGCTTTGAGTTAGAACTCTGTGCGCTGGCCGGTTTTCGCGCTCTTCCCTACGTTGTGCGGCCAACTTGAAACATTCTGCGGTGGAGTGATTATTTCTGTTGCAGAACGAACAATACCGTTTCTGTTCTGCGGGACCTCTTTTCCCGAATTCCGTGTTGGGTCCTTTATTTTGCCCATGGCTGGGGTTATTCGGCTTATTCGCGGTGCGCTCTTCCCGGTGAGGGCTTCGTTTCTGTGCCTCTTTCCCGTTAGGCTTTAGGTTTGGCTTCTCTGTGGGCGGCCACGTACCTATCTGCGACGTTGACCAGATCTTCCAGTCTTTCCGCGCCCTGCTCAACTGAGAATGTTCTCAGCTCGGGGGTCATGGTTTCCGGTAGCTGTTCCCATACTAACAGTTCTGTCAGTCCATCATATGTCTTAGCCGTGGCTGACTGGCTAACCCACCTATCTAGCATTGTGGACAACCGATCCGCGAACTGCGCATAGCTCTCTCCTTTCACTCTCCGGTTGGTGCGGAATTTTTGCCGGTAGCATTCTCCTGTTAGTTCGAATCCCGTTAGGAGTGCCTCTTTTACTTTGTGATAGTCAGTCACTCTGTCAGTCGGTAGCTTACTGTAGATGTCATAAACCTTTCCTCTAAGCCCTTGACTAAGCTTGAAAGACCAATGGGTGGGATCTAGTTTATACTCCGTTGCTAGGCGCTCAAACCTAGTCAGATAGAGATCTAGACCTTCTTCTCTTTCGTTGAATGTCCCCAGTGGAAATGACATCCCTAGTACGGGGTTGGATGCTACCTCTAGTTGATCTGAGTGGGGAGGGGTTGAGGAAGAACTTGAAGCTCCTGATCCCAATCTTTTCAATTCTAACTCATGCTGTCTGTCTTTTTTTACTTTTCTGCTTTCTCATACTCCCCCTCCTACTTTCCGCCTCTCTCTCTGCTGCCATCTTCTTCTGTTATCTTTCTGCCTCTAGCTCTAGTTTCTGTTGCTCTGCTTCTAATGCTAGTTTCTTCTGCTCTGCTTCTAATGCTAGTTTCTTCTACTCTGCTTCTAAGGCTAGTTCTGCTTTTTTCTGTTCTCTCTCTGCTGCTCTCTCTGCCGCTTCGAGTTTCTTCTGTTCTCTCTCTGCTGCCCTCTCTGCCTTAGCTTCCTGCTTCTCTACCTCTTCATTGATATACGCAATTAGGTCTCCCCCTGCTAAGTGTAAAGCTTCTCCCAATTCCTTGAAGCGCAATCTCAAGGCCACTGGGTCCGACATTGTCAAAAGTGTCTACGACCAACCTCTGAATCACGTGGAATACAAAAACACTAACAATATTGCAATTCAATATCAACAATGCAAATACCATAAACTTCGTAATCAATAATAGAATAAAACCAGAGTCAAATGGCATACAACAGTTATTTAAGCAAAACCTGCAAAAGAACAATGCAACATACCGGCACAAAAAGAATTAAAGCAAAACAAGTTTTTAAATAAAGAATACTGCACCAAAACCGAGTCCAAGGCTTGCCCTACACTTACAACTATTCTAAGTTATTCTACTTCTACTACTGTTATCTAATTTTATTGTACTTAGATCCGGTTATACCCAATTCCTATTATACACAGATCCTGACTAGGCTCGCCAATTAAAGTGTCACGTGGGGTTTATGGGTTGCTGGGCTCTGCACACTGGAATGCTGTAACCCTCACGCTTTATTCGATGGGAACTGCTAGTTAGTCACCCGGTAAATTACTTTAATAAATTTATTTGTTTAGCTCGGTCTGTGTTAAGGCTGGGATACAGAGATAGAAAAATGGTAAAAAGATCACGGTCACACTAGCTTTCACACGGCTATGAATCATATGTAGTCCAGCCACTTGATAACCGTTAAAATCACACATTTATTTCTTCTACTCTATACAAGATCTTCGATGTACTAATCTACCTTAAAAAGTCATGAGTCAATGCAACTAATTCGATCGCTGATAGTCTAGGCAGCTAATATGTCATCCTCGGGCACTGGATGCTAAAGTTCATGAGACGTGGACTACTGTGGTCCTGTGGCTCTCAGTTTTTGTGCACACACTGCTATTGACTTAACTTAGAGTCCGACGTGCTGTGCTGTGGTCTGTTTCCTGACAACTGTGTTGTCTTCTTCTGGTTTCTTCCCTGTGGTTAGGCTGGTGGGCTTTCCTCGCGCAATGCTGGGGATACCTCGGCAGCCAACTTATGCGTCGACGTGGTTTCGTCTGATGCTGTGTTGGGCGCACTACAGAACGCCTGATCGTCTGTAACACATGAGACGAAATTCTGCACAACCCTGAATAATTGGTGTGTGCAGAGCGTCTCACTGAAGGTCGTAATAGCCCTCAGTGATTAGCTCCACATCTACATATATAAGCGACGAACATTCTGCTAAGTCCGTGGTCCACTGGAATCTCCACTCTAATTTCCTATACATACACCGGTCCTGATTTGGCTCGGAAGAGTCCGCTGGACCTAAAGCAACAATAAATCAATCAATCAAATACATACATAAATATAAAACATGGCTACTTATACACATCAGGAATTAATAATATTATACACATTCATTTGTACAGCCACTGGTCTGCAAGCACACATATAAGTTAAACAACAGTGGTTCCGTACAAAATTCAAGATGGCGTCGGCCGGTCGTCTTTTTGCCTCGTGGTCAGCTTCTCCACATGTTCAGGCAAAGTCGGCCTAACAATTCAATTCTATGCATAGCAAATTCCACAAACATAATTCAACAATAATATAATACATCACGATGAAACAGAAGCATGTTCATTTACCTTCCTGACAATGTCAGGCAGTGGCTACTTGAGTGAATACGGATTTTCCCAAGTACTGCTTCCTAGTCTTTTCAGGAGAGATCTTACTGCTAGCTGTGTACTGCTCCTTGGTTCAAACTCGACTGCCGGTCTAGCTCTACATTTGAATCAGCCAGACCTGGTTGAGTCCATTCTAAGATGTGATCCCATTGGCGGATAATCGACTCGCCTAACGTAGCTACGATGATGTCATTGCCTTCGCTCTTACCGTCAGCTACCACTGCTGTGTGTAGCCGGCAGTATCATTGCTACGCTTGATTACTTCCATCGTCTGCTGCTGCCTAACATTAACATTCTCTGATTCCGATGACTAAACAAGCTAAATATTAAAATAAGCAGGGTAAACTGGTCCGTTCGTCACATTCCTAAGAAATCCAAGGTCACCCAGCTGAACGACTACCGCCCCGTGGCGCTGAAGTCTGTTGTCATGAAGGTTTTGGAGCAGCTTGTTCTTCGCTACCTGAAGGCCTCCACGGGTAACTTGCTTGATCCACTCCAGTTTGCCTACCAAGCGAACAGGTCAGTTGATGATGCAGTCGCTCTTGGCCCGCACTTCATCCTGCAGCATTTGGAGACCCCACGTACCTATGCCAGAGTTTTGTTTATTGACTACTCCAGTGCTTTCAACACGATCATCCCTCACAAGCTTTTTGACAAACTCTCCCAACTCAATTTTCACCCCTCTATCTGTCACTGGATTCCTGACTTTCTTCTAGACCGTCCTGAGGTCGTCAGACTCAACAACTCATTCTCTGCCTCTGTAACACTGAACACTGGCGCTCCACAAGGATGCGTTCTCTCTCCACTACTCTTCACTCTGTTCACAAATGACTGTGTATCTGCAACCCCGTTTGTGAAAATGTTGAAATTTTCCGATGACACTACCCTCGAAGGTCTGATCTCTGATACGGACGAGACTGCGTATCGGGAAGAGGTTCGGAGAATGGTTGGCTGGTGCTCGGACAACGACCTGGAACTAAACGTCTCGAAGACAAAAGAGGTCGTGATCGACTTTCGCCGAATAAAGGTCCCGGTATTGCCCCTTGTCATCAATGGGGAAACCGTTGAACAGGTCGACTCGTTCAAATTTCTCGGTTTCGTCATCTCGAGCGACCTGAGTTGGAATAATAACACCACGTCTATTGTAAAAAGTGCCAACAGTGTCTCCACTTTCTGAGGCAGCTGCGAAAGTTCGGTATGTCTAGTAAAATTATGGCACAGTTCTATCGCGCGGTGATAGAGAGCATTTTGTGCTTCTCTATCACTGTCTGGTACGGCAGCACAACCGCGATAGAAAAGAAACAGCTCGAGCACATTGTTAAGACTGCCTCCAAAATAGCTGGCTGCGACTTTCCATCTGTCGCCTCCATTTTCACAACGCGAATGAAACGGAAAACGGAAAAGACAGTCTGCGATCCATCACACCCAGCCAACAGTCTCTTCGAGCTTCTGCCCTCTGGCCGTCGGTTCCGTGCTTTAAGAGCCAGAACTTCTCGATTCAGAAACAGTTTCTTCCCAGACGCTGTCCTCAGTACATCCCCAAACATGGAATGATCTGTATAAACTGATAAAACTCATTACCATTGCTTGATTTGTACCTTTGTAAAATAAGAGTATGCTATGCTGTGTGTGTGTGTTGGTCCTGATTTGGCTCGGAAGAGTCCGCTGGACCTAAAGCAATAACCTTGTATTGTATTGTATTGTATTGTGTGTGTGTGTGTGTGCGTGGGTGCGTGGGTGTGTGTGTGGTGTGTTGTGTTGTGGTGTGTGTAGATCTGGATGTGAAGCCTAACATTCTTAATAATTCTCATTTTATTTAATGCTGTTAAATTGTTTTAATGCTGTACTTTGTTTTACTTGCAGGGTGTGTTTGACTCCATAACTTTATATGACTGATGAGTGATGTATGTTTAACACTGTGTTTACCTATCCTTTAGTGCTGTATACATGGTGTATGCCAATGAAGTGTATGACACGATGAATGCATGTGTGACTGTGCAAGAAAGGATGTATTTCATTGTCGCCATGCCACACCAAAATCCTTGTAACGTTTTTACTTGGTTAATAAGTATTCTTATCTTATCTTATCTTATCTTTCTCTTGGTTTAGTCGCGAATGAACAAAATATCTTACAGGTTGAAAATCATAAACTTTTAGGCGTAATCATAGACAACAAAATCAGTTGGCATTCACATATGGAATCCTATCCTATCCTATCCTATCCTGTCCCGTAACCCGAAGGTCGTAGGGGCACACACAGATGATCTTTTAACCAGCATACTCCATCTTTCGCTGTCCTCAGCAGCCCTGATGGCTTCGCTCAGTGTCAAACCAGTCCATTCTCGAATGTTGTCCTCCCACCTCTTTTTCGGTCTCCCTCTTCTTCTACCTCCTTACACTGTGCCTTGCAGAATAGTCTTTGCAAGACCTGATGTTCTGGTGACGTGGCCATACCATCGGAGTTTCCGTTTCTTCACCTCTGTTAGCAGGTCATCGTGTTGTCCAATGGCTTGTGTGATGGTGTAACAGGCCAGAATATACCCCTGGCTACTTTATACCCTGGGTATAATGTAGCCTAGGCGGGTTTAACCCCCTGGGTATAGATCAGCCTAGGCCAGGTCATACTCCTCGCGCCCGGAATATACCCCCACCTAAAGAGATTTCACTCATGGGTTTGTTGTACATGACCGTTTGCGTGACCAACTCTCAGGTAACAGCCTTTTGCTTGCGTGTAAAAAAAAAAAATCCTAACCCTATCCAAACTTAGTTTGCATATGACATTTACGTCTATACGAAGGTGGGCACCAATATGCGTTGGATGCGATATCCCGCAACGTTTTCATTAAATGATACAAGTGACACTGGCTTCTACATTGAAATCAGAAGCGACCACTTCAATGTGGTTTTAAGCGTTTGATATTCAAGTAGGTGTATTGCTACAATCACACAAAACCCTTGCAGTTGATGGGTCTTGTTCGTGTTTTGTTTTAAGACTGCATTTATGTAATTAATAATTAAAGTTTATTTAAATTTTCAGTGGTATCTATCTATCTATCTATCTATCTATCTATCTATCTATCTATCTATCTATCTATCTATCTATCTATCTATCTATCTATCTATCTATCTATCTATCTATCTATCTATCTATCTATCTATCTATCTATCTATCTATCTATCTATCTATCTATCTATCTGTCTATCTATCTGAGTGCATCAGAACAATAATATTACAACACATAAATTAAAGAGTAACGTGAAGGATAAGGTCTTCCGTAGTGGGGGGGGGGGGTTATAATGGGCAGGAGAGGGTTAAACGAGCCTAGGCCAGATAATACCCAGGGGTATAGTCTGGCTGGGCTAGGCCAGTTTATGCGGGGGCATAGTCTGGGCTAGGCCAGTTTATACCCTGGGTATACTTGAGGCGGGGTATAATCTGGCCTGCTACAATGGTCTGTCGGACTACGTCGTTGGTGATGTGTTGGGTATAGGAAATGCCCAGAAGTCCTCTGTAGCACCTCATCTCCATGCTTTGTATTCTTTGTTGGAGATCTGCTGTGAGGGTCCATGCTTTGCAAGCATATAGGAAGATTGAGATGACAAGGGATCGCAGCAGTCTTACTTTGGAATGTTGACTGATTGGTCCTGTCTTTCCAAATGGGCTTCAACCTTGTCAGGGCAGCAGTTGTTTGTGCGATTCTGGAGAGGACGTCCTGTCGGGACCCATTGTCTGATATAAATGGCTCCTAAATATTTGAAGTTATGCACTGTGTTGAGGGATTGGCCTTGGACTTTGATGTCCGTGTTAATGCCATTGGTGTTGTTGGTCATCATTTTGGTCTTCTCTGCACTTATTTCCATTCCATAGGCTCTGGAGGTGGTGTCAAGCTGTTCAAGTTTTTGTTCCTCTCCAGCCAATCCATCAATGTCATCTGCAAAACGAAGATTGGAGATTGCTCTACCCCTTATGCTGACTGTGCCTTCATGGTCTGCAAGAGCATCTGACATGATGCGCTCTAGGAAGATGTTGAAGAGTGTTGGAGAGAGTAGGCATCATTGACGCACACCGATTGTTGTTCTGAACCAGTTCCGTATTGAAAATCTTTGTAAAACTCTCTCAACAAATTTATTTATGCTGTCTAAGCTTCAATCTATGATGGCCGCAGATGCTAAAAAAAACCACTTTTTTATAATGTTCAGATCCAATCTCACATTGATTATTCTTCAAAACTATGAGACGACTGCAGTGATGCCTTGTTTAAAAAGATTAATGCAATTCTATTCATCGCAGAGCTGCAAAATTATTTATCTCCAATACTTCCAACACAACGGATAAAGAATTAAAAATTGCTGGCATGCATCCTCTTAACAAACCCCTAACTTACAATAAAGCCGCTTTAATGTACAAAATAATGAACGCTAAAGCTCCTGCTTATTTAAAAGTACTTTTTTTTAAATCGTCATCTCGTTATTAATCTTTCAGACACAATTTAAAATTTCAACAACCACGCTTAGACATATTTAAAACATCTGTCGTATTCTGATCTAAGCCTGTTGAATTCTATATCACAAGAAGTCAAGGATAGTAAATCATTAATTAACATCGTTTAAAACTAGACTCCACAAATATCTACTCACTCTTTGCAGGGCCGGATCGGGAGGGGGGGGGGGGGGGTCCTGGGTTCCGGAACCCCTCTCCTGTCCATCCGATGTACTTCAGAAAGAAAAAAATATATATATAGTTTTTTTTAAAGCTCTTAATTAGTTTATTTATTAGATGACCAGCCAATATGGGACATTAAACTCAAAAACCAACCAGAATGTGTGATGAATGGTGCAATTTACGAACATAGCAAAATTTTCCCACCTTCCGTCCGGCCCAATACCATCACTTGGAATCCCCACCCCCTCTCCCCCTTCTTCTTACCTTGATCCGGCCCTGCTTTGCTCCTAATATTTAAGATTATATACCTTTCGTTCCTTCAATTTAAGTTTTTCAGAATGTGTAAATTTGCGCGCGCTCGTGTGTGTGTGTGTGTGTGTGTGTGTGTGTGTGTGGTAGGGGGTGGAGGAAAGGGTATGGAGGAGGGGTTGGAAAGAAGGGGGTAGTATGCGTATTTATTTATTTTATTTATTTATTTAATCGTTCTTAT
This sequence comes from Oncomelania hupensis, assembly GCA_036898135.1. NCBI lineage: Eukaryota > Metazoa > Mollusca > Gastropoda > Littorinimorpha > Pomatiopsidae > Oncomelania > Oncomelania hupensis. The sequence continues at coordinate 76,480,288 of CM072512.1, read as the reverse complement.
ATAGCGCTTTTCCAGCTCAAGAGCTGCTCAAGGCGCTGGCCGATACAGGATCTAACTTAAGCCGCCCGAGACGCCCACCCGCAGCCTTTGGGCGCATGGTCTGACGCCCGGACAACTGAGCACAATCCTGGGCAGCCAGGGATGGGGGAGAAGGACCTAGGTGCATGCTGGGTGGGTGTGTTCTTGTCACCGGCACTCACCCGTCTAGGTCATGAGCGTCAGGATCTTTAAAGTCCGTTATGATGGAATGTATGCGACACAGACTAGACCTCGGTTTATACTCTCATCCGAAGGAGTAGGAAAACAGGAGTAAAGTGTCTTTCCCAGGGACACAACACAATGGCCCGGCCAGGGCTCGAACCCGGGACCTTCAGATCCGCAAGCCGAAGCACTACCATTAGACCACAGTGCCTCCCTGAAGTATTTAGGTGCATTACTAAAAGCTTAGTTGTTTCTTACCATAGCTAAGGTAAACATGTTAATTTCCAAATCCACGATCCGGATCCACGTGATAAGGTAACCTGTACTTTTTGCTTAACCGGAACTTGCCACTTCCGGTGTCAACAATTGTCACGCACGTGGTCAGGAGAGAAGAGTCATGAAGGTTAGACGCAACGAAGAAGGGGTAAGACGCTGACTTGAACAAAAACAGGCGATCATGTAGAAACTACGTCACACATACTTACAACGATGCGACCATTTTCACCACGATTTCATCATGAACTTCCGTCCGGAATGAGATACTAATATAGAAGGCATTTTATTGATGCATGGACGCCAGTGGCAATACAATACAGTATTGAGATTCCGGTTCAGACTTACATGCGACAGCAATACGTTTACGTGCAACTGTCGTCGATGTACCATTGTACCTGTACAGTACTGTACATAATGCACACGTTTTCTTCCCTGTAGGCTATGATTATGTTGACGCCTTGGTGTGTCTTATTTCTCAGTCGTGTCATACAGTCGGGATTCAGAACAAGCAAAATGTCAAGTCGGTCGTTCGGTCGGTCCTTTGAACGCCATATCCCAAGAACCACTGGACAGATTTAGTTCACAAACTTCATAGGAACATTATCTGGGTTATTGGCCAGTTTGCCGTAGTGGAAACCAAATCGAGTAATGTCCTTCTGTTGCACAATTGACCCTTTATTTATAAATTAATTGATTAATTAATTTATGTATTTATATAATCAACCTTATAATTTAGCGCTTTTCTAGAACAAGAGCTGCTGAAAGCGCTGGTCGATACAGGATCTATCTCAAGCTGACAGAGGCGCCCACCTGCATCCTTTGGGCGTTTAGACGACTGAGCACAATTCTGGGCGACCCCGATGGGGAGAAGGAACCTAGTGCATGCTGGATGTATTTGTGTTGCCAGCACACACGTCTAGGACATGAGCGTCAGGATCTTTAAAGTCTATGCGTGCGTGCCTAGACTAGACCTCGGGTTATACTCTTATCCGACGAGGACATTATCTAGTTGACGTCCTGTGATTTGCGCAGAATTTATGCAGTTACTGGTATTGATGGTTTTGATGAATTAACGAGTGATATTCATGTGAATCTGATTACAATTCTGAAAATACCGGCTGCGGTTTGACGAAAACCTATTGATGTCTTACTCTGCGCTAAAGTGGAACCACTTCTAACTACTGCGCAAAAGTGGAAAGCAAATTGAGTGATGTCCCCTTATCGTACAATGAACATTTTGCGACGATAACGTTACCTTGTTTTCGTCCTTTGATTTGTGCAAGATTTATGCAGGCACACATCTAAATGCAAAACGATATTTATAATGTTTAATGAAACTTATTTATCTATCTTCAAAAGTAAGCTGCATTCATTCACAAGCTTCCCACCTCCATTGCACATGAACAGTATCAAAACAAAGGAAGGTTCTATACAGAGCAGCCGCTGCCAATTCCTGTACATAGGTCTACATGATTAATTGATTTTGCTGACTGATTGATCTATTGGTCGATTGACTGATGGATTAATAGGTCTAGCTATACCAATATATGTGTGTTTATCAAATGCCTGTATCATGGGAATGGTCCTGAACCAGTGCTGCGATTCTCTTGCGCCAGTCTTCACAAGGTTGTTCCAATGGTCTGTGGACGCTGGGATAGTACCCTCTGTGTGGAAGACGGCGACGGTCGTACCAGTCACCAAAAAACCGTCGCCCAAGGTGTTGAACTATTACAGGCCAGTTGCACTAACCTCTGTTCCATTCGAGTGCCTGGAGAGACTGGTGCTAAAACGCCTTCTGACTGAGACCAGGGAGCTCCAGGACCCCCATCAATTTATGTACATAGCGAATCGCAACTGTGAACACGCCACTAACTTCCTCATCGACAAGACATACGAACACATAGGGCGACACAAATCGTACGTTCGCATGCTGTTCTTGGATTTCAGTACAGCTTTCAACACCATCCGGCCCTACCTCATGATGACCAAATTACTGGAGATGAACATGAACTCCACGCTAATCCAGTGGCTTTTCATTTTTCTAACCAGTAGGCCCCAGTGAGTGCGCATCTTGAGCTCCTCGGATGTTTGATCTGATCTGATCGTAACCAGGACCGGCGCGCCGCAGGGCTGTGTACTATCCCCAGCTCTCTTCACCTTGTACACAGGCGACTGCCGATGTAAAGATAATGACATACTGCAAATAAAGGTTTCTGACGTTCACTCAATCACAGACATGCTGGCGTTTGACGAATCTGCATACAGTCGGGCTGTCGCTGACAAGATTGAGTAGTGTCAAGTGAACCACTTCCTTGGCCTTAATGACGTTAACGTCACCAAGACCAATGAGGTCATTGTTGAATTTCGGAGAGACCCGCTGCCTATCTAGCCCTTCCGCATCAACAGTGAGGAGATCGAGATTGTCCAGGAGTATAAATACCTGGGCACTGTCCTTGACTCCAAGTTGAGCTGGACAGAGAACACCAATGCGCTGGTCAAGAAGAGGAACAAATGCCTTTACTATCTCAGAAAGTTGAGTTCCTTTGGCGTGCAGCAGACGATCCTGATGATGTTCTTCAGCTCTACAGCTGTTTTCGAATAAATCTCTAATGTCTCTTTAGTCTTAATTGTCCAAAACGTAAGAAACAATACAGCTTGCCATTGTCTTTTTATTGCTATAAAAAAGTATGGTATAGCTATAGAATGCATGTATATATATATATATATATATATATATATATATATATATATATATATATATATATAATTTTTATTATTTTTTCTCTCACAATATTCATCCCAACTTTAGACGCACATTAACTAAGCGTTTTTACTTATTTAAAGCCCCATACACACACACAGACACGCACACAAGCACACCCACACACGCCCACACACACACACAAGCACACCTACACAAACAAACACACACACACACACCTTCCAATTATGAGTGTTAATGAGTGCTGGAGGTTTCGGGCAAAAAGTTCACTAAACCAAAAGGAGCCGTTGTTCCCCGTATCTTTGAAAACTGAACACTTTTTTTTTTTTAAAGTAAATTTACGTCCCCGGACACATTAAGCGTATAGGGGATGGGTGAACCTCCGGTTTATGTTTGCTTTTATCTTTCGGTGACAGCCCTTTCACATTTATCTTTTACTATCCGAGTGCATATAGGGAGGTTTACAATGGAATAAAGTCAGCTTTACGTCAGTCGTTCCAGGTTGTTTTTTATAACAGAAGGAACCGTTTAAAAATAGAAATGTTGGTCATAAACACGCGAAATACGATTCACAATGGCTTTCCCGTTTTTCAGTCCGTTTCTCAATGCACTAGTAACGCGGATATAAAGTGCTTTATGTGCATGTATCTCAAACCGAGTCCACATTTACCGTAGCAGCGAGCCGCACGGTCCATTATGAATCGGTAATTTCATTTTTTTGTTTGTTGCTTTTTTGTCTGCTTTATTTCATATATTATTTAGGTTTTTAGTGTTGTGTACGAGTGTTTTATGTGTTCGCGATATTATATTTTTTCTCTTCAGCTAGCGGAGTTTACATTTGCCCGTTTTGTTTCCTTTCTATTCTGTAATAGTTTTGTTCGTCTGTTTGGTTGGTTTCACGATGTTAAGGTAATATGCTTTAATGCGCATTTTTTTACTATTATTTTGTCATAGTTTTATTAAAAAAAAATTTCAAACCTTTTAAAATAGTTTTATTATTATTATTATTATTATTATTATTATTATTATTATTATTATTATTATATAGTCTTTTTATAATTTCTCTTGTATATATTATCATTTCTCTTCTATATATTAGTATGAATGAATAGTTTGTGTTTGTAGGTTGTCTTTTTATTGTTGTGTTTAATGTTGTTTTGTTTTGCCAAATTATAAGACAAAAGATCAGCACCAAGGATCATATCTAATTATGATCAAACAGTATCATTTTTTATAGATACTGAACAATTGAAGAACAAACAAACGTTTTGCGAAAGTAATGCATACATCCAAACTAATATTGTCCAGAGTTGGAACATTGTTAGATTATTACACAAATGATTGTTTTTTTAAATTCATATGCATTTGATATTCTTACAACATTTAGTTCATATGGAATTTGGGAATATTCTGTAAGCATCGTCAGTACAGTCCTGAGAATTCCATGATGTTGTTCAAATTGTTGAATAAAATGACATTATTTTTCAAATTCCTTCACTAAAAACATGCATCTTATTAACTGACAATGGTATATTTAACTTTTCTGCCTTAGTATTATTAGCACCATGTTTTGGAGCTCATTCAGCCCAGCTGTGTGCGTGTGTGTGTGTGTGTGTGTGCGTGTGTGTGTGGGTGTGTGTGTGTGTGTGTGTGTGTGTGTGTGTGTGTGCGTGTGTGTGTGTGTGTGTGGCTACGTAGAAACGCCTTTATTCTGACATACACTTGAACCTCTACGTACTTTCTTTTGACGGACCCCGTTATTTTGACGTCAAAACAGTGTTCCCTTAGGGTTAGGGCTGTGTTAAACTTAGGGTTAGGTTAAGGGTTAGGTTAAGGGTTAGGGTTAGGGTTAGCTTCAAAAAATGGACAAATTTGTAAAAATTTCAAAGTAACATATGCAGAGTTTCATGAAAGTCATCACAACGGCGTTTCTACACGGTTGTGTGTGTGTGTGTGTGTGTGTGTGTGTGTGTGGGTGGGTGGGTGGGTGTGTGTGTGCGTGGCTAGGTAGAAACGACGTTACTCTGGCATATACTTGAAACTCTAAGTACTTTCTTTTGACGGCCCCGTTATTTTGACGTCAAAACAGTGTTCCGTTAGAGTTAGGGCTGTGTTAGGCTTAGGGTAAGGTTAAGGGTTAGGGTTAGGGTTAAGGATAGCTTCAAAAAATGGAAAAAAATGTCAAAATAATGTTAAGTGTGTCAAAATAATGTATGTAGAGTTTCACGACATTCATCACAAGGGCGTTTCTACACGGTTGTGTGTGTGTGTGTGTGTGTGTGTGTGTGTGTGTGTGTGTGTGTGTGTGTGTGTGTGTGTGTGTGTGTGTGTGTGTGTGTGCATGTAGAAACGACGTTACAGTGACACACTCATGGAACTCCACATGGTTTCTTTTTACTGTTTTGGAAGGCTGGCCTTTTTTGACGTCAAAATAGGGTTCCGGTAGAGTTACAGCTGTTTTAGGCTTAGGGTTAGGTTAAGGGTTAGGGTTAGGGTTAGGGTTAGGGATAGGTTCAAAAATTTGAAAATGTCAATTTTTTTTCACAACAGTCATCAGAATGTCGTTTTAAAAAAAATGTGTGTGTGTGTGTGTGAGTGTGGGCATGTAGAAACGACGTTACAGTGACACACTCATGGAACTTCACATGGTTTTTTTTTACTTTTTTGGAAGGGCGCCCTATTTTGACGTCAAAATAGTTCCCTGCAGAGTTAGAGCTGTTTTAGGCCTAGGGTTAGGTTAAGGGTTAGGGTTAGGGTTAGGGTTAGGGTTTGGGTTAGGGGTTAGGGTTAGGGTTAGGGTTAGGGATAGGTTCAAAAATTTGAAAATGTCAAAATAATGTCACGAAAATGAAAAGTGTGTCAAAATAATCCCTGTTTTTTTCACAACAGTCATCATAATGTCGTTTTTACAAAAATGTGTGTGTGTGTGTGTGTGTTATGTTCGCAACAATTTCCTCATAACTCTTATGTCGTGTAAAGTTCGCAACAATTTCGTCATACTCTTCTGTCCTAATGAGATTATGCTGTACAAAGGAAGTGTAAAGGCCAATGTATGTTCACTCTAATCCGTATAACGCTTGAAAAACATTTGAAAGGCACGTGTATTCTCGTTATCATATTAATTTTCGCAACCGAATTAAGCCTATTAATTCAAACAACTTACAAACCACACTTAAACACTAACTCGCAATAACACAAACATCTCACGCTCTCGTTTGTTCACACGATGAAGTAATGTGAGAATGTGTGTGTTATGATTCTGAATTCAAGCTTTTGTGCATTTTGATATTGTTTGACGAGGTCAGCCTTGTTTACACATTTCTCAATGAACCGAAGTTTGTTTCTGTAAAAGAAGATTTTTGTATTTCCGGACATACTTTGAAATAGTCGGAGGGAATCCAAATGAGCTATATGTCGATCAGTCTGGTCATTGAAAGCCCTATCTCAAGAACGGATTTTGACCGAACTTAATAGGAACATTAGCTTTGGTTAGTGGCATGCCTTCTGTGTCATCATATTTGATTTGCCTCAAAGGTCAAGGTTACTAGAGTCATTTTGTTGCTAAACACGTTTTGCTGGCTATCTCACAACCTGTTTTGCTGGCTATCTCACAACCTGTTTTGCTGGCTATCTCACAACCTGTTTTGCTGGCTATCTCACAACCTGTTTTGCTGGCTATCTCACAACCTGTTTTGCTGGCTATCTCACAACCTGTTTTGCTGGCTATCTCACAACCTGTTTTGCTGGCTATCTCACAACCTGTTTTGCTGGCTATCTCACAACCTGTTTTGCTGGCTATCTCACAACCTGTTTTGCTGGCTATCTCACAACCTGTTTTGCTGGCTATCTCACAACCTGTTTTGCTGGCTATCTCACAACCTGTTTTGCTGGCTATCTCACAACCGGCTAAAAAAAGATTTTGTTGAGTTTTGATATATAGATACTACAAATCATGGACCATCTTTCAATAGCAGTCTGGTTTTTGGTGAGTCGGTCTGTCAATCGATCCATCGCTCTGAATTTCATTTTTTTTGTTCAGAACACACATTTGCCTGAAGACTAACTGAAACGAAATTCATCGTTTTTATTTTGTGAATACTTCAGCTTTGGCTAAGAAGATCAGTCGTATTTGTACTTTCTCAAAGGTCAGTCATTGCGTTTCACCATGTTTTAAACACGTTTAGCTCTGCTTCGTATAAAAAAATTGACTTCTCCGATTTTTATCAATTTTGACTGCCATCTAGGTCAGATAGTGATCTATCATTTCATGTTTTTCCTTTTGCTCCGTTATGATAAAACCAGGTTACAATACTTTTAAAAATGGTTATTTTTCGGCTAATGTAATAAAGTGTAATTGTAGATTATAGTCACACGACACCGAAGCGTAAAGGCGACTACTGGTCACATTATTCTGACACCAGCCAACCAGTTGATGATAAGGGGAAAATAATATGGTCACACATTGGCCAATCCGGGATTCGAACCAGGTACCTTTCGGTTACTAGAAAGACGCTCTACCAACTGAGCTACCCGACCCCTCTCGGCTAATGTGTGTGAGAGTGGATTTACATTTGAATGGCTTACCATCTTGTTGGTTTTTGAAAAAAAAGATTGTTCGTCATTTTTTATTCATGCTTCTTAATATATTCAGCGCCTCATGAATATATAAAATTGCGGTTTGGGTTTTTTCATTCGGGGGTTGGAGCTGAGCAGTGCATGGGAGGAGGTGTGACGTAGGTGTTGCGTCTTAAAATATGTATCGCCTTGTAGTATGTAAAATAGAGTACGTTGCAACAATCAATTCTTAAACAAATCACATTATTTTGGTACACCCTAATAACACTCTCTTCTCTTTTTCATTCAAAAGAAACTTTTCTTGGATTGCCGTGCTGGTGTCCACACTTTTGGCCAGCCATGGCGTGAATGGATACCCAAATCTCGCCAAACGAATCCCAAACGGCGACAGTGTGCCCCACCCTTGCAAACCCAACGTACTTTGGGAGGGGGTAGGCCATTACAATGAGCAAGGAGGCGCCGCCAGAAACCCCTTTGGACTAGACTTTGATGCCGCTGGAAAGGTAAAATGCATGACAGCTTTAATGCTTTCATATTTTTTTCAATTTGACCTGCGAGGGATGGGTTTGCAGCTGTTTAGTTATGCTGCCGTTTGTTTCACTATTGTTTGGAAAATATATTAGTCTAACATGTCATCTAAATGATCTGATTTCATTCTCTTAAGGCGTCGATGGCTTTTCGATCTCTTCAAAATCGGAATGGGCCTGTATGATGTGTAAATCATGTGCAGAGGGCAAAGCGAGTCTGACGTCGTCATTTTCTCAAAACCTTTGCACTACATAGTATGATCATAGACGAGTTTATGAATCCACGTTATTGAGGTAAGAGCTCTCCGATGGGAGTGCAAGCAGCTTTTTAAAAAAGTCATTGAGGCCCTTCTCCTCCTTATACACGCAAAGGGTTTCTGCTGCAGTCACTGGCGTCACTTAAGACTGCAGGCACAGCAATGTTTGTTTTACATAGCAACACGTTGTCTGCGTTTGTTTGTGGTCCGCTTGTGCCTGTATACAATACAATACAAGATTATTGCTTTAGGTCCAGCGGACTCCCCCGAGCCAAATCAGGACCAGAGAGACGTTATCTTAAAATATTATCAAATGATTCAAGTCTTAAAAAACAAGCCTGTTACTCTTAAATACACAAACAAACTTTCACATGACACCTCTTTAAGAGACTTCTTTAAAACTGATGTATTAAAAATATATTCTCTTTCTTCAATCAAATCACTAAATTCAGTCCTAATAAAATCCAAACTAAACAAAACATGTCGATACGATTTATATGCGATAGAACAAACCAACATCATGTAAAAATTGAAACAGATGTTGACCATCACATACTTTAAAAATCTCTTTGAAAGGTATGGAACCAAAATATGTTTCCCTTTCCTCAATCAAATCAGCACATTCAGACATAAAATGTTGAACGGAAAAAGATTGATCACAGGCAAAGCACCATGGTGGTTCTTCTCCTTTTAAAAGGAAACTGTGGGTGACATACGTATGCCCAATATGAAGGCGAGATAACACTGTTTCTTCTTTGCGAGTGGATGCAAAGTTAGGCAAAGAAGTGGACAAATCGGGAAGAATTTGAAATAATTTGTTGTTGACATGGTTAGACCAGTCAGTCTGCCACAGTCGTTTACAATAAGATCCAGTCATACAACGTAGGTCAGAGTAGGGCACAAACTGGAAAATCTCTGGAGGGAAATCGAGATGCAGAGCATCTTTAGCCGCCCTGTCTACTGCAATATTGCCGCGGATGCCCATGTGACCAGGGACCCACATAAAAACTATCTTTTTACCCTCAGAAACAAGTTGTGTATGGAGGTCATGGATCTCTGCCAGAAAAGGGTGTGATATCTTTCTCGTGGAAAGAGCCTGAAGTGCTGACAATGAATCAGACATGATTAAAAATGAGGTTCTTTTGGATTGATAAACTTGTTTCAGAGCTAAATGAATTGCCTTGAGCTCAGCTGTATAAACAGAACAAAAATCAGGTAAACGCTGTTGCAAAGGCTGGTCTAAGTGTCTCCCAGAGACCGACGCAGCAGCAACTGAATCTCCTTTCTTTGACCCGTCTGTAAAAAGTTGTTCATATCCTGGGTATAAAGCACACTGTTCTAAATAAAGTTGGTTATATACGGTTTCGGATGTATTGTTTTTAAGGAAAGCGGACAACTGCCAATTAATGTTTGGGATACATAATTTCCATGGGGGAGCTTCAGTCCGAAGTTCATCGTCGTTGATGGAAGCAACGTCAATGCCTGCTTTTACCAAATGAGCTTGCATTCTGATGCCAAACGGAGGAATTGTGTTAGGTTTGGCTTCAAATTTCTGAACAAAATCTGGGTTGAAAACACAGTCATAAGCAGGGTTCATAGGATCAGTTTTTAATTTTAAATAGTAATTCATTGACAATTTTGTACGTCTCAGCTCCAGCGGAGGTTCGTTAGCTTCCACGTAAAGGCTTTCACAAGGGGAAGTGCGAAACGCACCCAAAGCAATGCGTAGTGCCTGATGGGCAACTAGATCTAGCATCTTAAGATAAGATTTTCTAGCAGAACCATAGACAATGCAACCATAGTCTAACTTGGATCTAATTAAAGAACGATATAACAGCAATAAAGTTTTCTTGTCAGCACCCCAGTCTGTACCACTGATAACCTTGAGCAAATTGCAGGCCTGTTGACATTTAGTTTTCAAAATTTTCAGATGAGGAATGAAAGATAGCTTTTGATAAAAAATAACACCCAAAAATTTGACTTGTTGGACCGCCTTTATTGGAGTTTTATTGAGGAGAATAGTAGGGTCTTGAATAATTCCCCGGTGCTGGGAAAAGTGAATACATTCAGTTTTTGCTTCAGAAAATTTAAAACCATTTTGTAAAACCCAGTCTTCAACGGCCTTGACACATAACTGTAGCTGACGTTCTGCAGATGCCAAAGTTTTACCTTTGGCTACCAATGCAAAATCGTTGACAAATAAAGAATTGTCAATTCCCCGTTTAACGGAACGAACAATGTTATTTATTTTAATATTAAACAGCAAGGGAGACAAGATGCTACCCTGAGGCACTCCCATCTCCTGTTCTCTCGTATCTGACAAAGATCCCCCAACCTTAACCTGAAAAATTCTGTCTGTTAGAAAATTGGATATAAACAGGGGTAAATGTCCCTTCAAACCCATTTCTTGTAAATCTGAAAGAATGCCATATTTCCACGTGGCATCATAGGCTTTTTCCAAATCAAACATGATGGCAACGACATGTTCACCCTGGACGAACGCGTTACGGATAAAAGTTTCCAGTCGCACCAGGTGGTCAACAGTACTTCGACCACTTCGAAAGCCACACTGAGTGTTGGATAAGATATTATTGGTTTCTAGATACCACAGTAAACGAGAATAAACCATTCTTTCCAGCGTCTTGCATAAGCAAGACGTTAAGGCTATTGGTCTATAGTTTGTCGGGTTAGTATGGTCTTTGCCAGGTTTAGGGATGGATACAATAATGGCCTTTCTCCAGGAGGGAGGAAAGGTGCCAGTGATCCAGAGCTGATTGAAGATGTCCAGCAGTTGAGACCGTGAGTACCTTGTTAAATGTCCGAGAAATTGATAATGTACATCATCTGGTCCAACTGCTGAATCTGCACTTTTGTTAATTGCATCGTCAAGCTCGACTACTGAAAACGGAATGTTGTAATCTTCAGAATTATCGGAGGTAAAATTTAACTGTTGTTTTTCTTTACGGGTTTTAACTGTTTGAAAAGGGACAGAATAAATTCCAGAGGAAGAATTTGCAGCAAAAGAAGAAGCCAAAAGATCAGCTACTAATTTTTTATCTCCGATTACGTCACCCTGCACAGTAAGGCATGGGCTCACCTGTTTGTTACTTCTATTTTTGAGTTTGCGGACTACTTTCCACACCTTTGACAGTTTCGCTTTCGAATTAAGCGTGGAGCAGAAACCTCTCCACGATTCTCTTCTCTTTCGTTTGAAGAGCTGTCGGCATTGCGCTCGCAAACGTTGGTGGTTTTGTTTATTTTCAGTGCTTGGGTGTAAAAACATAGTTCTTAAAGCTTTTTTACGAGCTTGCTGAAGTTTTCTACATTCATCGTCAAACCAGGGTTTTTTTTAAGTGTGTGAGGGTTTGATGAAGTTTGCGGAATGGACTACTTGGCCCTGTTTATAACTATGTCAGTGTAAAGCTGGATTGGATCTATGGCGTTCGAAAATTCCTGTTTCTTAGCACGCAACTGAACCTCAGACAGGTTAGAAAACATACTCCAGTTAGCTTGTTTCAGTTTCCACCTGCCATGAGTTTGCTCAAGGTTGTCTGAATCATGTTTTAATAAAACCGGAAAATGATCACTGCCATGGAGATCTTCTAAAACTGTCCATTTAAAATCCAAAAGTAAAGAGGGATCACAGATTGATATATCAATGTGGGACAAAGAAGCAGTTCTTGAACAGGAAAAAGTTGGAGCACCTTCGTTCAAAGTTACTAGGTTTTACGAGTCTAAAATGTCTTCAATTATTTTCCCCTGAGAATCGGTACAATCGCTACCCCACAGGGGAGAGCGGCCATTAAAATCTCCCAACAAAAAAAAGGGGTAGGTAACTGTTGAATCAAATTCTTGAGGTCATTTTTATTTACAGTTATGGATGGGGTCAGATATATAGAACAAACTGTGAGGGATTTAAAAAAAGATACTCTAGCTGCAACTGCAGGTAGAGAAGTCATTTAATGCTATAGCATACGACCTTTTGAACGCCTGGATGCGAGGTTTAGAATAAAAGTTCGCAAATATTAGAAAAAACCATGACACACTATGCCCCTAATCCAGGTCTAGTCTGTGAACGCAAGTAGTATAGAAGGCAGCCTTAGAGGTGGTATTTTATTTTTAGCTGCTGATGGCATGACCTTATAGGTGCTGATGTCATAGGTGTTGATGGTGGGGGTGGGGAAGGTGAGGGGGTGCATGTGTTGGTGTGTGCCATAGATTATTTTTTATGATGAGTTTGTTATGGTTGGTTGGTTGCTTGGTTAGGTGTGGGATGCTAATTGATTTTATATATGTGAAAATGGAGAGAAGACATTTTTTGTTATATGTGTTATTTACCTGGGAAAAAAATGGCACGGTGGGGTTTGAACCCATGCGGATATGAATCCATTGGATCTTAAGTCTAACGCCTTAACCACTCGGCCACCGTACGTTAAAACAAAATGTGTCTTTTGAATGTGATAGTCTTTTAAACCAAAGAGAACCAAATTTTAGTACCCAACATGTATGTCAGAGATAGGAATATTTATGACCCAAAGCAGTCATAGGTGGTATAGTTAATTGATTTTACAGATGGGAGGGTACACACACACACACGCATGCATGCACATGCACACATGCACGCACGCACATGCACATTCTCACACACCAATACATCTTTAACAATGATTATGATGAATGCACACACACACACACACACACACAAGTATGTAGAACACCAAGACTGGGTTTTACTAAGAGTAAGAATGTAAGAATCGGAAAGTGATTTTTTGATGGAAAGAACGCAAACTTCTTCTAGAAATGTAAGAATCTAATGCAAAATTGGCTCATTCTGTCTCAAAAGTTGACCTAGTTCGTCTCCTATAGGCGACGAAATAGGTCAAACTTTCTTGCATCTCCGTCCCGGATAGAGCACTCCCTTGTACTTAAAACACTCTCGTGCACTACAACTGCACTCCCATGAAATAAAAGAGCACTCCTGCGTACTTATAAAAAAGTGGGTGGCTGGAAAAAACTGAGTGGCTAATACACTCACCCATTTCCTGCATAAAAAGCAAGGTTAGTCACCCATTTCAAGGCTTATGTCTACGCACATACACACCCACGCACACACCCACACACATGCACACAAATATATATTTTTAACAATGATTATGCATATAGTATCTGAATGAGACATAGATGATATGGATGGTGTGGATATTAGGCGTGACCGGATAGTGCCGGACCCTAGCTGATAAAGGGTGTAGCCTTTTGAACCAAAGAACCAAAGAGAACCAAATTTTAGTACCCAACATGTATGTCAGATATAGGAATATTTATGACCATGCAGCATCCCAAAACAGTCATAGGTGGTATAGTTAATTGATTTTACAGGTGGGAGGGTAAAAATCTTGACCACTACAACTGAGAAAAACTTTATTCTCTATTTAACAATGATTATGATACATGCACACCCTCCACACTCACATTCACACCCCCACACACAAATATACATCTTTAACAATGATTATGATGAAAGCGCACCCCCACACACACGCACACCCCCACACACGCACCCGCATACACACATACACATGCACACATGCATACACACGCACACATGCAAAATGTGTTCAGTGTATAGATTATGCAAAGATTTGTGGTTTGTCATCATCATCCTCTTTTTATTCTTCTTGGCATCACATTTTGTTGATCAAGGTGAAAACTATGATGCAGCTTTTTTTTTTGGTGAGGTTAATACTGTATGAATGGGTGCTTATAGTATCTGGTTGAGGCACAGATGAGTTCGTTATGGTGTGGGATGTTAATTGAGTTTACAGGTGGGAGGGTAAAAATCTTGACCACTACAACTGAGAAAACATTTATTTTCTATTTAACAGCCCACACACGCACACGCACACCCCCCACACACAAATATACATCTTTAACAATGATTATGATGAATGCACCTCCCCACACATGCACAACCACACACGCACACATGCACGCATGCACACACACACTCACTCACACACACACACACACACAAGCTCACCCCCTCACACAAATATATATCTTTAACAATGATTATGATGTATGAACACACACACACACGCACACCCCCACCCACGCTCACATGCACGCCCATGACTTTTGTGTGTGCTTCTAGGGGGAGGGTGTAATGAATAAATTGATCATAAACGTTTAAGTTTTGTTGGGGGGGGGGGTTGAGAGAGAGAGAGTGAGAGAGAGAAGGCTAATTGTTTGTTTTGGAGATTTGGCCCACGGTGTGAGGTAGAAATAATAGATGTTAATGACTTTTGCAGATTTTGTTTGTTATTGTTAACCACAAGGTAGCCTATAGCTATATACTTTTTGTAATGTGTGACTAAATTATTTAGACTAAAAACCCAAACTTGGATAGACAAAAAAAAGAGTTTTGATGGTGATTTTTAAATTAATGTATACATACATAATAAAAGTTGGCTTTATTTTAGAGCTCTAGTTTTATTCAAAAAAAAAGAAAAAAAGAAAAAAGAAAACAGGAGACTCGCACGTTTATATAGATATAAAATAAAGAACATTTTGACGACAAATGTGCACGTGGTGTAAACATTAAAGTCTAACCACCCAGATAGAGAATGGAGTGATTAATAGCAAAATCATACTTGAGAGAAGATAATCTCACAAGAAGCGCTCGTTGTTGCCCATTCTGGAACAAAAGGCTTTTATTTAAAGAGAGAAAGAAAGAGAGAGAAAGAGAGAGAGAGAGAGAAATGTGCACGTGTGTGTAAACATTAAAGTCTAACCACCCATGGAACAAAAAGAGGAAGGGACCTAAATCAACACTAAATCACCAGACTGACTACCTACTCTCTTGGGGTTGGGGAATTCTTTATCTTTATCTACAAGGCGGTCTATAGCTGTATATGTTTTGCGGATAGCACTGTGGTTGGAGCACTCGCTACTGTGTCACAAGTTTAGCACCGTCTAGTGCGGTTAGCACTTGGACGGGTGACCGCAAAACGTGAAGGACTCAATTGAAACTGACTACCTACTCCCTTGAGGGTGGGGAAGGTAAAGCAGCGAGGGAGAGATATAGGGATCACCCTCATTACGCTGGCCCAAGATAAGTGTGATCTCCAACATCACGCTCCCCTACGGCCACAAGGCTATGGGACTATCTTTATCTTTATCTACAAGGCGGTCTACAGCTGTATACTTTTGCGGATAGCGCAGTGGTTGGAGCACTCGCTACTGTGTTGCAAGTTAAGCATCGTCTAGTGCGGTTAGCACTTGGATGGGTAACCGCAAAACGTGAAGGATTAAACTGACTGAGTACCTATTCTCTTGAGGGGTGGGGAAGGTAAAGCAGTGATGGAGAGAGATAGGCATCACCCTCATTACACTGGCCCAAGATAAGTGTGATCTCTCCAAAATCACGCTCCCCTACGGCCGCAAGGCTATGGGACTAAAAGGCGGCCTATAGCTGTATACGTTTTGCAGATAGGGCAGTGGTTGGAGCACTCGCATCTGTGTTGTAAGTTAAGCACCATCCAGTGCGGTTAGCACATGGATGGGTGACCGCAAAACGTGAAGGACTCAACTGTGACTGACTACCTACTCTCTTATATAGCTGTATTTAGCGCATACCTTTTTTTGTAGTTTGTGGCTAAATTATTTATGGCAGACGGGGAAGGGACATAAATCAACACTAAACTACGAGAGCAATTATACTGCTAAAATGGTCAGTAAAAAATTGCTACTTCGGGATTTGAACCTGGGTCATTGCTTTGCTAGGCAATATATATATACTAAGTACACAAAAACAAAACAGAAAATATTTGGAATTTTATATACACTCTTATGCTGGAGAAAATGATTATAGGGAGGCACGGTGGTCTAATGATAAGAGCTTTGGCTTGCGGACCTGAAGGTATCGGGGCATTGTGTTGTGTTTTCTTTTTTGTTGAGAAAGACACTTTATTTGGATGAGAGTATAAATCGAGATTTAGTCTGTGTTGCATACATTTTATCATAATGGACTTTAAAGATCTTGACGCTCATGTCCTAGACGGGTGAGTGCCGGTGACAAGAACACACCCAGCATGCACGTAGGTCCTTTTTTTATCCCTGGCTGCCCAGGATCGTGCACAGTTGTCTGGAGGGTTATTACGATGCACTCAAAAGGCTGCAAGTTGGTGACTTAAGGCGCTGGCCGATCCTGTATTGATTACTAGGCAACATTGACGACACTTTTACCCTCACCCCCACCCACACACACCCCTTACTTTATCCTAACTCCTCCACCCTCTTATCTACCTCATCTGCCTGCTCAAAAAATCAAATAACCCGTCCACCTACCATACACTTTTTTTTACTACGCACGATAAACTTTATAATTGTTATATTCCTCTTTTTTTTGTAAACAAATGGGATCAGTACATTTTTGTTTGTTCTGTGAAAACAGGCGAAAAACGCTAAAGTCCTTTGATCGTTCCGGCACACTCTAGCGCAAAATTAGCAGTAAAGCATGCTAGGCGGAGTGCTGTTTTGATGCAACTTGTAGTGCTGTATTTACACTTTTTTTCCGGTTGCTGCTTTTTGTAGTTAAATGATCAATGATTTATAGCGTTGTGGCTTAACTAACCTTCTGTTGAACCATGCTATAGTGCAAACCATTGTAATGGAAGCACAAGACGCAGTCTTAGTTTTAAATGTTAGGTTCAACAGTAAATAGTATTTGTTGTTGTTTTGGTTTGGTGAGTGTGTGTATGTGTGTTTGTGCATGTGCATACAAATACTTTGTTGGCAATTAACTTGCTTATTGTTGTGTGGTTTGTGTGAACAAAACAGACCCCAAGACAACACGAGTTGTAAATGTGTGCAGTTGTCTGGAAATGCATTTAAATGGCTTACCTGCCAGCTTCTTTTTTTTAAAGTTAGTAATAAATTACTAAATTGTGGTTAATAACACAACCAGCCTGCCGCTGCCGCCCACCACTGCCGCCCGCCCGCCGCCGTTGCCCGCAATTAAATTAACGCCGCTGCCGCTGCCGCAAATAACGCCGCTGACGCAACAGCCGCTGCAACAAACAAATGCCGCACTCAGCCAGTGGCAAAAAAACAACAACAGGCGTACCCATATCCAATAACACGCAAGCCAATACCAAACATGCACACCCATATCTTAAACATGGACGCCCGTGCACAAAAAAACAGGCAAGCCAATACCCCCAAAAAAAACAAACAAAACAAAACAAACAAACATGCACACCCATATCTTAAACATAAAAGCCCATGCACGAGACCTGCACGCAAAAATAAACATATTTTTTATAGTAAAATGAAATGCGCGCTCGTGCACGAAACATGAACAACCGTGCACACCACACCCATGCACAAAAACATGAACGTTCGTACACAAAACATGAACACCCATCCACGAGCCATGAACGCCCATGCACGAGACCTGCACGCAAAAATATACATATTTATATAGTAAAATGAAATGCGCGCCCCTGCATGAAACATGAACACCCGTGCACACCACACCCGTGCACAAAAACATGAACGTCCATACACAAAACATGAACACCCATCCACGAGCCATGAACGCCACTGCACGAGACCTGCACGCAAAAATATACATATTTATATAATAAAATGAAATGCGCCCCTGTGCACGAAACATGAACACCCGTGCAAACCACACCCATGCACAAAACATGAACGTCCATGCCTGGGCACAAAAACATGAACAGCCGTGCACACCACACCCGTGCACAAAACATAAACGCCTGTGCACAAGACATGAACGCCCATCCATACACCAGACCTGCACACAAAATACTCATACGTATGTTATGTTGAAAAAAAAAACACGCACGATTATGTTGTGTGCGTGTGCATCTCTGCACGCGTGTTTATAACACTCTGCACACGCATTTTTTTAGAACTGCACGCGAAAAAACTCATAATTATGTTGAAAAAGAAAACGCGCACCCGTGCT
Source organism: Oncomelania hupensis (assembly GCA_036898135.1). NCBI lineage: Eukaryota > Metazoa > Mollusca > Gastropoda > Littorinimorpha > Pomatiopsidae > Oncomelania > Oncomelania hupensis. The sequence continues at coordinate 76,461,736 of CM072512.1, read as the reverse complement.
CGATTATGGTGTGTGCGTCTCTGCATGTGCGTTTATAACACTCTGCACACGCATATTTTTTAGAAATGCACGCGAAAAAAATCATATTTATATTGAAAAAGAAAACGCGCACCCGTGCGCGATTATGGTGTGTGTGTGTGCGTCTCTGCATGCGCGTTTATAACACACTGCTGACGCATTTTTTAGAACTGCACGTGAAAAAACTCATATTTACGTTGAAAAAGAAAATGCGCACCCATGCATGATTATGGTGTGTGCGTGTGCGTATAGTAAAATGATATGCACACCCGTCTGCTCGTACTTATAGACATAAAACTGCAAATTTTAATGTTTATTAACATGACAAAAAAGAAATAACCAACCATCCCTGGGTCATAGGGGTAGGGATCTAAATCAACATTAAACCACCAGAGGACTCATACAGCTTTATAAAAATTGCCACTTTTTTAATTTAGCTACACACTTGCAAAGCATAGACCCTCACAGCAGATCTATAACAAAAATACAAAGCATAGACCCTCACAGCAGATCTATAACAAAAATACAAAGCATGGGGATCAGGTGCTACACAAGACTTTTGGGCATTTTTTATACTCAGCACATCATCAACAACAAAGTCCCACAGACCATCACACAAGCCATTAGACAACATGATAAACTGCCAAAAAAAAGTCTATATTTGTCAGTATCACATTGCATCATCACATTGCATCAGCTGATGTCAGCATACATGATAAAAAACAAGTTTAAACATGAATAAAAAAACGTACATAGTGGCGTACACGGTGGCGTGGTTGTCCTTCATCAAAGTGATATTGATGATATTTGCAATAAAATATGTAATATCATGAGGTAAGCAGCGGACTTTATAGGTTTATTTAAAATAAAGAAAGAAAACGCAGAAAACGAGTAGAACAAATGAAAACTTTCCGTGGTTTGATAGTGAATGTGAAAAGAGAAGGAAAGAATTTCTTAAATCTAAAAATGCTTGTAGAAAAAATACAAACTCATTCCTTAAGGAAGTTAAGCACAAAGCAAGCAATAATTATAAAAGACAGTTAAGAATGTCATAAAAAAATATCAATCGAATCTAATCAAGAAAATTAGAAAATTTAAAAGTAATGATCCAAAATTCTTTTGGAAGCTTATAAATGGTACACACACCGAAAAAAAGGGAGACATATGGTAAAATAACATGTGAAACTTTTTTTGAACATTTTAAGAAAATTACCGATTCCAATGTTGAGACTGACACTCTTGACCAGAGTACAAGCATGCACGACACCAATACACATTTTCTTCTTGACCAACCCTTCAAAGAGGAGGAAGTCAAAGAAGCTATAAGTTCTTTAACAAATAACAAAGCTTGTGGAATAGATTATATAACTAATGAAATTCTGAAGTCAGTCCCTTATGAAGTCATTAAGTTGATAACTAAATACTTTAATATTGTACTACAATCTGGTAAAGTGCCCGAGGATTGGACAATAGGAATTATTAAGCCTCTTTATAAGCAGAAGGGAGACAAAGACAATGCAAATAATTATCGTGAAATATCTATTTTGAGCTGTTTTGTTAAATTGTTTACAAGCTTAATTAATAAAAGACTAGGTTCTTTCTTGGAGACTAATAATGTTTTGGGTGAAGAACAGGCCGGATTTAGGGGTGAATATTCTGTTTCTGATCATATATTTACTTTACACTCTCTTGTAGAATTCTTCATATCAAAGAAAAAGCGTTTGTATTGTGCCTTTATTGATTATGAATAGGCATTTGACTTTGTTAATCGTTCTTTGTTATGGCAGAAATTATTAAATTCTAATGAAAAAGGAAATATACTGCATACAATAAAAGACTTGTATAATAAACCAAAATCACAGGCACAGTGGAATGATACTCTTTCTGATTATTTTTCTTGTAAAACAGGTGTCTCCATTATTGTTTGCTGTATTTTTGAATGAATTAAAAAGTTTCCTTGGTGAAAAACTAAGTGGTCTAAGAACTGTTAAGCTTGCAGCATCGGATATTTTTCTCGATGATGACTATATTGAGACTGTATAAAATGTTTATTTTGCTATATGCCGATAACACCGTAATTTTTTTTGAATCTCCTGCTGAATTACAGTCTTCTTTAGATGCTATGCATCAATATTGCACTAAATACAAATTAAAAGTCAATGCTGCTAAAACTAAAGTCGTTGTTTCTTCAAAAGGCACAGTCAGAAATCTACCTAATGTGTGTTACAATGGTGTTAAATTAGATGTGGTATATGATTTTCAGTATCTTGGAATTAAAATTAAATATAATGGTAGCTTTAAACCAGCCCAGAAAAATTTATATGATCGTGCCTCTAAAGCTATGTTTTCTCTTTTAAGAAAAATTAGAAAGCTTATGTTACCACTAGAAATTCAAATTGATCTGTTTGAGATATGGTGCCCTCAAATGAGTGACCTTGCCACTAAACTGCAACTGCGTTTTTATAAACTAATTTTAAAGCTAGGTAAGTCTACACCTTCTCAAATGATGTTTGGTGAATTAGGGCAGGTTCCTCTGGAGTTGCAGGAAAAGCAAAGAATGTAAAATTTTTGGTATAAGCTTGTCCACCCTGATAACAGTAACAAATTGTCCAGCGTTATGTACACGATTTTGTTTCATATTGATTTGCATAAAGGTTATAAATCTTCATTCATCGATTCTGTGCGGAAAGAGTTAAATAATCTAGGACTTGGTAATCTTTGGTTAAATCAGGGGCTATCGAATATTTTGCCTTCTGCTTCAGTTTTTAAGTGTACAATTAAACAACGCCTACATGATCAGTTTATTCAAGGCTGGTTCGAGGAAATAAACAATAATGAATTTTACTATAACTATCAAATGTTTAAGCTACATTTTGAATTTGAAAAATATTTGCATGTTCTACCAACAAATCCTGCAATATCTGTTCTAAAGTTTAGGACACTCAACCACAGAATGCCAGTGCAGAGAGGCAGATATTTTAACATTCCTAGACACGAACGTGTATGTCAAAAATGTAATAGTGGCGATCTTGGTGACGAGTTTCATTATTTATTTTTGTGTTAACATTTTAGTAACTCGAGAAGAGAATTATTAAAATCATATTTTTATAGATATCCCAATGCCATCAAATTTCAAGAATTATTGTCATCTAATAAAAAGTCAGTATTATTAAAGCTTTTAAGGCTAATGAAATTAATAATTAAACAATTGTAATCGTTGTTATCCCATGTAAAAAAATTAATCTAGTTCTGATATTTACAGGTTGTGTGTAACAAAACTAATTTCACTAGTTTGTCATTATGTGTTTAGATTGAATTTTATTGATAGTTATGATTCCTAGTTGCTATTTCCAATCAATTTATTTTTTCTTCTTTTCCCCTCTCAATCGCTCCCTCTCCCCACCCTTCTGCAATCCCTTTGTGTACATAGTTTTAATTTTAAAAACTTAAAATGTTATGTAATTAATTATTTTGCATGTGTGTGTATATTCTTTTAACGATTTCCATGTGTCCTTAATGGGGTTTTTCTGGAATAAACTTGCCATGCCTTGCCTTGTTTAAGACTTTTTTTTAAAGCTTTAAAAACAAACTAATGATATAGTGAGCTGAAAACGTGTGCTCAGGTCAATTGAGATGCCAGGTTATAAACAGCACACATGTTAAGTGTTTAAGTTAGCTACACTCATGAGAGATTATAATAAGTAATAGAGAGGCTAATAAAAAAAAGGTTCAGCAAACTAATTTTGTTGGGCCATAAAAAAGTTGTTTAATATGCGCATAGATAACCAAGCAACTAACAAAGATACCCATGCTAAAAAAATAAAACTTAACAAGTACATAAATCAAACGAGCCTATAAAAACAGCCATATACTAAAAAGTAAAAAGAATGTTAAATAGAGGGGTACAGGTCTATGTCTCTACCTTTTTTAATATAATAGTTATAAACTCACATTGTTTGTATTTATATTAAGCTAAAATCATGGTTAAATAATTTTATATAAATCCACCTTATACTGGCCTTATAAGTTTAAAGGTGGGTCTAAGTTTTTGATTAAAAAAGACATGGTGTTGTTAGGACAATGGATCATAAATGCGTTGCTAGGGAGAGTTTCTTTTTTTTACCTTCTTATGTAGTATTTATAAACTAATATTGTTAATGATAAAGCTGTAGAGCCAAACAATTTATTTGTATACTCTTTATAGAGTTAAATAGCCCTATCACTCAATGGGTCTATGTTTGTTGCGGCGGCCGTTGCGTCAGCGGCGTTAATTGCGGCAGCAGCAGTGGCGTTAATTTAATTGCGGGCAACGGCGGAGGCGGGCGGCGGGCGGCAGCGGCGGGCGGCAGCGGTGGGCGGCAGCGGCAGGCTGTTTGTGTTATTAACCACAATTTAGTAATTTATTACTAACTTTAAAAAAAAAAAGAAGCTGGCAGGTAAGCCATTTATATGCATTTCCAGACAACTGCACACATTTACAACTCGTGTTGTCTTGGGATCTGTTTTGTTCACACCAACACACAATAATAAGCAAGTTAATTGCCAACAAAGTATTTGTATGCAAATGCACATGCACAAACACACATACACACACTCACCAAACCAAAGCAACAACAAATACGCTATTTACTGTTGAACCAAACATTTAAAGCAAAGACTGCGTCTTGTGCAACCATTACAACGGTTTGCACTGTAGCATGGTTCAACAGATGGTTATTTAAGCCACAACGCTATAAATCGTTGATCATTTAACTACAAAAAGCCACAACCGGAAAAAAAAGTGTAAATACAGCACTACAAGTTGCATCAATACAGCACTCCACGTAGCATGCTTTACTGCTAATTTTGCGCTAGAGTGTGTTGGAACCATCAATAGACTTTAGCGTTTTTCCCGTGTTTTCACAGAACAAACAAAAATGTACAGATACCATTTGTTTAAAAAAGAGGAATATAACGATTATAAAGTTTATCGTGCGTAGTAAAAAAAGTGTATGGTAGGTGGACGGGTTAGTTGATTATTAGAGCAGGCAGATGAGGTAGATGAGAGGGTGGAGGAATTAGGATAAAGTAAGGGGGGGGGGGTGTGGGTGGGGGTGAGGGAAAAAGTGTCGTCAATGTTGCCTAGTAATCAATACAGGATCGGCCAGCGCCTTAAGTCGCCAACTTGCAGCCTTTTGAGTGCATCGTAATAACCCTCCAGACAACTGAGCACAATCCTGGGCAGCCAGGGATAACAAAAAGGACCTACATGTACGTGCATGCTGGGTGTGTTCTTGTCACCGGCACTCACCCGTCTAGGACATGAGCGTCAAGATCTTTAAAGTCCATTATGATAAACTGTATGCAACACAGACTAAATCTCGATTTATACTCTCATCCAAATAAAGTGTCTTTCTCACACAAAAAAATCAAAAACAACACAATGGCCCGATACCTTCAGGTCCGCAAGCCAAAGCTCTTATCATTAGACCACCGTGCCTCCCTAAAATCATTTTCTCCAGCATAAGAGTGTATATAAAATTCCAAATATGTTCTGTTTTGTTTTTGTGTACTTCGTATATATATATTCGCCTAGCAAACAAATGACCCAGGTTCAAATCCCGAAGTAGCAATTTTTTACTGACCATTTTAGCAGTATAATTGCTCTCGTAGTTTAGTGTTGATTTAGGTCCCTTCCCCGTCTGCCATAAATAATGTAGCCACAAACTACAAAAAACGTATACAGCTATAGGCTGCCTTGTATGTAAAGGTAAAAGATAGTCCCATAGCCTTGTGGCCGTAGGGGAGCGTGATGATGGAGAGATCACACTTATCTTGGGCCAGCGTAATGAGGGTGATGCCTATCTCTCTCCCTCGCTGCTTTACCTTCCCACCCTCAAGAGAGTAGGTAGTCAGTCACAGTTGAGTCCTTCACGTTTAAGATCTTGGCGCTCCTGTCCTAAACGAGGAGGGGGGAGGGGGTGCCGGCTATACAAAATATACCCAATAAGCTTTAGGTGCCTTTGTAACGGATGGTTTTTGTGTATTTAATTAAATATCTATTTGAATATACTACGTTTAATCTAATGAATGAGTGTGTGAGTGTGGCTGTCTGACGCTCAGTATAAAGGTGTGTGTTCTATCTCTGTTTACTATACTCATACACTGCCACACACGTGCTTACAGACAAGGACAAGGAATACACAATTATTTCTCTTTGCCCTCTGTAATACTATTTCTCATTCGACTATTCACATATACATTAAACCATTTACACATACATTAAATTCACAGATACATCAAATCATACAATTACTTCCAGCATATAAATAAATTCACACGGATAATAATTAAGTGCACACAGTTAACGTAATAAGATCACCCAGTCAATTTGATAAGTGCACGCAGATTACTCAGTAAGTTCACGCAGTCATTTCTGATAAGTGCACACAGTTGCTCTCAGAATTCAACACTAGCAGAAGTCGTTGTCCCTTTCTGAGGACGTCACTCGACTCTACTCTTTTGCATTAGCATCGACACAGAATTCATTTCGATGACTTGTGGATTCTAGAATTCACAGTTTCTATTTACTGACCGTATTTCGCGGATCAAGCACTCCAGGCGCGGAATTATTAGCCGACGCTGGGGTCGCAGCCACACACACTGAAGACGCTGCAGATGTCTTCGTGGCGCAGATCCGGAAGTTACTTCGGCACCGTTGTTGCACTTCTGCCCCAGTGATGATGCACGAAGGAGAGTCACGGCGACGATGGCGTCCACATCCGGTTAAGTAGGTGATGTCATGTGGACCAGATCCATCCGCCGCACATCAGGGGTTCTTTGCTCCGTAACCGCCCCGCTGTATTCTTTATACAGCAAAAGTAATTCCTAAAGAATCAGGTCTTTCCCAGAGCACCCACGAATACGTCCTGTCAGTTAGGCTGATGTTTCGTCTCTGAGATAACACAGCTCATAAACTAATCGAAAATAGCGCAGTGACGTCACACCGTCTTCCTACAGAAAAGTGTACGAACTGCGTCCGTTACAGCCTTCTACCCCATTCCAGGTCACCAAGGATTGTGCCCAGTCATCTTGGTGACTGACGTCTCGACTGACGAGTTCAAAATCTCAATCAATCTTTAATTTAATATCTGTTCACACATTTAGGTAATATTAGACATAAGCTCAAGACCTTAAGTAGTAAACAGTTGCACTTTCATTACATTACATTACATGATTATTGCTTTAGGTCCAGCGGACTAGCTTCACAACCATCTACACCGCCAGTAAATGTATGTATACTATACAACAATACGTTGCTAATTGTCATGTGTCCGTATATCTGTTTTAAACCTCAAATAAACAGGTCTGGACAGAAGCGCTTTGTCGAAAGGATTCCGATGGTGACGGCAAGACCAACGGTCAAGAACTGGGTGACCCTAACTGCACCTGGACACCAAACAGCAACCCAGCGATCACGTCTGGACTCTCACATCCAGGTAAACATAAAAAACGAAAGTAATACCATAGATACTATGTAGTGTGTAAAATTGTATTAGGGTGAGATGTCTAGGCAAAGTGTATCCATGTGACGTAATTCTATATAATAGAATCTCGGGTGGTAGATGTCACGTGGGGTTTTTGGTTGTTACTGGGCTCTGCACAATGGATGCTGTAACCCTCACGCTTTATTCGATGGGAACCGCTAGTGAGTCACCCGCTGAATTACTTTAATAAATTTATTTGTTTAGCTCGGTCTGTGTTAAGGCTGGGGTACAGAGATAGATAGAAAATGGTAAAAGATCACTGTCACACTAGCTTTCACACGGCTATGAATCATATGTAGTCCAGCCACTTGATAACAGTTAAAATCACACATTTATTTCTTCTACTCTATACAATATCTTCGAGGTACTAATCTACCTTAAAAAGTCTTAAGTCAATGCAACTAATTCGATCGCTGATAGTCTAGGCAGCTTCATAGGGCACTGGCTACTAAAGTTCTTGAAGATTGGACTGCTGTGGTCCGTTTTACTATAGTTCTGAAGAGTGGACTACTGTGGTCCTTTTGCTATCAGTTTGGGTGCACTTTCGCTTATGCACTTAACTGTCACGTAGTGGGTTTGAAGTCCTTCGTTGAGGTAGCTTCTGGTACACGATGTGTCGTCGTGTAGTTTGGTCCCTTGCCACACTGTGGGGTCTTGCAGGGTGTTTTCCAGGGTTGCTCTCTCAGGCTTGTGCTGTAGAGGCTAAACAGCCAACTCGTCTTCCTGTGGAGTTGGGCGCACGTTATAGCTCGCCTGCTCGTCTGTAATCATAAGAGACGAACTTCTGCACAACCTTGAATAATAGGTCTGTGCAGAGCGTCTCACTGAAAGCCAAAGTAGCCCTCAGTGATAGCTCCACATCTCTATACATAAGCGACGAACATTCTGCCACGTCCGTGGTCCACTGGAATCTCAACGCTACTTTCCTATACATATATAAATATAAATCGTGGCTAACTACACACATACAGAATTAATAATAATATACACATTCATTTGTACAGCCACTGGTCTGCAAACATAAATATAGGTTCAACAACAGTGGTTCCGTACATAATTCAAGATGGCGTCGGCCGGTCGTGCTTAACACGTGTTCGGCTTTTCCACGTGGTAAGGCCAATTCAGATTAACAATTCACATCTATGCATGGCAAATTCTACAAACGTAATTTTAACAATAATATAAATATATCATGATGAAACAGAAGTATGTTCATTTACCTGTTTGACAATGTCAGGCTCGTGGCTACTTGAGTGAATTCTAAGATACTCAAGTCCTGCTTCCTGGTCTATTCAGTGGAGGTATTGCTCTATTCAGGTGTAGCTGTGTATCCTGTGACGTCTTACTCTCAACTGACCTAATACCTGGTTTGGACTGAATCCGCCAGAACTGGCTCTAGCTGCTCAGCCTATGTCCTGATTGGCTCAAACTTTACGATCCCATGCACACAGTGCTGACGTCACTACACTGTTTGCGTCAAGCTCGCGGTGTGTGTACCTCCGTATACTGTAATCGTCTGCTATGTAATACACTAACTTTCTAAAGTTACAATGACTAAACAAGGCTAAATAGTAAATAGGCAGGGTAAAACTAGTCCTCTCGCGACAGTAGATTTCTTTTGCTGTTAATCGAAACCTCTCCTCTTCATTTTGAACATCAAATGCAATGGTGCACCTTTGAAAGCTCTGTCATGTTATTAGCCGACAGATTTCCGTATGTTGTAGAAAGGCGTAATAAGTCTATTACCCGCACAATAGCAATGTACTTACATGTTGTACCATTATTATTTGGTCAATTTCAGGTGTGTGCGAGCCCACAAACAGCACCGTCTGCCAACAGAAAACTTTCAGCAACGGTTTGTATTCAAACCAACAGCAGTGGATGGCAGTTGCTTGCAAGTATGACGAATTCACATGTGAAGCATTGGATGAGCCTGGTAAGATTTCCATGCAATTTAGACATCATTGGAACAAAATTAGGCTTAAACTCACTATATACTAACTGAATACCACTCACAATTGCAGTTCGACTATGGCGGTTCCTTCCAACTAGGTATTCTAACTCAAGTGCCTTCGAGATTAAGTAAACTGACTCGACGATGGTTTAAACGTCCATGAAATTAAATTGGTGTGCATGTGCTCTCACCATTCGTACGCTGATCCCCATTATCTACATATTAACCTGTGATCAAACCTCATTGGTTTGCCTGGTCAGGATATTCTGAACATTATTTAAACTTTGGCTAACTAGAACAATCTAAAATTAACCTTCACTCGGCCGGGGCAATCCAAAGTTAATTTGCACCTGGCGATTTGAATAGATCCTTTACTTGGCAAGACAAATCTTAAATGATAGTTTACTTGATTAGGATAATCTGAAATTAAATGTTACCCACCTTGCCATAGGGACAATCTGATCAAAAGCTAATCGAATTCAATTGACTGCAGAGATCCGGAACCAGACGCTGAGAATTCCAATGACCGACGTGCCAGCCAACGAAACAGTGTACATTTGCACCATCTTTGACTTCGAGGCGTTCGACCAAGACGTTCAAATGGTCGCCACCCAACCGTACATTGACAACCGGGACGTCATGCACCAAATCGTCATGTTTGGCTGTGATGGAGGTTGGGACATGTTTTCCCGAATATACTTAAACCATGTATTTATAGGTTTACTACAGTAAATTTGTTCCTTCTTATTGTAGGATGACGGTAATGATGACGATGACGACGACGACGATGATCATGATGATGATGATGATGATGATGATGATGATGATGACGATGATGATGATGACGGAGTGTATATGTTTGTATGTACGCGGGCGAAGGGGTGCTGTGCATCTTATTTCGCACATGTTTTCGTCGTACCGATCCCCATATAGCCTTTTTGTAGTCAGCGGCCGAGTGACTGAGCAGTATAGTACGTGCTTGTCTTGCAGGCATGCATAGCCAAACCTGCGTTCGATTCCCAATAGTGACGGTAGATTTTGTTTTCCCCGCAGACGCTGCTGTAACAACCCTATGTGCGGTTTTTCACTTCCCTCATTACGCCTCAGCAGCACTTAGATGTCCCTAGCCATTTTGTCAGAAGTGAAAGTGACATGTTCAGTATGCATACGCACGGGCCGATCGGAGCTCATTGGTTTTTGGGGTTTGACAGTGGCGCGTTTGATACAGCATGTTTGCGTCCTGGGCTGCACGTGTATATTGTTAATAGCGGTCAGCTTCTTTGGTTTTGGGAAACTCTTTGAGCTGCTGAGCATGCTCCTCAACAACATTTTTCTTTATTTACATCATTCCCATGCACTATTTTCTTTGTGTTCGTATCAAGTAGGATTTATTTGTACTGACATAAGGCTTGCTGTTTTGTACTACAGACATTACCGACCGTAAGACGGGCGTACCCTTCCTGTGCGGTATGAATGTCCGCAGCCAATGTGAGACGATGATGGGCATCTGGACTGTGGGGCAATCTGGAGAGTGCAGCCATCCAGACGCAGGCTTCAGGCTGGGTTTGCATGGGTTCAAGAAGATTGCTTTCCAGGTACAATTGCCAATTTTAACTTAACTTTCTGAATGTAGTTCTGTAATCATTGGCACTGTTATAACAAAACTGCTATTATCAACATGAATTTGAAAGACTAATTTAGGGTCAGACGCGGCACTGCCACAATATTTTCGGCTGAAGGCAGATGGGTAAAGATGGAAGAAGCCTAGCGAGATACTGTCAATAGCCAAATATCAAACTTCGACGCCATTTATAAAGTGCACAGCAAGACATGCCTCGACGTTTCAATTCTGTTTTTCGATCTCTTTGTGAGAAAGGTTATCAATAGCAATCCGCTGTTTATTTTGAGTGTGGCAATAGGGCAATTGTTAAAAGAAAGTTAACTTAAACAAGTGAACTAATACAGCAATTTCGTTTCCTTTGTGGGAGACAAAACGTTTGTGTAAAACACAAGTGAAGGTGTCTCGTTTAACGAAACGGAACTGGAGTTTGGTAATAGCATTCTGGATAAAAATCCTTATTAGTTGCTGTCCTACGTGGTATGAGGGAATGATGGGAAAGATCTATCCCCCTTTCTCTGCTGCCAATGGTTTGAATTTGTGGATGTGTGCCAAAGATACAGATGGCCATTTAACTGTGTTTGTCAATGCAGCTTATCAGTATACCGGCTAGGCTTGGTGAAAATCGATGGACTGATTTCCCGAATCATCAGAAGACGCCCGAATGAAGTACTCAGGAAATTAGCATCTTAGTGCGAACAAAAGCATCCAAAATGTGGCTGGCAGCCAATAGAAATGGGAAGGAACCTGACTTTTAAAAGAGAATTCATTGCCAAACATAGTTTAAAATCTAGAGTTGCAGTGTTGGTAGTTTCGAACAGGATTATGTTTAGAAAGTGGCTGCTGGCGAGTGTAACAAGGGAGACAAAAAGTTCATGTTACACAATAGATAAAGTTGGCTCCCCTATAGAGACAAGGCTGGAGGAGTGTGTTGATAGCATCTTGGATATAATACTTATTAGAGGCTTGATCCTCCGTGCAATGAGAGAACGATAGGAAAGATCTATCTCACTAAACATGTGTTTCCTCGCTGTTTGAGATTAAAAGCGTTAACTATCCTATATTGCCCTATGCTATCCCGTAACTCGAAGGTAGTTGTGGCACCACAGATAATCGTTTAACCCATCTTTTTCTGTCCTCAGCAACCCTCATGGCTTCGCTCAGTGTCAAGCCAGCCCGTTCTCGAAAGTTGTCCTCCCACCTCTTTTTCTGTCTCCCCCTTCTTCTGCCTCCTTGCACCGTGCCTTGCAGGATGGTTTTTGCAAATGCATTTAAATGTTAACACTTGCATTTAATTCGACGTACATTCTGCTAATTTTGCTAGATTATGTCAAACATTTCTCTTTACGTAGGTGAATTACGACTTGCATCATACATTTGAAATATTTTCTGAATGGCTAGATATAGGTATCCTTACCTTATTGTCCACAGTTTCACTGGAACAACCCAGAGAAGAGGTCCGACTACAAAGACAGTTCTGGCATGACATTGTACTACACCCCCAAGCTCCGCAAGTACGATTCTTCCGTTCTCATGATCGGGGACCTGGACTTTGTCATCCCACCGGGTGAGGCTAGGTACTCGGTGAAATCTACATGTTCGGCGAGTTGCACTAGGAATATTATGTCCAAGAGCGCCTACATCACTGCCGCGTGGAACTACATGCACTACCTGGGCATCGGTCAGACCATTGAACACGTCCGAAACGGCACGGTCCTGCGCTACATCACCAAGGACGACACGTATAGCTACGACAGCCCTAAGACTCACTTGTGAGTGTAACCTGAGAACGGCCATTTTGGGTTGATATATATATATATATATATATATATATATATATATATTGCCACATCCCATCATCGCACCACATCACTCTACATCACACTGCACCACAAATGTGATGGGTAGGTGTGGTAGAGTGATTAGGTTATGTGATAATGTGGTCTGATTCACTCGCATTTAAGGCATAATAGAACTGTATTGCAGATACATACATACATATTACCACATCACATCACCACACTACATCACTCTAAATCACACCACACTGCACCACAAATGTGATGGGTGGGAGCGGTGGGGTGATTAGATTATGTGATGTGATTCACTGATGCCATGATATGTGCTGTCTGCTGCAATGTGAAGATGTTCTGCTGCTGTGATGTCGGCTGATGTGATGTGATGATTTGTTGATGTGATGTGATTTTATGTGGTGGTGCGTTTTCACGATGATGGTGATGAAGCAATGTGATGCAGTGATGTGATGTGATGATGTGATCGATGTGGTGATGATGCGATGTGGTGATGTGTCATACAATATCTTTTTTTAAATTCTAAATTTTGTTACAATTTATTAGTTGTGTTTTTTAATTTTATGTGAGTGAAATGAATTATATGTATATATAATTAATTGTATTACACAGCAAGAATTGTATGACATAAAATACCTTTTTTTTAACATAAAATGGATTTTATTCGCAACACTGAATACATTCTATTTTCATAGAATTATTTTTTAACATTTGGTGCACATAGAATGCATTCTATGTTATATAATGTTCATTCTATAACATAGAATGTTCATTCTATAACATAGGATCCATTCTATAACATAGAATGTTAATTCTATAACATAGAATGGTCATTCTATAACGTAGAATTCATTCTATAACATAGAATGTTCATTCTATAACATAGAATCCATTCTATAACTTAGAATGTTCATTCTATAACATAGAATCCATTCTATAACATAGAATGTGCATTCTTTAACATAGAATGCATTCTATAACATAGAATGTTCATTCTATAACATAGAATCCATTCTATAACATAGAATGTGCATTCTTTAACATAGAATGCATTATATAATATAGAATCCATTCTATAACATAGAATGTGAATTCTTTAACATAGAATGCATTCTATAATATAGAATGTTCATTCTATGCGCAACTAGGTCATTCTTTGTGAAATTGAAAGGCTTTGACGAATAAAGGGACATGTGCACGCGCGCAAGAACTGAAGAAATGTCTGACGTGCCAAGCGTTCTGCGGGCTTTATCAGACATTAGAACAGGCTCTAATCGCATGATACCGAGCTGATTGCAAATTGGACCGCAGCCAAGCAGTTGTTCTGACGTCATCACGTAGCAATCGCGATCGGATCGCAAACAAAATCGTTGCACAATCGGCATGTGTGGCGGGGCCTTTAGGTTTCTTGATGCAGACGACTTCCACGGTAATGTGAGTAGATCGCCTAGCAATAAAAATAATTGACGTCACACCCTCCCCTCCCCCCCTCTCCGCCCCTGCGTGCTTACTTTTTCATTACAATGTGCTGAGGTTCTGTAAGGGTTTATAGTGACAAAATCTAATTAAATAATCAGTTCTTTTTGCTCAATATCGAAGAAATAACCGTACTGTACACTCCTAAAAAGCAATAATTAATATAATTAAAGGTCGAATATTGCGATACAACTCTGAGACATAATAATTATTGCCAAAAAAAACTATTTCACCCCAGGCGTCCCCCCATAACCTATTTTCAGATAAATACCTCTGTTGCGAATTTGGCCACCCTTTGTGAGAACATTCACATTTATGTATAGTTCCTTCCGTTAATAAAATGGATAGCATAATAGCATTAGGAACGTACGTCAGCCATTGATGTAGAGTGATGTGGTGTGGTGATGGGATGTGGCAATGTGTATCTCTCTGCAATACAGTCCCATGCCATACAAAATGTTCTCTATACCTTGACAGTGTCCCAGTTTTTACTATTTAAAAAAAAGGTTTTATATTGATTTCATTCTATAACATAGAATGAATTCTATGACATAGAATGAATTCTATGACATAGAATGAATTCTATAGCATAGAATGAATAGTATAACATAGAATGAATAAGATGACATAGAATGAATTCTATGACATAGAATGAATTCTATAACATAGAATGAATTCTATGACATAGAATGAATTCTATTACATAGAATTTATTCTATAGCATAGAATGAATTCTATAACATAGAATGAATTCTATAGCATAGAATGAATTCTATGACATAGAATTCATTCTGTAACATAGAATTCATTCTATGCTATAGAATAAATTCTATGTCATAGAAATCATTCTATGCTATAGAATTCATTCTATGTTATAGAATTCATTCTATGTCATAGAATTCATTCTATGTAATCTTATTCATTCTATGTTATACTATTCATTCTTTGCCTATAGAATTCATTCTATGTCATAGAATGAATTCTATGTCATAGAATTCATTCTATGTCATGCAATTTATTTTATGATAAAGAATTAATTCTATGTTATAGAATTAATTCTTTGTAATAGAATTCTTTCTATGTTATAGAATATAGTTCTATGCATACAAGTGCATTCTATAATATAGAATTGTATTACATACATAGAATCTTATTCTCTATTATAAAATGTTATTCTATACATAGAATTTTATTATGGACATAGCATTTAACACTATATTATAGGATGATATTCAATACAAAGAATTTTATTCTATGACTTACAATATTGGTTTCTTTTTTTATAAATGGAATTTCAACTAATGAATGCTTTTTTGTGTGCATAGAATTCTTTCTATGTGCATAGAATTTATTCTATGTATAGAATGGTCACATAGAATAAATGGACACATGGCGCCCCATAGACAGCGCTTTGAATGCGTTTTGAAAACAAAAACAGAACGCACACGGATCCTATTCTATCCTATCCTGTCCGTAACCCGGAGGTCGTAGGGGCACCACAGATGATCGTTTAACCAGCATACTTCATCTTTCTCTGTCCTCAGCAGCCCTGAGGGGTTCGCTCAGGGTCAAACCAGTCCATTCTCGAATGTTGTCCTCCCACCTCTTTTTCGGTCTCCCTCTTCTTCTACCTCCTTGCACTGTGCCTTGCAGAATAGTCTTTGCAAGGCCTGATGATGTGGTGACGTGGCCATACCATCGGAGTTTCCGTTTCTTCACCACTGTGAGCAGGTCATCGTGTTGTCCAATGGCTTGTGTGATGGTCTGTCGGACTACGTCGTTGGTGATGTGTTGGGTGTAGGAAATGCCCAGAAGTCTTCTGTAGCACCTCATCTCCATGCTTTGTATTCTTCGTCGCACCATCAGCCTCATCAGCCAGTCTCAATGCCTATGTGAGCAGCACTCTTAGGTTCCCCCACATTTTGCTGGCTGCGGGCTATTTATAGCTTGCCTACACCCTCCCTTTCAGTCAAAGGAAAGGAAAGAAGAGCACCGGCGAAGCTATTTATAGCTAGCCTGGCTGAACTAGCTTCAAAACCTAAAAGCTTTGGTTGAGTCGGTGTGCATGCTGGGATGGCTGATGAGGCTGATGGTGCGGTAATTTTCACAATCCTGAAGGTTACCTTTTTTGGGAAGAGTGATGACAAGCGACTGGGTCCATGGTATAGGCCACTCCCCACTCTGCCAGGTCTTGTTACAGATAATGGTGAGGGCATTAATAATCGCTTCTCCTCCTGCTTGTAGCAGTTCGCGGGTATGTTGTCCACTCCCGCTGACTTCCCTTTCTTTAGCGATTGCACTGCTGCCCCAACTTCTTCCCGGAGAATTGGGAGGGTTTCTTCTTCTTCTCTGTTCTCGGGACATGCTAGAACTGATGGGTCTCCATTTGGTGTATGGTTGTAAAGGTCAGAGCAGTACTCTGTCCATCTGCCCAAGACTTCTTGTTCTTCTGTAAGGCATATGCCAGACTTGCTTTGGATCGTGGAGACTTTGGTTTGTTTGACACTTGTCAGCCGCTTCACAGTTTGGTAGGCCTTCTTGCTGTTGTTCTTCTTCAGACTGTTCTCTATTTCCTGGCATTGATCTTCTATACAGTTCTCCTTTGCTGTGCGCATGCCTTTTCGGATGACATTGTTGATTTTTCGGTAGACATCAGCTCCCGGTGAGTTTTTTTTTATCTCTCTTCGTTTATCACACAGATCCAAAAGTTCAGGTGTGATCCACGGTGTGATCCACGGCTTCTTCTTTGGTCGGTGCTTGCCAAGGATCTCAGTGGCGGCATCTGTCACAGCTGAGTTGAAGGTGGTGGTCATGGTGTTGACATCTACTTCACCAGCCCCCAAAATGACCACAAGTGCAAAAGTCCCTCCAATTGTGGCCTGAAATAGTTCTGCCACCTCCGGGTCTTGCAGTTTGTCCAGGTCGAACTTCAGTCTAGTGCACTTTGCTGTATTTACTCTCTTCAAGTGGAGCCGGAAAGACATCATCATGAGATCGTGGTCACTTCCGATGTCTGCTCCTGGAAAAGTGCGTGTCCTGCCAATGTTGATGCTTGATCTGAAGCGTTTCTTGAGTAGTCTATCTGGTTGTGATGCTCCCCGCCGTGACTGTGCCATGTCCATCGTCTGGATTTTTTGTGGAGACCAAGCGTGTTTGCCAGTACCAGATTGTTGTATCTGGCAAACTCCAAGAGTCTCAGACCCCTGTCATTTGTCTCGTTGTTGCAGTGGGGTCCACATGTGTCTCTCCAGTTGTGGTGCGCATCTTGGCCAACCTTGGCATTCCAATCGCCTTGCACTATGACTATATCCTTCTTCGGCACTTGGTCAAGGACCGCCTGTAGATTTTCATAAAAATCCTCCACCTCGCTGTCGTCATAGTCTGATGTTGGGGCATAGGCCTGGATGATGGTAATGTTGAAAGGGGCTGCTCTCAGGCGGGTGGTAATGAATCTATTGGAGACTGGGTGGCAACCCATGACAGTGTCTAGATTGTTCTTGTGGACCAAGAATCCAACGCCGTGTTCGTGCCGCTGAAATAGAGCTTGTGGCCTTATTCGGTCGTTGTTTCACCTAGGCCTTTCCAGCGCAGTTCGCTGATGCCTAGAACGTTCCATCGATAGTGGTCCAGCTCGGGGGCCAGTTCTTCTAATTTTCCTTCCGCAGTTAGGGTCCTGACATTCCAGGTTCCTATGACGATGTTGTTTCTCTTGCGGATCTTGCTAAATTGTCCATCAGTAGCATATTTAACACCTCCGTCCTGGTGGCCAACGGAAGGCGCGGTCCTTGAGCCGGGCGACGACCGATCCGGTATGGAATTAGTGCATAGTGTCATCATGTAGTGTGTCTTGGGCAAAAAAGACCTGGCGATGCCCAATCCTCTCCAGGCTGTTGGCCACAGCCGAAATCCACGAATACAGTGTGGCTCGCCTGTAGTGACGTGAGGTTCCTCCGCCCTGGCCGGTGACTTATGTGAAGAAGACTTTCGCCCAGTGATGCCGTGCTAACATCACCTCTTTTAGTCGCCTCTGACGACACGCCGGGAAACGTTGGGTCTATTCTATTTAATGCCCGAACCCACAGGGTTAGGCACACGGATAAATTTAGAATATTTCGGCAGCGGAAATACGTGTCATTTTTGTTATTGGCTGATTATCGCCGATCACCGTTTATTTCCGATTTATACTGTTTGCGAAATCGTATGAGCTAGTTCGTATAGTTTCCACATAATTCCATATTCCTAGTGGATCCTGACCAAGAAGGAAGGTCCCGAGACATACAGTTTCTATAACCTAAAGGTTATAGTAGAAGATAAAATAAAACAGGATAAGATTAGACAATTTTATTATGTCTTTAAAAAAATTGCATTGTGGTGTAGTCAACACAAATACAAATTACAATAACAATAGCAATTTTAACTGACAATGACATTGTTGTTGTAAATTCAGCTTTGGGCGCCATACAAGTGGACATTGGTTTGGATACAAATACACACACGACAGCTTTATTATCTTTATGAGAAGTTAGTTATTCATTGCTTATTTGGTCCAGCGGACTGCAAAGAGCCGAATCAGAACCACAAAATGAAGACCACAACTTAACTTCGCTGAAAGAGGACTCACCCCTGATCCGCATAAAAGATCTGCCTAAACAACCCAAGTTGTTGACCTCACAAAACAACTGACTGTTTTCAGCACTGTTTCCTTGGGTGGTTGGTGATTAGTTTGTGACTTTCCGTGCTTTACCTTGCATTTTCGATGTCTGAGTTCTCTGGCCTATTATTATTATTATTATTATTGTTGTTATTATTATTGTCGTTGTTGTTATTATCATTAGTATGTATTATATATATATATATATATATATATATATATATATATATATATATATATATATATATATATATATATATATATATATATATATATATATATATATATATATATATATATATATTTTTTTTTTTTTTTTTTTTTTAATAGAGAGAGAGAGAGAGAGAGAGAGAGAGAGAGAGATCCCCCGTTGGGGTGCCGGGGGTTTCAGTATAAATAGTATCCCCACATTCTGGAAATTTAGTGCTTTAAATTCCCACTGTCGCTGTCTTCCTCATTTACTCTTTCCCATTCCTGCTCTGTCCTATCACTCTGCTATACTATCTTTTTCTTCGCTAGATCAATGACCTACCTTTTTTCTTGAAAACTCTTCCTGGACAAGACTCCTTGGTTGTGTATGAGGTCTGTTGGATCAGCTTGGGAGTGTTGGACGCTTTCTGCCGGGTGGTCACTAGGGCTTCCTATTATGTTATTATTTAGCAATATAGGCGTTTTATATGTATATGTTTTATTGATAATTTATAATGATGTTTGTATTCTATTTTGTTTTTGTAACCGGGGGTTCGAGTAGTTGGGGTAAAGCCTCAGCCGTCCCCTGCGTGGGATGTCTTTATTGTAAAGTGACTCGCCGGTGGAGGGCGTTCAATTTTCCCACTAGGGTTGTTTCAGCAGATCTTTTATGCGGATCGGGGGTTGTCCGGTCCTGATTTGGCTCGGAAGAGTCCGCTGGACCTAAAGCAACAATCAGTCAATCAATCAAAAGAGAGAGAGGGAGAGAGAGAGAGAGAGAGAGAGAGAGAGAGAGAGAGAGAGAGAGTAGGAATAAGAAAGAACAAAGGAGAAAGAGAGCGACAGTGGGAATTTAAAGCACTAAATTTCCAGAAAGTGGGGACACTATTTATACTGAAACTCCCGGCACCCCCACGGGGGAATCTTTATGAGAAATTACTACGTGATGTACATAATGCAATCAAAAACTGCAGGATTATAATTTGCAGTCAAACAGTGTATATATCCACACATACTGTACAACTGGTTGAATTTATTATCTGTTAATCAGACCTACAGAATGTGGTATAAAACTGTTTTTATTTCTCAAGGTACGAATTTTAGGCATTCGGAAGCGCCGCCCAGAATGTAGGAGCTTGAAGCGGCGAGCAAGCACATGCCTTTCATAGTGAAAGATGGAAGAGCTTTTCGCACAACACGCCTTTCATACAGCACATGCAATCTCTCTTATTTCACACCCACAACCTTCCCATAAACATTCACCACTCGATCAAACAAACTTCTGTTTTTCAAGCACAAACTTCCATACCAGCAAATAAAAGAGAATGTAAGGATTGACTCGATAAAAGCAGTGTAAAAGGTCTGAAGGATGCGGCTATTGACTTGAATATTTCTGATTTTCTAAAGGCAGTAGATTCTGGATTGACATTTTTTTTGTGTGTGTGAATGGCCTGGACAACATCGTCATAGGAACCTGGAACGTCAGGACCCTAACTGCGGAAGGAAAATTAGAAGAACTGGCCCACGAGCTGGACCACTATCGATGGAACGTTCTAGGTATCAGCGAACTGCGCTGGAAAGGCCTAGGTGAAACAACGACTGACAAAGGCCGCAAGCTCTATTTCAGCGGTAGAGATGACAGGCACGAACACGGCGTTGGATTCTTGGTCCACAAGAACATTCTAGCCACTGTCATGGGTTGCCGCCCAGTCTCCAGTAGACTCATTACCATCCGTCTGAGAGCAACCCCTTTCAACATTACCATCATCCAGGCCTATGCCCCAACATCAGACTATGAAGACAGCGAAGTGGAGGATTTTTATGAAAATATACAGGCGGTCCTTGACCAAGTGCCGAAGAAGGACATAGTCATAGTGCAAGGCGACTGGAATGCCAAGGTTGGCCAAGATGCGCACCGCAACTGGGGAGACACATGCGGACCCCACTGCAACAACGAGACAAATGACAGGGGTCTGAGGCTATTGGAGTTTGCCAGATACAACAATCTGGTACTGGCAAACACGCTTGGTCTCCACAAAAAATCCAGACGATGGACATGGCACAGTCCCGGCGGGGAACATCACAACCAGATCGACTACATCATGGTCAAGAAACGCTTCAGATCAAGCATCAACATTGGCAGGACACGCACTTTTCCAGGAGCAGACATTGGAAGTGACCACGATCTCGTGATGATGTCTTTCCGGCTCCATTTGAAGAGAGTAAATACAGCAAAGTGCACTAGGCTGAAGTTCGACCTGGACAAACTGCAAGACCCGGAGGTGGCAAAAATATTTCAGGCCACAATTGGAGGGAAATTTGCACCACTGCTTATTTTGGGGGCAGGCGAAGTAGATGTCAACACCATGACCAATACCTTCAACTCAGCTGTAACAGATGCCGCCACTGAGATCCTTGGCAAGCACCGACCAAAGAAGAAGCCGTGGATCACACCTGAACTTTTGGATCTGTGTGATAAACGAAGAGAGTTAAAAAAGAAAAAGAACACCTCACAGGGAGCTGATGTCTACCGAAAAATCAACAATGACATCCGAAAAGGCATGCGCACAGCAAAGGAGAACTGGATAGAAGATCAATGCCAGGAAATAGAGAACAATCTGAACAAGAACAACAGCAAGAAGGCCTACCAGACTGTGAAGCGGCTGACAAGTGTTAAACAGCCCAAAGTCTCCACTATCCAAAGCAAGTCTGGCATTTGCCTTACAGAAGAACAAGAAGTCTTGGACAGGTGGACAGAGTACTGCTCTGACCTTTACAACCATACACCAAATGGAGACCCATCAGTTCTAGCATGTCCCGAGAGCAGAGAAGAAGAAGAAATCCTCCCAATTCTCCGGGAAGAAGTTGAGGCAGCAGTGCAATCGCTGAAGAAAGGGAAGTCAGCGGGAGTGGACAACATACCAGCGGAACTGCTACAAGCAGGAGGAGAAGTGATGACTGATGCTCTCACCACTATCTGTAACAAGATCTGGCAGAGTGGGGAATGGCCTACACCATGGACCCAGTCGCTTGTCATCACTCTTCCTAAAAAAGGTAACCTTCAGGAGTGTGAAAACTACCGCACCATCAGCCTCATCAGCCATCCCAGCAAGGTCCTCCTGAAAATAATACTCAACAGGTTGAAACCACAAGCTGAACAAATCATAGCTGAAGAACAAGCAGGATTCATGGCAGGGCGAAGTACCACTGAACAGATTTTCAACCTCAGAATAATCTGTGAGAAATACCTACAGCACCAACAACATCTATATCATGTGTTCATAGACTTCAAGAAGGCATTTGACCGAGTCTGGCATGCAGCTCTATGGGCAACCATGAAAGTGTACAACATCAGCCCTAAAATCATAGAAGTCATCAAAAGCCTGTATGACAAGGCTACCAGTGCAGTCCTCCATAACAGCGTCATCGGGAACTGGTTCAGAACAACAATCGGTGTGCGTCAAGGATGCCTACTCTCTCCAACACTCTTCAACATCTTCCTAGAGCGCATCATGTCAGATGCTCTTGCAGATCACGAAGGCACAGTCAGCATAGGGGGCAGAGCAATCTCCAATCTTCGTTTTGCGGATGATATTGATGGATTGGCTGGAGAGGAACAAGAACTTGAACAGCTTGTACAGAGGCTTGACACCACCTCCAGAGCTTATGGAATGGAAATAAGTGCAGAGAAGACCAAAATGATGACCAACAACACCAATGGCATCAACACGGACATCAAAGTACAAGGCCAATCCCTCAACACAGTGCACAGCTTCAAATATTTAGGAGCCATTGTGTCAGACAATGGGTCTCGACAGGAAGTCCTCTCCAGGATCGCACAAACAACTGCTGCCCTGACAAGGTTGAAGCCCATTTGGAAAGACAGAACCATCAGTCTACATTCCAAAGTAAGACTGCTGCGATCTCTGGTCATCTCCATCTTCCTATATGCTTGCGAAGCATGGACCCTCACAGCAGATCTCCAACGAAGAATACAAAGCATGGAGATGAGGTGCTACAGAAGACTTCTGTGCATTTCCTATACCCAACACATCACCAACGTTGAAGTCCGACAGACCATCACACAAGCCATTGGACAACACGATGACCTGCTCACAGTGGTGAAGAAACGGAAACTCCGATGGTATGGCCACGTCACCAGATCATCAGGCCTTGCAAAGACCATTCTGCAAGGCACAGTGCAAGGAGGTAGAAGAAGGGGGAGACCGAAAAAGAAGTGGGAGGACAACATTCGAGAATGGACTGGTTTGACACTGAGCGAAGCCATGAGGGCTGCTGAGGACAGAGAAAGATGGAGTATGCTGGTTAAGCGATCATCTGTGGTGCCCCTACGACCTTCGGGTTATGGGACAGGATAGGATAGGAATGGCCTGGGTGTTAGCAGTAAAATTCAGTTTGTCGTCAATGATGGTCCCGATGTATCTGTATTAACTCACTCTCTCGAATATAAAACCATCAACGAAAAGGTCTAGAATGGGAGAGAGGTTTCTAAGGAATGCGAGATTAAAGAAGCAAATGACATAAAACGCAGCAGGCTTAAAATAAATGTTGTCAATTCATGTATTTTGGTAAAAGTCTTGTGTAGGAGTTCAATTCCAACAGAGATATAGAATCCAATATTACGGGAAGGCTGTTATACACATGTATAATCTGGTTCTTGTTTTACAGCTACTCCACACCGATAGAAGTGAAAGTTGGCGACGAGCTCAAAACCACTTGCTATTACAACTCGGCCCACAAAACCACCAGCACCTTGTTTGGTGAGTCTACGCAGGCTGAAATGTGCTTCGGCTTCATCTACTACTACCCCAAAGATGCCATCAACGACAATTCGTGCACGTCGTATGGACCCACTGTGGCTTTATGCGACCCGACGACGTACTCGGCTTGTAATATCGAAATATTCGTGTCCGACATCGACAATGAAAATGCTATGTTTAAGAAGGTGGGAGATTTCTTAAACATTATCAGTATGTTTAAAAAAAATAGAACCTTTGTTTTAATAGATCTGCGCGATCGCCGCAAGATTTGTGGGTAGAAATTAATAATGAGTACTGTAGGACGCCGTCGCCGACGACGACGAGATGATGATGATGATGATGATGATGATGATGATGATGATGATGATGATGATGATGATGATGATGATGACGACGACAACGACAGATGTGTTGCTCTAGCATTTGCGATCCAAAATTAAGACGACTATTGATGATGACGACGAAGACAACAAGAACAACAGCAACAACGACGACGCCGCTGATAGTACTGAAAGCTATCGAGGGTGGTGGCGGTGAAAATGACAGCGATTAATATTTTAAGTAGTTATATTTCATTTCCATCATCAGATAACTTTACATAGTTTTATTTCATTTCCATCATCAGATAACTTCAAACTGCCAGACCATTGAAAAAAAATGTTTGGTGGAATGCAAGGCAGCCATTCGGGAACTTAGAGCTCAGAATCCCTGCTTGACAATCAGCGCAATGTGGGATTTTATCGTAAAAGTAATCATAGAAACGCCACAGGGCCGACTTTTTCTGGACTCTCTGGCATCCTGCGATGCCGAGATAGCTGTTGAGGACGCTAAAGCAGATTGGGAAAAACAGGTAAAATGCGATGCCGAGAAAGCTGTAAAGGACGCTATAGCAGACTGGGAAAAACAGGTAAAGTATCATCTGGAATCCGCCCCTTTACGTTTCAGCCAAATCCCCAAAGATGTATGCCCACTTTATGTTCCATCAAAGAAATTTAGTAGCACCAGCAATCTATTTGAGATCAGAAGGGGGGGGGGGGGGGGAGGTTAAAGCATGCATTACATACTTGTTTAAAATTTAGTTTTAGACTCCCTGATGCAAAAGATAATTTATTGTTTCTTGCAGTACCTCCATCGCAAATTTTCCTATTATTTGTTCTAATCTGGAGAAGTAAGTTTTAGTTGGTTTTCGTTTACTGCCCTGTTCGACAAATTACAAAAAAATCAAGTCTAGTTAACAATATTGGGCTTAATCAGACAATTGTTGTAACAGTTTATATACTTACGTTCAACGTTTTGGAATAAACCAAATCTGTTGGGACTTTATTTAAAAATTGACTTCTGGTGAGTTGAAACAAGGGAGAAAAAACGTTTGTGTTGAACACAGGAGCAAGATGTCTCATCTAAAGTGGAATTTAATTATATATTAATAAGGATTATATCCAATGTGCTATGAATAAACTCCAGTCCCATTTATTTAGGCGAGACTACAACAAATATACTCGTGTTTGTACTCAAACTTCTCGTCTCTCTTGTAGAGTCTTTACATCCACGTTAGGTTTCCTGGTGGTTTAGATACTTTAATATATTGTTTAATCTTCATATATATATGAAGCGTATATAAGTATATATTATACTTTAATAGGGAGACGAGAAGTTTGAGTAAAAGCACGGGTATATTTGTGGTCTCGCCTAATTCAATGGGAATGGAGTTTATTGATAGCATATATAAACTTAACAACAAATTCTTCTACATCCTTGTTTCAGAATTCCAACGCTTGTAATGGAGCCTCCAACGCCGCGGCGTCTACCATTTTTCGTGAAGGACTCGCATCAGGAGTCACTATCACAGCATCTCTGGCCTACATCCTGCGTTTCCGTTAAATGTACGATTAGTACTAACATTGAAAGACATTTGCAAGTTATCGTTCTGGTTGGCTAAACTCATTCTTTAAAAAAGTTTATTAGCATGCTAATTTATTTTTTTAAATTAAAAGTCTTCTACTATCAATACTATACGTTTCTTGTCTGCAAGCAGATAAATTGATACATTGATAAACTGATATATTTAATGTCAAAATAGAACGATTAAACTGAAATCATTATTCCGCTCATATACATTACATGTATAAGCGGCAGAATACTAAACTACTAACGCTTCAAGCAAATCAGATCGTTATAAATGCAAGACATTAATAAAATACAGCTTTCTTGCAATAGTTTCCGTTATCGTACTACCACCAGTAAAATTACAGGGTATGACTAGACAATCGCAAGTATTAGGGTATTCTAGTTTGAACTAGAGCAAGCTCTTTGAGTATTTCTAATGGAACAGTTTATTGCGAAATTCGCATGAAAGGTGATTTTGTTTTAACAATGCACGGTTGCTTCCCTTAAGGTGTATAATGTTTCAATTTTTTTTGTTGTTGGAATTATTGTCGTTGGAATAGTTGGTATTGTTGGGTATGGTTAGGGTTGCTGAAATTATTTATTATTTTCTTCACTGAAATAATCAATTCAGACAATTCTCCACCCCATGCTCACCATCTCACCCATACAACCCCCCACCCACAGCCTGCACCCCCCCCCCCCCAAAAAAAAAAAAAAAATACATTTATAAATAAAATTATTTTTGGTTGAGTTAAGATATTATATTATATTGAGTTAGGAGGTTTGGAAGATGTATGGCATCGATAGCTGTATGTTTTGTTCATTAACTTGTTGATTATCAATTTATTTACGTATCAGATCATCCTCCTCCCTCTCCTTCTCTCTCCCGCCCACTCATCCCTCTTCCCCCACACGTCCAAAACGTGCGAACTGTACTTGACCTGCGCTGCGTCATCTCTCCGGTTATTTTCCATTTAGTATTTAGTTGTCTATTTAATATATTATGCAGTTAGGCTAATCCATTTATGAATCTGTGTACGTTACTACTGTTGAAATCCGTCACTGCGTTTCTGGCTTGATGGTGATTTCTTCGACGTCTCACGCCAGGCGCTTATATTAGTAACAAGGGTATTGATATAGCGATTTTTCCTAACCCATTAGTGCAAAGCGCAGTTCTCACACATTCATACTTAACGTTAACATCGAAATAAAATACGAAATGAAGTAAAGCAAAAACAAGACACTAATAAATTATACAAAGACGTAATACAAACATGAATAAGAATATTTACACGTGAAATATACAAGACGAGGGATGGAAGGGGAGGGGAAGGGGAAGGAGGTGAGCAGCAAAGGGTTGAGGAGGCTAGGGGAGTGCGGTGTGACGGCGGTAGTCTGAATCACAAAAGAAAGAATAATGATGATGGTGATGATGATGATGATGATGATGATGATGATGATGATGATGATGATGATGATGATGATGATGATGATGGTGGTGGTAGACGAGATCAGAAAAATTAATGTTAAAAGAAAACATTTATTATTACTTTTTTTTTGTTTTTGTAAAAGTGTTTAAAATTAATTGTTCCATTAATTACTAACTGGGATGTTGTTTTTTTTTTTATCTCTACAAATTGTGCTCGTTGAAAAGCTGATGCAAATATGTACGTTGATCTTTGTGTGTATATATCGATAGATTTGGTATATACACTTTTGAGACCTAAAAGACCAAGGATTGCCTTAAGATGCATGCAATTTACTAGCTTCAACTGGCCTCAAATAATAATAGCCGCAGTATATTTTTACATACTGGAACTATTGTGTGACCCATAAAACCAAACGATTTATGCACTGTCATTGGTTAAGAAGAACTGTTCTCAATAAAGATGGTCTTTTCACCTTTACACATGCGATTCAATCCGTGTACTGCATCTTATATTCTGTGTTTGAATGTACGCACTGTTTGTCTGTTGTAAAAGTGAGTTATTCTTAAGTACTTGACTATATATTCAAAATGCATGTAATATGAGAATACTCCCTGATAATTCTACTTCAACCTCAAGCGCACCCAAGCAACCCTCCAACAGTGCAAGGGAGTGTATACCGGCTTCGTCTTACATGTACTTTTCTATTTTTTTCATAGATTTTCTCCCTTGAGTTGAGGATTTATCTCTCTCTCTCTCTCTCTCTCTCTCTCTCTCTCTCTCTCTCTCTCTCTCTCTCTCTCTCTCTCTCTCTCTCTCTCTCTCTCTCTCTTCCTCTCTCTCTCAATTTGTGGATGAGACTTGCCACCGAAATACTCAATAATAATTTAGCACCTTTCTGCCGTTCATCCTGTCCTGTCAATCGGACCTACACAATGTTTTTTCTTTCTTAAAGTTATTAAAAACAAGACCTACACAACTTTGATTGGAACAGTCCTATATGAAAACTTACTAAGGCGTTCAGGCCAAATGCTAGTTGATTGAGATAAAAACCAAACAAAACTCATACCCACGCACACGTGCACACACACACACAAGCGCGCATTTACACACACAAAACCCCCACGCCCGCTCCTTCCCTTCGCACGCTTCACACGTTTTGTTAATAGGCCTATTCATTTCCTATAGTGTAGTTCTATCAATTTGGGAGATGCAACTTAGACCTATACCCCCCCCCCCCCCCCCCCCCCCCCCCCCGTTGGGGTGCCGGGGGTTTCAGTATAAATAGTATCTCCACTTTCTGGAAATTTAGTGCTTTAAATTCCCACTGTCGCTGTCTTTCTCATTTGCTCTTTCTCATTCCTTCTCTGTTCTATCAATCTGCTATACTATCGTCTTCTTCGCTAGACCAGTCTCCTACCTTTTTTCTTGAAAACTCTTCCGGGACAAGACTCCTATTTGTGTTTGAGGTCTGTTGGATCAGCTTGGGAATATTGAACGCTTTCTGCCAGGTGGTCACTAGGGCTTCCTATGATGTTATTATTTAGCAATGTAGGCATTTTATATGTATGTGTTTTGTTGATAATTTATAATGATGTTTGTATTCTATTTTGTTTTTGTAAACGGGGGTTCGATAAGTTGGGGTGAAGCCTCAGCCGTCCCCTGCGTGGGATGTCTTTATTGTAAAGTGACTGGCTGGTGGGGAGCTTTCGGTTTTACCACTAGGGTTGTTTCAGCCGATCTTTTATGCGGATCAGGGGTTGTCCGGTCCTGATTTGGCTCGGAAGAGTCAGCTGGACCTAAAGCAATAGTAATGTAATGTAATGTAATTTAATGTAATGTAACTTAGGCCTATTGGCTGTGTTTTGCAAAACCTTTTTTAAATCTTAAATTGTAACTTCCAACCCACCCAACTACTCTCTCTCTCTCTCTCTCTCTCTCTCTCTCTCTCTCTCTGCGCAGGTCCATTTGATTCTATCAATAGGTCGCACACGCACTGGGAATTGGAATTGATGGTTTATGCTTTGCATCGTCTCTTTTTTGGAGCTTTTAAATCGCGCGACAGTAGAATCTGAAGAACTCCCGCGCTGGTCATGAAGTGAATGGCTGCCGTCGTTACAGGAACAAAAGGAAGATGGCCGGAGTTCGCTGCACCTCAGTCATCACTCAAGGCCTATGAAAAGAGGAGATCTAATACCACCGATTTTAATTTTAGTTTAATGATCCCATCAGGCGTTGCAGATGGATACTGTTTTCATTTAGTTTTAGTTTGACGTTAGTTAGGATCTAGTGCCACTGATTTTAAGTTAAGTTTTGTTTGCTTTAGTTTAGTTTAACTAAGTTAGTTTAGTAGTCTATATTCCATATAGTAACTGACAGGAACATTTAAACGCTGCCGATTTCAAGTAATAGGCAGAAAATGGCCGAAAAAGTGTAAGATCAGGTTCAAAGTTGCTGATTGCACAAAATCTGCAGCCTAGCGGCTGAATACACGGAATTGGCAATATTGCCATTGCCCGAAATCGGCAAAATATCAAATTTTATCTGCGTATTGTGTTGCATTTTTTGAATGTTTTTGATGCTTAAACAATATGACTTGAATAACATTTTATCTGAATTGCGCTAACACGAGCCGCTCTTATACGCACACAACCCTCATTCATATTAAGAAATAGGAGTAAGTTGGAATAGAAACGATTCTCTGGTGACGTGGCCATAGAAACGGAATTTCCGTTTCTTCATCACTGTGAACATGTCATCGTGTTGTCCAATGGCTTGTGTGATGGTCTGTGATCTTGATTCGGCTTTTGGCAATCCGCTGGACCCTATAAACACTGAATATCAATCTATCTATGTCGGACTTCGTCGTTGGTGATGTGCTGGGTATAGAAAATTCCCAGAAGTCTTCTGTAGCACTCATCTCCATCATTTGTATTCTTCGTTGTAGGTCTGCTGTGAGGGTCCATGTTTCGCAAGCATAATTATAGGAAGATGAAGATGACAAGGGAGCGCAGCTTCAACCCTGTGAGCTTCAACCCTGTGAGGGCAGCAGTAAACTGTTGTTTGTGCGATCCTGGAGAGGACTTCCTGTCGGGACCCACTGTCTGATACAATGCGCTCGTCCATATTTTAAAAGACATCTTGGAAACTTTCCCTTCTCAATCTTCTCCATCTCTATGTTTCCTTTGATACCATCGATCACTCTATTCTCCTCCAACGTCTTGAAAATACTTTTGGGATTTCCGGCTCAACTGGTTCTCTTCGTATCTTTCTAACAAGTTTCAGACAG
This sequence comes from Oncomelania hupensis, assembly GCA_036898135.1. Classification (NCBI taxonomy): domain Eukaryota; kingdom Metazoa; phylum Mollusca; class Gastropoda; order Littorinimorpha; family Pomatiopsidae; genus Oncomelania; species Oncomelania hupensis. The sequence goes on along the minus strand of CM072512.1, from coordinate 76,431,109 downwards.
TCTCTGTGAACAGTGCCAATTCTTCTCCAGTCCTACATACATGTGATGTTCCTCATGGCTCTGTCCTTGGCCCAGTTCTAGTTCTGTTCACTCTGTATAATTCTAATCTCTCTGACATCATTAAAAATCACCACATCAATCATCATTTCCACGCTGACGTTGGCCAACCTCACGAGAGTGACTCTCTTGAAAATCGTCCACACCTTCTTCAAAGGACTTCTGTTTCAATGGCATACAAAACTGGATGGCTGCCAACAAACTTCAGCTCAACGCTGACAAGACCGAAGCCATACTCATTGGAACCAAACATAAGCATTTTTCTATGTCTACTGATTTAATTTTTTTTTGGACATAGCACAATTATCCTTTCTTCTTCCGTCGAATCCCTTTCAATGCATAACTTAATTCAGAAAACCTGTCAGTCATGTTTCTTTTATCTTAGCCGTAGTGGCCTTATCCTAGTAGCTCACCACTGATGCCACGAAAACGCTCATTACATCTCACATTCTTTCACGACTGGATTACTGCAACTGACTTCAACACGTTCAAATTTCTGCAGCTCGACTGAACTTTAAAAAGAAAAGGTCTGATCACATCACCCCACTGCTTTCCTCCAATCACTAGCTGCCTGTCTCACACAGAATACTCTACAAAGTTAACCTTCTCTGCTTCAAGTGCATCAACGGTTCAGCTTCTTCCTACCTTTCAGACAACATCCATCTGTACACACCATCACGCAACCTCCTTTCAGCTTCTGATCCTCTGACTCTTCGAGTCCCTCGAATGAAACTTGTTTCTGACGGATCCCGCTCTTTCTCTGCCTTTTGGACCATCTGTTTGGAATCACCTCCCACGTTGTCTACGCAACAAACCTTCAATCTTCTCCTTCAAACAGAACCTACAAACTCTTCCCGTCTTCTTTTGGTCATTAACCGTCTTCCACAGCAATGGTATGTTCCGCATGGTCTCTATGTATCTGACAGCGTATGCATATATATTTCTTTTTTCTCATCTTTGTCTATTTGATTATTCCTTCTTTTTTTAATCGTAATGATTTTATTTTTAGTTGTTCAAATGCGTGAGAATTGCGCTTTGAACCGATGTTTTAATAGGAAAAAGCGCTATATAAAATCCTTATGATTATTTATTATTATTACAACCTAACCTGATCTTGCTTCTAGTGGACTGCCAGAAGACCCTAATAATTAAATTAAAATGTATAAAATAAATTACTGGTGGGCTTACAGATGAGTATATAGTGAAATCAAAACAACTCCGCATTCTGCTTATATTTGCCATTCAAAACTGGACAAACGATTACTAAGTCTACAATCAGTTTTGCATTTTGCTCATTCATGCCCAAACATTGTCGGTCATTCCTCACTCATCCTGAACGCAGAGATATAATTATCCTAATACAATGGGATGGAAGCGGACATGATCGACGGCGATACAAGATTGCGTTTTCAAAAAGTAAAAGATCTATGACAGTCATAGCAAGCCTACATCACTGGTCAATATGGGTTCCACAACTATGCTAAGCTTTTCCAAATCCAAATTAATGCAGAATTTTACGTCATTGAATATACAAATGTGCAAGGGAAAGAACCCTAATATCCTAAAGTTTTACCGCAATTTTGTTCAGGACTCAGGACATTAAAAATATTAATTAAAAGGGTGCGTGCCATAATGGCATTACAGGTATGTGGGGGATGGGGGGAAGGTAAACGTGCGTGTGTGTGTGTGCGTGTGTGGGATTGTGTGTGTGTATTTTTTTTTGGCCCGAGGGGTTTTTTTTTCGTGCTCGCTAGGATCCCCCTTCCCACACCTCTCCCCTCTCCCCCTTATAATCCGCTCCTGTTGCAAGGAAAATCATAGAGAGTAGTTGAAAGATTTATTATTCCATTTAGCCTTAATTTTATTTTGATGCATATTAAGAATGTTATTATTGGGATATATTTTCAACTCATATTGAAATGACTACACTTTTGTCTCGCCTGCCATGGATCGGGATGCTTTTAGGTGGTTTTGTTATGCTTTGTTGGGTGTTTGTTTTAGGGTTGGGTGTAGTTGTGCTCTGTGCATTTTGTGTGCGTTGTTGATTTTGTTAATGGAAGGGAGGGGGGTGAGAGCAGGGATGATCTTCTGCACAAGGAGAGAGAGAGAGAGAGAGAGAGAGAGAGAGAGAGAGAGAGAGAGAGAGAGAGAGAGAGAGAGAGAGAGAGAGAGAGAGAGAGAGAGAATTTATAATTGTAAATTCACGGCTGTATAATTACATAGCTTTTGATTTCATTAGGACATGCAGAATTGTTCCTGACCATTACACAACCTGAAGAACGCTCAACGCATCTAAATCTAACTTAGCTTTTATCAACGCACATATTGTGACGTCACTATGCACTTGACCTTGCAACGTTTGAATTTCAACGCAGCAAGACGACAGATTGCCATTCGGGATGGTTGTTTCTTCTTTGAAATACATGTTTATTTGATAAAGTGACTAAAGTTGAGTGTATACTTTTTTCAGAATGTAATGGACTTTGTACTCCTCTTAGGTAATAACGAGTCTGTTATGTGTGTACGGGTAAGATTGCGGCTTACAAACCACTAACATAAACCAAACTACAAAGGCAATTTCACATGTATTTGTGATCGTGTTCTTTTACATGCCGAATAAACATAAGTAATAATTGTGCATTCCTACCTGTCATCATCTCTCGGAAATCGAAAAAACGAAAGTTTCTCGCATTCTTATTTGTAGCGGGCGTTATGACCTGCAGTCGCACAGCAAGCGTCGCTTCCAGCGTGTTGATTGCGTGAAAAGAGATTTTACTCTTGCTGAATTTGCTGGTTTAGCCGTGAGTGACAAATCTTATAATGTAAAATCCTTGGTAATATATAGACGACAATTATGAAACTGAATTCCTGATCTGTGAGGCTGACTGAGACTAAGACTGCCCTTTTGTTGTCTATTGTCCCTGTCTGTGGGTTATGGGCATGGCAAAAACGAGTTGGATATTAACAATGAAGCCTGGTAGAAACAGACCCTTTTACGGGCAGCAGTTACTACGTCAGAGAGATGTTGCAAGTATCACCACGTTTCACTTCCAGAAAATGTCCAAGCAACTTAACTGTGAGGAAGTTGCATTCAGCAGCAGTTTTACAACTTTTCAAGGTGCACCTTATGTCCTCACGGAGAGAGAGAGAGAGAGAGAGAGAGAGAGAGAGAGAGAGAGAGAGATGTGGATGGATACAAAGAGCTGCTCAAGGCGTATTCTAGGTGAACAGAGATGTTAAAACCCTCGGTGGCACGTGGATACTATACACATGGATAAAAATGGAACACATGAAATGCAATATCAAACAAGTATGTGCATGCATTGCAAAAGACAAAGAATAACCATTCACACTCTTGAATTCTAATGGTAACAAGAAATAAATTCTCAATATACACCTTCGTTTATTACCATGCAACACAAGCACACTACATTTTGTCACACATCATGACCATTAATCGCGCGCACTCTCCCTCTCAAAATTGGGTGAAAACAAGATGGTGGAGAGGGGAGCAATTGGTGACACGAGAAGCGATAGTGTAGTTGGTTACTGCCCCCAGCGGAATTATCTAAAAAGGGAAGACAGGTGTAAATATGTGTAATACAAGTAAACGGAGGTCTAAGGGGTGGGGGTGGGGGGAAGAGGCAAAGAGGAGGGGGGTTAGACATTGGTTTTGGACGCTTCTTTGGCATTCTAGCGGTCGGAGGGTGACTGAAGACAACAATATAAGACAAGGCTTGGGCTGGGTGGATTGTGGCGGGTGTTAAACATCGCTTGTCTCTAGCTCTTGTTCTGCTCTTCTTCTTATTCTGCCGCTGATTAAGCCTGTTGTGTCCGTGAGGACAGAACCTAGGTTCACTCCCTCCCCACCGACCAACCCGCACTTCACTGATCGTTGTCTTTACGGGACTGTAGCTTTTCCTTTAATAGCACCTGTTGCACTGTACATCACTAGCCACTAAAAGGACGAGAGAGTTGCTGCATTTTCGAAGAAAGAGATGCTGTGTATGCTGAGGATCTGTAACATTTGCACTTTCCTTACAATGACTTTGGGTACACGATACTTCACAATGTGGCATCAACGAAACAGAAGACGTTATTAAACTTGACAGTCAGCTATATAATATATGAGCACGGACAAGAGACAAAACGTTCTGCCTATTAGAACGTAGACCTACTCGGCAATTACGGTAATTTGGCACAACATACACATAGTGAAGCAAATCTGAAGGTAAGTTTTCTTTGTTTTTTTCATCAATGCAGTATGCTATTAACCTGAGAAAAAAAAATTAACGGAGTTGCTAATCGTTGAAATTAACTACATTTTTTTTAAATCCTCAGAATACTAACATTTTTAAAAATCAATTGGACCTTCTCCCAAATGACAAAAAAAATATTATATTGCTACGATGAGTAATATGAACAGGAAAATTGCATACTAAACATTCCCAGTATAAACATGTGGTAGAGAAAAGACATTAACGAAGGCTTAATGGACTGTTCTGGTTCTCAAACTACTACTACTAGGACCACCACCCCACCATTACTACTACTACTACTACTACTACTACTACTACTACTACTACTACTACTACTATCCATCTGCAGCCTGAACTTTGCCACTACTGAGTCTCAAAACAGGACAAGGAACCGCGCACTCATCAATTTTGATGTGTGCTGGATAACTTATTAATATTTGAAATCATTGTATTGACACTGTCTTGTAAACCGGGGATGCTTACATGGTTATATTCTGACCTACAAGGGTATACACTAGGCCTAAGTATAAAACAGGTATAAACCGGGGTGTCACGTGGGGTTTATGGGCTCTGCACAATGGAATTATGGACCCTCACGTATATTCGGTGGGAACTGCTAGTAAGTCACCCTATGAATTACTTTAATAAATTTATTTGTTTAGCTCGTTCCGTGTTAAGGTTGGGGTACAGAAATAGATAGAAAAATGGTAAAAGAATACTGTCACACTAGCTTTCACACGGCTATGAATCATAAGTAGTCCAGCCACTGGATAACAGTTAAAATCACACATTTATTTCTTCTACTCTATACAAGATTCTCTAAGTACTAATCTAACTTAAAATGTCTCAGTCACTGCTAATAGTTCGATCGCTGATAGTCTAGGCAGCTGTTATATCTTCATCGGGCACTTTCTATTCGAATTCATGTAGATTTGGACTACTGTGGTCCGTTTTACAGTTTCTGAAGAGTTGGACTACTGTGGTCCTGTTATAATCAGTTTAAGTGCACCTTCGTGTTATGCACTTAACTCATGAGGGGGGGTTCGAAGTCCTTCTGTGAGGTAGCTTCTGGTCCACCTGTGTCGTTGTGTAGTTGGGTTCTCTTGCCACGCTGTGGGGTCTGACAGGGAGTTTTCCGGGTCGCTCTTTCCGTCTTGTGCGGTAGAGGATACTCCGCCAACTAGTCGTTTCTGTGGAGTGGTGCGCCCAGGATAGCTCGGGATAGCTCGCCTGCTCGTCTGTAATATAAGAGACGAAATTCTGCACAACCCTGAATAATCGGTTTGTGCAGAGCGTCTCACTGAAAGCCAAAGTAGCCCTCAGTGATAGCTCCACATCTCTATACATAAGCGACGAACATTCTGCTACTTCCGGGTTCCACTGGAATCTCACTCTAAATTCCTATACATACATGAATATCAATCGTGTCTAACTATACACATACAGAATTAATAATAATATAAACATTCAGTGGTACAGCCACTGGTCTGCAAACATACATATAAGTTAAACAACAGTGGTTCCGTACGGGATACAACATGGCGGCGCAACCGGTCGTGTTTCGCCTCGTGGTCGGCTCTTCCACGTGGTACGGCAAATTCGGATTAATAATTCACATTTATGCATAGCAAATTCCACAAACATAATTTCAACAATAATATAAATATATCACGATGAAACAGAAGGGTGTTCATTTACCTGTTTGACAAGTTCAGGCCCGTTGTGACTTGATAGAATTCTATGCTTCTAAGTCCTGCTTCCTGGTCTAAGTGTGTAGAGATTTCTCTAGCTATCTAGCTGTTCACACTTCGGTGTATTCCTCCCAACTGACCAAAACTGTGCGTGGTTTGGACCCAGTCAAACTGGCTCCAACCACTTTGCCTAAGCTCTCCCATTGGTTCCAACGGTCCGATTCAAAACTTAAGTGCTGACGTCACTGCGCTGTGTGTGTGGCTCAGGCTCGCAGTGTGCTGTAATTTAATTGCTGCTGTGTAATAGACTGACTCTCTACTATTACAAAGACTACACAATGCTAAATAGTCAACAAGCAGAGTTAATACTAGCCAGTTCGCGACAGGCTCCCTCAACTGAAAAAAGGCGATGACTACTGGATTCGACCTTTTTCTACTACAGAGCCTAGTTTAACACTGCACTATCCTAGGGTCCTATTTACACACTAGTTAAGTTGCTCTACCTGAGCTGCAATGCTGTGCCAGGTAGCTATGGACACTAGTGACAGGGTATTACTGGGCGGGGACGAATTCTGGTGCTGTGGCCCTTAGTTGTGTTGGGTGGGCGACAGCTGCTGTGTCCTCCACGAGATGGCGACTGAGGTAGTCGGCTCCGTGGTTTTCCTTGCCGGGGATGTACTCGATTTGGAATGAGTATGCCTGAAGGGTGAGTGCCCATCTCATCAGGCGAGAGTTCAAAGACTTGGAGGCTGCCAGGAACGATAGTGGTTGGTGGTCCACCTGAACTGTGAAGTGGGTCCCATACAGGTAGAGTTGGAATTTCTGTATGGCCCAGACTAGTCCAAGGCATTCCTTCTCCGACGTGGCGTAGTGGGTCTCGGCGGGTCTCAATTTTCTGCTGGCGTAGGCGACAGGGAATAACGTCTCTGCATTCTTGGGGTCGCGCTGTAGCAGTACTGCTCCGAGGCCTAAGTCGCTTGCGTCGGTGCGTAGAACGAATGGCTGAGTCAAATCGGGTAGGTGGAGTACTGGCGCCGATGTCATTCTGTCCTTGAGTGTTTGGAATGCTGTCTCGCATTCGGCTGTCCAAACTACTTTGTCCGGGGCGATTTTCCGGGTTCCATTTGTCAGTGGCACGGCGATGCTGTTGTAGTTGGGGCTGAGCTTCTTCCGCGATGGTGATGGCCATCCATGTGTGTGTGCCGGGGGTCGCTGGTCGGTCCGTGTATTTCTTGAGGAGATTGATGTGGTGGTATCGGGTTCTCCCGTTCACCTCTACTTGGTAGACTGTCTTGGATTTCTTGGCAGTCACCCGGTACGGTCCTCTCCAAGCGATGTCCAGCTTGTTGGTTCCACTTGGAAGTAAGAGTAGCACTTGCTCGCCGACTTGCAGTTCTCTGTCCTTCGCGTGGCGGTTGTAGTACTTCGCCTGACGGGCTCTTGCCTTCTTCAGTGCTTCACCAGCTTTCTTCCACGTTGCTTTGAGGGTTTCCTGCAGGTCTGCGACGTACTTGGTGGCACCTCTTGGTGTGTCGTCTATCTTGGCCTCCGTCCAACTTCTGCGTAGGGCTTCTAGCGGTCCTGCTAGAGGTCTGCCGAATAGCAATGTTGACGGGGTGTAGCCTGTGGCTGCATGGGGCGTTTCTCGGTATGCGAACAGTGCCGCATTCACGTAGGTGTCCCACGCTTCTGGATTGTCGTCGGCGACTTTCCTGAGTATGGTGAGAAGGGTTCCATTCAGTCTTTCTACTTGTCCGTTGCTGGCGGGGTGGTATGGTGGTGTGCGAATGTGATGAACTTGTATCAACTCGAACACGTCTTGCATCAGGCGGCCGGTGAACTGAGATCCGTTGTCCGTTCTAATGCTGTCCGGGAATCCGACTCTGGTAAAGATGGCGATGAGTGCATCTGCAATCTTCTTGGTGTCGATCGCTGGCAACGGGACTGCTTCGCACCACATCGTACATGCGTCGACGAGTGTGAGTAGAAATCTGTTCCGCTTCTTGGTCATGGGCAGTGGTCCTACTATGTCTACTGAGACTTGCTGGAATGGCACGCCGACTACTACTGATGGTCCTAAGGTAACTGGTACGGTGTGATGTCGCGGGGAATATCGTTGACATTGGTGGCAAGATTTCACGTAGCGCTTGACATCCTCCGTGATTCCTGGCCAATAGTAGTGTGCGCTGATTCTCTGCACTGTGGCTCCAATTCCCATGTGTCCGCTGAGTGGCATGCTGTGGCCTAATTCTAGTACTTGGGCTCGAAGGGTGGCTGGTAGTACTAGTTGGGTGTGATCTCCATCTCCTTGTCGATGTAGAACTCCCTCTTCCATGTAGAAGTCTCCCTTGTGCGGGGGTGTGTGCGCCTTGGGTAGCTTCTGGAAGCACTTCGCTATCGAGGTGTCTTCTTTCTGTGCTGTTTTGATCTCTTCGAGTCCTGGATTCGGAGCGAACTCGGGCTGGGGTGGTTGGGTTTTAGCTTGGGCCCTGGTTTGCACTGCAGCTATCTCTACAGTTTTAGGGGGCGTGCCTAAGAACACATACCTACAACCTAGCACTAGATCATACAGGGGTTTCTGTAAAACAGCTGCTTGGATTCGTCCTGTGACGTACCTACTCTCTACTTCGATCCAAGCTATTGGGCAAGTAGTCGTCGGTTTCGTCAAGTCTGCTCCTTGTAGTTCGACTGTCTTGTCAGTCAAGTCCGCGCGCGATACAAGAGATTCGCTAACTATCGCGTCGTATGATAGACCTGTGTCATACAGACAGTTCGCTTCTTTTCCGTTGACCTTGACCGTGTCTGTCACCGATGGGTGATCTCCGATTGTGTGTGGCTTGCTACCGCTACTTTGAGTTAGAACTCTGTGCGCTGGCCGGCTTTCGCGCTCTTCCCTACGTTGTGCGGCCAACTTGAAACATTCTGCGGTGGAGTGATTGTTTCTGTTGCAGAACGAACAATACCGTCTCTGTTCTGCGGGACCTCTTTTCCCGAATTCCGTGGTGGGTCCTTTATTCTGCCCAGGTCTGGGGTTATTCGGCTTATTCGCGGTGCGCTCTTCCCGGGTAGGGCTTCGTTTCTGTGCCTCTTTCCCGTTAGGCTTTAGGTCTCGCCTGAAGCTCTTGGCTTCTCCGTGTGCGGCCACGTACCTATCTGCGACCTTGACCAGATCTTCTAGTCTTTCCGCGCCCTGCTCTACTGAGAATGTCCTCAGCTCGGGGGTCATGGTTTCCCGTAGCTGTTCCCATACTAACAGTTCTGTCAGTCCATCATACGTTTTAGCCGTGGCTGACTGGCTAATCCACTTATCCAGCGTTGTGGACAACCGATCCGCGAACTGCGCATAGCTCTCTCCTTTCACTCTCCGATTGGTGCGGAACTTTTGCCGGTAGCATTCTCCTGTTAGTTCGAATCCCGTTAGGAGTGCCTCTTTTACTTTGTGATAGTCAGTCACTCTGTCAGTCGGTAGCTTACTGTAGATGTCATAAGCCTTTCCTCTAAGCCCTTGACTAAGCTTGAAAGACCAATGAGTGGGATCTAGTTTGTACTCTGTTGCTAGACGCTCAAACCTAGTCAGATAGAGATCTAGACCTTCTTCTCTCTCATTGAATGTTCCCAGTGGAAATGACATTCCTTGTACAGGGTTGGATGCTACCTCTAGCTGATCTGAGTGGGGAGGGGTTGAGGAAGAACTTGAAGCTCCTGATCCCAATCTTCTTAGCTCTAACTCATGCTGTCTTTCTTTTTCCTTTTCTTCCCTCTCTTTTTCTTTTTCTGCCCGCTCATACTCCCATTTCCTAACTTCTGCTTCTCTCTGCTGCTAATGCTGCCTTCTTCTGTTCTCCTTCTAATTCTAATTTCTTCTGTTCTCTTGCTGCTTCTAACTCTGCTTTCTTTTGCTCAGCTTCTAATGCTAGTTTCTTCTGCTCTGCTTCTAATGCTAGTTTCTTTTGCTCTGCTTCTAGTTCTGCTTTTTTCTGTTCTCTCTCTGCAGCTCTCTCTGCCGCTTCGAGTTTCTTCGCCTCTCTCTCTGCTGCTCTCTCTGCCTTAGCCTCCTGCTTCTCTACCTCTGCATTGATATACGCAATTAGGTCTCCCCCTGCTAAGTGTAAAGCTTCCCCTAATTCCTTGAAGCGCAATCTCAAGGCCACTGGGTCCGACATTGCCAAACGTGTCTATGAACAACCTCTGAATCACGTGGAATCCCAAAACACTAGCAATATTGCAAGTCAATATCAACAATGCAAAGACCATAAAATTCGTAATCAATAATAGAATAAAACAAAAGTCAAATGGCATACAACAGTTACTTAAGCAAAACCTGCAAAAGAACAATGCAACATACAGGCACAAAAATAATTAATTGAAGCAAAAAAGTTTTTAACTAAAGAATAGTGCACCACAACTGATCAGTGTTATACCCTTACACTATTCTAAGTTATTCTACTACTACTACTGTTATCTAATTTTATTGTACTTAGATCCGGTTATACCCAATTCCTATTATCCACAGATCCTGGCTAGGCTCGCCAATTAAAGTGTCACGTGGGGTTTATGGGCTCTGCACAATGGAATTATGGACCCTCACGTATATTCGGTGGGAACTGCTAGTAAGTCACCCTATGAATTACTTTAATAAATTTATTTGTTTAGCTCGTTCCGTGTTAAGGTTGGGGTACAGAAATAGATAGAAAAATGGTAAAAGAATACTGTCACACTAGCTTTCACACGGCTATGAATCATAAGTAGTCCAGCCACTGGATAACAGTTAAAATCACACATTTATTTCTTCTACTCTATACAAGATTCTCTAAGTACTAATCTAACTTAAAATGTCTCAGTCACTGCTAATAGTTCGATCGCTGATAGTCTAGGCAGCTGTTATATCTTCATCGGGCACTTTCTATTCGAATTCATGTAGATTTGGACTACTGTGGTCCGTTTTACAGTTTCTGAAGAGTTGGACTACTGTGGTCCTGTTATAATCAGTTTAAGTGCACCTTCGTGTTATGCACTTAACTCATGAGGGGGGGTTCGAAGTCCTTCTGTGAGGTAGCTTCTGGTCCACCTGTGTCGTTGTGTAGTTGGGTTCCCTTGCCACGCTGTGGGGTCTGACAGGGAGTTTTCCGGGTCGCTCTTTCCGTCTTGTGCGGTAGAGGATACTCCGCCAACTAGTCGTTTCTGTGGAGTGGTGCGCCCAGGATAGCTCGGGATAGCTCGCCTGCTCGTCTGTAATATAAGAGACGAAATTCTGCACAACCCTGAATAATCGGTTTGTGCAGAGCGTCTCACTGAAAGCCAAAGTAGCCCTCAGTGATAGCTCCACATCTCTATACATAAGCGACGAACATTCTGCTACTTCCGGGTTCCACTGGAATCTCACTCTAAATTCCTATACATACATGAATATCAATCGTGTCTAACTATACACATACAGAATTAATAATAATATAAACATTCAGTGGTACAGCCACTGGTCTGCAAACATACATATAAGTTAAACAACAGTGGTTCCGTACGGGATACAACATGGCGGCGCAACCGGTCGTGTTTCGCCTCGTGGTCGGCTCTTCCACGTGGTACGGCAAATTCGGATTAATAATTCACATTTATGCATAGCAAATTCCACAAACATAATTTCAACAATAATATAAATATATCACGATGAAACAGAAGGGTGTTCATTTACCTGTTTGACAAGTTCAGGCCCGTTGTGACTTGATAGAATTCTATGCTTCTAAGTCCTGCTTCCTGGTCTAAGTGTGTAGAGATTTCTCTAGCTATCTAGCTGTTCACACTTCGGTGTATTCCTCCCAACTGACCAAAACTGTGCGTGGTTTGGACCCAGTCAAACTGGATCCAACCACTTTGCCTAAGCTCTCCCATTGGTTCCAACGGTCCGATTCAAAACTTAAGTGCTGACGTCACTGCGCTGTGTGTGTGGCTCAGGCTCGCAGTGTGCTGTAATTTAATTGCTGCTGTGTAATAGACTGACTCTCTACTATTACAAAGACTACACAATGCTAAATAGTCAACAAGCAGAGTTAATACTAGCCAGTTCGCGACACGGGGAATAAACTGGCCAAGGGGTATATTCTGGACCGTTACAGCGGCGCTGTACCAACTAGGCTCTTCTTCTAGCTCCCACCCACCCTTCTCCACCCCTCCCTCAAGTCCGTAGTTTCATAGAGGGGAGGTGGAGATGGGAGGGAGGGGGGGGGTTACAACGCGTGAATTGGAAAGTGCACTGTCCTTGCCATTCATTGTAGTCATTATTATGGCTTCATTGGCAGGCATTAAAGGACATCTACTTTACAAGAAGCAGCATACAAACGTAACAAGAACAAAAAACAACAACAACAACAAAAACCAACCACAAAAGATGTACCAGAATGGTTTTATATGTGTTATTCTCCTCCTTAATCCCTTCCCCTCCCGGATCCCCAACCCGCCCCAACACCCTTCTCGTGACCACTCTTTTGTTGTTAATTATGTTTCTTTTCTAAGAAAAGCAATTTATTAACCACAATAACCCTACCCGTTCCCACGAACAATTGGAGAGCCCGTACAGTCAACGACGTCTTTTGTGTAACTGAATTGCTATGCATGACGTTGCGTTTGGTGTTTATCCAATTTTTGTGCTCACTTTTGTATAGCTCATATCTGCAGCTGCTGCTGCACGTAATGTTATTTTGTGCCCTTATTGTGTTCTTATTTATTGAGTTGGTTCATTTGCAGTTATTAAAAGGGAAACTAGTTTACCACTGCAACGTAGAACTAGACCCAAAGGAGGAGCGATACGCTACATGTACTGCTGTACAAGAAAGACACACACGTGACTAGAAAGCCATGTACACGTCTGGCCAATATGTTACAGTTTTATTCTCCCTCTATCCCCCTACACCACCTTTATTCCCAATCACTTTCTCTTCTCTCCCCATGTCTCGCAACTCCTCCTTGCCCCATTAAAGCTGGAGAGTCTACAAAGAGTAAACTGAGCGATTTTTAAATTTTTATTTTTCTTATTTATTCCTATGACTGATTTGACTTCTGTGATATTTGTTTTCTACTCGCTGTTGAAGTGTTGGTTCATTGGTTGGGACAGTCTTCTTTAGAATGTCAATATAACTTAGGGGCGGTCTGCTAGCCCAGTGGATAGTGAACTGGTTTCCTATGCCGAAGGTCGAGGGTTCGAATCTCGCGTGTTACGAACTTACGTGATTTATATACGCGTACGAGACTTTTCAGGTCACCGAGGGTTTTCTCCAGGTACTCAGGTTTCCTCCGTTCTTTTCAATGGTAGTATTGGATTCACCCGATCTAAAATTTCAAAAATAAAAACGTGTTTCTATTCCGACTACTGTAAGAGCGACCTTTTCAGATCGCCGCGCTCCGAGTTTGATTGAAGAAAAAGCGCGTGATGGCATCCTGTATTATTATTATTATTATTATTATTATTATTATTATTATTATTATTATTATTATTATTATTATTATTAAAATCTACTACTACTAATTCTACTACTACTACTACTACTACTATTACTACTGCTGCTACTACTACTACTACTACTGCTACTTTTACTATTATTATTATTATTATTATTATTATTATTATTATTATTATTATTATTATTATTAACTTGTTTTGTAATATTGCGTTTTTCAGCTCAAAATAGTTGACAAAAGGTGCTAATCGAGTAAACCGGATCCCGGGTCCAACTTGCTGTGTACCGTCTAACGCATCAAACAACTGATCGACTCTGAACGGTCGAGAGTGGAAGCGGGAAGAGTGAGGGATAGGACTTAGTGCTTGCTGTGTGAATTTGTATATCCAGCACTCACCCCTCTAGTACTCCAGCGTCAAAATCATTAAAATTGTAAGTTCGTTAGTTATTGTCTATAGGGTCTGGCGGACTGCAAAGGGCCGAATCAAGACCACAACTTGGTTGAAAGTTAAAGAGGACTCACTCCTCTCCATATAAAAGATCTGCTAATAGTAACTCTGAAGGCACTCCACCAACCGGTAACTTTACAATAAAGACATCCCATGTCTGAGGCTTTACTCTAAGTTATCAAACTCCCGTTTACAAAAACAAAATATAATATAAACATTATTATAAAATATTAACAAAACACATACATATAATATGCCTACAATGCTAAATAATAATACCATAGAAAGCCCTAGTGACCATTTGGCACAAAGCGCCCAAGCTGACCATACACAAACGAGGAGTTTTGTTAGTTTTCAAGAAAAAAGATATGTGACTGGCCTAGTGAAGAAGCTGAGCTGGTAGATTGATGGAACAGAGTAGGAAAGAAAAAGAACAAAGGAGAAAGACAGCAACAGTAGGAATTTAAACACACTAATGTCCACAAAGTGAGGATACTGTTTATACAGAAACCCCGGCACCCCCACGGAGATCATTAAAATCCTTGCGATGGATTAATGCATTCGTGCACAGATCAGACCGCGGTTTATCCTTATATTGTCCCGTTTGAAGGACAACAAGGAACATTATACAGACGTAAAGACCAGACAAATGGCTGAATGCCAAAGGGGATAAAAACGCACTATGCTCTACGTCTTGTGAAAGATACACATTGACCCTACCGGCTATTAATGCTATTCTTGCACTGCTACTACTGACGGTTATTCCTACATACTACGCACGCAGGACTGCAGGCATTCAACATGTACTTGATTGGAGCTGATAGATCCAATAATTGCAGGTGAAATCGGGATACGAGGATGGTGACACTTCCTCCGGGTCCGGATCCCCAGCTGGAAATTACACAGAAAAAATAGGGGATAAGGAGATAACAAGATCGATCGTCGCCAGTTGTCCAAGAAAATGGAACCTTCTAAACATTGGCAGCCGAACATTTGGATTTGGAGTTTGTATAACAAAAAATGCAGTCCTCCACAACAGCGCCATCGAAAACTGGTTCAGAACAACAATCGGTGTGCGTCAGGGATGCCTACTCTCTCCAACTTTCTTCAACATCTTCCTAGAGCGCATCATGTTAGATGCACTTGCAGACCACGAAGGCACAGTCAGCATAGGGGGAAGGGCAATCTCCAACCTCCGTTTTGCGGATGACATTGATGGATTGGCTGGAGAGGAGCCATTGTATTAGACAATGGGTCCCGACAGGAAGTCCTCTCCAGGATCGCATAAACAACTGCTGCCCTGGCGAGGTTGAAGCCGATTTGGAAAGACAGTACCATCAGTCTACATTTCAAGGTAAGGCTGCTGCGCTCCCTTGCCATCTCCATCTTCCTATATGGTTGCGAAACATGGACCCTCACAGCGGATCTCCAACGAAGAATACAAAGCATGGAGATGAGGTGCTACAGAAAACTTCTGGGCATTTCCTATAGCCAGCACATCACCAACGACGAAGTCCGACAGACAATCACACAAGCCATTGGACAACACGATGACCTGATAACAGTGGTGAAGAAACGGAAACTCCGATGGTATGGCCACGTCACCAGATCATCAGCAAAGACCATCCTGAAAAGGCACAGTGCAAGGAGGTAGAAGAAGAGGGAGACCGAGAAAGAGGTGGGAGGACAACATTCGAGAATGGACTGGTTTGAGCGAAACAATCAGGGTTGCTGAGGACAGGGAAAGATGGAGTACGCTGGTTATACGATCATCTGTGGTGCCCCTACGACCTCCGAGTTATGGGATAGGATAACAAAACATGTGTCACCATGAATGCGAAATTCGGCCAGTCTTTTCAGTGAAAGGGCGGGCAGCAGCCACAGAACAGTGTCTCTCTTCCCAGTCACCCTCTCTCCCAGGCACCCTCCCCACCCCCACTCCTTCAACATCATTCCTTCCCCTCCTTACATCTCACCGCTAGATGCAACATCGGCACATCCTAGAATCTGGTTTGGTATGTTATGCCTGCAACCAAGTCTCGCCTGACCTCTCCCTGGAATTTGATGTGAAGTTTAAAGATTTTAAATAAATTATAAATAAGTATGCTTATCTATTAAACCTAAAATGATCTCTAGCGTTCAAGGAAAAGGACTGCCGTGGGCGTGATTCTAGCAATTGTAAAAACATACGGCAAAACTTGAATATAGCTTTGGCCAGAAAGTCAAATATTATGCTGCATTTCAACAAATAATATCTGAACGGTTGTTTTGTTTAGAAATGCATTATGAAAGTCCATGTAGGCTAGGGATATTGCTTGCTATTTCACCAAATATTGCATCTTCGTCGTTCAACCACTGTCTTATTCGTCTTCTTTGTCTTGTCATGATGCACGGCGTTCCACGGTGCTAAAAATTGTCACAAGTGCGCTACTCGATCCAGGTTTCAGGCTTATGTTGGATCTCTGCGGGCAGCCTTGGGCAGTTATTTTAGTTTGGAAAACCGACCAACTCTCTGTTTTCTCTCTTTTTCTTCAATCCATCTATTTACTAATCAATTTCAAAATATTGTAATAGATGTAACTAAAATTTGTCCATGCTTGCATTAAGCAGTTTTACAGTATTTGGGTGGACAGGAATCCGAACGTTTTCATTGACCCCTTTGGGGATATTGGGGGATCTTCTTGGTATAAATAGTTCCCCCATTTTCTGGAAATTGAGTGGGTCAAATTTCCTCTTTTCTATCACTCCTTGTATTTCTGCCTTAGCTTTTCTTTTATGTTGTCTACAGTATTCACCATTCAAAATGGCAGTAACTTACCGTTTTTCTTGAAAACTCTCCCAAAACTCATCATTTACGTATGGGGTCTTTGGGTCAGCATGGGAATAGTGGACGTTTTCTGCCAAATGATTTCGAGGGCTTTCTATGGTATTATTATTTTGAAATGTAGGCATTCTAAATGTATGTGTTTTGTTAATATTTTATAATGATGTGCATATTCTAGTTTGTTTTTGTAAACGGGGTTTCGATAAAATAGAGTAAAGCGTCGGCGTCCCTTTCATGGGATGCCTTTATTGTAAAGTGATTGTCTAGTAAGAGGAAGATGGAGTACGCTGGTTAAACGATCATCTGTGGGGCCCCTACGACCTCCGAGTTACGGGATAGGATAGGATAGGATAGATTGTCTAGTGGGGTGCCTTCAGTTTTACCATTTGGGTTTTTTTTCAGCAGATCCTTTATACGGATCACGGATGAGTCCTCTTTCAACCAAGTTGTGGTCCTGATTCGGCGCTTTACAGTCCGCTGGACCCTATAACCAATAAAGAACTAACAAACTAAATACTTTCATTGGGAAAATCGATCATTATAATAATCGTTTTGTATTTGCAGACTTATCGGGTAATATTTTGAAATAGGAAGGAGTCAGAGCGGACACATTGCGGTTGGTCTGTCGCGTTTGACGCCATAGCTCAAGAAGAACTGAATAGATTTTGACCAAACTTCATAGGAACATTACCTAGGTTAGAGGTCTGCCTCATGTGCCATCATATTTGTTCTACCGCAAAGGTCAAGGTCATGCACTGGAGTCATTTTGTTTCTAAACATGTTTCGTTCATTATGTCAAAAACGGCAAAAGTGTTTTGTTGAGTTTTGATATACATGTCCTATCCTATCCTATCCTATCCTATCCTATCCTATCCTATCCTATCCTATCCTATCCTATCCTATCCTATCCTATCCTACCCCATAACTCGGAGGTCGTAGGGACACCACAGATGATCGTTTAACCAGCGTAGGCTACTTCATCTTTCCCTGTCCTCAGCAACCCTGGTTGTTTCGCTCAGTGTCAAATCAGTCCATTCTCGAATGTTGTCCTCCCACCTCTTTCTCGGTCTCCCTCTTCTTCTACCTCCTTGCACTGTGCCATGCAGGATGGTCTTTGCAAGACCTGATGATCTGGTGACGTGGCCATACTTCAAATAATATAATCTTATGCGGCGACATTGAACAAAACCCTGGGCCTGACACTAACAACGAAATAAAAATAATTCATTTAAATGCCAGAAGCATCCCCGCTCATATAACCCTTATTGAAGCAGAAAGCAATAAATACGACATAATTACCTGTTCTGAAACCTTTTTTAATGCAACGCACACAAGTAACGAGACAGATTTGTTAAATTTCCATCCCCCCGTTAGGCTAGATAGAACTGATCAAAGTGGTGGTGGTGTGGCTATCTATGTCAAGAGTCACCTACTCTGCAGACACAGACCAGATCTTCATGTACCCAACCTAGAGGCGATATGGATCGAAACTCAAGTTAATAGAAACACACTATTAGTAGGATCCTATTACCGCCAACCCAGTCTTCCCGTTGATTATTGGAATTTAGTCCAAGAGAGTCTCAGAAAAGTAAACAATACAGGTTGTGCATTTTTGGCATTAGGCGACTTTAACGATGATTACAATCGTCCCTCCAAGCACTTAATAGATACATTAAATATGTACAATTTACATCAAATTACCAACTCTGATACAAGGATCACTGAGACATCTAGAACTTGTTTAGACCTGGTCTTGACACAGAGTCCACAAATAGTAAAAAGTATAGACGTATTACCAGAAATATGTAGTGATCACTGTGTACCTTGCGCAACTATCATAAACTCTGTCAATAGGAATTACTCCTACAAAAGGACAATATACAACTATGACCGTTTAGACCATGATCAATTCTGTAATCTGCTTTTACAAATAGATTGGCCTACAATAATAACAGCGGAAAACTTAAATCAATCAGCAGAAAACTTTACTCAAGCTTACTTCGATGCCGCGTGTAAATGTATGCCCGTAAAAACAGTCACTGTACGCACTAGAGATGCCGCTTGGTTAAATATTGAAATTCGTCACGCCCTAAAATGCAGATATACATTATTTAAACATGCAAAGATAACAAATGTAGAGAACGACTGGAAAAAGTATCGACAGTATAGAAATAAAGTCACGTTAATGATCAGAAATAGGAAATTAGAATATCACAAGGAACTAGATGAAAAAGCATCAGACCCCACCAGATTTGGAACTAAGGAATGGTGGAAACTCGTTAAAGCATTTATAAACAAAAAAGGAATCTCCAACGATATACCGCCAATATCTAGTGATGGGAAAACGGTCGATACAAATGAAGAAAAGGCCAACGCATTCAATGACCACTTTATACAGCAATCAGTATTAGAAACACCCGATGACGACCCTCCTGAACTTCCCCACCTAGATCACGAACTGACTGAAATTTTAATAACCCCAGCAGAGGTAGCCAAAGTGATAATAAACCTGGACAAAAGTAAAGCTGTAGGCCCCGATAAAATCCATAACAAACTATTACTGATATCTGCTGATATAATCTCACATACTTTAAGTCAACTCTTCAACCGCTGTCTATCAGAAGGATTGTTTCCAGATATTTGGAAAATTGCTCATGTAACGCCAATACACAAAAAAGGTCCAGCCGATATTTGTACCAACTATCGCCCAATATCTCTTTTAAGTTGTGTTGGTAAAGTCTTTGAGCGCTGTATCCATACCCATGTCTTCTCATTCCTAAAAGACAATAATCTTATAACACCATCACAGTCTGGTTTTATTCCCGGAGACTCAACAACCAACCAACTACTTTGCATATATAATGAACTAACTTCAGCATATAACAGTGGAATCACTAACCAGTCAATTTTCTTTGACATCTCCAAGGCCTTCGATAGAGTATGGCACAAAGGATTACTAGCTAAGTTAGAGGCCATAGGTATTAGAGGTAAGCTTCTTCAATTGTTTGCTAACTATTTAGACCAACGAAAACAAGCTGTTGTCATTAAAGGTAGCAAATCAAACTATAAAACCGTTCCGTCAGGCGTACCTCAAGGATCAGTTTTAGGCCCCCTATTGTTCCTAATCTATATTAATGACATTGTGGATAACATTGAATCAGTTATAAAACTTTTTGCAGACGATACTAGCATGTCATTAACCCTAAACAACCCAGACATACGAGCAGAAATTTTAAATTCTGATCTTCAAAAGATAAACGACTGGGCTAACACCTGGAAAGTAAGGTTTAATGAAGACAAAACAGAACTATTAACTTTCAAACGTGACGCTCTACCTAACAACCCATTAAGCTTCGGAAACGCAATTTTATCTGACAACGAATTCCATAAACACTTAGGACTAACACTGCAAAGTAATTGTAAATGGGATATCCATATAAGTAACGTCATAAAGAAAATAACCATCCTCCTATCATGTTTAAGAACGTATAAATATAAGCTGTGCAGAAAAGCCCTAGAAAATATGTACAAATCCTTTGTCCTACCTCACTTTGACTATGGCGATGTAATCTGGGATAATTGTACAGACACTCAAGCTGGTTTATTGGAAAAACTCCATTTAGAAGGTATTAGAATTATTGTTGGGGCGGTGAAGGGGACCAGCCATGAGTTATTGTATAGAGAGTCTGGACAATACACATTGAAGGAGAGAAGGAAAAGACATAAGCTACTTACTTTTCATAAGATGATAAACGAGTGCTGTCCTGAGTACTTGTCCAACTTGGTCCCACAACTAGTATCAGCAGTTAATCCATATCACCGCAGAAGACCTCTAGAACGTAGAGTACCCCCATACAAAACTGAACTCTACAAAAATTCTTTTGTTCCTTCAACCACAGTATTGTGGAATGATCTCCCCGAGGAAATTCAAGAAAGCCCATCCATTAGCTTATTAAAAAGACACCTTTCCAAAGATGATCCACTTGTTCCATTGTACTATTACCATGGGACACGACAGCAGCAGGTTTTGCATGCCCGACTACGACTTGGCGTAAGTAACCTTAATTATGACATGTTCCGCCGTCACTTGTTAGAAGACCCAGTCTGTCAGTGTGGGCATCCTGCAGAAACATCTGAACATTTCCTCCTTTTTTGCCCTACATTCGGCACTGTACGTACGCAGACAATTAACCAATTAGACCCTCCTTTTCGAAACATCAACACCTTATTGTTTGGCAGTGAACATCTCTCCCCACAAGAAAACGCCAACATCTTTACAAAAGTCCACACATTCCTTACATCTAGTGACCGCTTCGTTTAGAAAATAGCCCAATTATGCAAATTCACCTCTGATTAGTAACCTTGATACCAGCTAAACCAATCCCCATTTGTTTCCCTCTCCCTAGTAGTTACACCCCATCCCTTCGCACCACAAGTTTATTAATAGCTGTCAGAGAGAAACTGACCAGATAATTGTCTCTTCGAACGGAATAGATGAGTTCACCATCTATTTTAAATATCTGTTCACGTGCAAACACGTAGTCTTGAACTATTTATCTGTGTGTGTGTGTGTGTGTTTGTGTGTGTGTGGGTGTGTGTGTGTGTGCACGCGTTGTTTTTATTTTACTTTCTTCTTTTTTTACTTGCACGTGACTTTTTTTTCCCCTCCTCCAAACTGATTTTTTTCTCTCATTGTTTTAGATTGCTGCAGGTATTTATTTACCTTTTAATCGACAGCTACTGTTTTGTGTAAAGATTACTCTTGGGTGCATGTATCTGTTTCTCGTTAGTTAGTTCATTCATTTATTTCTCTATTATTTTTTTTGTTGTTGTTCAACGTTATTGCATTTTTTTCTCTGTTATACTATAGTTATATGTTTGTTCTCTTTTCATTGTTAAAAAGATTAATTTATGTGCTCCTGTTTTGTTTTTCTTTATTGCTTTGTACTTGTTCCTGTTCGCCAGACATTTCTTTGTTGTAATTTGTCAAAGGGTAACACTCATTTAAGCTTTGCTTTTGTGTGCCCTTTATGTTCTCCATGCCTGGTTTACTTGTTTCGTGAATAAAATTCTGTTTAAACCAAATAATAGGCATCCTTCAGTAGCAATCCGGTTGTCGGTAAGTCGGTCGGCGCATCGCTCCGAATTTCACACTTTTGTTCAAAATACACTTTTTGC
Organism: Oncomelania hupensis; assembly: GCA_036898135.1. Taxonomy (NCBI): domain Eukaryota; kingdom Metazoa; phylum Mollusca; class Gastropoda; order Littorinimorpha; family Pomatiopsidae; genus Oncomelania; species Oncomelania hupensis. Next base: position 76,409,203 of record CM072512.1, on the reverse strand, counting down.
CTTAACCCAAGAATAACTGAACCGAAAATAATCATGTGTACTTTGCGGATTCTACTGCTAAGCATGTTAGATCACTCGTATTTCTACTTGTTCAAAATTCAAAGTCATTGTACTTCACCATGTTCTATCCATGTTTTGCGATTTGTGTAAATATTGGCCTAAAAAAAATCTTACTATAAAGATTTTGGAAAAGATAGAAAATTTGATGAATTTTAGTTTCGTCAAACGCTAAAAATAATTTAAGGAGAAAACGGATTTCAGATCCTAATATCCTCTCTATGCCACCAATAAATTCATTTTCAGGGCAAACGTTTTTTTAGTACCGAGATCGACGGTTCTTGAAGTCAACGGACGAGCGGGGAGGGTGATATAATGGGGTCAGACGCTTTTGTTACGCAGTTAACTTTTTCTTCCGGTCCGAAACTTCAAAATGCTTTAACACAGGTTCATGCGGGCTCCGTTCCCTGTCGAGGCTTTTAAAATATGACAGGTAAGTGTGAGATCACTGGATGAGAACTGCCTACTTTTAAACCTACCCATAAAGAAGAAATGCGCACAACACAACGAATGTTGCCTTTAATATATGCCTTGTGGTGATGGCTCTTAGGCATAATTGGCTTCACGTGCATGGATGTAATTTACACAGTCCTTGAAAGCAACTTCTCTTATTGGACACACAATAATTTTGGTGGACATATTTTAATACTTCAGGTCCTTAGAGTGGGGGCAGTAGAGTGGAGATCGGGAAAAGTTATGAAATGTGCATTTTTTTGTAAAGCAAACTCAAAATTGGATATGCGCACTATAATAAAAATGCATAAGAAATACTGATTTCCAGTTTCTTTTCCAATGATGCCTTATTTCTAACTATCGAACTAGCGGGTGAAGAATAAGGTTGTTTCAAATTGGCCTACCCAGTTTAGTTTTGATTTTTGGTTAGACTCGCCGATGCTATATTTCTGGAGTGGACCTCTCTCCCAAATAACCCGTTAAAGAGGAAGGCAAAAAAATCACTTACTTCATTTTGATGCTTGTTTTTTTTTTTTTTATCAAAGTTTTCTCTAAACTTTGTAGCAGGGTACTGATACTACATTGTTGAAGTGGAAGTTAAAGAAAGGTGGGGCGGAAGGTTGAGGGAAGGGAGGAGAGAGGAAAACAAGCGAGAGAGAGGGAGGGAGAAAGGAGTGTGGATTATTTTTATATACATGTAGTAAGCCTAATTTTCCAGCTCAGGAGCTGCTCAAAGCGCTGGCAGATACAGGATCTAACACAAACCGCTTACTTGCAGCTTTTGAGCGCGTAGTCTGACGCCCAGACAACTGAGCACAATCCTGGACGACCGGATATTGGGGGAGAAAGGACTTCAGTTCGGTTTGTTTAGCAGCCATTCACCCGTCTAGGACATGAGCGTCAGGGTCTTGAAGTTCGTGCGATGGAATGCGTGCGTGCACAGCCTAGACCTCGGTTTATACTCTCAGCTCTCTCTCTTTCTCTCTCTCTCTCTCTCTCTCTCTCTCTCTCTCTCCCCATCTCCTTTCCCATCCTTTCCTCTCTTCTCTCTCTGACAACGTCCATTACCGCAATGTGTCATCAGTGGTCCCACATTACTTTTTCGGCATAAACCGGTGTCTCTAGTCTGTGCGCGATGCATTCCACAGCACGGACTGTAAAGATCCTTACGCTCATGTCCTAGACGGGTGAGTGTCGGCTACACACATAAGCCTACACCCAGCAAGGACTAAGTCTCGTCTCCAAAATCCTTAGTATTTTTTTATTTGTCGGTAGTGTACAGAAGTTTATTTGCCTACCACAAACTCGCGTCATATTAAAGTTTGCATGTTGTTATCTGTCCTGTATAGCGATGCTTGTTTGTCATATATGTTAAACTGAATAAAACATTCCAACTAGCATCCTCTATCAAAACATTCCGATATACAACGCGAGAAAAGCAGGCTCTAAAACACACACACACACACACACACACACTCACACACACGCGCACAGCACACAAGCCACACCCACACCCACGCACACACCCACACAACCGTGTAGAAACGCCGTTGTGATGACTTTCATGAAACTCTACATACGCTACTTTAACATTTTTACAAATGTGTCCATTTTTTAAAGCTAACCCTAACTCTAACCCTAACCCAAACCCAAACTCTAACCCTTAACCTAACCTTAAGCCTAACACAACCCTAACCCTAACGGAACACTGTTTAGACGTCATAATAACGGGTCCGTCAAAAGAAAGTACGTAGAGGTTCAAGTGTATGTCAGAATAAAGGCGTTTCTACCTAGCCACATAAACGCACTTTCGTACAGACATGCCCACAAATTTAAAAACTGGCAGTTTTTCTTCCTTCTTTCCACTCTACTTCTGGGGACTTCTGCCCCAATGGGTTTAAACGAAAAACAAAAGCAGTTTTTTTTTCTAATCTTGGCAGTTATTATTAAAATAAACCATTAAACGAAACCCTCAGGCTCAAAACAAAAGACAGCCTATTGATGACAAGTCATTAAGATTGGAGGCTGTGAAATCTGGGGACACGTCATGTCGTCACGCTCATAACATAAATGCCTAACTCAGACTTAGGCAGTTGTGCAGTAGGGGTAAAAACAAAGCCCTGGGAAGACAAGCCATCTGTGCTAGAGAGTACAAGTCTCTATCTAAATCGTAACGGTCGCCACAGCTTCGTATGCCAAATTGCCTATCTCATTCCTGACATAGGCATTTTGCAACCAATATGGCGGCGCCCAGACGCATTGAACAATTTTGGGCTGAAAAGGCAACAGAGATGTTGCAAAACATACTTCAATCAGAAGACGAAGGTAAGTAATCAATTTTAGAACTTGTTATTCTTAGGTGTTGTAGGAAAATGGCTATAAATGCTGTTCCAAGCATCATCTTCAATGTGAAGCGATTGATATCGGCAATTTGCAAATTAAGACAGAGCTGAGATAGGCATTTTGTCTTAAACGGCAGACTGACTGTAAAAAAACGTTAAATAAAGTTAAAATACTTGGCTATTTACCATTTAGCATTGCTAACCATTGTTCTCGTTTTATGTTACATAAAATATAGAGCATATTTATGTATAGATGCGTCTGTATATGCGTGTGTCCATAGATCCCCATGACTGTGACGATGAAGCGCGGGAAGCTACCAGCCTGAGTCCTCCTCGTCAAGTGAGGAAGACGACATTACATTACATTATATGGTTATTGCTTTAGGTCCAGCAGACTCTTCCGAGCCAAATCAGGACCAGAGAAGTGAAAGAGGACTCACCCCTGATCCGCTTAAAAGATCTGCCGAAACAACCCTAGTGGTAACACTGGAGGCAATCTACCAGCCGGTCACTTTACAATAAAGACATCCCACGCAGGGGACGCTGAGGCTATACTCTAATTTATCGAACCTCCGTTTACAAAACAAAATAGAATATAAGCATCATTATACAATATCAACAAAACCCATACATATAAAATGCCTACATTGCCAAATAATATCATAGGAAGCCCCAGTGACCATTTGGCAGAAAGCATCCAATATTCCCAAGCTGATCCAACAGACCTCACACACAAATGAGTAGTTTTGTCCTGGGAGAGTTGTCCAAGAGACAAGTGCATGGGCAGGACGTAGGAATCAAAGTGTTTAGGGCCAGTGGGAATTCGAGCTTTACCCTCTCAGACTTGAGCTGCTTAGCACAACTACCGCTTACCCATCTGCAACTTCACACTTTGCCACAACTGGAAGATCACCCCGAGGAAGTTATTGCCACTTTATGTGAAATAAAAATGTTGCAGGTGCTTCACGTTGAGCGTCTAACATGGTTTAGCCCCGGTCAAGTGGAACAGATATTAGTGTCTTGTAAGAACTTGAAACGTTCCATTTCACACTAAAATGGAAATGGCAGCCCTGAATAGACCTCTACAAAGCACACAGAGACGTCCTGTCCGGAAAAGACTTTCTATGCCTGGGTGCAGGTAGAAGGGGAGGGGAGAGGGAGTGCTCTATGATGCATTGAGTCAAGTACAAAGTAATACTTCACTGCTGCAAGTGAATTACCTTTTGTATGGATCACATACAAATAATTGTTTGTTTTGCAAGCTCACAGAAGTTAATTAAGCAAGTTTAATAATTACCTTTAAGAGGAGAGCGAGTGTTCCATGATGCTTTGAGTTAATTAAATAAATGAATAACATTTTACAAGGGTAAAAGTAAGGGAAGGGGGAGTGTGATAAGATGCCTACAGTCAAGTACACACTTTACTGCACCTTTAGTTTGGATCACATTAACAATAATTATTTGTGTTTAATTTTTTTATTTTGCAAGCACACAGAAGATGTGTTTGTGTATTATGTCTTTTTATGAGGAGAGGATGTGTTCTATGATGCCTTTAGTCAAGTACAAAGTAATAGACAATGCCAATGGCCCCCGACAGGAAGTCCTCTCAAGGATCACAAAAACAACTGCTGCCCTGGCGAGGTTGAAGCCAATTTGGAAAGACAGGACCATCAGTTTACATTCCAAGGTAAGACTGCTGCGCTCTCTTGTCATCTCCATCTTCCTATACGCTTGCAAGACATGGACCCTCACAGCAGATCTACAACGAAGAATACAAAGCATGAAGATGAGGTGCTACAGAAGATTTCTGGGCATTTCCTACACCAGCACATCACCAACGACGAAGTCCGACAGACCATCACACAAGCCATTGGACAACACGATGACCTGCTCACAGTGGTAAAAAAACGGAAACTCCGATGGCATGGCCACGTCACCAGATCATCAGGTCTTGCAAAGACTATCCTGCAAGGAACAGTGCAAGGAGGTAGAAGAAGAGGGAGACCGAAAAAGAGGTGGGAGGACAACATTTGAGAATGGACTGGTTTGACACTGAGCAAAACCATGAGGGTTGCTGAAGACAGGGAAAGATGAAGTATGCTGGTTAAACGATCATTTGTGGTGCTCCTACAACCTACGAGTTACGGGATAGGACAGGAATAGGCTAGGAAAGTAATACATCACTGCTGCAAGTAGATCACAGTTTGTTAGATCACATTAAATTAAAAAGGATTCTTTCTATTGACATTTTGTTTGCAAGCGCATAGAAGATGTGTAGGTTTATGAAAAAACTATGTGTTGTTTCTTTGGGCTTGTTATGTTTTACCGTTGACGTTGCAAGTACATGAAGTTTTTTGTTTATCTTTATGTTATTGATGAAATGAAAAAAAAATTCAATATTGCCTATCTTGTGTTTTTGTCTTTTAAAAACTTTCTTATGCCTATCTGAAGTTTCACTTCTTGCCTATCTCAGCTTTTGTTAGTGCTCATACTGCCTAAATCAGTTTGCAGGCAAACGAACACACATTTCTCAAAACTGGCTTCAACATACATTGGCAACTTCATTCTGTGAAGATATATGCAAAAAAAATCTTTAAAGAATTTTCAGTTTAAAAAATAACATGTTTTTATCGTTTATCTCAAAACTATGAAAATTGAGTTAGGCAATTATCTTATGAGCGTGACGATGTGTAGGTCAAATACCAAAAGACAGTGCACACCGGTGTTATTGTTAGCACACATTTTTGTTGGCGTATACAGGTTGATTATCTGAAAGAGATTTACATTTTAACTAAAGTGAGAAGATGTTTTAGCTATTCTGTTTCTTCTTCTTTCTTTCTCCATCCATTTCTTAATCATTTTCAAAATATTATTATAGACGAATCACTGGAATTCCGTGCTTGCACAAAGCAGGCTTCATGAGTTAGCACTTTATACGCAATAAAAAATAAATTATTTTATTAAGAATATGGTTTTAAAATATTTACTTATCGTAATAAAACCTCTATCTCTCTCGCTCTCTCTCTCTCCTCTTCCTTTCGTCCAATCCTGTATCCGTAACCAATCATCTTAACACTACACACACGCGTGGACGTTATGTTGTTCTATAAGAAAGAGAGGCGCTAAGCTGACCGGACATAGAAAAGGCTGACAGCGATTGATCCAGCGATGAAACGTTGTTTTCACCACTGAGCGCGAGAAGTGGGACGCCAAAGAATGATTGCCAGCATTTTTGCTTTTCACCCACCCACCATCAATCAATTATAGAGAGCAAGACTACGATAAAGATGAGTCTATCCATTACCGTGATTAAGTTTTCGACAGTGATGCCACTTCTCGGGCAGATGGTACAGATTAAGCAAATAGGTGTACGTAGTGAAAGGCAGGACTGTGTTTCGTAAACGCTGTAATACACCAAAATGTTCTCTTGCTTTTATGGAATAAAGATTCGTTGACTTGACTTGAAGATTATACAAGACGGCATCATCATCATCATTATCACCATCGTCATCATCATCATCATCATCATCACCATCATCATCATCCTCAGCAGCAGCAGCTACAGCAACGGCGGCAGCAACAGCAGCGGCAGCAGCAGCAAGAGCAGCATGTTCGTCTACTTAGCAACTACTACTGGTAAACCTCACTGTTAGTCCAAATCGTCTGGTATTTTATTTTCTTAATTATATAATTTTTTTGTACTTTTGTAATTATAAAAAAACCACGTATATGGAAGGGGAGAGGGTTTCTTAAATGCACATTGATTCAGGTCTGCTGATCTTTTTCTCGATATTTCTTACGAAGAACTCCTACTAGACTTCTTGTTCTTCGTTCTTGTGTAGTTCTTTCTCCTTCTTTATTTTTTAGCTTTTTCTTCTTCTTCTTCTTCTTCTTCTTCTTCTTCTTCTTCTTCTTCTTCTTCTTCTTCTTCTTCTTTCTTTCTTTCTTTGTTTATTTGTGTCATTCTTTTAGTTTTAGTGGTTCAACAGCTAATTCTAGTAGATAGCCCTTTTCAACTTATTCAAGCACAATTTATGCTTGCACGGATCAAGCGTTACTAGTTTATCAAAACTAATCTCGCTTGTAACACGCGCAGGCGCAACATCTTGTATCCGTGTTGTGATCATGCGCAGCGTGCTTACAAAGATGAAAGGTCACTTCCGTGCATTAAGCACCACGTGACCGCAATTCATGCAACGAGGAACGTCATCCAATCATTAAAATGATATTGGCAGAGGATATTATTGATTAATATCTGGCCATAATCCTTTTTGCCATGCCAAATATGACGGGCAGGACTCAAACGTCTGTTTGTCATCATGCGCCCTATACTCTTATGCCCTATGACTAGTCACAGGCCACACACAAGCGCTAGATAAAAGACTAGACAGCTATGAGCAACAAGACATAGACATAGTACATGTAGCTATATGAACAGGATAGGATAAAGCCAAAAAGGTCACTTCAAGCGCCCTTTTGTCAGTTTTTTTTTCCCGAAAATATCTTACACTGTTGCAAGAAGGAAAATGACGGTAAATAACTATACTGTGTCTCAGTATTTTCACTTATCCAAACCTGAACACAACTATCCTCCACACACACTTCAACCGGACCAATTTTCCACTAACAACAAACGGTTCACGGCTCAGAACAGGCCCAACGCATCGAGTTCCGCAGAGCCGCTCGAAGGAAACAACGACCCTCCAGGAACTCCCAAGATCTGCCATGCAGAGAGAATGTTTGAGTGACAGCTATCATCACCTGGGAATGAAGAGGGCAGGAAGCAGAAAGTCTCGACGCTGTCAAAAATGTTTTCTTTTCTTTTGTTGCTTTTTTCCTTCGCCTGAGTGCCACTAGCCAAGAGGGAGCTTAGACCTCTAGGACCATCTAAGAGATGGGATAACAAGTGATGCCAAACTCCAACGTAAAAAGGAGGTACAACGACGTATGTATAAGTGCTAAAGCAAGTTCAAAGAGAGGTAGTTACAAGTTGGGGGTAAGCCCGGTATGCACCTCTACGTTATAACGTAATTCCTATTCGTTCCTTATAAAAAGTGTTGATAAAACCGCACCCTAGGTCTAATCTGTTCCCTTAATTTTAGGTTTATGTTCCACCCAGGTCTATGTTTCCTCAGGGCTTTTCAAGTCTATTTACCCCTAAGTTTATGTGTCCCTAAGTTCTGTCCTCCCAGTTCTGTTCACAATATATCTTCAGCCTCTTGGTTCCATCATCAACATCTTCGGTCATTTTTACAAGTTCTTTGCTGACGATACCTAGCTTCATAAATCGGTCTACGTCTCACATACAAAGCATTGCCCGCAACATGAAAGAATGCACTAAGAACGTTGCAGAATGGATGTGTGAGAATAGGTCGAAAATGGATGATGACAAAACTGATCTCATTTGGTCGGCACCAGATCTAAGCTGGAGAAGGTTGCAATAAATTCCATTGTTCTGACACTGATAACATTTTCTGATTCTGTGAAAAACCTTGGCGTTCTGCTAGACAGCTGCTTGTCTATGGAGACCAGATCAACCTGCTTTGCAAATCTTTCTATTTTCAACTCTGCAGAATCAGTGAAATCCGTCACTATTTGTCTGTTGATGATGCAAACAAATTGGCTGTATCGTTCATTCTGTCTAGACCACATTACTTCAACGCATTTCTAGCTGGTGTGCCTGACACAAGCTTTCGAAGTTGCAAAAGATCCAGAACAATGCTGCGTGCATGGTTCTCAGTCAGCCTCCCCGTATCAACGCCACTCTCTTGCTAAGAACACTGAACGCAAAAAAGTTAAAACAAAATAAACTTGTTATTGCCCAGCTTGTGTATAACTGAACTCGAATTCAAATATAAATTCAGATAGGAATGGGGCATTCTTCCTCTTTTAAAGTCTCTGAGGGAACCTACTTAAGTGCTCGTACACTTTGGTTTCACGAATTCATTTTCCTGATTCTTGACCTTCTTAGTAAGTGCTGACCGACTATTAAAAAAAATAATAATAATAAAGAATTTTAAAAAATATAGTTAAATCCGAAATAATTTCTTTCAAAAGCGCATTTGTTTAAGATAAATAAACATATTCAATGGGCTGGTCGAATGTAAAAAGTTCATAAATAATTATATCACATACAGAAAGTCTGCGTCAGCACAGGTAGGCTATTTACTTCCCTTCCCGTGGTTGTAAACATTGTTTGTTTATTTACTATAGGAAACAAAATCGAAACAGCATCGTTCAATGGTCATGTTGAGCAACACCCACTGCATCAGTTGTTAATGTAACAGCAATGCAAAATCACAGTTTACATACACACTGCTTATCTAGCTGAGTTCGCCTCTCCTTATGTAAGAAGTACTCTGCGAGTCTCAGTTACGCTGTATGCGCTACAAGATTACTTTGAAGCTGGCCTACTTAATGAAGAGTTCCATGGCTTACTGCCAAACCGAAGCATCTTGTATTGGCCTATAACTTTCCCCGGCAAGTGTCCCGCCGCGGCGGCAGCGAACTTGTCTCGTGCCACCATGTTATGACTGTTTCCTAGCTCATAACACTCTGATCGATTATATGATAATCGCGTGGAACATACACCATATGAATGACAGATAGGGTAATATAGACATGCGTGCATCATGAGGAGGAGGAGGAGGCGGAGGACGAAGAAGAAGAAGAAGAAGAAGAAGAAGAATGTCACGTCACCCGAGTGGGTTCAGTGAACTTCAGCTCAACAGCGAGTGGAGGAATCGAACTCAAATTAAACAAACTAACACAAATGCGAGATGAACATTTACACTCTTTTATTCAACAACCAAACTTACAGGATAATGGGAAATCTAAACCACCCCCAATCCTTATCCGGACCCACAACCCCAACAATTAACAACAATTACCTCCCTTGTCTAATCTGGGACCCTTGACACTGTACACAAGATGCCCACACAACAATATGCAACAATTAGAAAATAAAGCTGAAATAAACCGACTAAAGGTTTAAGAGTTCAGTCAGCAAGACTTGAAGAATATATTTAACTAGTGGTTTTTGTATCCTGTGTTACACTCATTCGATGTTGGTGTTTTTCTATCAGTATTTGATTCAGCCCCGATGCTTGAAATCCTGATAGGTGTAACTCTGATTCGTTTATCCACGCAGCCTGCTCACTCAGCAACAAGGCAAAGTCTTCGTATGAAGTTTTCCACTTTTATTCAGCACACATCAACAACTGCATACAATCGCCTTTTCACTCCCTCTTTCACAACACAGTGTGTTCATAATATATTTTTTCTCTCAACTCTAAATAACCTCAGGACGTTTCAGATTGACGCGTTACAACCAATCAGAATTAACTTCGTCATCACTGTTTTACGTCATACAACCTTCCTTTCTGTCAAAAGAATGTTCTCAAATATCCCGAAACTTCGATCGATAGTAAACAAGCAGATCTAGAGAATTCTCCAAAAATATCGACTAACGAAAATTATCAACGTTATACAAAGCTTCTTCTAACAACAATGCAAACTCAAATCAAAGGTAAATACACTCTATTATTGCATGCGTTGCAAAATAAAACGAACAGATCTATCGCGCGCGCTTCACACTTAATATCGTGCGCATTTCACACGCACCATCATGCGCGTTTCAACGTAACACCCTGGCTAGCCAGGGTACACAGGTTGCTGTTTAAAATGTAGACAGAGAGACAACTGTTGTCTGCGAGTTTCATTTGGACGATGATACCTCCCCATATCCCCCTTAATACCTCACCATACCCCCCCCCCCCTGATATCTCCCCGTCCCCCCCTTCCATGATGCCTCACCATACCCCCTTGATACCTCCCCGAACCCACTTGATACCTCCCCATACCCCCTTGATACCTTCCGTACACCCCTTGTAACCTACCTGTACCCTCCTTGATACTTCCCCGTTGATCGTTTCGCAGGTATGGATGAAACGAATCGACCATCACCATACCCCCTTTTATATACCCGTATCCCCGTTATGCCTACCCATGCCCCTTTAAACTTACCCGTAGCCCCCTTTTACCTACACGTACCACCCCATCCCGATCCTTGGTAATAATAATAATCCTATCCTATCCTGTCCCATAACCCGAAGGTCGTAGGGGCACCACAGATGATCGTTTAACCAGCATACTCCATCTTTCTCTGTCTTCAGCAGCCCTCATGGCATCGCTCAGTGTCAAACCAGTCCATTCTCGAATGTTGTCCTCCCACCTCTTTTTCGGTCTCCCCCTTCTTCTACCTCCTTGCACTGTGCCTTGCAGAATGGTCTTTGCAAGGCCTGATGATCTGGTGACGTGGCCATACCATCGGAGTTTCCGTTTCTTCACCACTGTGAGCAGGTCATCGTGTTGTCCAATGGCTTGTGTGATGGTCTGTCGGACTTCGTCGTTTGTGATGTGTTGGGTATAGGAAATGCACAGAAGTCTTCTGTAGCACCTCATCTCCATGCTTTGTATTCTTCGTTGGAGATCTGCTGTGAGGGTCCATGCTTCGCAAGCATATAGGAAGATGGAGATGACCAGAGAGCGCAGCAGTCTTACTTTGGAATGTAGACTGATGATTCTGTCTTTCCAAATGGGCTTCAACCTTGTCAGGGCAGCAGTTGTTTGTGCGATCCTGGAGAGGACTTCCTGTCGAGACCCATTGTCTGACACAATGGCTCCTAAATATTTGAAGCTGTGCACTGTGTTGAGGGATTGGCCTTGTACTTTGATGTCCGTGTTGATGCCATTGGTGTTGTTGGTCATCATTTTGGTCTTCTCTGCACTTATTTCCATTCTATAAGCTCTGGAGGTGGTGTCAAGCCTCTGTACAAGCTGTTCAAGTTCTTGTTCCTCTCCAGCCAATCCATCAATATCATCCGCAAAACGAAGATTGGAGATTGCTCTGCCCCCTATGCTGACTGTGCCTTCGTGATCTGCAAGAGCATCTGACATGATGCGCTCTAGGAAGATTGTTACACTCAGTTTGATGATGGTGTTTTCTATCAGTATCTGATTCAGCCCCGATGCTTGAATTCCTGATAGGGTGTAACTCAGATTCGTTTATTCACACAGCCTGCTCAAACAGCATACAAGTCACAAAGTCCACGTATGAAGTTTTCCGCTTTTATTCAGCACACATCAACAACTGCATACAATTCTCAATTCAACTCAACAACTTTCACAGCAACTCTCCAGATCACTATCAACAACTTTACTGTCTCAACAACAATCTCGGCACACGATTAAATAACCTCTCTCTTTTCCGGAAAGATTTCGAATACGGTAGAAATGACGTACTGCCACCAATCGAACTAAAGATCGTCATCACTGACTTACGTCATTACACATTTCTTCTCCTTCCGGATCGTTCCTTCAAATTTCTACAATTATCCCGAATCTTCGATCGATGATAAACATGCCGATCCAAAAGATTCTACAACAATATCGACTAACGGAAATTATCAACGTTATACAAAGCCTTTCCTAACAACAATGCAAACTCAAATCAAAGGTAAATAAACTCTATTATTGAATACTTTGCAAATCGAAACGATTAGATCTATCGTACACGCTTCAGCCATATTATCATTCGCGTTTCAACGTAACATAACCCCCCACTCAAGAAGAAATTTACCTAATTTCTTTCAACAACGTTGAAACGTAATGCACAAACAAAGTTCAGAATTAAAACTTATTTCAGACTGTCTGAACACTATCAACGTTCTCAGTTCATTCACACAGAGTCAATGATTTTTATCTTCAAATCCGTCTGGATATTGTCAATGTTCACAGTTCATTCACACAGAGTCAATGTTTCTCATCTGCAAGTCTTTCTGGGTACTGTCAATGTTCACAGTTTATCTACCCAGTCAACGTTTTTCATTTTCAAGTCTGTCATTACCAATATTCTTAGTTCGTCCACACAGTCAGTGTTCTTTCGTTCGCAAGGAATCGACGCCCTCGTCAGTTGCGGTCGTCATCGGCCCAGGGTCAAAGACGATGATCACGTGGGCTTCCCTGGAATCAGTGCGTCCTCCGTTGTCTCCTTCTTCCATCGGATGTCCGACGCAGTCGACGTTGTCAGCTCCCAGAATGCATTCGCTGGGTCTCACGGTCAGGTTGGCTTCTGCGGGACGGTGGAACAGCTCCCTCAAGGTCTGCAGATGCTCCTTCCAGGTCTGGGTGTGGACTTCATGTTCGACCAAAGTCGTAGAGCCTGGGACATCACTGAAGCTATGGGGAAATTCGCCCATAAGGTCCTTGAGCTCCATCTTTTGACCTTCCGTCAAGCTTGGTCCTAGCTTAACATCATCGATGCCTTCTTTGCTGTGGAAATCTCCCAGTTCCAACAGTTCTTCGCTGTCAAAGCTGTCGTCGGTCACAGCTGCTGTTGCTGCATGTACAGTCTCTGGCGGCCTCTCCACGTACAGCTTAAGGAGGTTGGCGTGGTATATTTTGGAATGCTGGCCGACCTTCACCTTATAGTCGTTGATCCCCACCACGGTCTCCACTTCGTACGGGCCTTTCCACTGCATCAGCAACTTATTGTGATCGGTAGGTAGCAGCACCAGCACTTTGTTGCCAGGTTTGAACTTCCTGTTCACAGCCCTACGGTCATAGTAGTGCTTTCCACAGTCTTGGGACTTCTTCAGGTTTTCTCTGGCTATCTCGAGAGTCTGCTCCAGCTTCTCCCGTAGCTCAAACACGTACTGGTAGCTGTTCTTCACCTCTGGGGTGTCTACTTCTTTCGTCCACAGTTCTTTTAGGATGTGCATCGGCCCTCGGATGGTTCTTCCGTACAGCAGCTCGAACGGAGAAAAGCCGGTGGACTCCTGCGGTACTTCTCTGTAGGCGAAAAGTAAGGCGTTGATGTAGCGATGCCATTGTCTGGGCTGCTCGCTGCACAGTTTCTTCAAGGTGGACTTCAACGTAGCATTGAACTTTTCGACAAGCCCGTTGCACATTGGATGGTAGGGTGTCGTAGTTAAATGCCGGATGCTCAGCAGTCGGTTGACCTCCTTCATGCAGTCAGAGACGAACTGCGTCCCGAGGTCTGTCAGAATTTCTTCAGGCACTCCAAGCCTACTGAACATGTCCACCAGTGCCTCTGCTACAGTTTCAGTGTCAATCTTCTTCAGTGGCACTGCTTCTGGGTACCGAGTCGCATAGTCCACTAAAGTCAGTACCCATCGATGACCTTCTTCACTCGGAGGTCTTATTTCGCCGATTAAGTCTAAGGCCACCCTCTTGAAAGGTCGGTCGATCAGAGGCATCCTCTGCATAGGCACTTTCGGGACCCTTCCTCGAGGTATGGTCTTCTGGCAAATGTCACATGATCGGCAGAAACGGCTGACGTCCGCATGAAGTCCTGGCCAGTAGAACACCGCCTGGATTCTATCCGACGTCTTCTTGATACCCAGGTGACCTCCCATGATTGAGTCATGCGCTACTTCCATTACCTGGCGCCTTAGGGGTAACGGTACCAAGACTTGACGTAGTGGTTTCCCTCCGTTGACCCTCGGGTGCTGGAAGATTCGGTACAGGATCTTGGCCTTCACCTCAAAATAGACCGTACCACTGCCTTTGGTCACGTGGTCTTGGCGGTTCCTGTACTTGTTTAAAGTGCTATCAGCTTCCTGGAGCTGGATCAGCTTATCTCTGTCCACGATGGCAGCTTTGGAGTTGTCGGCGACCTTTAGTGGTGTAGACACCTTGTCTCTCTTGGCCTGGGCCCTGGTAGTAACAGCACTGACGATCTCTGGTCGGCAGGGCTGAGCCGGAGTAACCACATTGTCCCGTAGCAGCTCTGTAAGGTCTCCATCGGGAAACGGCAATGGATCCTCCTCCACAACTTCGACGCGTTGGGTTGAGGCAGGACTCCACTCTGGATCGGGGTCGTCGGGTCGTCTCGCGCCGTCGATATTCCCGATCATCAAATCATACAGCGGCTTCTTCAGGCAAACCGCTTCGACTTCGCCTATGTAGAAAGGGGTGTTGACATGAATCTTCGCAACTGGCGCTCTCACACATTTGCTGTCGGCCATAAGTGTCCATTTTGAATCGCCAGTGAACTGTTCTTTAGCGATTAGGTCTTCTCTGACGATGACCCCACTGCAGCCAGAGTCTCTTAAAACCGTCACTTCATGATTTCCGACGCATCCCTTGGAAACAGGCATGTTCTGTACGGTCACAGCTGCGCTGGCGACGACGGGGATGGATTTCCCGTTGGCAAGGAGAAGTTGGCCATCAGTCATGCACTCTTGCACGTCCGCAGGGGTAGCTGTGCGCTTGGTCTCACTCGGAAGAATGACGCTCCCGCCGCACACTTGATGGTCAGATCTACTGGTTTGCCGTTGATTGGAGAACCGCCTCTGTCGGTTGCCCACTACTGCCCCGCTGTCCGCTACTTTTGTTTTGAGGACAGTTAGCCGCTCTGTGGTCTGTAGCGTTGCAGGTGAAACAGCCCCTTGAATGCCCTTCCCTGGGAGGAGGCGTGGAGTCCGTCTGTCTCTGGCTCGTCTGGCTCCCTTGGATCTGGTTCCCATGGTTTCCAGTCTTCTGAAAATGTTTCGTCGCGCTGGGTGGCCCCAGGGTTTTCCCATGAGCGATGAGATATCTTTCAGCAGCCTCAGTCACATCTTTAAGCGTCTGCAGCTTTTGTTCTTCTAAGTGGGTCGCTAGGTCCTTGTGACAGGCATTGAGAAATTGTTCCTTCACGATCAGGTCATGGAGACTGTCGTAAGACTTCGTTTCGCCTGATAACTCCACCCACTTGTGTAGATATGACGACAGGCGCTCCACAAACTGCTTTGGCGTCTCGTCTGACTTAGGCCGGCATTCACGGAAGCGTTTACGGTAGCCCTTCTCTGTAAAGTTGTAGCACTGCAACAGGGCCTCTTTCAAGACGTCGTAGTTTTTGGCGTCATCGTTCGACAGTCTGGTGTAAACTTCGAGAGCTTGCCCCGTCAGAAGTGCACTCAGTCGAATTGCCCAGTCTTGAGGTTGCCAGTTAGAGCTTTCGGCGAACCTTTCGAATCTCGCCAGATAGCTGTCGATCTGGTCCTTCCCGTCGACGAAAGCTGGCAATTTAGGAGCCTTATGGTCGTTGGTGACTTGTGGCGCATGCTGATTGTTTTGGATACGCGCCAACACTCTAACTGGTACTGACGCTCACCTTCAAGACGCTTCAGCTCGAACTCTCTTTCTTCACGGCGACGCTGCTCTTCTCTCTCTTGACGTTGCTGTTCAATTTCTAGACGCTTCTGTTCTAATTCTCTTTCTTCACGGCGACGCTGCTCTTCTACTTCTAGACGCTTCTGTTCTAGTTCTATTTCTTTTTCTAGACGCTTCTCTTCCAATTCTCTTTCTCGTGTTCTCTCCTGAGACTTGACGTACTCCGTCAGCTGCTTGCCTTTTAGATTCAGTTCAACCCCTTTCTGCCAGAAGTCAGCCATCTTGATGCTTCTGGAAAGTTCTTTTCTAGAAAGTTCTTTTCTGGAAAGTTCTTTTCTGGAAGGTTCTTCTTCTAGAAAGTTCTTGACTGTAGAGTTCTTTTTTTTTTCTTTTTCTGGAAAGTTCTTGACTGTGCTGTACCTTTCTAGACTGTTCTAGAACAGCACGCTTTCTGCAGTAGCGCTGATGCTTGTCACTAGTCGCCTTCGCTGACGCAGGCCCCGCTGTCCTCGTCGTATGCGACGCTGCACCACGCTGGTGTTGATGTATACGCTCCTGTGCTGAAGTAGACGCGACGTCCGCTCGACGCTCGCTGTAACACTGGCGATGTAGCTCCGAGACTGTCCCTTGACGTAGTCTTGCGGCAGCCACGTAGTCCCGATCTGTTGTTCGCTCACGAAGCAACTCTTCAGCGACTACACGCCCTTGCAGTCAACCCGAACCTATCGGATGTAGTCCCAGTATGTTGGCCCCTCTCGACGCAACTCGTTGGCGGCTACCCTCGATGACTGCTTCTCGTAACGTTGACTCGCTTGTTGTAGCAGTTGAACCCTTGGCTATGGCGTGAATCCCGGCTTGGCCCCCAAAATGTTACACTCAGTTTGATGATGGTGTTTTCTATCAGTATCTGATTCAGCCCCGATGCTTGAATTCCTGATAGGGTGTAACTCAGATTCGTTTATTCACACAGCCTGCTCAAACAGCATACAAGTCACAAAGTCCACGTATGAAGTTTTCCGCTTTTATTCAGCACACATCAACAACTGCATACAATTCTCAATTCAACTCAACAACTTTCACAGCAACTCTCCAGATCACTATCAACAACTTTACTGTCTCAACAACAATCTCGGCACACGATTAAATAACCTCTCTCTTTTCCGGAAAGATTTCGAATACGGTAGAAATGACGTACTGCCACCAATCGAACTAAAGATTGTCATCACTGACTTACGTCATTACACATTTCTTCTCCTTCCGGATCGTTCCTTCAAATTTCTACAATTATCCCGAATCTTCGATCGATGATAAACATGCCGATCCAAAAGATTCTACAACAATATCGACTAACGGAAATTATCAACGTTATACAAAGCCTTTCCTAACAACAATGCAAACTCAAATCAAAGGTAAATAAACTCTATTATTGAATACTTTGCAAATCGAAACGATTAGATCTATCGTACACGCTTCAGCCATATTATCATTCGCGTTTCAACGTAACAAAGATGTTGAAGAGTGTTGAAGAGAGTAGGCATCCTTGACGCACACCGATTGTTGTTCTGAACCAGTTCCCGATGGCGCTGTTATGGAGGACTGCACTGGTAGCCTTGTCATACAGGCTTTTGATGACTTCTATAATTTTAGGGCTGATGTTGTACACTTTCATGGTTGCCCATAGAGCTGCATGCCAGACTCGGTCAAATGCCTTCTTGAAGTCTATGAACACATGATATAGATGTTGTTGGTGCTGTAGGTATTTCTCACAGATTATTCTGAGGTTGAAAATCTGTTCAGTGGTACTTCGCCCTGCCATGAATCCTGCTTGTTCTTCAGCTATGATTTGTTCAGCTTGTGGTTTCAACCTGTTGGGTATTATTTTCAGGAGGACCTTGCTGGGATGGCTGATGAGGCTGATGGTGCGGTAATTTTCACACTCCTGAAGGTTACCTTTTTTGGGAAGAGTGATGACAAGCGACTGGGTCTATGGTGTAGGCCATTCCCCACTCTGCCAGATCTTGTTACAGATAATGGTGAGAGCATCAGTCATCGCTTCTCCTCCTGCTTGTAGCAGTTCCGCTGGTATGTTGTCCACTCCCGTTGACTTCCCTTTCTTCAGCGATTGCACTGCTGCCTCAACTTCTTCCCGGAGAATTGGGAGGATTTCTTCTTCTTCTCTGCTCTCGGGACATGCTAGAACTGATGGGTCTCCATTTGGTGTATGGTTGTAAAGGTCAGAGCAGTACTCTGTCCATCTGTCCAAGACTTCTTGTTCTTCTGTAAGGCAAATGCCAGACTTGCTTTGGATAGTGGAGACTTTGGGCTGTTTAACACTTGTCAGCCGCTTCACAGTCTGGTAGGCCTTCTTGCTGTTGTTCTTGTTCAGATTGTTCTCTATTTCCTGGCATTGATCTTCTATCCAGTTCTCCTTTGCTGTGCGCATGCCTTTTCGGATGTCATTGTTGATTTTTCGGTAGACATCAGCTCCCTGTGAGGTGTTCTTTTTCTTTTTTAACTCTCTTCGTTTATCACACAGATCCAAAAGTTCAGGTGTGATCCACGGCTTCTTCTTTGGTCGGTGCTTGCCAAGGATCTCAGTGGCGGCATCTGTTACAGCTGAGTTGAAGGTATTGGTCATGGTGTTGACATCTACTTCGCCTGCCCCCAAAATAAGCAGTGGTGCAAATTTCCCTCCAATTGTGGCCTGAAATATTTTTGCCACCTCCGGGTCTTGCAGTTTGTCCAGGTCGAACTTCAGCCTAGTGCACTTTGCACTTTCTCTTCAAATGGAGCCGGAAAGACATCATCACGAGATCGTGGTCACTTCCAATGTCTGCTCCTGGAAAAGTGCGTGTCCTGCCAATGTTGATGCTTGATCTGAAGCGTTTCTTGACCATGATGTAGTCGATCTGGTTGTGATGTTCCCCGCCGGGACTGTGCCATGTCCATCGTCTGGATTTTTTGTGGAGACCAAGCGTGTTTGCCAGTACCAGATTGTTGTATCTGACAAACTCCAATAGCCTCAGACCCCTGTCATTTGTCTCGTTGTTGCAGTGGGGTCTGCATGTGTCTCCCCAGTTGTGGTGCGCATCTTGGCCAACCTTGGCATTCCAGTCGCCTTGCACTATGACTATGTCCTTCTTCGGCACTTGGTCAAGGACCGCCTGTATATTTACATAAAAATCCTCCACTTCGCTGTCTTCATAGTCTGATGTTGGGGCATAGGCCTGGATGATGGTAATGTTGAAAGGGGTTGCTCTCAGACGGATGGTAATGAGTCTACTGGAGACTGGGCGGCAACCCATGACAGTGGCTAGAATGTTCTTGTGGACCAAGAATCCAACGCCGTGTTCGTGCCTGTCATCTCTACCGCTGAAATAGAGCTTGTGGCCTTTGTCAGTCGTTGTTTCACCTAGGCCTTTCCAGCGCAGTTCGCTGATACCTAGAACGTTCCATCGATAGTGGTCCAGCTCGTGGGCCAGTTCTTCTAATTTTCCTTCCGCAGTTAGGGTCCTGACATTCCAGGTTCCTATGACGATGTTGTTTCTCGTGCGGATCTTGCTAATTTGTCCATCAGTAGCATACTTTTCACCTCCGTCCTGGTGGCCAACGGAAGGCGCGGTCCTTGTTCCGGGCGACGACCGATCCGGCATGGAATTAGTGGATAGCCTCATCATGTGTTGTGTCTTGGGCAAAAAAAAGACCTGGCAGGGCCCAATCCTCTCCAGGCTGTTGGCCACAGCCGAAAACCACGAATACAGTGTGGCTCGCCTTGGCCCTGAGCACGTGGTCGTTGAACCTGTAGTAACGTGAGGTTCCTCCGCCCTGGCCGGTGACTTCTGTGTAGAAGACTTTCGCCCAGTGATGCCGTGCTAACATCACCCCTGTTAGTCGCCTCTTACGACACGCCGGGAAACGTTGGGTCTATTCTATTTGCCCGAACCCACAGAGCTCATAATAATAATAATAATAATAATAATAATAATAATAATAATAATAATAATAATAATAATAATAATAATAATAATACAAATAGAAATCATAAAAAACACCAAGGTTTTAAAATAAAATTTGATATAAGATATAATAATAATAATAATAATAATAATAATAATAATAATAATAATAATAATAATAATTATTATTATTATTATTATTATTATTATTATTATTATTATTATTATTATTAGTTTATTAATAATAATAATAATAATAATAATAATAATAATAATAATAATAATAATAATAATAATAATAAATAAGTTAAAAGTAAAAAGCCTAAATTAAAAAGAAAAATATCCATATTGTAGTGTAAAAAAAATTAACATAAAGAAAAATATGCCCCGCGTGAGATTTGAACTTGGGACTTCCGGCTAAGCAATTTATATATTTAGATTAAACTGTCTGGCTTTGATACTCAAATGTTCACTGTCTATTTCACTCTTGCTTTCCAGAAATCACAAAATGATGCAACAACTCAAAGATAGTAAATGCACAAGGCTCTAAACTTCACTGAATATGTAGTATGTTTTATGTGTGTGAAATGTAAGTGTGTATGGCTGTGGAAGTGCGCTGTGCCGTATGCAGAAAACCCAAGTGGTCGTCTCCCGTTCGTCTGGCGGCGATGATCACACAACCGTTTCAGCGCAGCACCCTCAACGCTAGAATGGGGAAACGGCAGCAGTGGAAACAACAGCAATTACTGCAAAAAAAGGCCCAATCTGGTCAACAAATAAATCGTCTTACTAATCTACTTCAATAAAAGTAAACAATACGTGGGAAATAGTTCTGCCGTCCGCCATCTTGGCCTGTTATTTATGCATTACAACATTTCTATAATTCTGTAATTAATCAACCTTCTCATAAACATGGTCGTTCATACCAATGCACATAATAATTCCATTTCTAGTCAACAATCTTGATTCATCCACACTCTCACCTTCATCATCCCTCTCCATACTACAGGAAAATTGTCTCCTTTCTCTCACATTCATCCCTCTCTAGCATACTATAATACATCGTCACCCCTCTCTCATCTCATCCCACCTCACCTCTATCTCTCATATTAACATGTATACCTCATCGTCACCCTTGACCTCATTTTGGCAACAACATCAACAGCATTATTCCATTTTCCATTTAAACAAGAAAATCCTATAAAAAATACTATTTAACAAAATATATCCCCTCCCCCCTCATCCAACATCATTCATTCACGTTACATTACATTACAATATATTACATCATATTACATGATTATTGCTTTAGGTCCAGCGGACTCTTCCGAGCCAAATCAGGACCGGACAACCACCGATCCGCATAAAAGATCTGCCGAAACAACCCTAGTGGTAAAACTGAATGCTCTCTACCAGCCAGTCACTTTACAATAAAGACATCCCAAGCAGGGGACACTGAGGCTATACTCTAATTTATAGAACCCCCGTTTACAAAAACAAAATAGAATACAAACATCATTTTAAATTATCAACAAAACACATACATATAACATGCCTACATTGCTAAATAATAACATCATAGGAAGCCCTAGTGACCACCTGGCAGAAAGCGTCCAATATTCCCAAGCTGATCCAACAGACCTCACACACAAATAAGGAGTCTTGTCCTGGAAGAGTTTTCAAGAAAAAAGGTAGGACTGGTCTAGCGAAGAAGAAGATAGTATAGCAGATCGATAGAACAGAGCAGGAATGAGAAAGAACAAATGAGAAAGACAGCGACAGTGGGAATTTAAAGCACTAAATTTCCAGAAAGTGGGGATACTATTTATACTGAAACTCCTGGCACCCCAACGGGGGAATTCATTCACGTACGCATGCTCGGAGTGCATAGCCACTAAGGAACTGAGATACTGGACCTTAAAGTCCTCGGCCTGTGAAGTACAGATACACGTAACGTCACAACACCACACAACACAGTTCAACACAATCTGCTGAGAGTAGATGGTTCGTTCACTGCACTATACTACGCTCATGGAGCATCTCAGCACCAACGAGGTCACTAAGCTTTGGGCGGTCCCTAAGGAAAGAGTACACACCCTTAAGAAAAGACTACACCTATCACACAGAAATGGTGGCAGTCATAATCCTTCCACTACTGCTAAAGAATTCCATCTCTGTAGCAATTTTTACAGTACTTTGGTCATTCTTGTCCCGGCGAAGGAGCAAGGCCTCATGTGGTTCTAACACAAGATACACAACCCTTATGAAAATGAGTCTAATTCTATCCTGTGATAGTAGCCGTCACTCTTCATCCAAAATATCTGTCTGATAGTAAGCGCTACCAACTTGACTCTGAGGCCTAAACCTTCTCACAGTCCACAGTACAAGGCATCGAGTTTCGCTCAGCCCCCTAATACCCATCAAGCTATGCGTTTTGCACGTGAAAACCATACATTCTTATCATAACCTACGCAATACAGACTGCTGATTCCAACTTTGTACATCGTATTTTTAGAGATATGAAACTCTACACTATATACAATCTGACACAGCATAATTTTAGCGTGTGTCAAAAACTCATGTCGTCACAAAGAAGAAGAGAAGTAGTATCCATGGCCAAATGAGTGAAGAGAGAGAGAGAAGTCGAAGTCGAAACCTTTAATAGGATAATAGCATTAGGTCCTTTGGACCTGTCTAACAGCTGCTAGTCCTTAATAAACAATGCAAAACAAACAAAATAAATAAAATAAAATAATTTGAAACAAACATATTCCTTAACTACGGTAACAAATCACTAAGCAAATCACACCAGCTCAATGCCTATGTGAGCAGCACTGTTTAGTACCTCCACATTTTGCTGGCTGCAGGCTATTTATAGCTTGCCTGCACCCTCCCTTCCAGTGAAAGGAAAGGAAAGGAAGCATAGGCGAAGCTATTTATAGCGAGCCTGGCTGACCTAACCTCAAAACTATTATTATCGACCATAATTATTTAATAGTGGCGTTCTTTGATTTGCATTTTGTTAGTTCTCAGCAGTAGGCTAATAATTGCATTCCCCATTTCCTGCCTAGAACCAAGTAGACACTGTTATACATAGGCTTAATCAGTCTCCGCGCAGTGAAGAAGCTCACTAGCTGAATATAATTATTCTGAATATAATAATAATTATTATTATACCTGTATTGTTTGTTTTATACGCAAATAAATGTATAAACTATATATATTCTAATTAATAATATTTAGGCCTATACTTTATAATATTCGAATCTTTAAATTTCCGGAGAAGGACGAGTAGGCTAAGCGAAATCATTTTTTTTTTCATAACTCGAGATCGGAGTTAAATTAATAGTTAGTTATTCATTGCTTACAGGATCCTGCGGATTGCAAACAGCCGAATCAGGACCACAAAATCAAGACCACATCTTCGCTAGTAGTAGTAGTAGTAGTAGTAGTAGTGGTAGCAGCAGCAGCAGCAGCAGTAGTAGTAGTAGTAGTAGTAGTAGTAGTATATTTATTAAAATCCTTAATTTATTTTGTTTAGTTTGTTATTATTATTATTATTATTATTATTATTATTATTATTATTATTATTATTATTATTATTATTATTATTATTATTTGTTTGTTATTATTATTATTATTATTATTATTATTATTACTCTTTTTTTTTCTTTAAAAAAAAAAAAGAATAATGTGCTGCTGTGCGTGCTCAATGTTGTAAATATGGTCAGTGACGTTTTGTTTGTTTTTGCTGAAGTTGGGTGTAGCCTGAAATATTCAGATGGTGTTACTGGTTATTTTTTTTCTTATCGATTTACCAAAGTTTTCAGACGATTTATGGAAATTTCCGCCTGCCACGCAACGTTTTTTTTAATACGTATTTCTCATTAACATACATATAATTGAAATACAAATAACAAATTTACTGTATCAGTTAAAAAGAATAATATTGCTATGATATAGTTAAATAAATAATTGCTTTTGGTGCTTGCAGTAAAAATGTCACTGTTTTTTTAGACCATTATAAACTTGCTTTGCCTTGTGCTGAAGGGACATCAACGTATCCATAGCGCTTAGAAATTTTGTCATGGTTTTATTGTTGATATAGATGTGAAATATCGGTGTATGTGTGCATTATGTGTCATGTGTTATTTTTACTCTTTATTACTAATTGTGTCAGTATATTAATCATCATAAATAATAAAAATACTAACTGCTTCAAAATGCGAATCTCGACTTGACTAACAGCTTGAAGCTGTGCAGATCGAAACAGAGTTAGATTTAGAAGCAACAGCGGCTATTTTTATGCACGGATGTTTAAACCACAGGCTCTGAAGTATTTTCTTTCGTCTTTGTAAACTCGTGGGCCTCCTACATACGTGCGTAGTATATCTAGTATGTAATCGAGGCGTACAAAAGACGAGACTTCCCAGCCTGTGGTTTCACGTAGTCCTGCAAGCATTCGTTCGTAAAACATCGGATAGCTTCGCTCGACTCGGAGAGCTTCGTTCGACTTCGGGAATTGCCTTTTTCGGCGAATGACTGGAACTAAGTTGGAAAAAACAAGTTCGCGTCCGGGGACGGTAATCTACCTACTGACTGACTGTCGATTCCTTTCATCCATACCTGCGAAACGATCAACGGGGAAGTATCAAGGAGGGTAAGGTAGGTTACAAGGGGGGTACGGAAGGTATCAAGGGGGTATGGGGAGGTATCAAGTGGGTTCGGGGAGGTATCAAGGGGGTATGGTGAGGCATCATGGGGGGGCGGGGAGATATCAGGGGGGGTATGGTGAGGTATCAAGGGGGATATGGGGAGGTATCATCGTCCAAATGAAACTCACAGACAACTCGAACACAAAATAAAACAGGACCTAAAACAGATCCTTGAGGAACCCCATGGTTGATTTGGCCTACGAAGGAATTTTTAAATGGAGATGTACGAATTGCGTCCATTGACTAAGATATGAATGAAAAAATCTAGCAGAAATATGTATCTCCATAGACCAGGGAAGCATGGCTTGTTGAAAATTCGATTCAATCAAGTTAGCCACGGCCTGACATTGTCAAAAAGGTAAAATAACATACTTATGTTTCATTGTGATGTATTTATATTATTGTTGAATTATGTTTGTGAAATTTGCTGTGCTTAGAATTGAATTGTCAGTCCAACGTGCGTGACCACATGGCGAACACGATCGGCCGACACCATGTTGTATTACGTTCGAACCCACTGTTGTTTAACATATATGTATGCTTGCAGACCAGTGGCTATACCAGAGAATGTGTATAATATTAATTCTTTCTCGATGTGTATAGCTACCCATGATTTATATTTATATATGTATAGGGAATTAGAGTGGAGATTCCAGTGGACCAAGGAAGTCCACACTTACAGAACTCTGACCCTTAAGGCAGAAATCATCCAGAGCCCGATGATGTTACAGTAGCTGCTTAGAACTATCAAGAGCGAACCATTCGCAGTGACATTTGAACTTTTAAGTTAGTATCGTACTTCGCAGATCGTGTATAAAGTAGAGGAAATAAATGCGTGATATTTACTGTTATCAAGTGGCTGGACTACCTATGTTTCATAGCCGTGTGAGAGCTAGTGTGACAGTGATCTTTTACCATTTTTTAAAAATCTATCTCTGTACCTCAGCCTAAACACAGACCGAGCTAAACAAATAAATGTATTAATTTAAGTCACAGAGAGATTTACTAGCGATCCCCATAGACTAAAGACGAGTGGGTAATAGCATTCCATTGTGCAGAGCCCTGCAACAATAGACCCACCGTCACAAAAGCAACAGCAGCCACCACCCATATATATTTTTATTTAAGCACGTACACACACACACACACACACACACAAACACACGCACACACACACAAAAAGCACTGTTCTATGCAGAATTTTCATCTCTGCAAGAGCTGCAGAACTATCATTGTATGCTTTGTATACAAAAGTACATAGTTGACTGATTACCTTCTGACTTGTGTTATTGACAAGTAAAGACATTTTTAACATACAGGGTTGTCTAAAGAATTTTTTCTGTATGTACTGCGTACGTAGATCCGAGTACTTAAGACAAACAAATAAGAAATGAATTTCACTCTCAGGCACACCCTCACAAAACGGTCAAAAAATATTTGGATCCTTACGTTCACTCTTATACTGGAGAAAATGATTACGTAGTGGTAGCATACCAATTCTAAATCTGGTGACAATTTTGCGTGTGTGAATGCACTGAACATACTTGTAACTGAAGTAAAGACGGAGTGATAATGAAGAACAAATGACGAATAAACACTGTAAAACGTGTGAGACTGATTCAGAAGCGCAGCATGCCAGTGCTGAGAAAAAGTCTTTAAGGCGCTGCTTAAACTCAGCAATGAACAACTTAGTACTCCCAACCGATTGCAATACCCACACCACTCCAAACCAATACATGTACAGAACGTATCTCACATTACATGCCCACGTTGCGTAGCTGTCTTTGAAGAAAGAGCATCGGGTTATAGGCTTTTTTTTTAGATTCTGGCATCATCCATGGAAACCACACGTAACTAAAACCTAATACACTTAGCATAAGTATTAATAAAAGCGGATAACTGCCTAGTTCGCCATAAATGACATGTTTTGGCGCTCTTTGAGTGACACACATGAATCGCTTCATTGCAGAAAGATGCACTCGCTCAATTGTAGTCTGGTTAACTGTAAGACCCCAAACTTCTGCATCGGAAGTAAGAATAGGCTGTATCTGACAGTCGAATAACTTAAAGAAAATATCTGGCGAATGTTCCCCAGTTGACCACATCAGTCTTATAAGGGTTGCGACTCCCTTTCTTGCAGACAAGTCTGATAAAGTTGTTGAAACGAAACTCTCGTAGTAATAATAATGCCTAAATACTTATACACATTAACAGCGGTGCGGCTAGCGTCTCCAAATACCCATCTCTCATTCTGATCAAGGAATCCTCGTTTCTAAATACAATAGCATTCGATTTCTCAAGATTTATAATCAAATCTAGGCGTCTAGCTACATGGTACACATTTTTAGCTGGGTCAGAGACCAATAATACTATCAGATAAAAGTGCTACATCGTCAACGAACAATAAAATTAATATTTCAATAATGTCCGGAGACAGCTGTATTCCATGCCTAACGTTTGCATTTATTTCTTTAGTTAATTCATTAATTAAAAGTGAAAATAAAACCGGTGAACAGCAATCGCTCTGCTTGAGGCCACGAGGACAAAGCGTCAGGGAGGTCAGCCCCAGCTCGTACACGAGCCTTAACGACGTTGTACATGCTCTTAAGGGCGTTTAGACACTTTCATTTGATTCCATTTGCGTGTAAAATTTTCCATAGCTTATTCCTGCACATAGTGTCAAATGCTTTTTTCTAAATCAATAAATGCTACGCATAATTTAAGGTGTCTAACCAATTGCTTCTGAATACAAGCAACAAGAGTGAAAATATGATCGGTCGTGCAACGCTTTTCCCCAAACCCCGCCTGTTCTTCGTCTAACACATTGTTACACTAAATCCAATCTGTGATGCGTTTATTTAAAACAAAACTGTATAGTTTGCTGCAAATGTTCAGCAAAGAAATGCCTCGGTAATTATCGGGTTGGTTCTGGTCATCCGTCTTATGCAGTGGCTGCACAATCGATACTGACCAGTCCCCAGGAAACAAACCATGGTTGAAAAATATGATTAAACAGTTTCACCAGTAAAGGCGTAACAATACCTTTACTGTTCTTGTAGAACTCTCCAATAAGACCATCTGGGCCTGCAGCATTTTTGCACTTTAACGCCTTCATAGCATACTCAATTTCATCAGAAACAATGGGTTGATTTAGCTTATCACCATCAGTGACATTATCAACTTGTCTATTTTTAGTAATAATCATCTAAATCGCCGGACGCCTCTGCATTGGACATGTTTTCGTTAAAAGCATGGAAATGCTGCGGTCCGATGTTACCCAGTTACGTACATTAGTACAACACCTGGCTGACCGGACAGCGCTCCAAACTTGCTTAATGTTCATAAGATTACTTTGTCGCGATTGGAGTAAATTTTCCTTGTGGGATTTCTTTTTCTGCCTCAACAGTTCCTTATACTCTCCCCTCTTTTGCGTGTAAGCAATACGACCCACATCGGTATTGCTTCTATTAAATCTATGTAACTGCCTACGTAATGCACGTCTACTCTGCCTACATTCAAGGTCGAACCAGTTACGACGACTTTCGTTACCGAAGAAAACAGTCTTTTTCATGCACTCACCCGTATGCAACTGACACTCATTAAACTTCCTCAGTGCTTGATCAACGTTTATGTCAAATAATTCACAAGCCTCACTCAAAACATCGTTGCCGTAGTCAGAGCACACCTTTTCACGAAACCGATCTTGCTTTTCTGCAACCCATCTACATTTTGTAACAGAGTCAGTCATATTATTTGTCCCTCGATCCTGTACATTACCTGAATCAGACGCACCAGTACTCAGCTCAAGTTCAATTGCTGCATGTTTCGCTTCCATCACTGTGATAGTCTTAAATAATTTGCAAATATAAATAAGTGAACGTGACACGATAAAGTAATATATTACACTTCATCCGTTCTCCGGTATAGACGTATAGTCCGCGGAGCAGGTCAGCACTTTTAACCCGTTTTAAAAAAAACAGACGAAAGTCCTCACAAACATTAAGCAGGCATCGACCGAAGGCATTTAGCAAGTTATCTTTAGATATCTTGAATAACAGTCACTCATCTTGCTTGCTATAATCAAACTCATGATTTACAAAGTCACATATTTCATTCACAGGATCGTCATTAACAATATTCATGGAACCTGTTCTAGATTTATGGTCACCACACACGATCAGAGTAAGATCACCACACTCTCTAGTATTTTCTAAAATACAGTCTTCTAATAAGGATACACCGTTATAAATATTGGTTTCCTCATACTACTTCGCATTTTCGGGTGGAAGATAAATACCAATCAACAGGCAGTAATTAGGTAAATTAAACAACGCTGCAGCCAGACGTAAAACTATTATATTATCAGTTTCTATACATACTTGATGGACATAACGAGTTAATTCTTCCTTTACTAATAGCACTAAACCACCCGCCCACTTGTATCTGGACACGCGAGCGCCTATACCTGTGACGCGTCTCCCTTTGGATATCTTTGGATATAATACAGATAACCAAAGGGAGACGCGTCACAGGCATAGGCGCTCGCGTGTCCAGATACAAGCGCCTGTGCACCCGACAGACGACCATGCACACTGTCAGATACCTATTTAACACCTGGGCAAATGTACGTTTTATGTGATGAGAACAACGCGTCAGTTATCGAATCAACAAGAGAACAAAGTAACCTCCCTTTTGTGGAATTTCAGCATTCTCATCCCTCCTGGCACTTGTACATCCAGTAATAGTATCCCAAGTAATACAGTGTGTAACTTCACTTTTCACAGCTTTATTTTGTTGTTGTTTTTCTGAGGTTTGTCTCCTGGCAGGGGTGTAGCGGGAGTCCGATTCCCCGTAGACTGCTAAAATCACTAACTCTATTTCTCGGATCTGTCTCTCCTTTATATAATGTCACAACTACACCATACAATAGGCCTATATTATTTAGTTATGAACGTGACATGCGTGAGGGGTTGTGCAGCTGGATGTATCCTCTGTGTGTGTGTATGGGTGTGCGTGCGTGTGTGGGTGTGGGTGTGTGTGCGTGTGTGTGTATGTGTGTGAGCGCATGCTTTTTTTTTGTTCTTTTTTGTGTGTGTGCGGTTCGCTGATGCTTTATGGATGTGAGTGAATGAAGAAATTGATTTTAGGTCCCGAGCTATTCACAGATGTCGGGACCAGTTGTGATTTTAATTGTTATTGTCAATGATTTATGCCATTCCCAGACGCGCAAAGCAAACTCTTCTGTGTGTGACATTTGAAGCGAATAAAGAAACCTATGTCTTCAGGCGGCGATACACGGTAAGACTAGATCATATGATACCCGCATATGACTACGGAAATTCCCGGATCGGTAGGAATTGTCCTCAAGTCTTATCGATAGAGCATGTTCTATTTTTCACGGCGCGATACGACAGTGGAGGTCAGACAGCCAATCAAAACAGCTATTTGATTGAACTCCGAGGTGAAGGTCAAACCGCGACCTACAAACTGAAAAATGGCAGACCTGTCGAAGCACCAAACAGGAATTTTGATTGAGTTGTACCATGAACATAGCTGCTTATGGGACACATCATTGCAGGTCTACAAAGACCAAGGGACCAGAAACCGCGCACTTTCATCAATACAGGCGCGGTTTCATGAAGCCTGCTAAATATTTTGCTGGATCGTAAGTGCAGCCGACAGTGTGATTTTTGTTGTCGTGTGACTCATGTCAATGAACGATATGAAAATAAAGAATCATATATTTGTGCAATGCATATTAATATTACTTTAAAAAAAATGTAATGACGTTTTGAAAAACAAGCGTCATCAATTTATCACGCGCTAACAACAATTGCTTTTGCAACTATTTAGATCTAGTTAGCCGTAGACTACGAGATGCCTTTACCGACAGGCTTATGACTCATACATACCGTGTATCAGCAAAGACATCAGATCTGCAGCGGCATATGCGGGTATCATAAGATCTAGTCTTACCGTGTATCGCTAGCTTTCGAGAGAGAGAGAGAGAGAGAGAGAGAGGAGGAGGAGGAGGAGGGGGGGGGAGCGAGAAAAAGGTTAAGATTTTAGGCATAAGTTTATTCTTATCAGGATTTACAATCCTATCCCGTAACTCGAATGTCGTTGGGGCACCACAGATGATTGTTTAACCAGTGCATTCCATCTTTTTCTGTACTCAGCAGTCCTCATGGCTTCACTCGGTGTCAAGCCAATCCATTCTCGAATGTTGTTTTCCCACCTCTTTTTCTGTCTCCCACTTCTTCAGCCCCATTGCACCGTGCCTTGTAGGATGGTCTTTGCAAGAACGGATGCTCTCGTGACATTGCCATACCATCGGTGTTTCCGTTTCTTCACCACTGTGAGCATATGATCGTGTTGTCTTAAGGCGGCGATACACGGTAAGACTAGATCTTATGATAGCCGCATATGACTACGGAAATTCCCGGATCGGTAGGAATTGTCGTCAAGTCTTATCGATAGAGCATGTTCTATTTTTTCACGGCGCGATACGACAGTGGAGGTCAGACAGCCAATCAAAACAGCTATTTGATTGAACTCCGAGGCGAAGGTCACTGAAAAACTGCGACCTACAAACTGAAAAATGGCAGACCTGTCGAAGCACCAAACAGGAATTTTGATTGAGTTGTACCATGAACATAGCTGCTTATGGGACACATCATTGCAGGTCTACAAAGACCAAGGGACCAGAAACCGCGCACTTTCATCAATACAGGCGCGGTTTCATGAAGCCTGCAATATTTTGCTGGATCGTAAAGCCGACAGTGTGATTTTTGTTGTCGTGTGACTCATGTCAATGAACGATATGAAAATAAAGAATAATATATTTGTGCAATGCATATTAATATTACTTTAAAAAAAATGTAATGACGTTTTGAAAAACAAGCGTCATCAATTTATCACGCGCTAACAACAATTGCTTTTGCAACTATTTAGATCTAGTTAGCCGTAGACTACACCAGCGACCTTGGCCTTTACCGACAGGCTTATGACTCATACATACCGTGTATCAAGCTAGCGATACACGGTAAGACTAGATCTTATGATACCCGCATATGCCGCTGCAGATCTGATGTCTTTGCTGATACACGGTATGTATGAGTCATAAGCCTGTCGGTAAAGGCATCTCGTAGTCTACGGCTAACTAGATCTAAATAGTTGCAAAAGCAATTGTTGTTAGCGCGTGATAAATTGATGACGCTTGTTTTTTAAAACGTCATTACATTTTTTTTAAAGTAATATTAATATGCATTGCACAAATATATGATTCTTTATTTTCATATCGTTCATTGACATGAGTCACACGACAACAAAAATCACACT
This sequence comes from Oncomelania hupensis, assembly GCA_036898135.1. NCBI lineage: Eukaryota > Metazoa > Mollusca > Gastropoda > Littorinimorpha > Pomatiopsidae > Oncomelania > Oncomelania hupensis. Next base: position 76,377,161 of record CM072512.1, on the reverse strand, counting down.
GTCGGCTGCACTTACGATCCAGCAAAATATTTAGCAGGCTTCATGAAACCGCGCCTGTATTGATGAAAGTGCGCGGTTTCTGGTCCCTTGGTCTTTGTAGACCTGCAATGATGTGTCCCATAAGCAGCTATGTTCATGGTACAACTCAATCAAAATTCCTGTTTGGTGCTTCGACAGGTCTGCCATTTTTCAGTTTGTAGGTCGCGGTTTGACCTTCACCTCGGAGTTCAATCAAATAGCTGTTTTGATTGGCTGTCTGACCTCCACTGTCGTATCGCGCCGTGAAAAAATAGAACATGCTCTATCGATAAGACTTGAGGACAATTCCTACCGATCCGGGAATTTCCGTAGTCATATGCGGGTATCATATGATCTAGTCTTACCGTGTATCGCCGCCTTTAGCAAAGACATCAGATCTGCAGCGGCATACGCGGGTATCATAAGATCTAGTCTTACCGTGTATCGCTAGCTTAAAGCTAGCGATACACGGTAAGACTAGATCTTATGATACCCGCATATGCCGCTGCAGATCTGATGTCTTTGCTGATACACGGTATGTATTTTTCAGTTTGTAGGTCGCGGTTTGACCTTCACCTCGGAGTTCAATGAAATAGCTGTTTTGATTGGCTGTCTGACCTTCACTGTCGTATCGCGCCGTGAAAAAATAGAACATGCTCTATCGATAAAGGCGGCGATACACGGTAAGACTAGATCCACAGGCGCTTGTATCAGGACACGCGAGCGCCTATGCCTGTGACGCGTCTCCCTTTGGTTATCTATAAAACAAGGTACCAAACAAAAGCCAGCGGAACTGGCGGGTCATCGCAGTTTTCAAATCTATACGAACAAACTACAAAGTGTATCCCCACAGAAGGCAACTCATTCATTTCAGCAGTGATTCACGCAAACAAACAAAATAAGAACTATGCTCTGTCTATTTTCAAACCCGTTCAATTTCGGTAAAATTGTCCAAAAAATCGACCTTTTCTGCAATCACTTCACGGAAGTTGGATTCTCTTACCGAAACTATCAACTCGGTAATAACCGGTTTCGGTTTTAGCATGAACTGTCAACTTCTGTTGGTTGTGCGTTCACTTTCGCTTTCGGGATACATGCAAAGATTTGTTTTTTTTCTTTGAAGTGCTTCATAACAAGAGAAAGATTAAAATGTAGCATACGTGCAAACACCACTGTCACTGATGCTGCTAATGTAGAGCTTGAATAAAAATGACGACGATGAATGAAAAATAGCCCACTGCACTACACAGTCGCAGTTGAAACCTATGTAGGCTGTACATGGGTGGCAAGATCATCCACTAAGTATTCAGCCGTGTTATAAACGAGCTATCAGTTGCTGTTCATTCCCTTTGAGACTTGTTTGTGTTTAATTAATCCCCACCACCTCTAGAACCATTTCCTCTGACAGTAGATTGTGGGAAAGTCTGTTGTATTTGTGTGTTTTGCTTTATTCAACTATTTACTTATTCATTTGGAATGTTCCCAGCACCTTACATGTTATTTATCACATTGAATCATTCTTTTTTTTGTGTGTGTGAGATATGTGCGCTATATAATTCTATGTATTATTATTCATAATGATTATAGAATGATTTGAAAGGTGCGGAAGATATGATGTAAACGATCATATCGTGTTGGTTGAGTGCAGTTTCCAGTTAATATGGTGAATGCAAGCTAGGTAATCACAACAGTTAGAAGAAAAGAGAGAGTATTAATACAAAAAAGGACAACATGGAGAGAGGAGAGAGAGAGAGAAAGAGAAAGAGAGAGATAGTAAAAAAAAATAAAATAAATAAAGAAGTTGATAGAAGTGTTGGCATATCAAATAATAACACGATGCAACATCTACTATCCACTTATACGTATATTTATTATATTTATTACATTTACGTACTTTTGCCCCACTTCCGTTATGTAGAGCGAATGAGAAAATACGCACATATACATATCTGTACATTGTTTTAGTATTATTTGCTTAAATATAAAAGAAACAAAAAAGTTTCTAAGAAAATCTGTGTAATCAGTCAATATTACTATACAGGTCTTTCCGAAAATGTGTAATAATAAAATTAATAATTTATTAAAACTGATACTTTGCTCTAAGCTCTCACACGCATTCACACTCACATGCGTTTTACAAAAAAGGAATACATTTCTGAAAGACATTAAATTATAAACGACATTAAATTATAAACAAACAGATATTGTACATGCAAAGTAAAATTAATATTCAGATTAGGCAAAAAGTGTGTTTGAATTTAAAAAAATGAAATTCGGAGAAATGGACCGAGCAAATGGCGGACAACCTTGTTTCTACTGAAGAATGGCCCATGATAATATTAATAATAATAATAATAATAATAATAATAATAATAATAATAATAATAATAATAATAATAATAATAATAATGTATTTTATAAAGCGCAAATTCAAACTGACAATTTGCCCAAAGCACTCACACCACACTTACAAATGTGAGCTCACGTTAACAAGAAAAAAGCACACACTTTTTTAAATAAAGAAGACATTACAGTATATACATAAAAATAAATATAGCACATAATTAAACATTTTTTTAAGTCTTTACATACATTACAGTATAAACATGCAGATAAATAATAGCACAGATAATAACACAGTAAAATACTAAAATGCCAACTCTCCCTTCTCCTCCCACAATGACATGTATATTTACTCTTCCCCCCTCCTACCCCCTTCACCACTGTTATTTGGAGTGAATGAGTAAATACACATACATACATAACTGAACACTGTTTTAGTATTATTCGCAGTTTAAAATGTTTTCTCTCATAATTTTGAACTAAAATCTGTGTAATTAGTCAACAGCGCTACACATACCTTTCTCATAATAATTATGTATGTGAAGACTAAATCACAAGCAATAAAATACATGAATTGAATTAATTTAATAAATGGATCTCATAATATTCATTGTTTTTTTCATTAAAATATAAGTTATTGATGTATTTTAACACTTTTTTCCTTTCTCTTTTCACTAGTATTGGGATAATACAGCAAAACAAGCAGAACTTTACCAGAATTTTTCAGTGAGTCATACCAATATTTTGTAGTGATATAGCAGCTGCCCTCAAGCCAACCATGGAACATCAAAGCATGACAACTTGTGATAAATAAAATTCAAGTACAAAGTTGTATGTTTTATTAAGTATTATTTATGTTTTTCTTTAGACAAAGAGAACGTCACAAAACAAAATGTTTAGCTTTTCAGCTAATTTTTGTTGAAGAGGATATTGGGTGTATTGGGACACTGCATAACATGACTGCCACATACTGTTCATCACAATATTGGTATACCATTCCAACAATACATTGTTAATAAACATGTAATACTATTTTTATTTTCTAAATTATATTTCACCTTTGCCATACTTTTGTATGAATCTGACACAAAATAGTCAAATTTGCTTAAAACTATTCGTCATTATGACATAAATTGTAAGAGCTTACATGCTACCAGTTTGCTCCCCCAGCAAATGTTCAAAACCACAACTAATATTCAGTACGTTGGGTTTTGGCGTGCCACAGGCTATGACTATGCCTTACCCATGGAAAGCAGCCCAGAATTGCCTGATAAAAATAACGTGTCAAAATAAAAATAAAAAATGCACCAAGTTGTCAACAATGATTCATTTCCGAGGAACAGATTAATGAAATTTTAAGTCTCAAAACTTTGGTAAACTAGTAAACAAACCCTATCCAATAAACATCTCAATAAACTTCGCCCAAACTCAGCAAGATACAGAGGAAGTGGGGGATTTGAAGGGGGATGGAGGAAGGGTGTTGAGGGATAGCAAATTTTTATTCATTTTAAAAGTGACATAAAAACATGTTTAAAAAAGATTGTGATACTTTAAATAAATTATAATTTTTTTGGGGGGTGGGTGGGGGTGGGGGTATTACTAAAATAATCCTAATTCATTTTGTATTGCTCAGCGGTCTGTTGGCGAAGTGAGGCTATTTAATCCAGTAGCTTGATGTAAGTCTGCATCTGGGCAACTGCACTCTGTTTCATCCACTGGCTGCAGTTGTTAATCCAACGTTGTTATGGTGTCACTAGTCTGCTTTTATTCAGCTCAGCAAACACAGGTGTGGTGTCCAAAACATGTTCTGGGCTGGAAATCTGTGGAAATAAAGAAATAAGAACTGTGATTTCAATTATACAGACCAAGATATGTATATTTTTTTTATTTCCACACTTAATAGGAGCCAAAGGTCTAAGGCGGGACTAACTTGCCTTGTCCACAGGCCAGAAACCAATGGCGCCTGACAGGTGTGGGATCGATCCAGCATCTGGGCGTTATGTTTCTCAGAATGTTATTTACTTTCGACTCGGGCAACGTTTCAGGGGTTTTCTCCGGGTACCAATTTGCTCCCCCAGCAAAATTTACTAATATTAGGTAAGTTGGGCGACTACGCCTTCCCCAGAGAACGCTAGTTAGTTATTCATTGCTTACAAGGTCCAGCAGACTGCAAAGAGCAGAATCAGGACCACAAAATCAAGACCACAATATGCCGAAACAACCCTTGTAGTAACACTGAAGGCACCACATCCCACGCAGGGGACGCTGAGGCTATATTCTAATTTATCTAACCCCCTTTACAAAAACAAAATAGAATATAAACATTATAAAATATCAACAACAACAAAAACACACACACACCCACACCCACATATGAGGAGTTTTGTCCCTGAAAAGTTTTCAAGAAAAAAGGTAGGTGACTGGTCTAGAGAAGAAGAAGATAGTATAATAGATTTGATAGGACAGAGTAGAAATGAGAAAGAACAAATGAGAAAGACAGCAACAGTGGGAATTTAAAGCCCTACATTTCCAGAAAGTGGGGATATTATTTATACTGGATGAACCCCCCATCCCCCCCCAAAAAAAAAGTTTAGGTCGGGCCCAAAAATTAGCGTTGGTCTGAATATCGTAAAAGGACATTTCTTGGGGGAGGGGCCTAACAGTTTTGTTTAAAACAAAACTATTGTCTTATCTCAATAACTGAACCAAATTTATCATTTATTTGTTTTCCTTGATGGATACTTTCATTACTGCTAAGCATGTTAGATAAATTTTCATTGTACTTTTTCAAAGGTAAAGGTCATTGTGCTTTTCCGTTTTTAAAACACGTTTTCTAAAAATTGGATGAGCCGATTTTTGATAATTTCTTGCTTGCAGACAGTTTATATTAGTGTCCTATAAGAGGGTTTACATGAATTTGTGTATGTTTCACTATGTGTGTGTCTGTTCCTATTCAATAGTAATAGTGTCCTTATCGTTCTATAAACTGGTGAAACTAATGTTCTGCAATAAAGAACTATCTGAAAAAAATTGTGAGCCATTGTAGCAAGAAGGATAAAGACAATTGCATTTCATTTTTTTAAATAAAAAAAATAAAATGGGGGTGGGGTGGGGGAGAGGGTAGTGGAGGGGGAAGGGGGGGGGTAGTTTCTGAAACCATATACAATCTTTTTGTCTCACCAACGCAAGCCATTTTGTTTTTTTTAAGCTGACCAAGCTTCTATCAACTTTAGTATCACTGAATAAAAAAGCTGCCTCTCAAGTTATTTGCAGACAAATATGAGTTGCATTCTGAAAACTGTCAACAGGTTGCACATATTTCTATAGATTACTATCTTTGGCTCTTATAAAATCTAATACTAATGTTAAAGAGTAACGTAGCATTCTGACTTTCAGCATCCATGTCTAATAATAATAATAATTATTATTATTATTATTATACTTAATAGCAGTTTAAATTAGCTCTACCTCTTCAAGTCCAGCTCATCTTGCCCAGACTCACAGTCATAAGTGTCATTGTTATCTCATGTCCTTGGTCTGGTAGGCTGATATGAAACATGTTGTCTTATCATAGCCTGCAAAAAAAATATACAGTATGAAGCTTTATCCTCATTTACAAATTTACAGGGCAAAGTTACCTCATGTCCAAAAATTTTCAAAACTTAACTTTTTAGACAGGCAAGTCAGTATTTTTTTCTTTGTTTGGTTATCATTGTTACGGCATTCAAAGTACTTTGTTTTCATAACACAAACATGCAAGTCTCACCAGGCGTTCAGGCTATAGCCCATTTTGGTCTTGCAGCCATTTTCCACTCAGAATAAAATTGCACGACTCGACTGATTAAGGATTTGATAACATTGGTTTTGTACATTTCACTGTATAATTTATATAAACTATAATACAACTTTATTGTCCAAAAAACAAAAGAAATACAGAAATTTGCCTTTGGAAAACTCCGTTGGATGAGAGTATAAGGTCTAGTTTGTGCATAAATGCATTCCATCGCATGAACTGTAAATAGCTTGACACTCATTGCCACTTACACCCCCCAAAAATCCAGAAAGTACTAGGTCCCTTTCCCCACATCTGGTTGCCCAAGATTGTCCTCAGCTCTCTGGTGTAAGACGATAGGCAGTAAAAAATAAAACTAAAATAATAATAATAATAATAATAATAATAATAATAATAATAATAATAAATAATAATAATAATAATAATAATAATAATAATAATAATAATAATAATAATAATAATAAGAATAATAATAAGAATAATAATAAGAATAATAAATGAGCAAGTTGGCGCCCTAGGGGCTTGAGTTAGATCCTCTGTCACCCAATGCCGTGAGCAGTTCTTGAGCTCGAAAAGCACTACAAGTTTAAGAGCAATATATACATAATACTAAAACAATAACTTAAAAGAACAACAAATGAACATTATCTATAATATTTACATACGCAGTGAAAATTCACATCATGATGCATTGATGGAACTCCAATCTGGAATGATGTAGAGGGGAAAACATGGGAGCCCTCATCTTTATAAAGGCCATTGGTGACTGGAGGCAGCTGTAGAAAATCTCCTATGACAATAACTACAGACCACCACAACATTGTTTGCTTCCCCTGATGCCAGGACAGTCAGTACAGCATGTTCAACCTGAAAAATAGTAGTTAATAATGGAATTCATATATACAGCTCAAGTACATACATGAAAATATTCATTTAATAATTTCAAGTAATCACTTTTATATAGCGCTTTTCCAGCTCAACAGCTGCTCAAGGTGTTGGCCGATACAGGATCTAACTCAAGCAGCCCTAGGCACCCCAATAAAATATGAACGACCCCAGTACTGAAATACAACAGCCAAGTGCTCCCTCATAATATACCCATCCAGTGACCCACACACACCTACCATCTAGAGCATTGCACATCTTAGTACAACATTGCACGTCTCATAATTACAAACCTTTACAATAGCTCAATTAAACTTTCCACATATATTTAAAACCAAATTCATATATTCAGCAATAGTACTATTAGTAGTAGTACACACACACTCACATGCATAATGATAAATACACAAAAAGTGTCACCCACTAAACTTGATGAATATGGATGAAAAAGTGTTTTATTTTCCACTCAACCATCCCCCTTCCCTCTCCACCAATGCATAAAATCCCTAGATAACTAATAAATTTATCTTTTACTGGTTACTGTTGTAATTTACACTGAAAACATGTGATTATTGATTAGCACAATGAATGATTAAGGCCTGAATGACAATAATAACATTTGAAAAAGAAACCTATCTGATCAAATATTTTAGCGCTCATCATGCTGATTTCATCAACAATCAGCACATTGGTTGTTAATAATTTGTTGCATTTTGAACGGACATCTGACTTCTGAGACGGCCTCCTCTGTAGTGTATCTCCCATCAATGATGCTTGCCAACCGTCACCGATGCAAAGTTTCGCCATTGCCATTGGCGTTGCTGCTATTCCATTTGAAACAGTAACACTAACAGCAACTTTCTTTCTCAATCTACCAGGTACCATTGCACTTCCTCGCAAAAGAAATGTTTTGACACTGCCTGCTTGACCTAAAACAGCCACTTTTGGCCCAGAAATTATCCGATCGAAGGCATTTTTCGGACACTGCAATGCTGAAAGCCATGAGGTTGTAACGAATGAGGAGTAATTTCCTAAGTTTTAGTCTTGGCAAAACTTGCGTTTCCGTGAAGCGATCGCAGAAAAGGTCGATTTTTTGACAATTTTATCGAAATTGAACGGGTTTAAAAATAGACAGAGCATAGTTCTTATTTTGTTTGTTTGCGTGAATCACTGCTGAAATGAATGAGTTGCCTTCTTTGGGAAGAACTATTCGAGTTTGTTCATATAAATTTGAAAACTGCGATGACCCGCCAGTTCCGCTTGGTTCTGTTTGGTACCTTGTATTATAGATAACCAAAGGGAGACGCGTCACAGGCATAGGCGCTCGCGTGTCCTGATACAAGCGCCTGTGACTAGATCATATGATACCCGCATATGACTACGGAAATTCCCGGATCGGTAGGAATTGTCCTCAAGTCTTATCGATAGAGCATGTTCTATTTTTTCACGGCGCGATACGACAGTGGAGGTCAGACAGCCAATCAAAACAGCTATTTGATTGAACTCCGAGGTGAAGGTCAAACCGCGACCTACAAACTGAAAAATGGCAGACCTGTCGAAGCACCAAACAGGAATTTTGATTGAGTTGTACCATGAACATAGCTCCTTATGGGACACATCATTGCAGGTCTACAAAGACCAAGGGACCAGAAACCGCGCACTTTCATCAATACAGGCGCGGTTTCATGAAGCCTGCTAAATATTTTGCTGGATCGTAAGTGCAGCCGACAGTGTGATTTTTGTTGTCGTGTGACTCATGTCAATGAACGATATGAAAATAAAGAATCATATATTTGTGCAATGCATATTAATATTACTTTAAAAAAAATGTAATGACGTTTTGAAAAACAAGCGTCATCAATTTATCACGCGCTAACAACAATTGCTTTTGCAACTATTTAGATCTAGTTAGCCGTAGACTACGAGATGCCTGTACCGACAGGCTTATGACTCATACATACCGTGTATCAGCAAAGACATCAGATCTGCAGCGGCATATGCGGGTATCATAAGATCTAGTCTTACCGTGTATCGCTAGCTTAATAGCTTGTGTGATGGTCTGTCGGACTTCGTCGTTGGTGATGTGCTGGGTAGAGGAAAGGCCCAGAAGTCTTCTGTAGCACCTCATCTCCATGCTTTGTATTCTTCGTTGTAGGTATGGTGTGAGGGTCCATGTTTCGCAAGCGTATAGGAAGATCAGGGTTGCTGAGGACAGGGGAAAGATGGAGTACGCTGGTTAAACGAAAATCTGTGGTGCCCCCTACGACCTCCGAGTTACGGGATAGGATAGGATAGGAAGATGGAGTTGACAAGGAAGCGCAGCAAACTTATCTCGGAGTGTAGACTGATGGTCCTGTCTTTCCAAATGGGCTTCAATCTTATCAGAGCAGCAGTTGTTTGTACGCTCCTGGAGAGTACTTCCTGTCGGGACCAACTGTCTGATACAATTGCTCCTATATATTTAAAACTGTGCACAGTGTTGAAGAATTGGCCTTGAACTTTGATGAACCTATTGATGCCATTGGTGGTGTTGGTCATCATTTTGGTCTTCTCTGCACTTATTTCCATTCCAAAGGTTCTGGAATTGGTGTCAAGTCTCTGTACCAGCTGTTCAAGTTCTTGTTCCTCTCCAGTCAATCCATCCGCAAAACGGAGGTTGGAGATTGCTCTACCCCCTACGATGACTGTCCTTTCATGATATGCAAAGGCATCTGACATGATGCGCTCTAGAAAGATGAAGAGTGTTGGAGAGAGTATGCATCCTTGACACACGCCGATTCTTGTTCTGAACCAGTTCCCGATGGCGCTGTTGTAGAGGACTGCACTTGTAGCCTTGTCCAATAGGCGTTTGATGACTTTAATAATGTTGGGGCTGATGTTGTACACTCTCATGGTTCACAGAGCTGCATGCCAGACTCGGTCAAACGCTTTTTTGAAGTCTACATGTGTGAAGATTTCAAGATTTACTATATCATTAACTAAAAAAATAAAAAAATAAAATAAAATTGTACTACAACAAAAACAATACTATTACAAACGCAACTATCACTACTGCTACAACTACTTCTACTACTATTAATACAGCAAACAACCAGAAACATTAAAGGCAATGCTCATTTGGAGACAAGGAAACAACCTTAAGAGGTTTAACTAGTTAAAAACAAACAACAACAAAACGATGAGAGAGAGAGAGAGAGAGAGAGAGAGAGAGAGAGAGAGAGAGAGAGATTATGTTTGCGACAATTCATTTTGAATGAAATTATCAACGACAAATATTTTATCTATAGCTAATACGTATGTGTACTGTATGTTTTTAACCAACATACTACGGGTGAATGTTAGTAAGCTGGGGGACCAGATGATATTAAACCAAGAGTTGTAAAGCACTGTGCAGAGCAACTTAACTATATTTTATCAGTAATGTTTAATGGGCCCTGCCAGGTCTTTTTTGCCCAAGACACACTACATGATGACACAATCAACTAATTCCATACCGGATCGGTCGTCGCCCGGGCCGTCACCCGGCACAAGGACCGCGCCTTCCGTTGGCCACCAGGACGGAGGTGTTAAGTATGCTACTGATGGACAATATAGCAAGATCCGCACGAGAAACAACATCGTCATAGGAACCTGGAACGTCAGGACCCTAACTGCGGAAGGAAAATTAGAAGAACTGGCCCACGAGCTGGACCACTATCGATGGAACGTTCTAGGTATCAGCGAACTGCGCTGGAAAGGCCTAGGTGAAACAACGACTGACAAAGGCCACAAGCTCTATTTCAGCGGTAGAGATGACAGGCACGAACACGGCGTTGGATTCTTGGTCCACAAGAACATTCTAGCCACTGTCATGGGTTGCCGCCCAGTCTCCAGTAGACTCATTACCATCCGTCTGAGAGCAACCCCTTTCAACATTACCATCATCCAGGCCTATGCCCCAACATCAGACTATGAAGACAGCGAAGTGGAGGATTTTTATGAAAATATACAGGCGGTCCTTGACCAAGTGCCGAAGAAGGACATAGTCATAGTGCAAGGCGACTGGAATGCCAAGGTTGGCCAAGATGCGCACCGCAACTGGGGAGACACATGCGGACCCCACTGCAACAACGAGACAAATGACAGGGGTCTGAGGCTATTGGAGTTTGCCAGATACAACAATCTGGTACTGGCAAACACGCTTGGTCTCCACAAAAAATCCAGACGATGGACATGGCACAGTCCCGGCGGGGAACATCACAACCAGATCGACTACATCATGGTCAAGAAACGCTTCAGATCAAGCATCAACATTGGCAGGACACGCACTTTTCCAGGAGCAGACATTGGAAGTGACCACGATCTCGTGATGATGTCTTTCCGGCTCCATTTGAAGAGAGTAAATACAGCAAAGTGCACTAGGCTGAAGTTCGACCTGGACAAACTGCAAGACCCGGAGGTGGCAAAAATATTTCAGGCCACAATTGGAGGGAAATTTGCACCACTGCTTATTTTGGGGGCAGGCGAAGTAGATGTCAACACCATGACCAATACCTTCAACTCAGCTGTAACAGATGCCGCCACTGAGATCCTTGGCAAGCACCGACCAAAGAAGAAGCCGTGGATCACACCTGAACTTTTGGATCTGTGTGATAAACGAAGAGAGTTAAAAAAGAAAAAGAACACCTCACAGGGAGCTGATGTCTACCGAAAAATCAACAATGACATCCGAAAAGGCATGCGCACAGCAAAGGAGAACTGGATAGAAGATCAATGCCAGGAAATAGAGAACAATCTGAACAAGAACAACAGCAAGAAGGCCTACCAGACTGTGAAGCGGCTGACAAGTGTTAAACAGCCCAAAGTCTCCACTATCCAAAGCAAGTCTGGCAGTTGCCTTACAGAAGAACAAGAAGTCTTGGACAGATGGACAGAGTACTGCTCTGACCTTTACAACCATACACCAAATGGAGACCCATCAGTTCTAGCATGTCCCGAGAGCAGAGAAGAAGAAGAAATCCTCCCAATTCTCCGGGAAGAAGTTGAGGCAGCAGTGCAATCGCTGAAGAAAGGGAAGTCAGCGGGAGTGGACAACATACCAGCGGAACTGCTACAAGCAGGAGGAGAAGCGATGACTGATGCTCTCACCACTATCTGTAACAAGATCTGGCAGAGTGGGGAATGGCCTACACCATGGACCCAGTCGCTTGTCATCACTCTTCCTAAAAAAGGTAACCTTCAGGAGTGTGAAAATTACCGCACCATCAGCCTCATCAGCCATCCCAGCAAGGTCCTCCTGAAAATAATACTCAACAGGTTGAAACCACAAGCTGAACAAATCATAGCTGAAGAACAAGCAGGATTCATGGCAGGGCGAAGTACCACTGAACAGATTTTCAACCTCAGAATAATCTGTGAGAAATACCTACAGCACCAACAACATCTATATCATGTGTTCATAGACTTCAAGAAGGCATTTGACCGAGTCTGGCATGCAGCTCTATGGGCAACCATGAAAGTGTACAACATCAGCCCTAAAATCATAGAAGTCATCAAAAGCCTGTATGACAAGGCTACCAGTGCAGTCCTCCATAACAGCGTCATCGGGAACTGGTTCAGAACAACAATCGGTGTGCGTCAAGGATGCCTACTCTCTCCAACACTCTTCAACATCTTCCTAGAGCGCATCATGTCAGATGCTCTTGCAGATCACGAAGGCACAGTCAGCATAGGGGGCAGAGCAATCTCCAATCTTCGTTTTGCGGATGATATTGATGGATTGGCTGGAGAGGAACAAGAACTTGAACAGCTTGTACAGAGGCTTGACACCACCTCCAGAGCTTATGGAATGGAAATAAGTGCAGAGAAGACCAAAATGATGACCAACAACACCCATGGCATCAACACGGACATCAAAGTACAAGGCCAATCCCTCAACACAGTGCACAGCTTCAAATATTTAGGAGCCATTGTGTCAGACAATGGGTCTCGACAGGAAGTCCTCTCCAGGATCGCACAAACAACTGCTGCCCTGACAAGGTTGAAGCCCATTTGGAAAGACAGAACCATCAGTCTACATTCCAAAGTAAGACTGCTGCGATCTCTGGTCATCTCCATCTTCCTATATGCTTGCGAAGCATGGACCCTCACAGCAGATCTCCAACGAAGAATACAAAGCATGGAGATGAGGTGCTATAGAAGACTTCTGTGCATTTCCTATACCCAACACATCACCAACGTTGAAGTCCGACAGACCATCACACAAGCCATTGGACAACACGATGACCTGCTCACAGTGGTGAAGAAACGGAAACTCCGATGGTATGGCCACGTCACCAGATCATCAGGCCTTGCAAAGACCATTCTGCAAGGCACAGTGCAAGGAGGTAGAAGAAGGGGGAGACCGAAAAAGAGGTGGGAGGACAACATTCGAGAATGGACTGGTTTGACACTGAGCGAAGCCATGAGGGCTGCTGAGGACAGAGAAAGATGGAGTATGCTGGTTAAGCGATCATCTGTGGTGCCCCTACGACCTTCGGGTTATGGGACAGGATAGGATAGGAATGTTTAATATGTCCCTTAGTGTCAGTAAGATTCCTCATATATGGAAAACTTCATTTATCGTGCCCGTTCCTAAGAAGAAGTATGTGATGTCCATGAACGATTTCCGTCCTGTAGCCTTAACATCTGTGATCATGAAAGTTTTTGAAAGGTTCGTTCTAATCAAGATGTGTGATAGTGTTCGAGATTTTATTGACCAATGTCAGTTTGCATGGTTCCATGACATTTAAACACACGACAGATAATCAAACGACCCTTAAACACAGACACTTAATCACGCGTCAGATAAACACAGGCACAAATAATCACACGACAGATAAACATATGGACGAATAATCACAGCGACAGATTAACACAAGAGTTTTAAACATATGACATATAATCACAACAAAAGAACATTTAAAACTCACAACATTTATTGATTCTGAAGCAATAAAGCATAAGGTTATAAAAACAATGTAAACATGAGGATACTAGCCATTACATGTTATTCCGAGTTACTCGATAAACTACAAGTGTTGAAAGTTCCATTTTAATTATTCAAGTAATACTAATGGAAAATAAAGAAAGCACCCCCAAAAATAATGTATCTACTTTTCATCTATTGGTGAGACAGATGAGCCATTGATCGCAAATACTGCAGAACGTTTGCAGCTAAATAAAGATTAACTGCACGTCATACACGGTCCTTCAAGTCACGATACATCTTCCTTGGCGATTGATTGACTCCAGATATTCCCTTTAGAAAACTCGCTTTCTACTTCTGTATATCAATCGAGATACCATCCAAGAATGTCCAATATCTTTCCACTTGAAATCTGTAACTTTGATCTCTACTAACTCCACTAGATTTCTACTAGGTTTCTTTGAACTATACTCACTTTCCAACTATGCAATACAATACAACCAATACAAAATTAAATACTATTTATCAAGTTTTAATTCCAGTGTTAATCTGTTGCTGTGATTACTGTCCATATGTTTATCTGTCCAGTGATTATCTGTCCAGTGATTATCTGTCCCTGTGTTTATCTGTCCAGTGATTATCTGTCCCTGTGTTTATCTGTCCAGTGAATATCTGTCCCTGTGTTTATCTGACGCGTGATTAAGTGTCTGTGTTTAAGGGTCGCGTGATTATCTGTCGTGTGTTTAAATGTCGGCACACCCATAAAACAAAGAAACACAGGCTATTTCAAAGCGTTTCGCAATATTATAAACCGCTATATCTAATTTATTATGTTACAGATGTGCACTAAACAAGTTCAATTCAATTCAATTCAATTTAATTCAATTTATTGCGTCCAAATAAGACCAACGGCTTGTAGACACGGGGTTAATCACGTACCACCAATATGCAATACTAAAACAAAACAGGGATATCAAAAATGCATAAACAGAACAAAACTGAAGTGTTATGTACCTGGTTACATAATAGACGGGCTGTCCTACAGTATTACCGAAGTGTTAGAATACTGTTCGACAGACTGTAAGACAGACAGACAGACAGAGAGAGACACAGAGAGAGAGAGTGAGCGGGAGAAAGAGAGAGATAATGAGAGAGAGAGAGAGAGAGAGAGAGCAGCTGAATTTATGATCAATTACTTAAGTCATACTCACAAGACAAAATTGTTATACATGTTCAGAGTTGCCATTTATTTTATTTATATAATTTTTTGCTTATTTATTTATTTATTTATTTATTTATTTATTTCTTCTTCTTCTTCTTCTTCTTCTTCTTATTATTATTATTATTATTATTATTATTATTATTATTATTATTATTATTAAGGATAACTGACTTTCCGATTTGTCATTATTATTATTATTATTATTATTATTATTATTATTATTATTATTATTATTATAGAGATTTGACTTTCTCGTATTTTCCTTTGCAATGGGCTTATACACAGAGCAACAAAACAACTAAAGACGACTAGGGGGGAAAGTGACAATATTTAATAGTAAATATTGCCCAGGGTCAAAATAAAGTTTGTGTTTGTTGTTGAAACTGCTAGAATCTTCCTGACAGCACACAACAAAAGTTGAGGAACAAAAATGCCCGGGGCAAAAGTAAGATCTTATTATTCTTTATATTGCTCAATTGCCTTTGAACACAAATTGTCATGCCGTTGTTTAGCACACGACTCAGCCGTAGGACAGCAATACCCGCCATCGCAGTAGTTGTTTACCAGCAATGTAAGATTTATCTAAATAATTTTTACACCACCTGTTTGAGTGATGGATGTGTGTTTGGTGTGTGTGAGGGTGGATGAGACAGGTGAGCGTGTATGTTGGTATAGATCACCGCGCTTTGAACCTGAATGATTTGGGGAAAGGCGCGTATAGCATCCTGTATTATTATTGTCACGACCCACACTCAGTTTGAACTTTATATTGTTGTTTGTAGATAGGTGGTCTTCTCGCAAGTGCCTATGAATCATCGTTTTGTGTGCCTTTGAATAAGCCGGGACAAAAGTAAATGAAAAGTGTGACGTAACTTATTGTCGTAGAAAAGAGGAAATGACGAAAGAGAAAGAAGACAGGTATTTGGTCGTTACATGGAGGTCCCAGGAACAGTGAATCTAGGAGCAGTGTGTTGAATCGTTTTTCGTCCCTGCTAATCCTTTATCCGTCAACTGTACGCTTAAGGAAATACGTACGTGATATCCTCACGTAGCGGTGCCCTACGACAAGAACTTGAGTTTTCACCAGAAGTCGTTTGAGAACGATGAGGGAGAAAGAGTTCGACCTTGAAACTGGTGCAAGTTCGACTGTTTGTTTTAGTCAATGAAGATCGAGACGACTAGTAGACCTGACCGTTGACCTACCTGTACCAAAAGGAATGCTGCGGATGAAGAGACGTATCCGACCTTAGCCGCATCACCGTATCCACGGGTAGTTGAGTAAGTGTGGACTTGGGTGTTTTCACTGGCTAGTCGGGTGTCTCTTTGTTGTCATTTATTTCTGTGGTCCGTATTTTTTCGTGTCATTGTTGGTTATCATTATGTTGTGGGGCTAAAATATTATGGGGAAGTATTATACTCGAATAAGTGATACCATATTTATTTCAATCATTATTCTTCCAAGCATACAACACATTCAAGGTTGCAGTCATTCATTCATACATGCGTTAGATTTACATTTGTGATTGTTACAATACAAGAGTTAGCGATTATTATTATTAAGGAAAATGGTTGAGTTTTCAATTGCATGTATAAATTGTTACTCAAATTCTTAGAAGATTGTGTATGGGTTATGTTGCAGTGTACCCTTCGCTTTTTGCCTTTGGTTTCATCTTCAACTTCGATTTTACCTTCAACTTCAACTTTAACTTCGACTTTGTTTTTGGTTTTACCATCACTTTTCACCGATTGTATTATAATAGACTTTTTGCCAGTGAACTTTTTGCCTTCGCTTCTTCACCACAGACTTTGAAATATTGGATGACCACGGCGGATGCATCTAATCGTAGCAGCTACAGTCCCAGTGACATTCGAGGTGTATGCACTTATCGATTACATCTAGTGCATTGACAATTTTTAGTTTATTTGCCTACTGTGTTCCCGGGACATATATACATTTCACTCCTGCGTTGAGCGAGTTCATGCTCTAGTGTCTTCGGGACGTTTTTGTTATTATGCAATTTCGTATTGCAAAGGTTTGATCGCAGGAGTGTGATATGTATTTGTAAAACGGGACTTGTGAACTGAAATCGTTATAACAGTAGTAGCAACAAATTTGTAAACAGTGCATAGGTTGTGTGCGAACAATGAGTGAACAGTAGAAAAGGAAAACAAAGAGACTGAACGAGAATACTGTGTAGAACCATTTAATTTATTTAAAACAAAGAACATTTCATTCTGTCGTTTGATTTTATCACCTTTATAAATTTTAGTTATTCATTTACGACTCCATGTTATGTTCATGTGAATAAATTGTTGTTTTATTTTGCCAACGTAATACTTGTCTCTATCTATTCATCCGTTGTTCACGTATGGTTGCATACACTGCTCAGAGTTCCCCTTTATGGTAAGAGAAACGAAGGACCGTAAGGGGGGGCTTTGACATATTTGGTGGCAGCGGTGGGATCGAACGAATGAATGGAGGAGATAGAATTACGTTGACATTGTTGTGTTATACCATACAATCAGAGTAAGTGACGTGGGTGGTTGGCGGGTGCTGGAGCGTTTTGAATCGCGTGGGCGCACTTAGAGCACCCGACAGTAATAAGGTAGGCAACCAAGCCCACACTTTACTATAAAACAACTTAGTGTCATCTGAGCCAAACCGTGGTATAACTGTTGAGCTATTTGAACTCTGAGATATATAGTTGGTAAATAGATTTGTTGTTTACCAATTATACAAGAAAAGGTGGTCGGCTAGCAAAATGTCCGCCACCCGGAAAGGTACAAAACGTGCTGGAGCCAAGAAAACGATTGGTGGGGAAGGGACATCGATCACCCCTAGCAGCGACTCAGCCGATATTGTACTGGGAGCATCGGGAGAAGCGACCATGTCCAGTTTGACGAGAGAAGAGACTCTGAGTACGTCTGTCTTAGGTTTCCCTCGCATGGCGGTAGCCGTAGAACCGTCAAGGAACCAAGAGACGTCCGAAGTGATTGACGTATCCGTGAAGTATAGAGAATTAGGTATGAGCATAGGCCTGCGAGAAGAGGCGCTAGCGAGATTTGTCGTGGATGGCATCCAAAAGGAAGAAGAACGAAGAGAGCGAGAAGAAGACAGACGTCTAATGGAGAGGAAAATGGAAGAAGAGCGAAAGGAAAAAGAAGAAGAACGTCGCCGACGCGAAGAGGAAAAAGAAGAAGAACGTCGCCGACGTCAAGAGGAAAAAGAAGAAGAACGTCGCCGACGCGAAGAAGAAAAAGAAGAAGAACGTCGCCGACGAGAAGAAGAAAAGGAAGACAGACGTCTAATGGAGAGAAAAATGGAAGAAGAACGTCGCCGACGAGAAGAGGAAAGAGAAGAAGACAGACGTCTGATGGAGAGGAAAATGGAAGAAGAACGTCGCCGACGAGAGGAAGAGAAAGAAGAAGAACGTCGCCGACGCGAGGAAGACAAAGAAGAAGAACGAAGATCATTAGAAATCAGAATGGAGGCAGAGAAAGAACGGATGAAAATGCAGATGGAGGTGATCAGAGAAGAACGCGAAGTTTTCGCTGACCGTTCAACTCGTAGAGAACATCATGATGGTTACCGACTGAAAATTCACCCTTTCGATGGTAGAGAAGACATCGAAGCTTATCTGCGTCATTTTGAACTCATAGCTGAATCACAAGGATGGAATAGAGATTGCTGGGCAACAAGGTTGTCTCCACTATTGTCAGGAGAAGCGCGCGATACGTATTTGCGTCTGACACCCGAACAGGCTCAAGATTTTGAAGAAGTACGCAACGCGCTGTTACGTCGTTTTCGCCGCGATGCGGAATGGTATCGCCGACAGTTCCGAGAGACCAAGAAAGAACAAAATGAAACTTTTCCGCAATTTCTCATCCGGTTGCAGACGTCTGTAGAAAGATGGTTTTCCTTGGCAGACAAAGACATCGATGACGCGAAGTCTGTGTTAGACATGTTTTTGGCTGAACAGATATATTCAGTAATGAATCCTGAGCTCGAGATGTTCGTGCGTGAACGATTGCCGACAGACGCCGCACAAGCAGCCGAATATGCTCAACTGCATTTGGACGTAAAACGAGCCGTATCCCGAGGACCTGTTTTCCAAAGAGCGAGTCCACGAACACCGAGCAGTCAACCCGAGCGTAGACCGAACGAGTCACAAACGAGATTGAGGGAACCTATTAGGAGATCAGTTGTCGGTAGAGATGAAAGAGACAGGAGGAATTCAGACGAGTGCTATAAGTGTGGGGGTAAGGGGCACTTCGCCAGGCAATGCATGAAAACGCATGCAGTCAGTCAGGTTACAATTGCGACCGACACCCTTCCGATCTATACTCCGCCAATAGACGTCCGATCTATTAAACCCTATAACCCGTGGAGTGAGGGTCGGATCAACGAAAATACAGTACGCATCATGCGTGATACTGGAGCAGAGATGGGAGCAGTTGCTTCAAAATGGGTCAAACCTGAAGATTACACAGGGAGGAGTGTTGAAGTGTACTTAGCAGACCAGACAAAAACAGGAAAGTACCCTACAGCATGGGTGAAACTTGAATCAGGCTTTGTGACAGGGACTGTTGAACTGTTCGTCCTTGACCACATGGGACCTGACATTCTTCTGGGTAACTGGATTACATTTTCATCTGGTTACCGAAGCCCAGTTACCATTGATGGTAGTGAATGTGCCGTGGCAGCAGCAGTCGAAACAAGAGGACAAATAGAACGTGAAAAACGAGCGACAGTACCTTTGCAGGTATCGAAAACTCTAGGAGTGGAAGTCACACCGACAGAGTTGGCTGCATTGCAAGAAGAAGACGATAGTCTTAAAAAAGTTCGAGCGTTGGCTGATGCCCAGAGCGAACTGAAGTCAGGAAATGCTACAGTAAAATTCACGCGAAAGAAAGGGTTACTATACAGGTTGCATCACTTGCGAGGAGTGGAGACATCGCAGCTAGTAGTTCCCAAGAAACTACGAAAAGAAGTCATGAGGCTAGCTCATGATCCTCCCATGGCAGGACACCTAGGAGGAAAACGAACTCGCGAACGTATATGGAATACGTTTTTCTGGCCAGGTATGTGCGCAGACGTTCGCAGGTACTGTGCATCATGCATTGAATGCCAGAGAGTGACACCAAGGGGTCGAGTCAGCAAGGTACCCCTACAAAAGATGCCTTTGATGGACGAACCATTCCAAAGAGTGGCTATCGACATTGTAGGTCCGATTGCACCAAAGTCGGAACAAGGTAACCAATACATTTTGGTAGTTGTCGACTACGCTACACGATACCCAGAAGCAGTTCCGTTGAAAAGAATTGACACTGAAAAAGTAGCAGAGGCTATGTGGACCATATGGTCGAGGGTAGGCATCCCTCGTGAAATACTAACCGACAGGGGGACGCAGTTCATGTCAGCAGTCATGGATGAAATGAACAGATTGTTGGCCATCCATGGAAAAGCCACCACACCCTACCACCCTCAGTGTAACGGGCTGGTTGAGCGGTTTAACGGCACTCTGATGACCATGCTGAGAAAACTGACTACAGAACAGCCACGGATGTGGGACCGGTATATACCAGCTCTTCTTTTCGCCTACCGAGAGGTACCTCAAGAGGCTACTGGATTTTCACCGTTTGAGCTACTATACGGAAAAACAGTCAGAGGACCGATGGCCGTGTTGAGAGAGCTATGGTCGAAGGAGATTGCTGCTGAAGAAGTGAAAGTAAGCAGTGAATACGTAGTCGATCTACGCAATCGCATCGAGGAGACGTGCCAGATAGCAAAAGAACATATGAAAGGTGTTGCAGAGCGCCAGAAACACTACTTTGACCGAAAAGCGAAACCCAGGGTCTTCAAAGCAGGCGACAGAGTGTTGCTGTTGCTACCCACTAAACATAATAAACTCCAAATGGCTTGGCAAGGACCCTATGAAGTCATAGAAAAAGTTGGCGAATGCGATTATCGCATATCAGTAGGACGGAAAACTAAACTCTTCCACGTCAATCTGCTGAAAGAATGCAGAGAAAGAGTGACAGTCGATGCAGTAGTGACAGAAGACGATCAATGGAAAGAAGAACAAGTGGGCAACGACATTCCAACGTGTCCATTAGTGGCGACCGAGGGTCCGAAAGATGTACACGTTGACCCAGAATGTCCAGAAATTCATGAGGACATCCTAAACATAGTGTCAGACTATGCAGACATTTTCACTGATTTCCCTTTACGATGCACCTTGGATACGTGCGAGATAAAGATGATCAATGAAGAGCCAGTCCGTACAAGACAATACCCTTTACCTCATTCGCAAATGCAGGTGGTGAAGGATGAAGTAGAAACGATGATGAAATTACGGGTCATTGAGAGAGCAACGTCACCGTATAGCTCACCGATTGTGCTAGTGAAAAAAAAAGATGGACAAATACGATTTTGCGTTGATTTTCGCAAAATGAATCGTAACATCGTCTTCGACGCTGAGCCTCTACCTGATATCGATTTTTTGTTCGCGAAGCTCGCAAAAGCGAAATACCTGAGCAAAATAGATTTGTCAAAAGGGTATTGGCAAATCCCAATGAAAAAAGAGGACAAAGAAAAGACAGCGTTCACCACTCCTGAAGGTCAGTTCCAGTGGTGCGTGATGCCTTTTGGATTGAAGACTGCCGGAGCTATATTTTCCCGAATGATGCGGAAGTTATTGGCACCCCTTCACATGCCTGAAATAGACAACTTCATGGATGATTTGATGATAGCTACTCAAACAAAAGAAAGGCATTTGGAATGTCTAAGAGCGTTGTGTCAGAGACTCCGCGAAGTGCAGTTAGCTGCAAGACCGTCAAAATGTTTCCTAGGATTTCAGAGTTTGGAGTATCTGGGACACATGGTAGGGCGAGGTAAGATTCAACCAGACCGTCAGAAAATGGATCGCATCGGAGAAACGTCACAACCAACTACAAAGAAACAAGTGAGGTCGTTTTTGGGGTTAGCGAGCTACTACAGGAGGTTTGTACCAAACTTTGCAGCCATAGCCGCACCTCTATCCGATCTGACGAAGGGAGGAAAAACAGGACCAGTCGCATGGACGGAAGCATGCGAAAGAGCTTTCAACACTTTGAAAGAAAGGCTGTGCTCTAGTCCTGTATGTTGTCTGCCAGATGGCGAAAAACCGTTTGTTTTGCAAACAGACGCGTCAGACACAGGTATTGGAGCAGTACTATGCCAAGATCAGGGTCACGGACTCCAACCAGTGGCTTGTGTCAGCCGGAAGTTAGTTGCCGCAGAAAAGAACTACTCAACGATTGAGAAGGAATGTTTAGCGTTGATTTGGGGACTTCAACGATTTCAGCAATATGTGTACGATCGGACAGTCATCGTACAAACTGATCACCAACCGCTGAAATACCTTCAGAAATCGAAAACTACCAGCAGCAGGTTGATGAGATGGGCGCTGTTGATGCAGTCGTTTCCACTGGTTATTGAAAGTATTCCTGGAAAGGAAAACGTCACTGCAGACTTTTTGAGCAGAAACGTGTAAGTCGTGAACTTTGAGTTTGAACAAAACCAAGGTTTTGTCTTGAGGGGGGGGGTATGTCACGACCCACACTCAGTTTGAACTTTATATTGTTGTTTGTAGATAGGTGGTCTTCTCGCAAGTGCCTATGAATCATCGTTTTGTGTGCCTTTGAATAAGCCGGGACAAAAGTAAATGAAAAGTGTGACGTAACTTATTGTCGTAGAAAAGAGGAAATGACGAAAGAGAAAGAAGACAGGTATTTGGTCGTTACATGGAGGTCCCAGGAACAGTGAATCTAGGAGCAGTGTGTTGAATCGTTTTTCGTCCCTGCTAATCCTTTATCCGTCAACTGTACGCTTAAGGAAATACGTACGTGATATCCTCACGTAGCGGTGCCCTACGACAAGAACTTGAGTTTTCACCAGAAGTCGTTTGAGAACGATGAGGGAGAAAGAGTTCGACCTTGAAACTGGTGCAAGTTCGACTGTTTGTTTTAGTCAATGAAGATCGAGACGACTAGTAGACCTGACCGTTGACCTACCTGTACCAAAAGGAATGCTGCGGATGAAGAGACGTATCCGACCTTAGCCGCATCACCGTATCCACGGGTAGTTGAGTAAGTGTGGACTTGGGTGTTTTCACTGGCTAGTCGGGTGTCTCTTTGTTGTCATTTATTTCTGTGGTCCGTATTTTTTCGTGTCATTGTTGGTTATCATTATGTTGTGGGGCTAAAATATTATGGGGAAGTATTATACTCGAATAAGTGATACCATATTTATTTCAATCATTATTCTTCCAAGCATACAACACATTCAAGGTTGCAGTCATTCATTCATACATGCGTTAGATTTACATTTGTGATTGTTACAATACAAGAGTTAGCGATTATTATTATTAAGGAAAATGGTTGAGTTTTCAATTGCATGTATAAATTGTTACTCAAATTCTTAGAAGATTGTGTATGGGTTATGTTGCAGTGTACCCTTCGCTTTTTGCCTTTGGTTTCATCTTCAACTTCGATTTTACCTTCAACTTCAACTTTAACTTCGACTTTGTTTTTGGTTTTACCATCACTTTTCACCGATTGTATTATAATAGACTTTTTGCCAGTGAACTTTTTGCCTTCGCTTCTTCACCACAGACTTTGAAATATTGGATGACCACGGCGGATGCATCTAATCGTAGCAGCTACAGTCCCAGTGACATTCGAGGTGTATGCACTTATCGATTACATCTAGTGCATTGACAATTTTTAGTTTATTTGCCTACTGTGTTCCCGGGACATATATACATTTCACTCCTGCGTTGAGCGAGTTCATGCTCTAGTGTCTTCGGGACGTTTTTGTTATTATGCAATTTCGTATTGCAAAGGTTTGATCGCAGGAGTGTGATATGTATTTGTAAAACGGGACTTGTGAACTGAAATCGTTATAACAGTAGTAGCAACAAATTTGTAAACAGTGCATAGGTTGTGTGCGAACAATGAGTGAACAGTAGAAAAGGAAAACAAAGAGACTGAACGAGAATACTGTGTAGAACCATTTAATTTATTTAAAACAAAGAACATTTCATTCTGTCGTTTGATTTTATCACCTTTATAAATTTTAGTTATTCATTTACGACTCCATGTTATGTTCATGTGAATAAATTGTTGTTTTATTTTGCCAACGTAATACTTGTCTCTATCTATTCATCCGTTGTTCACGTATGGTTGCATACACTGCTCAGAGTTCCCCTTTATGGTAAGAGAAACGAAGGACCGTAAGGGGGGGCTTTGACAATTATTATTATTATTATTATTATTATTATTATTATTATTATTATTATTATTATTAATTTTCTCGGTAAATAACTTATTATTTATCTAAACAATATATTGTTTACCTAAATAAATCATGATATAGGTACATAAGGCATTGTTGCTAAATAAGGAATTATTTACCCATTATGTAGTAGAGCATAATTTTTTATATATCAAGTTTTTATTATTAATTTCTTTTATTTTTCAGTCAAATTTTACCTAGATCATTTATGGTTCCTTATTACGTTAGAGTATTTTCAATATGAATCGAGTGCAACATAGACATCCATTAATTTGCAGATACTATTTTGTAGATTTAGTAGTTTTGGTTTTTTTGTTTGTTTGTTTGCAATGCTTATAAATACTTTCCCAATTTTTTCCCACACCATACCACAAGATCCTCTTTTTCTGGTCCCCGACTGATTGTAGCCTTTCATCGCCTAACGGTACATGGAGGTCTGGAATGTGGCCATCCTACTCAGTCCTTGATAAACCAATGGTGGAGTAGAATAGCCAATTTGTGAGCATCCACCTGGTTTAACTGACAGGAAAGAAGGAAGGAAGAGCTTGAAAAAATTTGCAGCAGAAGAGGACGATATTTTGTAGACTGAATTGAGGGGTTAGCTGTAGTGAAAATTGTTAGTTAGTAGAATGTAGAATAGTATAGTATAATAATTATAAATTCTGTGGCCCGAGTCACACCTACTGCTATGTAGTACACATGTATTTATCTTATTTTCTATACTGGTGTATTGCTTTGTTTATTGTGAATCGCGTATTATGCATCTGACTTATAACTCTCATTATGCTTTTCTTGATTCTCTATTTTCAATATTGATGTATATATCTATTTATTGGGACGCCAGTAGTTTGTTGAATGAGCTACACAATGTGGAAGCTATTTTGAGTTAGTTATTTTCGTTATTGCACATATAGTATTTTTACAGTTTTTATAGTTTCCTCCCGTTGGGGTGCCGGGGGTTTCAGTATAAATAGTATCCCTACTTTCTGGAAATTTAGTGCTTTAAATTTTCACTGTCACTGTCTTTCTCATTTGTTCTTTCTCATTCCTACTCTGTTCTATCCTTCTACTAGAGACCTACTATCTTTTTCTTCACTAGACCAGTCACCTACATTTTTTCTTGAAAACTCTTCCGGGACAAAACTCCTCATTTGTGTGTGAGGTCTGTTGGATCAGCTTGGGAATATTGGATGCTTTCTGCCAAATGGTCACTGAGGCTTCCTATGATGTTATTATTTGGCAATGTAGGCATTTCATATGTATGTGTTTTGTTGACATTGCATATGATGTTTGCATTCTATTTTGTTTTTGTAAACAGGGGTTCGATAAATTAGAGTATAGCCTCAGCGTCACCAGCGTGGGATGTCTTTATTGTAAAGTAACCGGCTGGTAGATTGCCTTCAGTGTTACCACTAGGGTTGTTTTGGCAGATCTTTTATGCGGATCAGGGGTGAGTCCTCTTTCACTTCTCTGGTCCTGATTTGGCTCGGAAGAGTCCGCTGGACCTAAAGCAATAACCATGTAATGTAATGTAGTGTAATTATAGTTTGAGATATCATTTGAAAACAAATGTGAAATCTAAGTTTAGTTTATATGTATAGTTTGATACTTGGAAGAAAGTCCGAAAATTTGATTTATCTCAAATAATTTCATTTCATCCCTAAACAACGAATTGTTTATGTAAATAATGCTTTATTTAAAAAGTGTGACGACACGAGTTTCAGCACAGAACAGAGGGAGCTATATTTTGTGCGAAGTTGCACTTCTCTACTGTGTAGTGTACATAGTTAGTTTGGCCGTTTTCTTTATTGCGTACGGAAGATGCAGTAGCTCTAAGTCCATGTACTTAACGCCGGAAATAGGGGTATGATGAATTAGAAGAGGGGTACTGAACGAGAGCTCGACCAAGTTACCTGTGGCCTGGGTTGCGTTTAGTAAGGCAGAGTCGATGTGGCTCTTTTTGCGAGAGGTCAGCTTTAGTCAGAAAAGTAACCTTGTGACTGTGTGTCAGACGAGTATTAGGTTTTTCCTTTCTGAAAGGGTGTTGTAATCGTGTGTTTCGAACCACCCAAGGTCTTACGCCCTTGTCGGGGTAAGAATGTCTAAAGACTGTAGAAGGAGGAGTGTAATCGCCATTTATTGGAGATAAATGTAGGATTCTTTCCTAAGGTTGTGTAGTCCTCTATTGGGCACCTGCCAAGGCTCAAGGTCTGTTAAAGAATTGAGATGTCCTTGTGTGAATAACTAGCAAATAGCCAGAAACGAATTAACTCTCAGACTAACTAGTGTGTTGTACTGTGTTGAGATGTACTGTGTTGGGGTAGGTGTGTCACAGGCCGAGACCTAAACGGTGAGTAAAACCCTGTAATTCATTTCCTCAGTGGCGAGAGCTTCGAGACTGCGTACGCGAATGAATGATGGTGAATGAGGGGGAAAGGGGTGTATTTGATGAATAATAATTTATTGATTTTGTATGATTTTCTTATAATTTTCTTGTTATATACATGAACGGGAAATGTCGTTGCTGTTGTTGCTAAAGTGGGTCAAAGGTGACGATGAGGAATGCATGTTAGAGAGAGAGAGAGAGAGAGAGAGAGAGGGATGTATGTAAGGGGAGAGAGATAATTGTACTATGCTGGAGGGGAGGTGAAGAAAGTGATGGATATGAGGAGAGCATGTTTATATTATAGTACGATAAGATAAATGGATGAAGGGAGATAATCGTGATGTATTATAACAGTTGAGAGTGATGATGAGGATGGAGGTGAGGATGGAATGAATTGGGACTGTGTGATTGAAGTGTAGTCGCAATGGTCATGTATATTTATATAAAGACTGTGCTTATGGAAGAGATTGATTATTAGTATCAAGAGTTGCATTATATTATTGAAACATATATATAGCATCCTGTATTATTATTATTGTTATTATGTATAACCAGGTCAAGATGGCGGACGGCGGAAGGCGTATTATGTGAATGTAATATTTGAGTTTTGTAGGCAGACTGTTAAGACTATATATTTGTCTGCAGGTTTGGGCTGTATTATGCTGTTTTGATACTTTGCTGATGTAGTTGTTTCTCCACTACACCGTTACCGTTGTGCCGGTTGTGCATCTGCGCTGTAACCTCTGCCTCTACAGCTGGGAGTGTGGACGTTGACTTCGCCACCACCGCCTCGTCTTGCTTCCGGGTCGTGGGCATCGCCATTTACTACAGGAACTTCACGCACCACACCCACGCACACACAGATTTGCATGACACGCACATAAAAACATACTTCATTTAGTTAATGTAAACCATCCATCATATTGAGTGAATAACTGCTTTAGCTCCTACTGAGTTCTGAACAAATGACATTTTGAACAGTGCTTCTGATCTGCAAGCTAGCTTGGACAATAGTTCGAATATAATAAAATTTGCAGTTCCATTCTTCATCTGAAATTTATAGTGTTTTGAATTGATTGTTTATTGATATTTTGTTGTACATAGTTTGTGGGAAAACCTGTTGATATTTAGTTCTGTTTTGGTTAAACAAGGGAGGTAATTGTTAGTTAATACTGGGGTAAGGGTCTTGATAGGGGTGGAGGGTGGTTTAGTACCCCATTGTCCTGTGCATGTGTGTTGTTTGTTGAATAAAAGAGTGTGAGTGTTATTCTGGCATTTTGTGTTAGTTTATTTTGTTTGAGTTCTATCCTCCCACTCGTTGTTTTGAGCTGACGTCGCGGAACCCGCTCGGGTGACGTGACAAAAAGCATCTGTTAAGTAATACCTTATTTAGCAAATTCTACTAAATAATGCATTATATAGGTAAACAAACATTTATTTAGAAACATTTATTTAGAAACATTTGTAATTAAGACATTATTTCATACAATCTGCTAAATAATTGTTACAGAGTGTGTGTGCGTGAGGAAAAGATAGTAGTTCACTGACACTCAAGGAGGGTTGTTATTCATCAAGAAGCAAAGTCAGAAAGTGAGGATCCACTATTGAAACGACGATTCTAATTTCCATCATAATCATTGAACTGGACTAGCTCAAATGGGCCTTAAGTATAAAGATGTAGATTACAGAAGGATTATAGAAGGATTAGGCCAAAAAAACATGTTTACGGTATCCCGACTGACCATAATGTTTTGGCCTGACCCTACACTTTTTGGGGGATCGTATAAGGAAAAAATGTAATAACATCTTCTAAATTTAGCAAACTCTGTTAAATAATGCATTATATAGGTAAACAAATTATTATTTTTAAACATTTCTAAGACATTACTTCACACGATCTGCTAAATAATGCATTATATAGGTAAGTAATTCCTTATTCGTCCTCGCGGTAGTGTCGCTCGCGATAACGTCCTCGCTGTAGTGTCGCTCGCGGTAGTGTCCATCGCATAACTTCCTCACGGTAGTCAGTTGAGGTAGTGTCCCTCGCGGTTAACGTCCTTGCGGTGGTGTCCCACACTTAGTACTCTGAACAAACGTATAATCAGTTTTGCTTCCCCAGTAGTGGGAGCAGGAACTTATTTTTGTGTAAAGGTCAAGTCCATATACACATACATGTAGGGGTGAGTGGGGTGGGAAAGGGGTAGGTATGTGGGGATATGGGTTAGTGTTATAACAGGACTGTCAAGTCTCAGTGAGCTCGTGAAATTAAATGGTTCCGTTACACTTGAGGCTGACAATTACTTTCAACAATAATGGTTATACTAGTATTATTGTGCAAGTGTAAGAAAACGCCTGCAACTAATATGTATGCATCTATTTCAGATGACAGACGTGATGGGCGAAAATAACCAAACACACGGCTTGGAAAATGACAACCAGGAACCTCAGCAGATCAATGGAAATGAATCTCCGGGTAAGTTATGGATTTCACCCACGAGACTAAAACAATAGCACCGAGTTATCGAAATATTGTATATTATATCCTCTCGCTCTCTCCTATTCCCAAGCATTCCATTCCTCTCTTCCTCAACCTCTCTCTACTTCTCCCTCTTTTTGTCCGTTCCTTCCCTCCATCCTCACTTCTCCCTCGCTCAGTTTAATCCTATTTGTTTTTATTCTGCCTTGTAATCATTTATCTGTCCCAAAAATAAAAGTTTGTAATCTTATCTGACTCTTTATCTGTTCTGGAAGTGTTACGTCTACGGAAACTCTCTCATGCTCTGTTGATAGACATTCATAAAAAAACTGATTTTAGATGGAAAGGAAATTGTTTAATGTGGAGTCCGAATCATGTCGGGATTGCAAGAAATGAATAATATTAATACAGGGTGCTGTCACGCGCTTTTTCCTCAGTCGAACTCAAAATTATAGAAGTCGGAATAGAAATTCAGTTGTTATTTTTGACATTTTAGATTGACTGCATCCAATAGCATTATTGAAGGGGAAATTAATCCAATTCGCTGGTAAAACAAGCTCATCTTAAATACACCTAAGTTCCCTCCATAACTTATTCGGAATTCTGTATACTGACTTAAAACCAAAAACTTATTCTTATGTTCAGAAGCTGTGCCAGGAAAAATGGAATGAAGAAAGTAATGATAAATTGATCCAAATCCAACCGAAATTGTGAAAATTACTTTCAATAGAAAAAAAAATAAAGTTCATATCAGACATACTAAATTAAGTCAGCCGTTTAATTTCAAACAATGATCCTCCTTGGTGTGTAAGTTGCTTGCGAAATCACATTTTATTAAAACACTTTGTACTAGAATGCGCATTGAGGTTCTACCTTTTCGTTTTTGTCACTTATACGGTATAAAGTTCAAATAATTTGGATGCATTCATACATATTATTAATATAACAATAAACTCTGCACACAAATTAGTGCGACAGTTTTAGATCTTGCACACTTTCCAGATCAAAAATTTGGTTAACAAGGGTAACGTGACAGTTACTCATGTGAGGTATCCCTTTTTTTACGGGCACAAAACGTAACTGTACCAATTACAAAATCTACCACAAATCACCTGTAAGGAATTGAGTCTGTTCAACTCTCGATACTAGTGCAAAATAAAATTGATTTACGTTTTACAATATTTCTTTTAGCCGGGAGTAGCACGTGATGTCAAAGACTACGTCAAAACATGCAACATAATTATGCCAGAAAACAGCACCAAAAGGGAAAACACAACCAGTTCCTTTATGTACACCACCAGTCATAGATGAACCATTCAAACGTGTTGCTATCGATATTGTAGGCCCATTCAATCCACCATCTGAAGCAGGTCACAGATACATTCTGACAATTATTGATGTTGCGACAAGATATCCAGAAGCTATCCCTCTCAAACACATCGATTCAGTTTCTATTGCTGAAGCTTTGTTTGATATTTTTTCTCGTGTAAGGATCCCATCAGAAATTTTATTGGACAGTCAACACATTTTCTCGTTACCTGTGGGGTACACATTTCATGCTCCAGACTGATCACAAACCACTGTCGTACTTGAAGACATCCAACTTCAAGAATTCGCGATTGCTGCGATGGACATTGAGTTTGCAGGAATTCTCGTTTGATATTCAGTCAATCCCAGGAACTCAGAACATTTTTGCTGACTTATTATCTCGTGCTGAAATCGATCAATAATCACAACAAGAGAAAAAAGAAGGATCAGTAGCCAATAAGACTGAAACCTAAACTGTGGACTAGAGTTTCATAAGGGCTTAAACATAGGTGTTAAAGTTACTATAGCACATAATGTAGTTTTTGTTGGTTTTAAAGTTTGTATACTACAATTGTATAAAAGTATCCTTGGATTATAAAAAAAGAAGGCTTTAGTTGCCTTATTTATTTTTATGTAGAGAGGGGGGAGTATTGTAAGGAATTGAGTCTGTTCAACTCTCCATACTAGTGCAAAATAAAATTGATTTACGTCATTATCGTACATGATGACGCACATTTTCGCCATTTCCGGTGTTCGTTATAATGATCTGAAGAAAATGGGCGTATGAATGTAGAGCTTTGTGTTTGTTAATGTAATAGTCGTGTCCAGCCCTCTTTGGAGGTACGTAAACCAATAGATAATATATAGAATAAGTATTTGGATATTATGGAATGATAATAATATAGATTTTGATGGAAATGTATTTAGAATAGGGACTTGAATAGTCAAGGTCATAAAATGGAGAAAATGACCGTTGTTTTGCCCCAAGAAGAGCGGCGAATGTTCATTATGAATAGATTTAAGGTAGAAATAATATTATGACATAACGTTAAGGATTTTGTTCACATTGTCTGTTTTAGGGTTTTTATGTTGGATGTATTCAAGGGAAAATAATGCAGTAATATATTCTTCGACATTGGGGAGCTGATCATCTTCATCGTGCCATAGCCATAGGACTGCCATCTTCATCAAACATTGACTGTGCAACTGAGACAAGATCATCTGCCATCCATACAAGTTCTTCATCATCCTGAAAATTTATAATGTGATTAATTCTAATTCAACATCCAATGTCGTCTTCGTGAGGAATAAATGAGTGTGAATGAAGTATTCAATTGAAAAAACACAAAAGTCTGCTTTTGTTTTTTACCATTCCATGTTTCAGTATGTAGTATATGTTTATTGTTTATTTAATAAGTTTATTGTTTATATATATATATATATATATATATATATATATATATATATATATATATATATATATATATATATATATATATATATATATATATATATATATATATATATATATAACGCTGCTTCGTTACATCACCCTTGGCGATTTTTTAGCAATGTAGACATACCAACAGAAATCCACCTGCTCATTGCTTACAAACGATGCTTTTAATGGTAGTACGCCTCAAAATTGACGTACAAATCACCCTTTTTAGACCCGAAACCGGTTTAACCTTGCCTCAATCAGGATGGCATTAACACTCTTGATGCGGAAAAAAATGACCTTGACACCCAAGACAGGATTCCACCAATCCATTCCATTCCTCGAAGACTTGACTGAGCAAAACACGCATTGACTAAAATGAACAGTCAGTGAATGTGTGTTTTGAAGTGGGTCAAAATTAAGACAATACACGTATTGACTAAAACTAGTCATTACATGTATTGGCTAGTGGTCACAGATAAAACACGAATTTACAGCTTTTTTTAAAGACAATACACATATTGCCGGTAACATATATATTAATTTATTACATTAATTATTTAATTTTTTTAAACGCGGGTATTTCTTAAGCGCGGTATCATACTTTAAGTGCGCTCACCGCGCTTGACATCTTTAAAGCAATTGTTACTTTAAAACATAATGGATAAGTACAATGACATGAACCTATTCTATTCTACCCTATCATATCCCGTAACTCGAAAGTCGTTGGGACACCACAGATGCTCGTTTAACCAGCGTACTCCATCTTTCTCCGTCCTTAGCAACCCTCATGGCTTCGTTCAATGACAAGCCAGTTCATTTTCAAATGCTGTCCTTCAATCTCTTTTTTCTATCTCCCTCTTCTTCGGCCTACTTGGACCGTGCCTTGCAGGATCAGTAAACACTATTTACAAGCACATTGACACCGACAATAAACCCAGTCACACCTGCAGAGGTTAATAAGACCACAGTTACAGAACAACGCTATCAGTCAACAGAAATATCATACAATTAAAGCAATATAATTTTTAAATAATTAAAAACGACACTATAACTCCTTATCAGAACCGAAATTTAATATTCAAACGTTAGCTGTTGGTAGGAGCAACGAAATCCCACAATGTGATTGTTAAACCCATTTTTGCCGGAAGTAAACAAATCCTCGAATTGGGTCCTTTTAAACCAACAAGGCGTGATGGTGACTGGCTATATTTCCAGTAGGAGGAGAGAGGGAGGGAGGAAATGGGTGACGGGGAAAGAGGAGGTGCACAGTAGGAGTCAAAGGCTTCCTGGCTACTCTGGTGAACACGAAACACTGAATCTACATCTTCTGCCATATCTACCACGGGGTTATAGTGTTATTTATTTATTATTTATTTAATCGTTCTTATATAGCGCTTTTCCAGCTCAAGAGCTGCTCAAGGCGCTGGCCGATACAGGATCTAACTCAAGCCGCCCGAGACGCCCACCCGCAGCCTTTGGGCGCATGGTCTGACGCCCGGACAACTGAGCACAATTCTGGGCAGCCAGGGATGGGGGAGAAGGACCTAGGTGCATGCTGGGTGTTTTCTTGTCACCGGCACTCACCCGTCTAGGACATGAGCGTCAGGATCTTTAAAGTCCGTTATGATGGAATGTATGCGACACAGACTAGACCTCGGTTTATACTCTCATCCGAAGGAGTAGGAAAACAGGAGTGAAGTGTCTTTCCCAGGGACACAACACAATGGCCCGGCCAGGGCTCGAACCCGGGACCTTCCGATCCGCAAGCCGAAGCACTACCATTAGACCACAGTGCCTCCTTAATTCAAATGTTGTTAGAAAAATGTCTCTTGTAACTGAAACTTACACTGATCGGACAACACATTCCGCCAGCAACGCAGGATGCCTGGAGGAAGAAAAACACATAACATCTATATATTAATCGAGCAGCCGTTTGAGGTCACGAGGGGCCGTTTTAGCCAACCAGCGGCTTTGTTGTGAAGTTAATTTTGAGCTTCACTTGGCTCCAAGTTTTACAGATTACAGCTGAACTGTCCATATAATTGCTTCCACGCGAGTTTTGCCATTAGGCGCTCGATCAGCCGCTGCCGATACAACGAAATTTAACATTCTTTTCGATTGCAAAACGGCTTTAGTTTGCATTTTACTGCTTCCAAAAAACGCTGCAAAACACATGTTTGAGACGCTATTTTTAGAATAGAGCAACCAATCATTTTTTGGCCTTCACCTTGCCATCCATTTCCGCTGTGGTGGGATACCATTCTACGAATGATTTCCTTGTTGTGAGTATTGTATTGATGTTACTTTGCTGTTAAACGCACTTTTGAGTTTGTAATTCAGGACGTCTAGGGCTTTTATTATTTCTTAGGCCTTTCATTCTCTCTTATCTGTTTATTCATTAGCGGAATGGGGGCAAACATCACGTCGCAAAATATTCACTTGCTTCAAAGTCGTAGGCAGCCATTTGTAATTCATTAATCGCTGTTACATTGTAATTCAGCTTTTTTACAATGTTTTATTGTGTCTTATGAACACCCGTTTATCACAATGGGCTTTTCGCTATAGGCGCTTGGTTCAAAATGTCTATTTGTTTTCCTTTTGTGGTTTAGGCCGTGCACACGCTTGCGGTTTTCTTAGGAGGAGGGGGGGGGGGGAAGAGAGAGAGGGGGGAGGAAGGGCCTGAAGAGTGGGCACGTAGCAGGCTGCTGTGTAAACAAAAGTTTTACCCTTTCTGTTGATTAAAAATAGCACTATTATTTCAACGCAGTTTATTTTTTATGTCCCAGGATCAGTGACATTGCCGTTGCCGTTGGAGGATGTCATTTTGTGGTGAGTATGCATTAGATAGCTTTTAATCTGCATTATATTGCTGTTCAATGCAGTTTAAAGTTTGTCAGTCAATACGTGTAGAGCTTTAATTTTATTCAATTATTGGGCCATTATTATTATTATCTATACCTCCCTCTCTGTATTTTATCTCTCTCCGTCCTTATTATTAAATTTAATAGATTTAATTTAATTTAGATTCATAGATTTAATAAAAGATAATAACAAATAAAAAAAAAATACATCTACTAAATAATAAATAAAATTCTGTCTTATGTGTTGATTATTTGCGGAATTGTGGCAGAGATGGAACTGGGTCCGCGTTTTGATGTCGCACAATAGGCATTTGGTTCAAAATCATATGTACAAGTTTGTCATTCAGTAATCGCTGTTACATTATAATTCGGCCTTTTTACACTGTCTTATGTGTGATGAACAGCTCTCTTTTTTTTAATAGGCCATTTTGGGAAAAGGCGCTTGGTTTCAACAGTCGAATTTTTAAAAATATTGTTATTGTTTTTTTTTTTTTGGGGGGGGAGGGGGAGGGGGGGGCAAAAAAACATGGGAGTAGACACAAAGCAGTGGAAAAAAGTTACGATTCTGTTAATTAAAATAAGACCTATTATTTCAACGCAGTTTATTTTTATATCACAGGACCAGTGAATGCCGTTGGAGGATTTAGCTGTTTTGGACACCATTTTCACCATTTCTACGAAGGATTTCGTTGTTGTGAGTATTGTATTCCAAATCGCTTTTAATCGATATTACTTTGCTGTTAAACGCACTTTTGAGTTATTTTTTTCTTTATGATCTATACCTCCCTCTCTGTATTTTATCTCTCTCCCTCCTTATTATTAAATTTAATAGATGTAATTTAATTTAGATTATTAGATTTAATAAAAGATAATAACAAATAAATAAATCAAAAATAAAAATACATCTAGGGAGGGGGGGGGGGCAAAAAAACATGGGAGTAGACACAAAGCAGTGGAAAAAAGTTACGATTCTGTTGATTAAAATAAGGCCTATTATTTCAACGCAGTTTATTTTTATATCACAGGACCAGTGAATGCCGTTGGAGGATTTAGCTGTTTTGGACACCATTTTCACCATTTCTACGAAGGATTTCGTTGTTGTGAGTATTGTATTCCAAATCGCTTTTAATCGATGTTACTTTGCTGTTAAACGCACTTTTGAGTTTGTAATTCAAAACGTCTAGGGCTTTTATTATTTCTTAGGCCTTTCATTCTCTCTTATCTGTTTATTCATTAGCGGAATGGATGAAAACATAACGTCGCACAAAAGCCGTTTGGTTCAAAGTCAGAGGCAGACATTTGTAATTCATTAATCGCTCTTACATTGTAATTCATTCGGCCTTTTTACACTGTCTTATGTGTGATGAACACCCCTCTTTTTTTTTAATAGGCCATTTTGGGAAAAGGCGCTTGGTTTAAACAGTCGATTTTTTACTTATCTGTTTATTCATTAGCGGAATGGGGGCAAACATAACGTCGCACAATATCCGCTTGCTTCAAAGTCGTAGGCAGCCATTTGTAATTCATTAATCGCTGTTACATTGTAATTCAGCTTTGAACATGGGAGTAGACACATAGCAGTGGAAAAAAGTTACGATTCTGTTGATTAAAATAAGGCATATTATTTCAACGCAGTTTATTTTTATATCACAGGACCAGTGAATGCCGTTGGAGGATTTAGCTGTTTTGGACACCATTTTCACCATTTCTACGAAGGATTTCGTTGTTGTGAGTATTGTATTCCAAATCGCTTTTAATAGATGTTACTTTGCTGTTAAACGCACTCTTTTGAGTTCTTTTTTTCTTTATTATCTATACCTCCCTCTCTGTATTTTATCTCTCTCCCTCCTTATTATTAAATTTAATAGATGTAATTTAATTTAGATTAATACATTTAATAAAAGATAATAAATAACAAATAAATAAATCAAAAATAAAACAGTCTTATGTGTGATGAACACCCCTCTTTTTTTTAATAGGCCATATTGGGAAAAGGCGCTTGGTTTAAACAGTCGATTTTTTACTTATCTGTTTATTCATTAGCGGAATGGGGGCAAACATAACGTCGCACAATATCCGCTTGCTTCAAAGTCGTAGGCAGCCATTTGTAATTCATTAATCACTGTTACATTGTAATTCAGCTTTGAACATGGGAGTAGACACATAGCAGTGGAAAAAAGTTACGATTCTGTTGATTAAAATAAGACCTATTATTTCAACGCAGTTTATTTTTATGTCACAGGACCAGTGAATGCCGTTGGAGGATTTAGCTGTTTTGACTTTTGGACACCATTTTGATTTTCACCATTTCTACGAACTTACGTAGGATTTCGTTGTTGTGAGTATTGTATTCCAAATCGCTTTTAATCGATGTTACTTTGCTGTTAAACGCACTTCTGAGTTCTTTTTTTCTTTATTATCTATACCTCCCTCTCTGTATTTTATCTCTCTCCCTCCTTATTATTAAATTTAATAGATGTAATTTAATTTAGATTAATAGATTTAATAAAAGATAATAAATAACAAATAAATAAATCAAAAATAAAAATACATCTACTAAATAATAAATAAAATTCTGTCTTATGTGTTATTTGCGGAATTGTGGCAGAGATGGAACTGGGTCCGCGTTTTGATGTCGCACAATAGGCATTTGGTTCAAAATCATATGTACAAGTTTGTCATTCAGTAATCGCTGTTACATTATAATTCGGCCTTTTTACACTGTCTTATGTGTGATGAACAGCCCTCTTTTTTTTAATAGGCCATTTTGGGAAAAGGCGCTTGGTTTCAACAGTCGAATTTTTAAAAATATTGTTATTGTTTTGTTGGGGGGAAGGGGGAGGGGGGGGGTGCAAAAAAACATGGGAGTAGACACAAAGCAGTGGAAAAAAGTTACGATTCTGTTGATTAAAATAATGCCTATTATTTCAACGCACTTTATTTTTATATCACAGGACCAGTGAATGCCGTTGGAGGATTTAGCTGTTTTGGACACCATTTTCACCATTTCTACGAAGGATTTCGTTGTTGTGAGTATTGTATTCCAAATCGCTTTTAATCGATGTTACTTTGCTGTTAAACGCACTTTTGAGTTTGTAATTCAAAACGTCTAGGGCTTTTATTATTTCTTAGGCCTTTCATTCTCTCTTATCTGTTTATTCATTAGCGGAATGGATGAAAACATAACGTCGCACAAAAGCCGTTTGGTTCAGTCATAGGCAAACATTTGTAATTCATTAATCGCTCTTACATTGTAATTCATTCGGCCTTTTTACACTGTCTTATTTGTGATGAACACCCCTCTTTTTTTTTAATAGGCCATTTTGGGAAAAGGCGCTTTGTTTAAACAGTCGATTTTTTACTTATCTGTTTATTCATTAGCGGAATGGGGGCAAACATAACGTCGCACAATATCCGCTTGCTTCAAAGTCGTAGGCAGCCATTTGTAATTCATTAATCGCTGTTACATTGTAATTCAGCTTTGAACATGGGAGTAGAAACATAGCAGTGGAAAAAAGTTACGATTCTGTTGATTAAAATAAGGCATATTATTTCAACGCAGTTTATTTTTATGTCACAGGACCAGTGAATGCCGTTGGAGGATTTAGCTGTTTTGACTTTTGGACACCATTTATCCCCACTTTCTGGAAATTTAGTGCTTTAAATTCCCACTGTCGCTGTCTTTCTCATTTGCTCTTTCTCATTCCTGCTCTGTTCTATCAATCTGCTATACTATCGTCTTCTTCGCTAGACCAGTCTCCTATCTTTTTTCTTAACAACTCTTCCGGGACAAGACTCCTTGTTTGTGTATGAGGTCTGTTGGATCAACTTGGGAATATTGGACGCTTTCTGCCAGGTGGTCACTAGGGCTTCCTATGATGTTATTATTTAGCAATGTAGGCATTTTATATGTATGTGTTTTGTTGATAATTTATAATGATGTTTGTATTCTATTTTCTTTTGGTAAACGGGGGTTCGATAAGTTGGGGTGAAGCCTCAGCCGTCCCCTGCGTGGGATGTCTTTATTGTAAAGTGACTGGCTGGTGGAGGGCATTCAATTTTCCCACTAGGGTTGTTTCGGCAGATCTTTTATGCGGATTGGGGGTTGTCCGGTCCTGATTTGGCTCGGAAGAGTCCGCTGGACCTAAAGCAACAATCAATCAATCAATCAATCAGTCAAATCTATGTATTTGGGAAGATTATCTCCCATTATAAAGTTTCGTTCTTGACATATAAATAAACACCCCCGTTGGGGTGCCGGGGGTTTCAGTATAAATAGTATCCCCACTTTCTGGAAATTTAGTGCTTTAAATTCCCACTATCGCTGTTTTTCTCATTTGCTCTTTCTCATTCCTGCTCTGTTCTATCAATCTGCTATACTATCGTCTTCTTCGCTGGACCAGTCTCCTACCTTTTTTCTTGACAACTCTTCCGGGACAAGACTCCTTGTTTGTGTATGAGGTCTGTTGGATCAACTTGGGAATATTGGACGCTTTCTGCCAGGTGGTCACTAGGGCTTCCTATGATGTTATTATTTAGCAATGTAGGCATTTTATATGTATGTGTTTTGTTAATTTATAATGATGTTTGTATTCTATTTTGTTTTGGTAAACGGGGGTTCGATAAGTTGGGGTGAAGCCTCAGCTGTCCCCTGCGTGGGATGTCTTTTTATTGTAAAGTGACTGGCTGGTGGAGGGCATTCAATTTTCCCACTAGGGTTGTTTCGGTAGATCTTTTATGCGGATTGGGAGTTGTCCGCTCCTGATTTGGCTCGGAAGAGTCCGCTGGACCTAAAGCAACAATCAATCAATCAATGAATAAAAAAAATCTATGCATTTGGGAAGATTATCTCCCATTATAAAGTTTTGTTCTTGACATATAAATAAACACCCCCGTTGGGGTGCCGGGGGTTTCAGTATAAATAGTATCCCCACTTTCTGGAAATTTAGCGCTTTAAATTCCCACTGTCGCTGTCTTTCTCATTTGCTCTTTCTCATTCCTGCTCTGTTCTATCAATCTGCTATACTATCGTCTTCTTCGCTGGACCAGTCTCCTACCTTTTTTCTTGACAACTCTTCCGGGACAAGACTCCTTGTTTGTGTATGAGGTCTGTTGGACCAGCTTGGGAATATTGGACGCTTTCTGCCAGGTGGTCACTAGGGCTTCCTATGATGTTATTATTTAGCAATGTAGGCATTTTATATGTATGTGTTTTGTTGATAATTTATAATGATGTTTGTATTCTATTTTGTTTTGGTAAATGGGGGTTCGATAAGTTGGGGTGAAGCCTAAGCCGTCCCCTGCGTGGGATGTCTTTATTGTAAAGTGACTGGCTGGTGGAGGGCAATCAGTTTTCCCACTAGGGTTGTTTCAGCAGATCTGTTATGCGGATTGGGGGTTGTCCGGTCCTGATTTGGCTAGGAAGAGTCTGCTGGACCTAAAGCAACAATTATGTAATGTAATGTAATATAAATAAACTTGTTAATTTTAAGTGCCATTTATAGTGTTAGTGTTTATTATAATAAAAATCAATAACCTGCTGCTGTTAAATTGGCAACTGTCACCAATATTAACAAATAAACACAAAAAGAACTTTATAAAATTAATGCAATGTGTTACGCAGTTGATTTTACTTTAGTCAATAACATTCATACATAAGTTTATCTTTAATCTATGTCTCTTTTTAGTGATTCCCCACTGACAGTGCACTTCAGCCTTCCACTTCCAGAATCATAAACACAACAAAGATTATTATATCAAAGATACTTTTATACAATGTGAATTAATTTTTGAGCTGATGTTAATTAAAAGTATCTTTGATATACTTTATATCTTAGTTGTGTTTATGATTCTGGAAGTGGAAGGCTGAAGCACACTGTCAGTGGTGAATCACTAAAAAGAGACATTATCACATAGATTAAACATAAACATATAATTGTATTTTTCTTTCAAAATACTTAGCAGTTCCTGTGGTGTTTACAATTTCTTCCACTTTCAGTCAATTGATATATTTCCTACATGTAGTTATTGTACTAACACCACAACATAAACTATACATTATGTAGGCCACAATGGAACATTATAGTCTCAAATAAATTTGACTTCACTCAGTGGCTGACAGCTTGGACACCCAAAGATAACCTATAACGGACATAAAATAAGCAACACAACAAAGAAATATAATAGATACTTTAAATTATACAACAATACAAGACAAATGAATTTTCGTGTTTTGATTTTCTTCAGATTAAAAACAAACATAAAATGACAAAATGCTGCAGAATGCACAAAACAAGTCACTTCCAGGAAAATTTTTGAAACGGGCATATAACATCAGTCACAGCAATTGGGTCATCAAAAATTTTTTTGCACGGGTAATAACTGCTAGTACTCTATTAAAGATGTAACATTTTAAAATGAAGTTGTCAAATTGAGTATTGTGTGTTAGGGCTCCCGCTTCGTCATAAAGTTAACTTGTCATCCCTTTCTTTTAATGTATGTGTATTCTTGTTTATATTTATATTTAAAGATGTTGTTATGCTCTGTAACTCTTTAGTCTTGTGGTAGACTTCAAATACCTATCTTGCTTTAAAGTTGATATTGCGGAATTTATTTTTTATTTAATTTTTTTGTCATTAGTTGTAAATGTGTTGCATTCTTTGTTGATTTGTATACGATTTTTGCAACCCTGTACAGTCATCACTTACCTCTTTCGGGCAGCATGTGGTTCCACTCAAGTGGTTTGAGCAGCAAGTCTCTTTTGGGCAACAGCCATCTGAAAAGCTTGTTAAACATATAGAAAGGATAGGATAGACTAATTAGTCATTAAAAGAATGCGTTTATTCATTGATATCAAAAGAACGAAACAAAGATAGACCACAAGCAAAGAAAGACAATTACCACTACCATTACCACACTCATCTTCACTCTCTCTTCACTTACCCTATTTCTTTTAAAATATGTGCTATTTTAAAGCGTCTTAAATCTTGTCTTGAATTAGGCCTTTTATTTCTCAAAATACATCTAGTTTTTACTTTTCTCATGAAATAAGCTCTTTTTTTATTATAGTCATTTTTGTTTTTTTTTATATTATCGGGGTAATTTGAATTGATTTTGAGAATTTTGTGTGTTATATTTGAAACATAAAAGAACAATATTTACTGATAATATAACTTTTTTAAAAAAACAAATCCACTGGCAAGCCACATTTTTATTGAACAGAATACTTAGTCAAAGGTTAGATGTGGAGGTCTGGTGGAAGTAGATTTTTTACTTAATGAGGTAATCTTTTGTTGCCATAGATACTGTTGAAATTCCAACAAACTAACCAATGTTTGCGAGATCCATTTTCCCTAATTCAACGGGTTTCATTTTAAACAGAGATTTTGATATCATTGAGTATGTTTTATTCAGTA
Organism: Oncomelania hupensis; assembly: GCA_036898135.1. Taxonomy (NCBI): domain Eukaryota; kingdom Metazoa; phylum Mollusca; class Gastropoda; order Littorinimorpha; family Pomatiopsidae; genus Oncomelania; species Oncomelania hupensis. The sequence continues at coordinate 76,334,730 of CM072512.1, read as the reverse complement.
CAACTAGAATGCCACTGTGGTAGGCGAGGTTCACAATGGTCTGTTCATATAGCACGTTCATTTTTATATAAAAAAATTAAATTGGAAAAACTATTATTGCATTGAAAATACATCTAACGATGGCTTTGCTTTTAATAATGGAGATGATTCAATGGTTTCTTTTTCTGTATATGTTTTTGGAGGCTTCTGTTTTTGCTTATTACCTTTTTAATATTTATACATCAAGCAGTTCTTAGTTTTTAAAGCTGTGATTATGTCATATTATTTTTGGATCTGCATGCTCCACCAGCCTACTGACGCAAAAGGCTTAATTCAACCCAGCACTAAGGCTACATGCCTACACGTTCAGCCGGCTTTGACCTGTGTACATTAAAGTCACTGCTTAGCAGACGACACAAGTCAGTAGTGTGCTAAGCATGTGTAAGCCAACTCTCGATATAGTATGCAGTGACCTCATCCAGCTGACGTATACACACCCCCGCTAGAGGCGCTCGGGTATGACTAGACTTTCGCGGACTTTGGCTGACCACAAGGGTCAGTTTTTGTCTGAACCTCACACAACAAGTAGCAACGCTATGAAAGATCTCTCTAACTGAAGACTAGCAAGTGACGGGTGATAATCAATTCATCGCAGTATAGCCACAGCCTGACATTGTCAAAAAGACGAGCAGGCTCGTTGGTCCGATGCAGGAGATAGACCACTGAGAGTCACTCATGACATTCGGCCTGCAGTGGAGCATCTAGCACTGAGCTACGATAGCCCAATAGTCTACAAATCAGGAGAAGACATCACCACAACACCGCTCATCTACGAGACAGTTAAGTCACTAGAAACCGTGCACCAAAACTGTTCTAGAAGGACTGTGCGATAGTCCACTCTTCCACAAAGAGTATATTATTTTTAATAAGAGGGGACAGAGAGCAAGAAAATGCGTATTCGATTCGTCAGGGTGACTTGCCCTTGAATGCGTGCTAGACGTTAGAGCAAGATGGCGACGCCCGATACGAAAACATGTGTATGCAGTGGTGGTGAATTTTGTGCTGCGTCTAACTGTTCAAGTGCTCGGTACAAAGCTGATTGCGATGGCATTCTTTAGATTTCCACTGGACAAAGACGTCCTGTGGTCGCTGTACAAGCACATGTAAACAAAATAGGGAAACTGATTGGTCAGTAAAATGTATTGATTAACTGTGTGTGAAAACAATTACAATGTGTCTATGAACGATAACTACAAAAATAGTTTGCATGTCTCCCAACCTCCAATAATGTCAGTGACCTATTTTAATTCCTGGTTACGCCATACAAATACTATTGTACTCTTACAAGCTAAAAACATGTTTTGTAAGAATAAAGTTTTTAGCTGGTTTTATCCGTTTAAAAAATGTATTTATTGGTTGAAGATAAGTTTTAATCCATGTGGGATGTATTTTCATTTAGAATTTTTTTTTTTATATTCTTACTGTTTTAAGTGTGTTGATTGTATGTTTGTGGTATAAAATGTAAGAGAGAGACTGATTGTCACATGCAGAGAACACCTTCACCTAAAGCTGTGATGCCGCGCATAATAAAATAACTTTTGTTATTATTATTATTATTATTATTATTATTATTATTATTATTATTATTATTATTATTATTATTATTATTAATAGTGCATCCCATCAACTTACCAAATCAGAAAAAGAATTCCACAAAGAGTTAGCCCAAGAAGCTTAAGGTTGTCCATGGCTTCTTTTCACCAAATCAATAGTAGGCTAAGCATGTACAGCGACAAGGTGATTCTTGACCCTCAAGAATCGCAAATAACCAGTAGTACAGTCGTGCTGTGCGTCCTAGGACCCAAGTTAGGTGTGCGTAAGGCCGCTGCAAACTACAACTACATGGACTTTATTTAAATAGGTTATAACGTAGCTTAATGATCATTCACCTTGTGGTTGACCATATCACGTCTGACAGCATCGTTGTTACAGACTCGTAGCTGTGTCACAGTCATTTTTATGTAGCTGTAGTAAGTAAGTGTGTGTGTGTTGGTGTAGGTGCACGTGTGTGTGTATCTGTGTGTGCGTGTGTGTGTGCGTGTGTGTTGGTTGTGTCTTATCATATCTATGAAAAAGAGATAAACAAGTAAACAAAATAAGTTCAATGTGTATTTCTCTTCATGTTATAGACAGTCATCACCGACAAATTAATATAAGAAAAAGCACATAATATTAATCCCCGGATAAAAGTGTATTTTAAAAAATAATTTGTAACCCTTTGAGCGTCCTTAATATAAGTCATTAACCAGTTAATTACAAATGGTGTTGCGGAACATGCCTCTTGTTTGAACTTCTCTCCCCACACCCACCCCAAGTAATTGAGATCAAATCAAATAAAGTCATATAATATAATATAATATGATATGATATGATATGATATGGTATAATTGAGATCAAACCAAATAAAGTAATATAATATAATATAATATAATATAATATAATATAATATAATATAATATGATATGATATGATATGGTATATAGAGAGTGCGTCATGCAACATATTGCACCTGTGTTCATACCCAGGCATTAAAAGAAGTCATTGCAATGATAATGGTTTCAAAGGTAATGTCATTATCACTTTTTACATGTTGTAACTGTCAAAGCTGCGCAAAAGCTTAGCAGGTGTAAATTTTCAATTATCGTTAGATTATCAGGTGTAAACTTTACGCCTTGATCCAGGTTAATAGTCTGTAAGTGCCCCAACTCTTTGGAACCCTCGGCCTTTCAACCTTCGGCAGTTACAGTCTCTTGCCGTGTTCAGAAAGACCTCAAAACTACCTCTTCACCAAATACGTTTGATCCAGGACAATCATTGTGCGAGTGAGTGATTGAATTTATGTGTGTTTGCGTGTGTGTTTATGTGTGTATTGTGGTGCGTGTGTTTGTTGGTGTGTTCGATAAATGTTTTTTGTGTAATATTCTTGATTGAATATTTTTGCTGCGTGTACATTACTTTTTTTTATTGTTTGTTTGGGTTGGTACTGTATTGTTTCTAACATGTTTTAGTAGTTTTTAGTTAAATGTTATTCTGTTTTATAAAAGACATTTTTTGTATTATTTTTTTAGCCTTGCGGAGTATTTGACTCCCGTCTCTCGGATACCCGAAATTTTATTTTTATTTATTCCTCTCAAGAGGTACATAAAAAAAGTATTTGCACTGGAAGGCGTCGAAGTGTGTTGATAGTAAACCGGTTTGCCGGCTACTAGTGCCACGACACCCTCTGCAACGTTACTGCCACTGACTTGCATAAAATGCCTGTCTACAATGTAGCCCTGCTCTCCACCAAAAGCAGAAGAGAATGGTCAGCCGGGGATAACAAATGTCGTGTCACCGTGTCCTGCATAACCCAATGGCCACTCCAAAGGATTCTGCACAGCAGGAGCCACCTAATGCTAGTCTAACCAATAAAGGGAAGGTAGACAACCTCTCTCCCAAGCGTGAACCAGTCGCCTCCCATTCCGCCACAGAACTGAGAAACCATGAGGACATGGCTCGATTTGAGCTGTGAGATCTTTGGCGGAATGAGAGAATGGTTCAAGGTTGGGAGAAAGGTTGTCTACCTTCTATTGTTGTGGCCACGTGGGCGAAGGCGGGACTAACTTGCCTTGTCCACAAACCAGAAACCAATGGCGCCTGACAGGTGTGGGTTCGATCCAGCATCTGGGCGTTATGTTTCTCCGAATATTATTTACTTTTGACACGAACAACTACTCGGGGGTTTTCTTCGGGTACTCCGGTTTGCTGCCCCAGCAAAATTTCAAAAATCACAAATAATGTTAGGTAGGTTGGGTTTGGGCGCGCCACAGGCTGCGACTACGCCTTCCCCAGGGGAGGCGGCCCAGAGTTTCCCGATAGAAAGGGATAATAAACTGCAACAAAAAAAACAAAAAAACAAATTTGGTTTCGACTAACCTTGGGTGGCTCTTGCTGTGCAGAATCCTTTGGAGTGGCCATTTGAGTTATGCAGGAAAAGGCGACACGACATTTGTTCTCCTCGGTTGACCATTTGTCTTCTGCTTTTGGTGGTGAGCAGGACTACATTGTCGGCAGGCATTTTATGCAAGCCAGTGGCAGTGACGTTATAGAGAGTGTAGTGGTACTAGTAGCCGGCAAATAGGTTTACAATCAACACGCTTCATAGCCTTGCAGGGCAACTATTTTTTTATATCCCTCTTGCGATGGATACATGAAAATAGCTCGGCTACAAGTGGTGCACAACGACCGGGAAGAGGATGATGCTGTACCGTGATAACTGCTGAAAGCAGTTTTTTACTGTTAAATCAATGAATGGAGACTGACTGGGCGTAGTCAGTGTCGGTTTCAGAAATACCTGTTTCGAACTGGGAAACCATGAGGACATGGTTCGATTTGAACTATGGGATCTGTGGTGGAATGGGAGGCGACTGGTGCACACTTGGGAGAAAGATTGTCTACCTTCTATTTGTTGGTTAGACTATCCTTGGGTGGCTCCTGCTGTGCAGAATCCTTTGGTGTGGGAAATTGAATTATGCAGGACAAGGCGACACGACATATGTTCTACCCGCCTGACCATTGGTCTTCTGCCTTTTGTGGTGAGCAGGACTACATTGTCGGTAGGCATTTTATGCAAGTCAGAGGCAGTGACTTGAATGAAGTGTCGTGGCACTAGTAGCCGGCAAACCGGTTTTCTATCAACACGCTTCCCACTCCTTGCAAGACAACAGTTTTTATGTCCCTCTTATTAGGGATAATGAAAAAACATGTTCTCAAGGTCGAGAGACGAGAGTTAAATACTCCGCACAGCTACATCTTGAATACTGTTTTTTACTATTGACATATTATTTATATTATTTTGTGTCACTGTGTAGTGCTTTTTGCTTTAAACTAGTTTTTAAATAATTGCATCATGTATTCCTACTGTTGACATCTTCATTTATGTGACGTGTGTGTGAGCATTCCTCTTTATACATGCATTTGTATTGCCTCGGTCAAACAGCACTCCACGTCTTAATCACGTACAAAAAGTTCGGAAAATCTGGTGGACGTCGTGGTCGTACGTGGTAATTTTCGGTCAATTTTGGTTTGGCCGTGCTTTGGACGGGATATGGCCGTCGGCGGCTGTTCCACTGCTGAAGCACTGCCTAAGCACGGCTAACCACGTCCAGTCACGTGTAAGCCTAAAAAAATTGCACATGTTCTAAAACGAGGGGGGGAAAGGCGGCAAGTTATACCGATCCAGATCTTGTACAAAACACCTCCAGTCATTTGCAGTATGCCTGGAAAGAAGGGTTCCTCTGCCAAGAAGAGGTCGACGAAGGCTCCCCAAGACTCCCAGGCCCAAACGGTATTTATATGCCGCAAATCAGAAGTGATACAGAAGTGATTAGGCAGTGATCGGGACGTATTTCGAACTTGTTCGAGACGTCGTTAGGTAGTGCTATGTACGTGGAAAAATCCATTTGTCAGTGATAAGCCGCTTAAACACACGCTATTTCTCGTGATTCCAACGCGGTACCTGCGTCCAATGACCGTGCTCTGGCCGTGACTGAACGCTAAACTTTCGCGTCTTACCGCGTCTCCCCAAGTTTTATTCACTGCCGGAACACGGATTACCACGCGTGTTTCACGTGTGTTGCACGTCTTTACCGCGTGTGTTACCCGTGGTTGTGCGCGGGCTAAAATTTTGAGCAGTTCAAAACTTTTTGCCGCGTCCGATGCCGTTCAGATTTCTCCCCGCGTCCTGCCACGTCTATACCTCAACCGTTGCTCGTCTTAACCTCGACATCAACGCGAACAACAACGTCCACTCCACGGGTAATAAATTTTGGACGCGCTTTGGCCGTGATTCAGCCGTAAAGGGCTGTGTGACCGGGGCTTATACTTAGTTGTGATATGCATTATTATTTCTTACGAGTTTTAACGTCTTTTATCTCATAATCTTTAAATATGTGTGTGTGTGCGCGCGAATGTATGTGTGTGTACGAGCGCTTTAAACTTGCTTTTGCGTTTTAGAAAATAAATTAGTAATAGTAGTAGAAGTCGTCGGTCGCTATAAGTTAAGTTGGGAACAATACCTGACCATTTTGCCCCCATTATACTCGTACATTGATTGAAGATTACACCTTGATCCAAAATCAATTGGACATTACCACGTTAAACCGAATAAACTACTTCACCTCGTTTGCACAATGAAAAGTTTACTAACATCTGTCTCAGGTGTCTGCTAAAGCAAATCACAACACATATTTATTTTACAGATTTGCAAATGTGTGTGGGTGTGTCTGGAAATGCATTTGAATGGCTTTCCATCATCATCGTCATCATCATCATCATCATCATCATCATCATCATCATCATCATCATCATCATCATCATCATCATCATCATCATCATCTTATATATATCTTTAAAAATAAAAAAATAATATACATGTATATATATATAAAGAACGTAGCACTTGGTTGGCCCGATATATATATATATATATATATATATATATATATATATATATATATATATACATATATATATATATATATATATATATATATATATATATATATATATATATATCTCAAAACCGTATGTTTTTAAAAAATAACCGGATTAATTTTTTATTTTAAAAAAAGTTTAATCTTTTTTTTTTTATATGCGGCAACAATTACTGTGAATTGGAATATGTGATGTTGAAGTGTGTGATCGAAGGCTCTTTAAATTCAAAGACATTACTAACTGGAATTTAAAGGCACGTAAGCTTAATTCCTTCAGGAGTCAAGGTGAGTGTGACCGTAATATCTTTCAGGTTTCCTACACATTGACTTTTTTGTGGGGTTGGTACTTGATAGTTTGCCATTGTGTAAAATTCATAATAATTAGGCCTATATCTATTGTCGAAGACTATACGAAACTGGCCTTTGGTCAGACAGAAGCAATACACTATCATCATTGTCCTACATACAATTTTCGGAGACTGCGCCTGCCCCCATCTTTGGTGCATTTGAAATAGACTATATGCGCGCCATTTTATTTTATTATTGCTGTTATTCTTTTTTCAATTGGGCCATTAGATAGAGCTGACTTTGAGATAATATAAATAGAACGAGTGGGTGCTTTCCTTTCAAATAGCTCAGTAGTAGTAGTTCTAACTGCAAGCAATGCTTCACACCCTTGTCGTTAACTGGAAGTGTCAGACTATTACAGTTCAGCCTGCTCACCGACACATTATGGATCATAGCCAAAAACCAGTGACGCAGACGTGACTTTTCTTATATGGCAGAAGCTCCTTTTTTCTAACACTGTTTTGTCGTTAGACAACTTAAATGCTTGGCCATTCAGTGTAAGGAGGGGGAGAGCGGAGGAGGTTGGAACAAACACATGCGTCCAGAATCTGTCATGTACCTACCACTTAAAACACTTTCCTTATTTTTATGTTAATGTCTTCTTCTCGAACTTTTAGTACTCTGTACCTTCACCTTAAAAAAAAGATGCGATATAGTCATGTGAGTTCATGTTGTTAGATCTACTCAGTTTCTATTAGGAAAGTTCAAGTACAAATAATATATACAAACCATATACTGATCCTAGATATGAGACACTGTTATGTGATACTATGTAATCACGTGACTGTATTGCAGGGTCAAGGCCTTTGAAAGTCTTACAAGAAAGTAGAAAATTTGATGTTGCGTGCTGGAATGATTAGAGAGCTATTTTGACCAACAAAATGCTTTGACATTGGTTTAGTATTTTGATTACACTTGAGCAGTCACATCACTAACTCTAGACGACTCCATTTTCTAGTATCGTATTTATAATTTTTGATTGTAGTTCCGGTCATTGGTGTCATTGGAAGGAGTAGGAGGAGGTAGGGAGTTTCATTGTTGGTCTGATGCAAGTCCATTCCGTTTCCATTTCAGTAGTAAACTTCCGGTTTCTATCATGGAAACAACCGACAAAAAGTAGCAGCTAAAATTTTTTTGGTTACTGAAGGTACGGCAAGAAAGGGAGCAAGAAGAAGGAAGCAGACAAACAGAGTGGATGAGGAGCTGGCGATGGAAGGCTAGGATCGGCAGAACGAGAAGATGGCCCTGGCAGCTGTGGCGGCATAGATAGGAGTCAACACTGATGGAGAAGATTGCATGAGCTGCCAGTGCCAAGCTGAAACTCTTAATTGAAACCATGCACGAAGAGCTTGCCGCTTTATACTCAACGTTGCTTGATCAGGCGAAATTGATCAAGAACACTCATGCGAAGAGTATACAGATGCCGGATCGAGCAAAAGACGAACAGCAGACGACGCGTTTGAGATCGCCAGTTTCTCATGATCCGTACGCGGCAGCAGTGAGGTCTGAACCGTCGACTTCAATTAGTGATCAACCTAAGAACGTGCAGGCCTCCTGTTATTCTCCCAAATCCAACTGTGTCGACGGTATTTGCACCAAAAAAAAAAAAGAAAAAGAAAAGGAAGAACGAAAGAAATTTTTTTTTTTAAATTGGGGATTGGGGAAGTGGGTGGAGGGGGGACGTCAAATCGACAAATGACGTAAGACACAAGACAGGAAGTAGGCTTAAATATTTCGGCGATTGTTCCGAAATTCTGGACATTTCCTATACCCAACACATCACCAACGACGAAGTCCGACAGACAATCACACAAGCCATTGGACAACACGATGACCTGCTCACAGTGGTGAAGAAACGGAAACTCCGATGGTATGGCCACGTCACCAGATCATCAGGCCTTGCAAAGACCATTCTGGAAGGCACAGTGCAAGGAGGTAGAAGAAGAGTGAGACCGAAAAAGAGGTGAGAGGACAACATTCGAGAATGGGCTGGTTTGACACTGAGCGAAGCCATCAGGGCTGCTGAGGACAGAGAAAGATGGAGTATGCAGGTTAAACGATCATCTATGGTGCCCCTACGACCTCCGGGTTACGGGACAGGATAGGATAGGATTGGATTGTTCCGGGAGGTATGCGAGCTGCTTCGCATCACAAAGAAACGAACCACCCTATATCATCCATTTGCAAATGGGCATGTGGAGAGATAGATAGATATTCAGTGTTTATAGGGTCCAGCGGACTGCCAAGAGCCGAATCAGGACCACGCAGGTGGTGAGAGTGAATCGTGCTTTGTTGCAATTGTTGCGTTGCGCTATTGGAGGAAAGCAGAATGATAATTGGGATTGGGATTGGAAACTCCCCTCATTGGTCACAACAGTGAGAAGCACGGTGCACAAATGCACAGGGTTCACTCCTACATTACATTACATTACATTGCATTATATACATGATTATTGCTTTAGGTCCAGCGGACTCATCCGAGCCAAATCAGGACCGGGTTGGTTCACTCCTAACAAATTAATGATTGGTCGTGAAGTGTGCACACATTTGAAGTTGGTGGCTGGTGTGGAAGAACAAAAGGAGTATATAACTGACTGCGGTCTGTGGAAGGTGACATGCAAAGCTGTCACAGAATAGTTAGAGAGAGACTTCCAGCACACCAGCGTCGACAGCAGAGACACAGAAAGACGTCAGGTTGAAAATGTAGTGGAGTACGAGGTTGGTGATATTGTAATGCTGGTCAATTTGGCCACTAGGATTTTTAATCTAGATGAACTTAATAATTTTTTAAGTGACTAGTCTACTACTAGCTTTTTATGACTGAGATTAAACTTTTTTTTCCAATTTCCAAGTTCGTGTTTTTGCATTATTAACATTGGTTTTATGAACAGAGAACGACTTAAAATTTTTCAGTGGAACTGCCGATCTATTTTTACTAATATACAATATTTATACAGTACTCCTCGCTTAAGGTGACCCCCCACGGGACCAAATTTTTGTTTGATCTTATCCGAGGGGCACCCTAAACAGTCCTCTATTAAGATCAACTACCAGTAAAAAACTTAATCTTATACGAGGTGCTAACTTTTTTTGTCGTGTGACAGTGTGTGTGTGTGTGTGTGTGTGTGTGTGTGTGTGTGTGTGTGTGTGTGTGCGTACACAAAAGCCTTAAAATGGGTGACCGACCTTGCTTTTTGCTAATAATAATGGTATTTATATAGAGCGTCTTCCCAGACAGATTCCCCTTAAGCATAATTCTCACGCATTGATGAAGAATAACATGAATTAATGACAATTTAATAAGCACATATTAATGATCCACACACAAGGCATGTTCGCAGCTCTGGAAGAAAAATGAAATAGTAAAGAATAAATCCTAACACATCTATAATAAGACTGAATGTGATACAGTAGAATAGCGACAATGAATTCAATTGAATAAATAAACCTACTGCACAGTTACAAGTTGGACAATAATTAAAATACATTTTTTTAACTAAATGACAATAAAATGAACAACAAATGAAAATAGGAAGAGAAAAATATAAAAAGGCTATGCAAACGCTATACAAAATGTGATAGTGTGCAATCTTCATTTGGACTTTGAGTTTGCCCAACAGCTGTAACATTGCAACAAATCTAATAAAATATTCTTTACAAATTGGAAGAAGACATAAACATGCACATTTTCTTTGAGATTTACGCAGCTTTAGGTGTTTATTTACAGACACATCAGTTACCAATATTAAAATTCAACAAATCTGAAATGTGATTTTCTACACATGAAAAAGGATACAAAGCCTTCACAAGAGAATGAAGATGATTGTGTGGAGGGTAGAAGAGAATGCAGTAGCATTATGGAAAGCAAAATAGAACCCTTGACCACATTTTTAGTAAGCACCCAGTGTAGTTGCTTAACTTACTTGTGTATATACACATGTACTAATAGCATCACCCATTTTTTTTAACAAACAACCCATTTTTACTCATTTTTTTAATAATCAACCCATTTTTTGAAAATTCTATAGCTCTGAGGAAATTTATAATTTTTATAATTTTTGGTCACCAGGACAATTAATTATAGCTCCTGATTATTCACTGTTCTTTCTGTTTAAAACAATTATGTTTTAAGTAAAGAACCCATTTCCCCATAACATGGCAAGTAACCCATTTCAAGGCTTATACCTCTATGTGTGTGTGTGTGTGTGTGTGTGTACATGTGTGCACGTTGGTGCGCGCGTATGCATGTATGCATTACTGTAAGCTATATGTATTTTTTTTGCGTGTGTATGATGCATAAGCACACACTCAAACACTCAAACGAACGGATGCAAACATGCATACACATACACACACACTCGCACACACACACAAACACATTGACACGCACGCACGCAAATAAGAATAAAAAAAATAAAAAGTAGGCGCTAAGACAGTTGCTGGATGTATTTGCAGAAAACCTTACACAAGTTTAACAAATTGTTCATTTTGTCTACGACACAGCACATGCTTTATCGCTAGTGAATGAAGTCAATTCAGGGTAAGGTCCACTGTGGCAATACGTCCCGCTAGGAGGGGGACACGGCAGATCACAGTTACACCTGTCTACACCGCCCATGGGTCGCACTCTGTCAAAGTGGTTCCTGTAGTGTCGCATAATGCGGATGCTGGCTGGACGTGACAGGTGTTCTGGGATGGAATTCCATCTCAAAACAGAAAGTGACCTCATAAATGACGTCATATGTGACATCAATTTCTCTTAAGCAGTAGTCTCCTCATTTGGGAACCAAAACGGGGTTGACGTTATCCGAGGTTTTCCCTTATGCGAGGTGACGCTAAGCGAGGAATTCTAAATGGTACAAAGAAGGTGTTTGGCCGGGACCAACAACCTGATTGATCTTATCCGCCTTGTGACCTTAAACGGTAGTGACGTTAAAAGAGGAATACTGTATGATTATTTATCCAAGAACGATCATCATGTTACAATCTTTAAATATCAGCAACAAGAAATTACCCAAGCTTCAAGGATTTTATTATCCACCAGTGACAAACTCTAGCAAGAACAAGATTTATATCAGGAATGACTTAGATTAAATTATGAATATTTCTCCAGTTTCCAAAGAAGTGAATGACGTTTATACAGCTTCTATAAAAATTAAGATCAATAAAGTCTTAAGATTTGTGTTTAAATATTATATCGGTATATTATCCGAGTTGACCAAGTAATAATAACTTCATTATTCTAGATATTAAAGGTACTGAACATTGGATAATTAACGGTGATTTTAATTCACATTCGCCAATATGGGACAAAGATTGTCTACATACAACAAACACGACAATTGTTGAAACTTTTCTAAACTTCAGTCTAATTTGGCTAACTGATAGACACGCCACCCGTATACTTGACGTTTAATCTAATCGACCATCAGCTATTGACTTGACCTTGAGTCATCTACTTTAGCTGTTGACTGTGAGTGGGATAATCAGGAGGATCCTCTGGGCAGCAATCATTTGCCTATTGTTACCCCTATGAATAATACTATTGACATTCAAACCGATGTTGATGTAATTCCACAGTAAATTTATAGTTGTGCGAACAGGGACTTAATTTAACGTGTATTAATATCTTATGATAAATATTTAATACATGATGATGATGAAATTGTGGGTTCGGGCATTAAATAGAATAGACCCAACGTTTCCCGGCGTGTCGTAAGAGGCGACTAACAGGGGTGATGTTAGCACGGCATCACTGGGCGAAAGTCTTCTACACAGAAGTCACCGGCCAGGGCGGAGGAACCTCACGTTACTACAGGTTCAACGACCATGTGCTCAGGGCCAAGGCGAGCCACACTGTATTCGTGGATTTCGGCTGTGGCCAACAGCCTGGAGAGGATTGGGCACCACCAGGTCTTTTTTGCCAAAGACACACTACATGATGACACAATCCACTAATTCCATTCCGGATCGGTCGTCGCCCGGCACAAGGACCGTGCCTTCCGTTGGCCACCAGGACGGAGGTGTTAAGTATGCTACTGATGGACAATTTAGCAAGATCCGCACGAGAAACAACATCGTCATAGGAACCTGGAATGTCAGGACCCTAACTGCGGAAGGAAAATTAGAAGAACTGGCCCACGAGTTGGACCACTATCGATGGAACGTTCTAGGCATCAGCGAAGTGCGCTGGAAAGGCCTAGGTGAAACAACGACCGACAAAGGCCACAAGCTCTATTTCAGCGGTAGAGATGACAGGCACGAACACGGCGTTGGATTCTTGGTCCACAAGAACATTCTAGCCACTGTCATGGGTTGCCGCCCAGTCTCCAGTAGACTCATTACCATCCGCCTGAGAGCAGCCCCTTTCAACATCACCATCATCCAGGCCTATGCCCCAACATCAGACTATGACGACAGCGAAGTGGAGGATTTTTATGAAAATCTACAGGCGGTCCTTGACCAAGTGCCGAAGAAGGACATAGTCATAGTGCAAGGCGACTGGAATGCCAAGGTTGGCCAAGATGCGCACCACAACTGGGGAGACACATGTGGACCCCACTGCAACAACGAGACAAATGACAGGGGTCTGAGACTCTTGGAGTTTGCCAGATACAACAATCTGGTACTGGCAAACACGCTTGGTCTCCACAAAAAATCCAGACGATGGACATGGCACAGTCCTGGCGGGGAGCATCACAACCAAATAGACTACATCATGGTCAAGAAACGCTTCAGATCAAGCATCAACATTGGCAGGACACGCACTTTTCCAGGAGCAGACATCGGAAGTGACCACGATCTCGTGATGATGTCTTTCCGGCTCCACTTGAAGAGAGTAAATACAGCAAAGTGCACTAGACTGAAGTTCGACCTGGACAAACTGCAAGACCCGGAGGTGGCAGAACTATTTCATGCCACAATTGGAGGGAAATTTGCACCACTGCTCATTTTGGGGGCTGGTGAAGTAGATGTCAACACCATGACCACCACCTTCAACTCAGCTGTGACAGATGCCGCCACTGAGATCCTTGGCAAACACCGACCAAAGAAGAAGCCGTGGATCACACCTGAACTTTTGGATCTGTGTGACAAACGAAGAGAGATGAAAAGGAAAAAGAACACCTTACAGGGAGCTGATGTCTACCGAAAAACCAACAATGACATCCGAAAAGGCATGCGCACAGCAAAGAAGAACTGGATAGAAGATCAATGCCAGGAAATAGAGAACAGTCTGAACAAGAACAACAGCAAGAAGGCCTACCAGACAGTGAAGCGGCTGACAAGTGTCAAACAGCCCAAAGTCTCCACGATCCAAAGCAAGTGTGGCATATGCCTTACAGAAGAACAAGAAGTCTTGGACAGATGGACAGAGTACTGCTCTGACCTTTACAACCATACACCAAATGGAGACCCATCAGTTCTAGCATGTCCCGAGAACAGAGAAGAAGAAGAAATCCTCCCAATTCTCCGGGAAGAAGTTGAGGCAGCAGTGCAATCGCTAAAGAAAGGGAAGTCAGCGGGAGTGGACAACATGCCCGCGGAACTGCTACAAGCAGGAGGAGAAGCGATGATTGATGCCCTCACCATTATCTGTAACAAGATCTGGCAGAGTGGGGAGTGGCCTATACCATGGACCCAGTCGCTAGTCATCACTCTTCCAAAAAAAGGTAACCTTCAGGAGTGTGAAAATTACCGGACCATCAGCCTCATCAGCCATCCCAGCAAGGTTCTCCTGAAAATAATACTCAACAGGTTGAAACCCCAAGCTGAACAAATCATAGCTGAAGAACAAGCAGGATTCAGGGCAGGGCGAAGTACCACTGAGCAGATTTTCAACCTCCGAATAATCTGTGAGAAATACCTACAGCACCAACAACATCTATATCATGTGTTCATAGACTTCAAGAAGGCGTTTGACCGAGTCTGGCATGCAGCTCTATGGGCAACAATGAAAGTGTACAACATCAGCCCTAAAATTATTGAAGTCATCAAAAGCCTGTATGACAAGGCTACCAGTGCAGTCCTCCACAACAGCGCCATCGGGAACTGGTTCAGAACAACAATCGGTGTGCGTCAAGGATGCATACTCTCTCCAACACTCTTCAACATCTTCCTAGAGCGCATCATGTCAGATGCTCTTGCAGACCACGAAGGCACAGTCAGCATAGGGGGTAGAGCAATCTCCAATCTTCGTTTTGCAAATGACATTGATGGATTGGCTGGAGAGGAACAAGAACTTGAACAGCTGGTACAGAGGCTTGACACCACCTCCAGAGCCTATGGAATGGAAATAAGTGCAGAGAAGACCAAAATGATGACCAACAACACCAATGGCATCAATACGGACATCAAAGTCCAAGGCCAATCCCTCAACACAGTGCATAGCTTCAAATATTTAGGAGCCATTGTATCAGACAATGGGTTCCGACAGGAAGTCCTCTCCAGGATCGCACAAACAACTGCTGCCCTGACAAGGTTGAAGCCCATTTGGAAAGACAGGACCATCAGTCTACATTCCAAAGTAAGACTGCTGCGCTCCCTTGTCATCTCCATCTTCCTATATGCTTGCGAAGCATGGACCCTCACAGCAGATCTCCAACGAAGAATACAAAGCATGGAGATGAGGTGCTACAGAAGACTTCTGGGCATTTCCTATACCCAACACATCACCAACGACGAAGTCCGACAGACCATCACACAAGCCATTGGACAACACGATGACCTGCTAACATTGGTGAAGAAACGGAAACTCCGATGGTATGGCCACGTCACCAGATCATCAGGCCTTGCAAAGACTATTCTGCAAGGCACAGTGCAAGGAGGTAGAAGAAGAGGGAGACCGAAAAAGAGGTGGGAGGACAACATTCGAGAATGGACTGGTTTGACACTGAGCGAAGCCATCAGGGCTGCTGAGGACAGAGAAAGATGGAGTATGCTGGTTAAACGATCATCTGTGGTGCCCCTACGACCTTCGGGTTACGGGACAGGATAGGATAGGACATGATGATGACATAAATAATATGTATTCAAATGTCATTTTAAAAAAGAATTCATTTAGCTACTAATAATTCCATACCTGCAAAACAATCAGTTACTAAGAAAACGCGAAATGGTAAGGTATGGTGGAATAAAGTTTGCGAAGCAGCAGTAAAACAGAAAAAAATATGCGTATAAAACTTGGGTAAAATCAAGATCAGATCAAAATTTTAATTATATGAAAAAAGTAAAACTAACATATAACAAATATACTGCTGAAAAAATACATGTTTGGTCCCCGTTTTGTAACGAAACATCTTCACAAGATTCTTTAAAGACTTGAAGAAAGGTTGCTGAACTGAAGAATGGATTTAAGTTACCACAGTGTCCTATTAAATTAGTAAATAATCGTTTTCCTTCTCCCAAGGAGAAAGCAATGCAGATCAGGGGCGAGTCCTCTTTAAGCAAAGTTGTGGTCTTGATTTTTTGGTCCTGATTTGGCTATATTGGTCCTGATTTAGCTCCAAAGAGTCTGCTGGACCTAATGCAATAATCATGTAATGTAATGTAATGTCATGTAATGAAGGCTGATAAGCATAAAGCTGAAACATCTAGCTAGCTACAGACATATCTCCTTAACTTCTCATGTAGGTAAATTAATGGATGGGAGAAGGTTATATTGGAAAGTTTGACCTATTTGATCCATTTTTGTGGTAAATATAATAGAACCCCAAATAGCCAGGCAGAATTGTAAAAAAGGCAGATTGACAGTAGATCTTTTAGTTAAATTATACGCTCACATCAAGAGACAATTTGCAAAGTTTGCCCCCAGCCATCTCACTCCTTAGCTGCTCTCCCCCTCCCTTCCTCGTCTTTTATATTTGACTTGTAAATATTCTATTTCATATTTGTATTATGTCTTGGCATAGTTTATTAGTGTCTTGTTTTGGGTTCATTTCTTTTCGTATGTATGTTGATGTTAACGTTAAGTATAAATGAGTGAGAACTGCGCTTTTAAATGATGTCATTAGGAAAAAGCACTATATAAATACCATTATTATTATTATTAAAAAGAAGAAGTCGTTTGACTACTTTTTTGACATACACAAAGCGTAGACAGAGTATGGCACGCGCAGTTATTGTGTAAGTTAAAACAGACAGGATTCTTTGGATATGTTTATAATTACATTAGAACTTCTCTTAAAGCTCGTAAAATGAGAGTTAAAGTTGGAAATTCATAATCATTGCACTATAGATATGGGAATTCCACAAAGTTCAATAATTTCAGCGCTTCTCTTTAATATCTTAATTTATGATTAACCAAGAGTTATAAGCAAATGAATATCGATGCCATTTGGATGAATGTATCTTTAAGATGGAAAACGTCTCTATATGAAAACAAACATTTTGCAAAGTTATACCAACTAGAAATAAATAATATCACTTGTTTTATTAATTAAAATGGTTTGGAACTGTCTAAAGAAAAAAAAGTAATAATAATAATAATAATAATAATAATAATAATAATAATAATAATAATAATAATAACTGGCATTTATAAAGCGCCTACTCAAAGGATCTAAGCGCATATACATGCACACTTTCTTTCGCAAACACATATACACACTATACATATAATTATAAGACAAGTTACTCTTTCACGCATTCATACTACTGCTGTGTAAATCAATATGACAAAAACATACTAAATTACTACTTAATCCCCCACCCCTCCAAACCATTTTTACAACTACAGATACTGCTGAAAGACTTTTGAGAAGAGATACGTTTTAAGGTTGGATTTGAACGATTCACAGGAGGTAGAATGTCTAACATGAAAGGGGAGAGAATTCCATAGGTGAGGGCCGTGGACAGCAAAAGAGCGGAAACCATGAGATTTTCTTTTGTAACGGCCCTGATGGAGAAGACGACAGTCAGTGGATGAGCGAAGGGAACGAGATGGAGTGTAAAGGGAGACAAGGTCAGATAGATAAGAAGGAGGAGAACCGATGACAATATTGTAGCAGATAGAGGCAGTTTTATACTTAACACGTTCTGCGACAGGAAGCCAATGTAGCTTAACGAGGAGAGGTGTGGAGGGTTGGCGATGATTTACTTTAAAGATAAGACGGGCAGCAGAGTTCTGAACTTTTTGAAGCAGAGAGAGGATAGAATCTGGACAGACAATGAGAAGGGAATTGCAATTAATCTAATCTAGATAGAATACAGGAAGTAACCAAGGTCTTTGTGGCATCTTCTGATAGAAATTTCCTAATTGAACTAATTCTCTTCAACTCAAAGTAGTAAATACGACAGACTCTAGTGATATGCTGTTTCATAGAGAGAGTAGAATCCATGATGAACCCTTGGTTTCTAGCAGAGTCAGAAAAAGAAATTTCACAAGAACCAACAGTGACAGAGGTAGGCAGAGAAAGATCAGTGACGGAAGAGCAAGTGAAGAGAAGGGCCTCAGTCTTGTCATCATTTAATTTAAGCATGTTTGCATTCATCCAGGTTTTTATGTCAGTGGTGCAATTCTGAAGTGTTTGTGTAATAGAGTGAATATCTGCAGGCTTGCATGATTGCTGTAGTTTGGTGTCATCTGCAAATAATTGGTGGTTGACAGTATACTATTTTATGATTATAGATAAGGGCGTGGTGTACATAATGAACAGGACAGGGCCTAAAACAGAACCCTGGGGCACACCATAGAGAAGCGGAGAAGGTACTCAAGAGCAATTATTGACAGACACATACTGAGTACGGTCTAGGAGATAGGAAGTGAACCACCGAAGAGCCACTGAACGAATTCCAAAAACAGTTTCAAGAAAGGAGAATAGAATGATCAATAGTATCGAAAGCAGCAGAGTTGTCAAGAAGAAGTAGAATAGAGTCTGATTTTATTTAATAATAGACATAAACCTAAACAACTACCTAAAATTTACATTGAGAACGAGGAACTAAAATATGTAAAATAAGTTAAGATGTCGCTCTGGTCCTTCCCGTCGACGAATGCTGGCAATTTTGGAGCCTTGTGGTCACTGATAATGTGTGGCGCATGCTGATTGTTTTGGATACGCGCCAACTCTAGCTGGTACTGACGCTCAGCGTCTAATCACCTCTCTTCCATCTTGTCACGCTGACGCTGTTCTTCTCTTTCTTCAGCCTGGGCTGACCTTCAATTGAAGACCCTAGGATTAAAAGTACCTAAGTCACATTTTTGCATATTTGGAGTTGAGTGCAGAAAATGGTCCTCCTATGTGTGCTAAGTCCACCCATGTTGTTTGTAGATTATAGTCACACGACACTTTGGCATATAGGTGACTACTGGACCGATTTATACTGACACCAGCGGGCCAGTTGTTGGTAAAGGGGAAAATAATATGATCACACGTTGACCAATCCGAGATTCGAACCAGCGACCTTTCGGTTACTAGGTCCACCCACTTAATTGTGAATCATTAAGAAGTGCCTAAGTCGTCCCGTTTTGAAAAAGGCTTGGTGTCAGGTTTCCTCACAACAAGTACTCAAGTCTAGTTTTTTTTGAACGAAAAGTACCTTAGTCCTTGGAAAGAACGTGTGGTAATCATTTGAAAATTTATACAGACGGATCTGTGTCTGAAACTTTACTTGCAGGAGCCGGTTTTACTATTCCTGATCTAAAAATAAAAAAATCGTATTATGTTGGTAAGATGTATCAATTTTCACAGCTGAATTGTGTGCCATTTTAATGGCTTTAGACACTATTAGCAACACCCCTATTGCCTTTTCTAACATAGTTTTACGTGTTGATTCTAAAGCTGTTCTCAAAGCCCTTCAAAATTGGTATTGTAAAACTAGATCAGACATTATTTTCGATATTAGATCATTAATTCATGCTATTATGTCAAATGGTGTAGGAATATCTTTTTGTTGGGTTCCTTCACATTGTGGCATTTATTTTAATGAAGTTGTGGATACTTCAGCAAAGGAAGGGTCATTCTCAGTAAGTGAAAACTACATTGTTAGACCATCTGCATCGGAACTTATTTCGTTGGTAGAAAGATCAATGTACTCCACCTTATCACAAAGTACTGGAATAGATCATTACTCGTTTTCTAGAAACTTAATCAATAAGCTAAGAGTCAACTCATGGAATACTAAAATTTTAGCTAATGCTATGTGTCCATGTTCTCAACCAATTTCCGTTGAACATCTGTTAAAAACTTGCCCCATATTAACTTCACAATATTTAAACAAATATATTAAAACAAAGGTAAAGGTAATCCTATAGCCTTGTGGCCGTAGGAAAGCGTGATGTTGGAGATCACACTTATCTTGAGCGAGCGTAATGAGGGTGATGCCCATCTCTCTCCCTCGCTGCTTTACCTTCCCCACCCTTAAGAGAGTAGGTACTCAGTCACAGTTGAGTCAACTGGGGGCGTTGTTATTTGTCGCTTCACGTTTTTGCGGTCACCCATCCAAGTGCAAACCGCACCGGACGGTGCTTAACTTGCGACACAGTAGCGAATGCTCCAACCACTGCGCTATCCGACACCCCGAACTGCTGCAGTATCCAACAATTATTACAATAGCACTAATTATTAGCCAGTCTCCAGTGAGCAAATTTTTGCGATTATTATGCCTGATCCTTGGATGTGCTTTTTGTATTTTGCGTGTGATTGTGTGTATGCTTGCGTGTATGGTCTAATATCACAAACTGTGAATAGACGTTAAATAAAATTATTGATTGATTTATTGACCTTAGTCCATGACAGCCAATCACCGCTCTCCTTGGCGTCATAAAACAGTAATACAAAATGGCTGAAAGTGCACACGACAACGGTAGTTAAGTCTCCTCTCTGAAAATCCTTATCGGGAAGAGAGGGGACTATAAACTGATTAAACAAAACGACAACGAGGATGCTGCAGTACCGAAGGGAAAAAAGAGACGATTAACGCCGTCTGAATGGAAATGAAGCAAGATAAAAGTTGCAAAAGTCAGACGTAAGGATATTTGGTTTATTTCAAATGAAATAATATTGTTATGACCGCAGTAAGCTTCGATGTAAACAATATTGTTATGACCGCAGTAAGCTTCGATGTAAACAAACGAGTGAAAAATGGGTCAAACAGTAAAAAAGTACGCAAGTCCACTTTGCCTAGTATGCACAAGCATGAATTTTCAGTGTGCATTTGTGCAAACTAATGTCTTTGTACATGCAAAGGCCCATGTATAAGCAAAATTTTTACAGTATCTTCAAAGAATATAGATATACAAGAAACAGAACTTGCGATTGAAGCGCGATACCGCAGGAAGTGTTATCCATGCCTGTCTGCAAGTTCAACGTGGTATAAATATAACTATAAAAACCACGTTATTAATGCCTTGAGCCGAAGGTTTAACACACAAACAGAGGGTGACGTAATCTGTATTTGATGTCTAAAAAATTTGCTAATAGACATCATTGAGCTCAGCGTCTTATTATTATCATAGTCTTCCGTATCTTCATGCACTGTCTTGAATATTTTCAATCTTCCACCAGAAGCTACATTCTATGACAACCTCCGTGGACTGGAAAGGGTTGAGGATGATGATGAGGACGAATAAGATTCACAAGCTAACTAATGCAAAAGACAATGTGACAAGACATTCTTTTATTTTTCTTCAGTATCTGCAAGGGCACAATATTTTTCTGTTAATTGTGGTTACATTGTGTTTGAGGATGGTAAAACAATATATCTGGGTTTGAGATAAAAATTTAAAAAAAAAAATAATAATACGCAGCGCACGTGTTCATTCATTTGTGTTATGCATAAAAAAAACTGATTGTTTGTGGAAGCTTAGTCCTAGCAGTTTAGTGCTAAAAGTACTTAAGTCGTTGATTTGAAAGAAAAGTACTTAAGTCCATTTTAATTAACTCAATTAATAGAAGGTAGAAAGATAAAATATCTTATTATTTGGCATTTTCACATTTATATAATCATATACTAAGAATATAACCTAAGCAGAATAACATCAGCACGAATACCCGATTTCACTAAAGAATTTAAACTTTGAAGCCGTTTTTCTCAGAACAGACATTTTGTGACTTAAGTACTTTTAATCCTAGGGTCTTCAATTTCTCTTTCTTCACACCGTCGCGGTTTCTTCTCTTTATTGACGCTGCTCTTCTAATTCTCTTTCTTTAAGGTCGACTTGCTCTTCTAATTCTCTTTCTTCACGCCGACATTGCTCTTCGAGTACTCTTTTTTGTATTCTCTCCTGAGACTTGACGTCAGCTGCTTGCCTTTTAGATTTAGTTCAATTCCTTTCTTCCAGAAGTAAGCCATCTCGATACTTTTCTGGAAAATTCTTGATTATGCTGCACCTTTCTAGACTGTTCTAGAAAAGCACGCTCTCTGCATTAGCGCTGATGCTTGTCTGTAGTCACCTTCGTTGACGCAGGCCCCACTGTCCTCGTCGTATGCGACGCGGCACCACGCTGGTGTTGATGTATACGCTCCTGTACTGATGTAGACGCGGCATCCGCTCGTCGCTCTCTATAATACTGGCGATGTAGCTCCGTCCCTCGACGTAGTCTTACGGCAGCCACGTAGTCCCGGTCTGTTGTTTGCTCACGAAGCAACTTTTGGGCGACTACACATCCTAGCAGTCAACCCGAAACTTTCGGGGATGTAGTTTCAGTATGTTGATCCCTCCCGACGCAATTCGTTGGCGGCTACCCTCGATGACTGCCTCTCTCGTAAGGTTGACACGCTTGTTGTCGCAGTTGAACCCTTGGCTGTGGCGTAGATCGCGGCTTTGCCCCCAAAATGTTACATGGTTATTTATCAATAGCCGATTCAGCCCAGACGCTTGACTCTTGTGTATCTCGAATTCGTTTATCCACGCAGCCTGTTCACTTAGCAACAACGCAGTAGTCGTCGAATAAAGTTTTCCAACTCTATTCAGCAAACATCAACAACTGCATACAAGATCGCTTTCCGAAAATCACTACAGAAATCATCTTCACAAGCCGACAGTAAATTACTTATATAACCTCTCTGCAATCGATAAAAAGTTCGATCATTCCAGCTTGACGCAATAAAACTCATCACCAGAACTATGCACTGTCTAACGTCATAGAACCTTCCTTAGGTTAGAAGAATCGCTTAGCTAGACCTATCTGGAATCTTCCGTCGATAATAAACAAGTAATTCCAGAAAATCCTCAACAATATTGACCGACGAAAATTATCAACATTATACAAAGCTTCTCCTAGCAACAACGCAATATCAAATCAAAGGTGAATACACGCTATCACTGCATGCTTTGCAAAACAATATGACCGGATCTATCGTGCGCGTCTGAATTGTAACATTACAAAACGCCTACTTGTATCTCGGGGGAGGGCGGATGGAGGTGAGAAGGAGGGAGGAGTTGCGGATGGGGGGTGGGGGGGTGGGGCGATGGTGACAGGTCACGCAATCTGAAGAACAGACAGGATCTCTATCGAAATAACATTGTTTACGGTAGGCTAGAGACAAGTGTTGTATGTAAATCGTTGCCTCCAGTCTATTATTTTCACTGACTGTAAAGAACTCAGAATGCTTGGTCTCGACAGCGATGTTCAGGATACTGTCACGGTTGAAACCTGAACATTAATTTGTTGGTTTTCGCAACAGGATGCGACACCCCAGTGCTAAACAAGGTGACGCGGCACCAGACAAACAAACAAACAAACAAACAAAAGAAAAACAACAACAAAATATTGATTTATGTCAAATATTTGGATGTTGAACACAGAGAGGGGAATGAGGGGAGGGAGATAATATTTGTCTCTCATTCGGACGAAATTCGCGGGTTCCCTTCTCAGCGAAAGCGCGGCATCTGTCCAGTGATGGAGAAAGTTTTTAAGCTAGGGGTATTTATACCCTCAACCAAAACGTGTGGGGGTTTTCATACCCTCATTGCAAACATAAGGGTTTTTTTTTATACCCCCTTTCAGTTTTTTAGGGGGTACACCAACATACGTAATAAACACTTTGCGTGGAAAGTCTTTTCATCAGTTTGAGTTTCTTCAGCCGGGCCCAGTTGCGGCTCACCTTTTTCTTCTCTTACCGAGCCTCAAAGCCAAAGGCTGACAAAAAAGTTTTTTTTTTCTTTTCCTTCATCTTGTTTTAATTTTTTTTGAGCAATTAGTTTTGTCTGCTTTATTTTTCCTTTTCTTCGGCTTCCCCTCAGATCGCTGCTTGTCGGCCATGTTTAATGTTGGGTTGTTGTCAGTCTTATATAGCCAATCAAAAGCGTCGAGAAAAAAATAGTGAAAATTATCGTGCATATGATTGGCTGTTTCTCGGAAGCGACAGAATGAATAGGAGGGGGAGAGAGGGTGGTAGGCGGTCGCGCAGGACGCACAGGCACACGATCCAAATCGAGCGAAAGCTGTACGTACGACCGAAATAGTTGTACCTGATGATACCTCCCAGCAACTTAGCTTTACGTTTTATTACCCCTTTGGCACTGACTTTGTGCGTGTTTATACCCTTTCATTACATTTTCGTTACGTGATTTCCCAACTCAGTACGTGAAACACGTACGATTGTACGTGATCTCCATCACTGATCTGTGGAGCAGGGCCATCTAAGAAGAAAAGGAAATATGAGCTATAGTGCTTGCAGCGCGTGTATTTTGTATCCGGGCCAGGACACGAGTATCACGACCTTTAAAGATTAAGAATCAATGCCCTGCCTGAACCCCAGGGTTATGTTATCGTTATGCTAAGCAATAATGACGAACCGCTGTCGGCATGTAGCCGTCTGTTCGCCCACACCGCGTAGCTGAGACAGGCCGGGGCTTACGTTCATCTCTCCACCAGTAACTGCGACTGGCCGAGAACCTAAGCCTCAGCTAAGCAGTGTGCTGTTCGCCCAGCCGTTAGTCCTTCTTGCCGCAAACCACTCGGCTTCAAAGGTTATGAAATGGCTTTTATTCTTTAAAATACAGTACCAGGAATCAAATATGCGACGTTTTCATTCGTTATAAAACTAAATACCAGAAACCTGAATGAATGACCGCCGTAGAGGTTAGCCTCGTCTGATCTTTGACATTCAGTACGGATGACTCGGTTCTTTACCTGACGTCCACATGCTTCTGTATCAAAACTCTTAGGCCTAAGAAGGCTGAGGTTCAGCTCTTTGCAGGTGTTTATAAAATATGTTGCGCTGGCATCCATGAAGCCAGGAATGATCTTGCAAAATTTTCAGTGAATCTGCTCAGGTCTTTTTGCATTAACACTTAAAGTGCGTCTGAGATCGAAATTAAAATTGCGCAAAAACTTCTAAAGTATCCAGTTCACGCTAAGAGATGACCATTTGCCTGTATTCATACATATTGTTTTGGTCTAATATTTACGTAAATTGAATGCGTACTTCGTTTTCAAGCGTTCAATAGTTCATCTCCTATATCAGAAAATTAGTTAATTAGTCATTGTTTGTAGGGTCCAGGTAAATGCTTTATCTCCCTTTGAATAGAAGAGGCACAAGCGCACACCAAATTAACGCTGCGGTGCGTGACGAACATGCTCCAAGGCGTCCCTGAGAATTATATCTTGAATTTGAACTCGACAGACACTTGAGGCTTTTACCCCTCCCTACACTCCCTCCTTCCCCATTTCTCCCCACTTATCCCTAAGCCTGTTCGTCGTTCCACAGAAAATCGTCACATGGTGACTGATTATATAGGCTCCGACCCAGAGAACCGTTCAGGGCACATTGAGTTCCTTACAGAGAACCCTCGCAGGTTTTTGCTTGAAATTAATGGGATCCTGTGTTATCTTGTACACTCAGTGCACCTTTTAGGACTGATGCCAGTTTGAGTATCACATTGTTAAACTATTGCTGGTTTTTTAAAAAATCAGTAGTTGATTCAGCCCCGATGCTTGAATCCTGGTAAGTGTAACTCAGATTCGTTTATCCACGAAACCTGTTCACTCAGCAACAAGGCAGGAGTCGTCGTGTGAAGTTTTCCAACTTTATTCAGCGTACATCAACAACTGCTTACAATCGGTCAGTCGCTTTTTTCACTTTCACTTCTTTTCAGACACAGTGCATCACCTATATAGTTTTTCTATAATGAGAGAATATCCGAATATTCCAGCGTGACGCAATATCAGCCAATCAGAATAAAATTCGTCATCAGAACTATGCACTGACTTACGTTATATAACTTTATTTAGGTAGAAGAATCTCGTAGCTACCACCAGATCTATCTACATTCTTCGATCGACAGTAAACAAGCAACTCTAGAAAATTCTCCAACAACATCGACCAACGAGAATTATCAACATTATACTAAGCTTCTTCTAACAACAACGCAAAATCAAATCAAAGGTAAATACACTGTGTTACTGCATGCTTTGCAAAACAAAACGATCGGATCTATCGTGCGTCCCTCAAACGTAACACACATACTACTGAGCATGCATCCAAAACCGCTTTGTATCATGCGTAGATCTCTGTCACTATGGAATTAGGCTTGATTGTATACTGCATTTATTATCTTACATCGGTGTCAGTCGGTAACTATTCATGTGACTGAGCTGTTCTGCCTCTCGTTACAGACATTAATTAATAAATTGATTATCATATCATCAGTATGGGCTTACGAGACAATTCATTATTTATGTCTGTATTCATGATGTCAAATTACACTTGAATGTCAGATATCGCAGGGTTTACCCAATTAAAGGCCTTTTTAATCCATCAGGAATATGCAACAAGCAGCACTCTACTTAATTAAAACCAATCTGTGACTGCAACCAAGCTCCATTCACAGTGTATTTGTTTTCTTGTTAACTTTTTTTTCTGGGGTCTCTTAAATCATGACAAATGCCATAATTCGTTGTGACCCAGGATGCGTCTGCCTGTCATGTAGCAAATGAATGGGCAGCTTTTACATGCTCAAATATATGAACGTACTTGCTCTGATGACGCACTTTCATACTCAAAGATCATATAGGAAGCTTGCATGAATAGGCAACTGTCGTATGTATAATATTTATATGAATTTGTGTAACCGTTTGGATTGTAATTAAATTTTAAATGTTTATTTCATATATATATATATATATATATATATATATATATATATATATATATATATATATATATATATATATATATATATATATATATATATATATATAAGGATACATACGTTATGAAGCGGACCACTGAACCGGTTTTTACCAAATATCATTAGAGCGTTACCTAGGTGTCCTGCATCCAGTGCCATAATATTAACTGCAATTAAACACTATTAGGACTATAACATTATTGAAAACATAAAATATGTACAGTGATATGTTTCATGTGACCACATTAACGCATGACTAACATGGAATCATAATAGTTAAATGTAAGTTAGGACCGCGAACACATTAAACAAGTCAATTTCATTTACGACATTAATTAAGCTTAAACAGATGTTGCAGTTTTAATTTAAGTAGGGCTAAAATTACTAGTATTAAAAAGCAAAAACAAATGCAAGTTCAATAAAACAGCAGAGAAACGTAAAATCAAACAACAGTTTAAAATAGTGTAAGGTAATTATTAATTTAACAACGACGAAGGAATAAAAATACATATACCATAGCCCAAGTAATAAAAAAGTAATAAATCTCTCAAAAATCGTTCAGCATTCTCTCTCTCTCTCTCTCTCTCTCTCTCTCTCTCTCTCTCTCTCTCTCTCTCTCTCTCTCTCTCTCTCTCTCTCTCTCTCTTTCACTCTCTCTCTCACTTTTGGAGCTGTGCTGTCTCGCTGTTTTCGTCATGAAATAAAATGATAGTATAGATCACTTGAACTATAGGCTACATTTATGCAAGCAAAACTGAATTTTTGTTTTTAATTGATTAATACGAGTTATGTTTAATATAGTTATTTTCGGTTTACGTTACATTACATTTTACTCAATCAATAATAAGTACTTTGTTCTCTGGATCTAAATTTGTATGGCTCAAGGATTGTACAAATGCTATGCTTACTGTCTTACTTGTAATAAATATTTTTAAAATCTGTAACGCAATCAGTTCAATTGTACTACTATTAATTATTACTAACTTTAATCGCCATTATGTGCGCTATATAAATCGATGTATTATTGTTGTTCTTGTTGTTGTTAATATTATTATTATTATTACTAGTAGTAGTAGTAGTACTAGTAGTAGTAGTAGTAGTAGTAGTAGTAGTAGTAGTAGTAGTAGTAGTAGTAGTAGTAGTAGTAGTAGTATTGCTGTTGTTGTTATTGTTGTTGTTTTGATCACCATGGGGTATAATAATCAATGTAACAGTGTTATATTCGGATTCGAACACATGTTTTGCCTCCACCACGCATCCACATCCTCATACACTTTTGAAAACAGTTCTGGATGATGCGATCGCCAACACAAATCGCACAATGGCCAGATGAACTGGGTCAGCACTTTCCATTCCTTTTTCCAGTCCAGATAACTTTCATACAGCTTTCTGTCGGAGGCTACCTGTTTTAAATAGTCGGCCAGCTTTCTGATAGTAGCAAACTGCTGAACATCAATGTAGGAATGTTTGGGGAAAAGTGCAGAGTAATTTGCTCCACCATACACGACAGGCACAATGTCAACTTTACTCATGATGGCGTACATTTTCTCTGTGACATAGTCTTTGCACAAAGAATTCTCAAAGGATAGGTAAAAGTAGTAATCTTTGGACAGCATGTCGTAACACTCTAGGCTGCTAGTCCGATCACATCGAAATTTGCCACAAGATCCGTAAATATCAACCTGCAGGTGTTCGGCCAGCTTTGATGCTATGGTCTCACGCTTGCTCTGAGACTTACAATGTGAAACAAACCAGGCGACCATCTTAGATTTTCCAGACACAACAGCATTTACATTTCTGTCGAATGAAGCAAGTGCTGGCTTCCTCCTGACCAGATCCCCGTAGCCAAAAAATAAATCAGAATCACGCCTATAAGACAGAGTCCAGTTGAAACGGCGGTGCCATTCCGGTCTGGAAAACAGGTCGTTGTTTGAATAAATAGGGCTTTCGGATGAAAAGTAAACCCAACTTTGATTAGGTGAAGGAAACAGACGTGTTGTTATAGTGTTCACACTGTAATGGGTGGTTAAAAGAACCACTGTATCTGCCTTTGTCACCAGACTCTCATCTAGCGTCAAACGGCAGGATCTATTGCAGGATGAAAAGGCATTTTCTCCTAGAGCTAGCAGTCCAGCTTTGGGCCACCTTGTCGACATAGAATGCATGAGGATGGTTTTAGATGTCCCAGAACTGCTCTTTTTCAACATAGTTTCTGGGTCGGACTTTGGAATGTTATGTTTGGAAACTGCAGACGTCTCACTGTTATTTGGCTCGGTTGTTGAACTGTTGTTTTTGAGGTCAATAGTCTTATCATTGCCCCTTAATACATGTTTCTGTGTGATTGTTGTGCTGTTGGACTCTTTGCGTAATGCCAGCAGCCATTGGTTGAATATGAACCGGGGCCAGGAGGTAAGAGTTCTGGATATGTTATACTCCACAAGGAGAGATGTCATGATGGCCAAAGTCACCCATAGGAACATAGCACGAGGACTGCATTTGCATTTCCTGCGACAACAAAACGATACGATTTTTGAATAATGATGATGATGATGTCGATGATGATAATAATGATGATGGTGAGGATGATGGTAATAATGATGAGGAGGATATGTGTGTGTTTGTGTGCCTGTGCATGCGTATGTATATTTGGAGTGCGTGCGTGAGTGTGTACGCTTTGACGTTGTGGGTAGAAAACGTCACAGTGCGTCATATTTTTTAACATGTACATTTCTTGTTTGTTGGAATATTTTGCTCAAATTCACAACAATGCCATAGGAATAATACAAGGAACGCACTGTGCATTTTAAATAAACAAAAGTTACTTTACTAAAACGTTGTTAAGGTGCAGATTTTTGTACCCTTATTTACACATTGTGTGCGGAAAACCCATACCACGCAAAGAAGAGACAATACTCATTAGTGCGTCGTGTGAAAAAAATGCCCATAGTGAAAACGTAAATGAGGAGTCCAAAAAGTCACACACACACTCTCGCTCTCTCACACTTTCGCTCTCTCTCTCTCTCTCTCTCTCTCTCTCTCTCTCTCTCTCTCTCTCTCTCTCTCTCTCTCTGTGTATGTGTGCGCGCATGTTGAGGAACCTGTCCATTGTCAGAAATGCTCTAGTAATATACGTTTGTTTTTAAAACTATTCACATATGTGTGAGCATTAGGCCTATATTGAAAGAGAACTACAAGAAACATCAGTTTACATGTTGGTATGCACACCTAGAAAGAAAGTTTAGATCCGATTCTTGTGCGTCTATTCTGCATGTGACAGACGGCGTGCACACTTAACTTGTGTTTTGAGTGATTATGTTAGAGGGAATGGGGATGAGGGTATTGGTTAACATAACAATATAAAAATAAAAAATAATTCAATCTCTATATTCAGAAAAAAAACACCGGTCGGAAGCTGGTATATAGAGCGCTTTAGAGTAGTTCGAATGTGAGTAAAGGTCCTCATTTTTTCCACTCTAACATGACTGTATATACCGTCTTCATGATGATGTGAGAAAGCAGATCCAGTGCAGATGGCAGTTGTCATAACATGAAGCGAACGTTTTACTTCGCTGTAGTTTATCGAGAAGATGTACTACAGATCCTGATCTTTCCCCACTCTCCTTGAAAATGCTGTTCAGGAGAACATCCCTGGTTGTAATACGGGATACTACAACCAAGAGATTGGACATGTAGGCATATTATTATTATTATTTTTATTTTTTTTTTTTGGGGGGGGGGGGTGGTGTGTACTGTACATATATGCTCTAATAAATATCCAATCAAAATGGTGGGGTAAACATATGTCTAAGAACTGGAGCAGACATTGCATTATTTCTTCATTTTAATTCAAAGGAAGTTTGGCATGTGCCTTAAAGAAGAACAAGAAGTCTTGGATAGATGGACAGAGAACTGCTCTGACCTTTACAATCACACACCAAACGGAGACCTATCCGTTTTTACCTGTCCTCAAAACAGAGAAGAGGAAGAAATCCTCCCAATTCTCCGAGAAGAAGTTGAGGCAGCAAACAGTGCAATCACTGAAGAAGGGGAAGTCAGCGGGGAAGTGGACAACATACCAGCGGAATTGTTTCAAACAGCAGGAGAAGCGATGATTAACGCCCGCGCCATTATCAGTAACAAGTTCTAACAGAGTGGGGAGTGTCCTACAACATGGACCCAGTCGCTTGTCATCACTCTTCCCAAAATGGGTAGCCTTCAAGAGTGAAAATTACCGCAACATCAGCCATCACAGCAAGGTCCTCCTAAAAATTATACTCAAAAGGTTGAAACCCAAAGCTGGCGAAGTATCACTGAACAGATTTTCAACCTCAGAATAATCTGCGAGAAATACCAACAGAACCAACAAAATCTATATCATGTGTTTATAGATTTCAAGAAAGCATTTGACCGAGTCTGGCATGCAGCTCTGTGGGCAACTACGTGAGTGTACAACATCAATCCTAAAATTATTGAAGTCATCAAAAGCCTGCATGACAAGGTTACCAGTGCAGTCCTCCACAACAGCGCCATAGGGAAGTGGTTCAGAACAATAATCGGTGTCATCAAAAATGCCTACTTTCTCCAAAACTCTTCAACATCTTCCTAGAGCGCATCATGTCAGATGCCCTTGCAGATCACGGAGGCACAGTCAGCACAGGGGGTAGAGCAATCCTCAACCTCCGTTTTGCAAATGACATTGATGGATTGGCTGAAGAGGAACACGAACTTGAACAGCTGGTACAGAGGGTTGACACCACCTCCAGAGCCTATAGAATGGACATAAGTGCAGAGAAGACCAAAATGATGGCAAACAACACCAATGGCATTAAAACGGACATCAATGTCCAAGGCCAATCCCTCAACACAGTGCATAGTTTCAAATATTTAGGAGCCATAGCATCAGACAATGGGTCCCGACTGGAAGCCCTCTCCAGGATCGCACAAAGAACTGAGGCAATGACAAGGTTGAAGCCCATTTGGAAAGACAGGACCATTAGTCTACATTTCAAGATAAGGCTACTGCGCTCCCTTGCCATCTCCATCGTTCTATAAGCTTGCAAAACATGGACCCTCACAGCAGATCTACAACGAAGAATACAAAGCATGGAGATGAGGTGCTCCAGACGACTTCTGGGCATTTCCTTTACCCAGCACATCACAAACAACGAAGTCTGACAGACCATCACACAAGCCATTGGACAACACGATGACCTGCTCACAGTGATGAAGAAACGGAAACTCCGGTGGTATGATCACATGACCAGAGCATCAGGCCTTGTAAAGACCATCATGCAAGGTACGGTGCAAAGAGGCAGAAGAAGAGGGAGACAGAAACAGAAGTGTGATGACAACATTTGGGAATGGACTGGCTTGACACTGAGCGAAGCCATGAGGGTTGCTGAGGACAGAGAAAGATGGAGTACGCTGATTAAACAATCGTCTGTGGTACCCCCACGACCTTCGAGTTACGGGATAGGATAGGATAGGATAGGATTCATTTTAATATATGGTCGTGATGTTAAGAGCTTTTTAATGACTGGAAAATGCAATAGACCGCTTGCTACTATGGGGCTGCGTTAGAATGTTACTAGAATATAGACGCAGAGGTATATGTCTATGTGCGATAGATCTCTGGCATTCAGCATCACGGTCGCTAGTTAATTAGAAACTATTTGCAAAACGACTGTCTGTGGGGAAAAAACTCTTTTAGGCAACTATCCTAACTGTGCAATTGTATTTACTAAATTCGGGCTATAACGTCACTTTCTTAATTATAATATTTGTGTGTGGTGGTAACTACTCATATGCATGTGCCAGTAGGGTTACGCTGATTGTTGTTATGAACCAGTTCCCAATGGCGCTGTTGTTGAGGACTGAAATGGTAGCCTTATCATACAGGCTTTTGATGACTTTTATAATGTTGGGGTTGATGTTGTACCTTTTTATGGTTGCCCACAGAACTGCATGCCAGACTCGGTCAAATGCTTTCTTGAAATATTCAAACACATGATATAGATGTTGTTGATGTTGTAGGTATTTCTTGCACATTTTTTGTGAGGTTGAAAATCTGTTTGTTCTTCAGATATGATTTTTTCAGCTTGGGGTTTTAACCTGTTTAGTATTATTTTCCGGCGGACCTTGATGGGAGGGCTAATGAAGCTGACGGTGCGGTAATTTTTACACTCCTGAACGTTACCCTGTTTGGGAAGAGTGATGACAAGCTACTTTGTCCATGGTGTAGGCCACTCCCCACTCTGCAAGATCTTGTTACAGATAATGAAGAGGGCGTCAATCATCGCTTCTCCTCCTGTTTGTAGCAATTCTGCCGGTATGCTGTCCACTATCGCTGACTTCCATTTCTTCAGTGATTGCACTGCTGCCTCAACTTCTTCTCTGATAATTGGGAGGATTTCTTCTTCTTTGTTCTGGGAACATGCTAGAACAGATGGGCCACCATTTGATTGTAAAGGTCAGAGCAGTACCTTTTTGTTGTAAAAAAAATTTAATCAAGACTTCTTGTTCTTCTGTAAGGTACAAACGAGGCTTGCTTTGGATCGTTGAGACTTTGAGCTGTTTAACACTTGTCAGCCGCTTTACTGTCTGGTAGACCTTCTTGTTGTTGTTGTTTAGACTGTTCTCTATTTCCTGTCATTGATCTTCTATCAAGTTCTTCTTTGCTTAGCGCATGCTTGTTTGGATGTCATAGTATATTTTTCGATAGGCATCAGCTCCCTTTGAAGTGTTTTTCCTTGTTATCTCTCTTCCTTTGTCACACAGGTGCAACAGTTTAGGCGTGATCAATGGTTTCTTTTTTGGGCGGTGCTTGCCAAGGATCTCAGTGGCGGCATCTTCCACTGCTGAGTTGAAGGTGGTGGTCATGTTGTTGACAACTACATCATCAGCTCCCGAATATTTTTGCCACATTCGGGTCTTGCAGTTTGTCCATGTTGAACTTCAGCCTAGTGAATTTTGCTTTG
The DNA here is from genome assembly GCA_036898135.1 of Oncomelania hupensis. Classification (NCBI taxonomy): domain Eukaryota; kingdom Metazoa; phylum Mollusca; class Gastropoda; order Littorinimorpha; family Pomatiopsidae; genus Oncomelania; species Oncomelania hupensis. The sequence continues at coordinate 76,300,816 of CM072512.1, read as the reverse complement.
TTTACTCTCTTCAGGTGGAGCCGGAAAGACATCATCACAAGATCATGGTCACTTCCATGTTTGCTCATGGGAAAGTGCGTGTCTTGCCGATGTTGACGCTTGATCTGGAGCATTTCTTGGCCACGATGAAGTCGATGTGATTGTGATGCTCCCCGCTGGGACTCGGTCAGGTCCATCATCTGAAATTTTTATGAGGACCAAGCTTGTTTGCAAGTTCAGATTGTTGTATCAGGCAAACTCCAAGAGTCTCAGACCCCTGTCATATGTCTCGTTCTTGCCATGTGGTCCACATGTATCTCCCCAGATGCTGTACGCATCTTGGCAAACCCTGGCACTCCAATCACCTTGCATTTTGACTATGTTCTACCTCAACACTTGAGACAGCCTGCAGATGTTCATAGAAGTCCTCGACTTCGCTGTCGCAGTAGTCTGATGTTGGGGCGCAGGCCTGGATAATAGGGAGGTTAAAAGGAGCTGGTCTCAGACGGGTGGTTAGAGGGGCCGGGTAGCTCAGTTGGTAAGAGCGTCTTGCTAGTAACCGAAAGGTCGCTGGTTCGAATCCCGGATTGGTCAACGTGTGATCATATTATTTTCCCCTTTACCAACAACTGGCCCGCTGGTGTCAGTATAAATCGGTCCAGTAGTCACCTATATGCGAAAGTGTCGTGTGACTATAATCTACAAACAACGGGTGGTTATTGGAGACTAAGCAGCAACCCATGACAGTGGCTACAATGTCTTTGTGGACCAAGAATCAAACGCTATGTTTGTGCCTGTAATCTCTTCCGCTGAACTAAAGCATTTGGCCTTTGTCGGTAGTTGTTTTAACTAGTCCTTTCCAGCGCAGTTCGCTGGTATCTGAAATGTTCCACCGATAGTGGTCCAGCTCTAAATTTCCTCCGCAGTTAGGGTCTTGACATTCTAGGTTCCTATGACGATGTTGTCTTTGGTTCGGATCTTGCTAAATTGTCCACCAGTAACTCACTTATCACCTCCTCCACCTCCGTGGCAAACAAAAGGCGCGGTCCTTGGTGACCCGGACGACGACCGATCCGGGATGGAGTGAGGGGTTCTGTTCATCTTATGATGTGTCTTTGGCAGGGTCAAATCCTCTCCAGACTGTTGGCCACAGCCAAAATCCACGAGTACAGCGTGGCCCTGAGTACGTGGTCGTTGAACCAATAGTAACGTGAGGTTCCTCCGTCCTTTATATAAGACTTTCGCCCAGTGATGCCGTGTTATATATATAATCCCAAATGGGAGCAGTCTTGGGCGATACAAATGCTATGGGAGAGTAACGGATCTATTGTTCTCTAGTAGCGTCTGCTACAGCGATCAACCCATTCGCAAGGGAAGTTAGCCATAAAAGTGGTTTGTAAGCGTTATATAGAGGTTTTCCGTTTGGGTATGTCTGTGGTCAAATTAAAAACGAATAATCGAATTAAATTAACAATAGCAAAAACAATTTCAATAAATAAATATATTAACTAATTAAAATAATTGCGTATATAAGTAAATAAAATAAATAAATACATATATAAAATAAATAAATACATAAATAAATAAATAAATAAATACATACATAAATACATAAATTAATTAATTAATTAATTAATAAAAACACACATGTATAAATAAATAAATAAATAAATAAAACAATAAAACGATTACTCACTTCTTCGCTGGATCCACAGCCATTTGGTAGTTTCCACTCATGAAGTCAAGGCCAAAACTGTTAAATAGACAAGGTACACGCAGATGCCCGAACCGATACCCGATCAATAAACACAGGTTCAGAACGTCCGAAAGAGCACTACAGTCAACTGCAGAGTTACATGACTCGCGCAAGGCGCCACATTGTTTTGTGTGGGTGTGTGTATGTGTGCGTTGTGTGAGTGCTCTCGTGCGTACAGGTAGATCTCTGCAAATGTGTGTGTGTGTGTGCTTGTCACCCTGTGTCGGCAATGGAGCTATGAAAACCGATGATCTACTATTAGAAGGGGAGGGACCGGGATGGTATACAAAAAGCTATGGATGCATGCTGTTTTTTGTTTTTTTCAAGGACAAAGAGAACAAACATAAGGAATGCATGCATTTGACATGTTCACTAAGCCATAACAAACAAGGGGATACTGTTAGACTTTCAAGTGGGCTTATATTTTGTTGTGAAAACAAAAAAACATGTGTTGCCATCTCTCTCTCTCTCTCTCTCTCTCTCTCTCTCTCTCTCTCTCTCTCTCTCTCTCTCTCTCTCTCTCTCTCTCTCTCATTAATCTTAATCCCTAATGAAAACAGGTGTAAAATTTCAATTTTCAAAGGTTTCAAGTTCCAAAGTTTCTTTCGCTCACTTACTCTTTCTCTCTTTCTCTCTTCTCTGTCTCTCTGTCTCTGTCTGTCTGTATGTCTGTCTGTCTGTCTGTCTGTCTGTCTGTCTGTCTCTCTCTCTCTCTCTCTCTCTCTCTCTCTCTCTCTCTCTCTCTCTCTCTCTCTCTAGGTCTCTTTTTCTCTAATTAGTCTGAAATCTTAATCTGTAATTTTTTATTTTAATGTTCAAAACGTTTCCAGTTTCAAGTGTCAAAGTTTTATAACTTTAATGTTATTTTTGTTTTGTTAACATGAGGCCGAGATAGGGATCATTTGCAATGTTGGGTATCGTGAGGTAAGCTACTTTAAACTAGTGCGTCCTAAGGTCGAGATCAAAAACTTACAAAATGATTACTATTAAGTTACTTATGTGTACGCATTCATACATGTCTGTTGTAATGTCTAATATTTCCAAAAAATAGAATCTAAACTTCGTGTCCGACCATTCAAAATGTCGTCAGAAATTTTGGAACTTTGGAACTTTGTCCTTTTATTAAACAAACAATACAACAGTCAATATTAAATTAGGCTCCTAGCCCAGGGGTGGGCCGTATAGCCAGACAAGGGATAAATGGGGATAGGGATACACAATATATGCATAAAACAGCAAGAACGGCACTATATTAATACAACATAAAAAGACATTAGCATCTAACTGCAAGCAATAACAATAACATATTGACTACTGAATGAAAAGACAGCAAATCAACTATTTTAAACTCATACACGCACGCGCGCGCACGCACACACACACACACACACACACACACACACACACCTTTGTCTTTGGGCACATGTGCTGACGCACAGTCCTACACCTTATTCTGGTGACTTCTTTATTTTAAGGTTTAGGTGTGAAATGACAACATCACTGTAATCAGTTTTTTCTCCTGATTCTAACTGTGTACTGTTTTTCATCCTGTAATCAAAACTGACAAAGTGAAACTTTACGAACATACTGAAGACCACGTGAGTGTTCTTCTGGTGACCATTCAAGAGGACATGTGAAGACCACAGGCCAATAGTTTTTATATTTAAACTGAAGACACCAGAGTGTTTCAGTTCCCGCCAATTTTAGGCGACCACACAATATTGATTTAAATAGTAAATCTGACGACAGTTTTGTGTGTAGGTTCCCGCCTAATTTTAGGCGACCATACATATTGACTTACATAGCAAATCTGACGACAGTGCTGTGTTAAGTTTCCCGCCTAATTTGTGAAGACCACACATAATATTGATTTACACAGTAAATCTGTAGACAGTGGTGTGTTTAGTTTATCCTAACCCCACACCCCTTATTTTTTTGGCGACCACCTGTATGGACTTAGTTAGTAGATCTGTTGACTGTTTGTGTTTGACTTCCTGCAAAATGTTTTATGACCACACACATGGTATGGGGCGCCATGTGTCCATTTATTCCATGTGACTATTCTATACATAGAATAAATTCTATGCACATAGAAAGCATTCTATGCACACACAAAGCATTCATTAGTTGAAATTCCATTTATAAAAAAGAAACCAATATTGTAAGTCATAGAATAAAATTCTTTGTATAGAATAACATTCTATAATATTGTAAGCCCCTTTCACCTCCCACCCCATGGCGCATCCACAAACAGAGCACACCACCGGCAGGGTTCTGTCAGGAATGGCTTCATAAGGGCTCACAAGAGGTTGCCGGGTTTAAAAATATCAGTTCTGACACCATCCCCGACAAACCGATCTTTCCACAGGTATAAGCTAGCCGAGGCATCCCAAATCCACAACAATCCCAAAAAGAAAAACACCTCCCGCCCACAGCGGAGAGAATTTCGTTTCCCAAAATATTACTAGGATGGATGCCTCCCCAAAAGCCACAACCTGAGGAAACAAAGGTCTGTCAGAGAAAAATTTATTTACTTTCATTATTAAAAGTTATGTGTAGAATATAATAAATTTTATTTTAAACTCTGTTTGTAAAAATTATAAAAATGTATTTGAGATGCATGAAATGAAAATGCACAGTGACCGGTTAACTTCAAGTAGAGATAGAATCAGAATTCAGAAAACTAAACAAATTGAGTATTTAGGAAGAAAAAGAAATACTAACTAAACACACATTTTATATAAACGACACTTCACAAAACATTTAATACAAAACGGAGACCACACACAGAATGATGGGGAAATAAAACAAATAATTTATTCTTTTCTTTGGGGTTTGGTTTCTGGATTTTTCTCACATCACATTCATGCAAAACTTTAACAGTTGTCTTTCTTGCAAAATAATAGCTTTCGATACATACAAGAATTATACTTCTAGAAAATTTCATATGATAAAAATTAGTATTATTTGAATTCTGTTAAATATTTCGTTCTATAATTATAACAAAATAATAACTGATTACAGATTTCAGGTTGTTGCATATTTTCTAGCGTTCTAAAAATTATTATTTAGGTTAAATACATAAAGAAAAAGGAAATTCCGGGTATTTCATTGGAAACCAAAAATCGTTGAAGCTACTAGATTCAAAACATAAAATACCAGAATCAAAACTAGTAAAATAAAATATTGTAAAGTCACAGAAACACAGAAATTCTAGTATTCAAATCCATTCACAACCTCAGAGAATAACGGTCAGAATTTAGAAATTTCATATTTTCACAATAAAATGTTTACCGGGTTAGGAGAATTTAGTTAGAAATTTTGTTCTTTACGTGGACTTAGAGGGCTATTGTAATTCTAAAATTCCGAAAAGGCTCAAAACAGCGTTGAAAAGAAGGGAGGAAAAAAAAACAACTAAGTCCACGGACGCGCAAACCCACCGAAATTTACTTTCACATTCAAGCTGTCATCATCTTCGATCTAAATCAGCGTAAGAGTGTTGGCCGCCATTACAATCCGTTTTATAAGCCGAACAAGGCGTAAAACAGCCAATCAACATCCATGTTTCACAACACGTGATCTATACTAGCAAATCAGGTTATGGTGCTATCATTCATGTGTCAAAAAGAAGAGGAAACAGGCTAGTGGATACAGATTCTATTCAAATGTACTGGTTTTTGGAAAATAACAGGGTCTACCATAATCATAGGTAAGAAGTTTATAGGTCATACTTTATTAGGAACCATCGAGGAGTAGAATCTGATAATTCTTAAAGAAAATACACGGACTCAAACATCTTGAACCGGCCTAGCACCAACGTGGTGACAAATTTGAGGTATAACTAATCGACCCGGTTCCCACCCGGTGCGAACATATTTATAATCGATGGAGAAAGACGAGAGTCGGTTTTTTAGCAACCCGAAACGCTTAAGATCAGCGCTCCCTATGAGTCGGACAGCTGCATCGATTTAACACCATTTTCTCTGACCTTTCCGAACTGTCAACAAAAATCTCTGTGTAATTTTCCCATTCAACGTTTTCTTCCATGTTTACGCCCGGTGCAGACATACTGTAATCAATGCATAAAAATTTGGGTCTGTGCATTAACAACCCTAAACACTTAGGATTAGTGCTCCAAGTGACTTGAATAGCTGCACCGAATTAGCACCATTTTCCATTAACTTCTTCAAACTATAAATGTAAGGATCTAGGCAATTCTTCCATTGAACTGTTTCTTTTGTCTTTATAATGGAAATTCCCAATCTAAAACTTCTCCTCCACACTACATTTTATTTACAATTCTATTTGCTATAAAAGACCAACAAAAATACAGACAGCGGAAAGGCTAGAATTAATTCTTCATAAGAAAACTAAACATACTGTCTAGATCTAGAATCCCGCTAAAATTCTCAATCAGGTTACCTTGACAACATATGGCAACCGGAAATTCTTTTTCACAGTCTACCGATCAATCACATTTTCCTTCACAAAACGATCCTAGCAACTCTGAACAAATCTATTAACCACTCAAATTTCACTACACAACACATCCAAGAATTCGTTAAAAATAGTTCTCAATTGGTATGCCATTTTCACTGCACACACAAAACTCAGTTCCGATATTTAGATCCAGCACCAAAACTATCCCTAGATAAAATAAGAATATTTTTCTTCACACACATCCACATAAATCAATCTCGGATACAATTCGACGATCAAATTTTTACACCACTAGAAAAACACACAGTTCACAATAATACAATGTCACTATGCTTCCCTTGTCGTCTGCTCAAAACACAAGGTCCTATAGGCCAAGGTACATGTAAAACCAAAACAACCACAGGCACATGCAACCTAGTTATTAATTAATAATCAAGTTATAAATTTACAACAAAAGGTTTTCTAACCTTCCAAAGAGGCTTACAAATTTACCAATTTATTATTTTACAACTTAAATATTTTATAAGCCAACCGGAGGGGCTTACAATATAGTGTAAAATTCTATGTCCATAATCCAATTCTATGTATAGAATAACATTTTATAATAGAGAATAAGATTCTATGTATGTAATACAATTCTATATTATAGAATGCACTTGTTTGCATAGAATTGTATTCTATAACATAGAATGAATTCTATTACAAAGAATGAATTCTATAACATAGAATTTATTCTATGTGCATACAATTCATTCTATAACATAGAATGAATTCTTTAACATAAAATAAATTATATGACATAAAATGAATTCTATGTGCATAGAATAAATTGTATAACATAGAATGAATTATATAATAAAGAATGAATTCTATATGCATAGAATGAATTTTATAGCATAGAATGAATTCTATGACATAGAATTCATTCGATGACATAGAATAACTTCTATAGGCATAGAATGAATAGTATAACATAGAATGAATAAGATGACATAGAATGAATTCTATGACATAGAATGAATTCTATAACATAGAATGAATTCTATAGCATAGAATGAATTCTATGACATAGCATTTATTCTATAGCATAGAATGAATTCTATAACATAGAATGAATTCTATAGCATAGAATGAATTCTATGACATAGAATTTATTCTATAGCATAGAATGAATTCTATGTTACAGAATGAATCCTATGTCATAGAATTCATTCTATGCTATAAAATTCATTCTATGCTATAGAATAAATTCTATGTCATAGAATTCATTCTTTGCTATAGAATTCATTCTATGTTATAGAATTCATTCTATGTCATAGAATTCATTCTATGTCATCTTATTCATTCTATGTTATACTATTCATTCTATGTTATAGAATTCATTCTATGTCATAGAATTCATTCTATGTCATAGAATTCATTATATGTCATAGAATTCATTCTATGTCATAGACTTCATTCTATGTTATAGAATGAAATCAATATATACACTTTTTTTAATATAGTAAAAACTGGGGCACTGTCAAGGTATAGAGAACATTTTTTATTACATGGGACTGTATTGCAGAGAGATATACACATTGCCACATCCCATCACCACACCACATCACTCTACATCACACTGCACCACAAATGTGATGGGTAGGTGTGGTGGAGTGATTAGGTTATGTGACGATGTGGTCTGATTCACTGCTTTTAAGGCATAATAGAACTGTATTGCAGATACATACATACACATTACCACATCACATCACCACACTACATCACTCTAAATCACACCACACTGCACCACAAATGTGATGGGTGGGAGGGGTGGGGTGATTAGATTATGTGATGTGATTCACTGATGCCATGATATTTGCTGTCTGCTGCAATGTGAAGATGTGCTGCTGCTGTGATGTCGGCTGATGTGATGTGATGATTTGTTGATATGATGTGATTTTATGTGGTGGTGCGTTTTCACGATGATGGTGATGAAGCAATGTGATGCAATGATGTGATGTGATGATGTGATCGACGTGGTGATGATGTGATGTGGTGATGTGTCATACAATATCTTTTTTTAAATTCTAAATTTTGTTACAATTTATTAGTTGTGTTTTTTAATTTTATGTGAATGAAATGAATTATATGTATATAGAATTAATTGTATAACACAGCAAGAATTGTATGACATAAAATTCATTTTTTAACATAGAATGGATTTTATTCGCAACGCTGAATACATTCTATGTTATAGAATGTTCATTCTATAACATAGAATGTTCATTCTATAACATAGGATCCATTCTATAACATAGAATGTTCATTCTATAACATAGAATGGTCATTCTATAACATAGAATTCATTCTATAACATAGAATGTTCATTCTATAACATATAATCCATTGTATAACTTAGAATGTTCATTCTATAACATAGAATCCATTCTATAACATAGAATGCTCATTCTATGCGCAACTAGGTCATTCTATGTGAATCGAGGCTGTGACGTATAAAGGGACACGTGGAGCCTTGCACGCGCGCGAGAACTGAAGAAATGGCTGACGTACCAAGCGCTCTGCAGCTTTATCAGACATCATAATTTCGTGAACAAGCATTTAGGTTTCTTGATGCGGACGACTTCGACGGTATAATTAGTGTGAATAGATCGCTTAGCAATAAAAATAATTGACGTCACACCCTCCCCCCCCCTCCGCCCCTGCGTGCTTGCTTTTTTCATTACAATGTGCTGAGGTTCTGTAAGGGTTTATAGTGACAAAATCTAATAAAATAATCATTTTTTTTCGCTCAATACCGAAGAAATAACCGTACTGTACACTCATAAAAAGCAATAATTAATATATTTAAAGGTCGAATATTGCTATACAACTCTGAGACATAATAAATGAAAGGTTCATTAAGCTGAATATTGCAAAAAATCTATTTCACCCCAAGCGGCCCCCCAGGGCGCTATGCACAAAGGCATGGCGGCCACGTGCTGCGGGAATAACACAGCGTGATCGAGTTTGAAAATGGTGAAGTACTGTGCTGCGTTTGGATGCTCTAACTCCGACGTAAAACCTTTCTGCAAAGAAAAGAACATTTCCTTTCATCGATTTCCACTTCGAGCGCAAATGATGAAGCACTGCATGTCGTCAACTCTAAACTGAATGTCAGTGACAAATCGCTCTGTAATCATTATTGCACGAGTGTGCTATGTTCAAAACATCACAATATCCCAAAATGTTCTCTATACCTTGACAGTGCCCCAGTTTTTACTATTTAAAAAAAAGTTTTTATATTGATTTCATTCTATAACATAGAATGAATTCTATGACATAGAATGAATTCTATGACATAGAATGAATTCTATAACATAGAATGAATTCTATAGCATAGAATGAATTCTATGACATAGAATTTATTCTAGAGCATATAATGAATTCTATGTTACAGAATGAATTCTATGTCATAGAATTCATTCTATGCTATATAATTCATTCTATGTTATAGAATTCATTCTATGCTATAGAATAAATTCTATCTCATATTATTCATTCTATGTCATAGAATTCATTCTATATTATAGAATTCATTCTATGTCATAGAATTCATTCTATGTCATAGAATTCATTCTATGTCATCTTATTCATTCTATGTTATACTATTCATTCTATGCCTATAGAATTCATTCTATGTCATAGAATGAATTCTATGTCATAGAATTCATTCTATGCTATAAAATTCATTCTATGCATATAGAATTCATTCTTTATTATAGAATTCATTCTATGTTATACAATTTATTCTATGCACATAGAATTCATTTTATGTCATATAATTTATTTTATGTTAAAGAATTCATTCTATGTTATAGAATGAATTCTATGCGTATAGAAATAATTCTGTGTCATGCAATTTATTTTATTTTAAAGAATTCATTCTATGTTATAGAATTCATTCTTTGTAATAGAATTCATTCTATGTTATAGAATATAATTCTATGCATACAAGTTCATTCTATAATATAGAATTGTATTACATACATAGAATATTATTCTCTATTATAAAATGTTATTCTATACATAGAATTGTATTATGGACATAGAATTTTACACTATATTATAGAATGTTATTCTATACAAAGAATTTTATTCTATGACTTACAATATTGGTTTCTTTTTTATAAATGGAATTTCAACTAATGAATGCTTTTTGTGTGTATAAAATGCTTTCTATGTGCATAGAATTTATTCTATGTATAGAATGGTCACATAGAATAAATGGACACATGGCGCCCCATACATGGATCTATGTACTTAATCTGTCGACAAATGTATGCTTACGTTCCCGCGTAATTTGTGGCGAACGCACATATAGACTTACGTAGTAAATCTGTTTACATGTATGTGTTTACATTCCCACTATGGCTTTCGTTACCACACGTTGGTTTATGCATTAATAAATTTGTTTTAGTGGTATGAACGCGTGGATGCCGTTGTTTGCTATTTCACTTTTTTAATTCTATAATACGAAGAGTATAACAATGTTCTGCATGTAGTTTGTTGCTTCCATTTTCACTATTTTCATCCTAAAGAAGAACCATTCGTGGAAGGAGAAGAAAAAGAAGAGGAACAAGAAGGAAAACAAAAAAGAGGAACAATAACAAAAACAAGAAGAACAAGAAGAAGAGAGCAACAAAAACAACTTTAAAGGAGGTTGTATGACGGCAATGACTGTATGTTTGTATGTGCACAGGATCTAGGACAGAGACCACAACAGAAAGAGTGGAATCATCAAAACTGAGCACGAGAAGTCTTAATACAAATAGGGCGTTTATTACACAAATAGGGCGTTTATTACAACTGCACCGAAAAATGAGTTTTACATACATTTATTGATTAAAAGTCTTGAAATGAACAAACTTGATGCCAAAATGTGCTGTTATATATAACCAACAAGTCTCTTTTGGTGGGAAAAAGGTTTAACATACACTGCATGTATTACATCTTGTGACGGTTTTAGACATTGTTTGAACAGGTTCTATTTTTAATAACATTCCCAATTGAAAAAAATAGTATTAAAAGAACAACGCGTACGCTGTCTACACATCAGTACAGTATTCAATAAAATGGAGTACGCTGGTTAAACGATCGTCTGTGGTGCTCCAACAACTTTCGAGCTACAGGATAGGATAGGATAGGATAGGATAGGATTGGATAGGATTGGATTAAATAACGCCTTATAAACAGTATATAAACATCAGCGTTCAATAACACTGTATACATATTAGTGATCAATAACACCTTGTAGTTAGTTAGTTAGTTATTCATTGCTTACAGGCTCCAGCGGACTGCAAAGAGTCGAATCAGGACCACAAAATAAAGACCACAACTTGGCTGAAAGAGGACTCAACCCTGATCTGCATAAAAGATCTGCCGAAACAACCCTAGTGATAAAACTGAAGGCACTCCACCAGCCGGTCACTTTACAATAAAGACATCCCACGCAGGGGACGCTGAGGCTATACTCTAATTTATCGAACCCCCGTTTACAAAAACAAAATAGAATACAAACATTATAAAATATCAACAAAATACATACATATAAAACGCCTACATTGCTAAATAATATCATAGGAAGCCCTAGTGACTATTTGGCCGAAAGCGTCCAATATTCTCAATCTGTCCTAACAGACCTCATACACAAATGAGGAGTTTTGGAAGAGTTTTCAAGAAAAAAGATATGTGACTGGTCTAGGGAAGAAAACAGCATAGTAGATTGATGGAACAGAGTTGGAATGAGAAAGAACAAAGGAGAAAGATAGCGACATTGGGAATTTAAAGCACTATAGGCTATTGGACATGTTATATTCGTCGAAATTTGGTGTCTGGGATAAGAAAATACATTCGGTGTAAGCGAAGCAACGTTATTACCGTGTTCGTTGTAACCATAAAGTTTCAAGTAATAAATAAAAACAACTCTAAAAGGTAAAAAGTTTTCTTCGGTAAAAGCGTTGTCATTCGTTGTACGCGTGTTTAGCTGTATACACATCAGTGTTCATTACCACCCTCTAAACACTATATACACATCAATCTTCATTTATTTGAATATATATCAAAATTAAATATTTTCATATTTAAATAATGTGAACGTGAAAAGCAGCAAGTTGTCTGATTTGCTTGGGTAAAACACTGTTATTGGCATGCATATAAACAACCATTTGTTTCATTTACATCTACAAAGAATTTAATACAAAATTTTAGGCGTTCACTATATTGCCCTTTTCAGCTCTATCTCAGGCTCGGTAGATATTGTAACAAATGTTGAAGTTGTAACAAGTTGTTACGTTGAAACGCGTTTCCTCCGTTGGGGTGCCGGGGGTTTCAGTATAAATAGTATCCCCACTTTCTGGAAATTTAGTGCTTTAAATTCCCACTGTCGCTGTCTTTCTTATTTGCTCTTTCTCATTCCTGCTCTGTTCTATCAATCTGCTATACTGTCTTCTTCGGTAGACCCAGTCATCTACCTTTTTTCTTGAAAACTCTTCCGGGACAAGACTCCTTATTTGTGTGTGAGGTCTGTTGGATCAGCTTGGGAATATTGGACGCTTTCTGGCAAATGGTCACTAGGGCTTCCTATGATGTTATTATTTAGCAATGTAGGCATTTTATATGTATGTGTTTTGTTGATAATTTATAATGTTTGTATTCTATTTTGTTTTTGTAACCGGGGGTTCGATAAATTAGAGTATAGGCTCAGCGTCCCCTGCGTGGGATGTCTTTATTGTAAAGTGACTGGCTGGTGGAGAGCGTTCAGTTTTACCAATAGGGTAGTTTCAGCAGATCTTTTATACCTATCGGGGGTTGTCCGGTCCTGATTTGGCTCGGAAGAGTCCGCTGGACCTAAAGCAATAATCATGTAAATTGTAATGTAATGTAACGTTGAAACGCGCATGATGGTACGCGCACTGTAGATCCGATCGTTTTGTTTTGCAAAGCATTCAATAACAGAATGTAGCCTATTTACCTTTGATTTAATTTTGCGTTGTTGTTAGAAGAAGCTTGGTATAATGTTGATAATTTTCGTTGGTCGAAATTATTGGAGAATTCTCTGGAGTTGCTTGTTTACTGTCGATCGAAGCTTCGCAATAAATGTAGATAGCTGAGAAAATTCTTGGACAGTAAGGAAAATTGTATGACGTAAAACAGTGATGACGAAGTTTATTCCGATTGGTTGTAATGTGTCACACGGGAACCTTCTGAAGTTATCTAGAGTCTAGAAAAAAACCCACTATATAATTGATGCACTGTGGAGAGTTGAAAGTGGTAGAAAGTAAAAAGTGAAAAAGCGATTGTATGCAGTTGTTGATGTACGCTGAATAAAATTGGAAAACTTCTTACGACGACTCCTGCCTTGTTGCTGAGTGAACTGGTTGCGTGGATAAACGAATCCGAGTTACACTTATCAGGATTTCAGCATTGGGGCTGAATCAACTACTGATAAAAACAACAACATCGAGTGTAACACAGCGTTGAAGAAGATACTAAGAGTATTACTGGAAACTAAGGTTACAATAAAATAAATACAATTAAATACAGTATAATACAATAGAGCTGTATTGTCCGATAAAGAACAGCAATTTGCCTTAGAAACGTCGTCTATACATACAACAACGTAAGTATACAACTAGCATATCTATCTTTAAACGTAAGTACCGTACCTATACCCAGGACGGTTCCCGCTCCAGAACTTCTCTTCTTGCTTTATAAATGAATTTATGCACACTATTTTGAATAAAATGGTAAATATATTGGAAATTGGTTACCTTTCGTCCATGTATTGCATTTTATACGGGTGATACTGAAATGAAGGGTGATGCGTGGTTTCGAAAAAAAAAAAGCTCATTACATATTTCATCGTTTCACGACTGGACTATCATCCTCCTTCAATACGTTCAAAATTCAGCAATTCGCCTGATCTTGAAAAAGAAAAGGTCTGATCACATTACCCTACTGCTCTCCTCCGTTCACTGGCTGCCTGTCTCACACAGAATATTCTACAAAGGAAACATTCTCTTCAAGTTTATCAACGGTTCTGCTCCTTTGTACCTTTCAGACAGCATCCACCAGTACACACCTTCACGCAACCTCCGCTCAGCCTCTGATCCTCTGACCCTTCGAGTCCCTCGAACCAAACTTGTTTCTGCCGGATCCCGCTCTTTCTCTACTTGTTTGGTTGGTTGTTTAATGAACGTCTTCTTTATAAAAATGATAAGACGCCCGCACGCACAGACGTACACACCCCACCTCACCCCACGTACTCACACATCAACACATGAAAACGCCCGAATCAAATGAATCGAGCAACTGGAGAATCAATCCATTTTTGACTTACATGCTTAACAATGTGAGCCTATGTACTTCTTGGGCCCCCCCCCCCCCCCTCCAAAGCAAACCAAAAAAAAAAACAAAAAATAAAACAAACAAAAAAACCAAACAAACAAACAAACAAATTCAAGATTTTCGCAAATTTGTGCGAAATTATTCCTAAATAGTTAAAAAATGATATCGAACAAAAATGTCCGTCCGTCCGTCTGTCTGCCCGCCGTCCCCTGTCCCCTCTCCATCTGTGAAATATTTTAAAAGTGGCTAAATACTCAGAGCCTATTTCTACTATCAAAACCAAACTTGGTAAGATGGTGCAAACCCATGAGACCTCGAAAATGATCAGTGAATGAATGGCTTCACTTCAAGATCAAGGTCACAGGGTCATCAAATGTTAGTAAAAAAGTGACAATTTTTCACTTTTTCTAGGTTAATAATAAAGAACTTTTGATTCTTTGAGGCATGATAGGTTTCAATGAGACACACATACTTTGCACATTTGGTCAACCTCACTCCAAGATCAAAATCACTGGAGCTGTCCCAAGTCGGTTTGTTTAGGTAATTTGAAGTGACCTTGACCCTAAACTATGGGAGATATAAAGTCCAAACTTGTTGTGTTTAGAGAAGATAGATTGATTTTTTTCACACGTTTTCAGTTTTTGTGTTGATCTCGAACGTCAAGGTTATTTTAGGCCTTGGAACAACATTTTTAAAAAGGTCATCGCAACAGTGGAACGGCTGTTTATTTAACCCGTAGTATGCAACAACATTGGGTTGTTTGATCAGACATGCATGAGAAGTCACATGAAGGTCAAGATCATCCCAAGTCAAAGTCACTGAAGGTCAAGGTCATCCCAACGTCACCGAATTTTTGGTGTAATACAACATTTGCTGTACTTGTACTTTATTTGATAGTACATGAATGTATTTGGAGCAGGAAGTCAATTTCATCTCAAGGTCAATGTGACGGTGGGTCTATTGTTACTGGGCTCTGCACAATGGAATGCTATTACCCACTCGTCTTTCGTCTGCGGAGATCGGCTAGTTTAATCACCCTATGACTAATCTTAATACATTTATATGTTTAGCTCGGTCTGTGTGCGGATAGGGTTATAGAGATAGGG
This sequence comes from Oncomelania hupensis, assembly GCA_036898135.1. NCBI lineage: Eukaryota > Metazoa > Mollusca > Gastropoda > Littorinimorpha > Pomatiopsidae > Oncomelania > Oncomelania hupensis. Next base: position 76,285,147 of record CM072512.1, on the reverse strand, counting down.
AGAAAATGGTAAAAGATTCATTGGCACACTAGCTCTCACACGGCTATGAAACATAGGTAGTCCAGCCACTTGTTAACAGTAAATATCTCCCATTTATTTCCTCTACTCTATACATAATTCTCCAAACACTCTATTAACGTAAATGTCCAAGTTCACTTCGAATGGTTCGTTCCTTGATGGGTCGATGCTGCTACTGTTCTTGATATTTGCTAATGTCTCATCATTGGGCTATTAGTTCTGGTTGGCCTAATGTTCTTGTTTCTGGAGAGTAGACTACAGCACAGTCTTTCTAGGGCAGTGTTTGTGCACGTCTTTAGTGTCACTTAACTGAATATTTGAGGTGTGGTGATGGCGTCTCCTCCTTGGTTGTTGACTATTGGGCTATCGGAGCTCAGTGCTCGATGTTCCCCTGCAGGTCGAATGTCAGGGTTGACTCTTAGTGGTCTATCCCTGCCTCGGACAAACTAGCCTGCTCGTCTGCATAACATAATAGGAGTTTCTGCAACGCCTTGTTTAAAACGGGTGTACAGAGCGTCTCACTGATGGCAAAAACAGCCCTCAGTTGAGATCACTCCACTTATACAATACAAGGGACGATCATTCTTCTAAGTCCGTGGTCCACTGGAATCTCCAACCTAATTCCTATACCTATACATATATAGCACATGGAGAAATAATAAACACTATACACATTCTCCGGTACAGCCACTGGTCTGCAATAATACACATAGGAGAAACAACAGTGGGTCCGTAGAGGCTACCTCGTGGTGCCGAATCCGGTCGCGTGTCCGCCACGTGGTCACGCTAAGTTTTACAAACATTCACAATGATAAAACATGGCAAGACTTCACAAGCATAATACAACAATAATATCAATAATTCGCAAGGAAACAAAAAATCGATGAATTGAATTTCACCCGTCACCTGCTAGTCTTCAGCTAGAGAGATCTTTCAGAGCGTTGCTCCTTCTCGTGTGAGAGTTAGACACAGAATGACTACCTAGCCTTGCAGTCAGCTAAAACCCGCGAAAATCTCGTCCGATACCTGTGGCGCACTCTAGTGGGGGTGGCTGTACGTCAGCAGGATGAGGTCACTGCCTACCTATGCTTAGAACACAACTGACTTGTGTCGTCTGCTAGGCGTCGACTTTAATTTACAAAGGATACAGCAGGCTGAACTATTTAAGGCATGAAGTCGTAGTGCAAGGTCTAAATAGCCTATTATGACAGTCAAGAACACAGAAAGATGAACATCGGTATTACTTTGCATTTTAATGTCACTGTTTCATTTTTTTAGGGCCACTCATTTTCGAGTTACATAAGTAGCATGTGAGTCATATGGGCTTTACCCTTCTAGTTTTCCATGGAAATCTCCCAGAATTGTTTACTCGCGTGCATAACAATGTGAGGCTATGTACTCATCTCCCTCATCCTCCTTAAAAAAACCACAAAAAATACAAACAAACCTATCCTCATATCCTGTCCCGTAACCCGGAGGTCGTAGGGGCACCACAGATGATCTTTTAACCAGCATACTCCATCTTTCTCTGTCCTCAGCAGCCCTGATGGCTTCGCTCAGTGTCAAACCAGTCCATTCTCGAATGTTGTCCTCCCACCTCTTTTTTGGGTCTCCCTCTTCTTCTACCTCCTTGCACTGTGCCTTGCAGAATAGTCTTTGCAAGGTCTGATGATCTGGTGACAAGGCCATACCAACGGAGTTTCCGTTTCTTCACCACTGTGAGCAGGTCATCGTGTTGTCCAATGGCTTGTGTGATGGTCTGTCGGACTTCGTCGTTGGTGATGTGTTGGGTATAGGAAATGCCCAGAAGTCTTCTGTAGCACCTCATCTCCATGCTTTGTATTCTTCGTTGGAGATCTGCTGTGAGAGTCCATGCTTCGCAAGCATGCTTCGGAAGATGGAAATGACAAGGGAGCGCAGCAAACAAACTAACAATTTCCAATTTTTGAAAATCTGTGCGAGATGAGTTCAAAAATTATATCGAACAAAAATGTCCATCCGTCCGTCTGTCTGTCCGCTTTCCGACGTCTGCCTGTGCAAAATCTTTAAAGTGGCTAAGTACTCATAGCCAATTTAAACTATCACAACCAAACTTGGTAAGATGGTGTATACCCATTAGAACTCGAAAATGATCAGAGAATGAATGACTTCATTTCAAGCTCAAAGTCACAGTATCATCAAATGTTTGTCAAAATAAGACAATTTTTCACAGAATTTTACTTTTGTTTCTATGTTATTAATATTGAACTTATGATTCTTTGAGGCATGATAGATATCAATGAGACACACACATTTTGCAAATTTGGTCAACCTCACTCCATGGTCAAGGTCACTGGAGCTGTCCAAAATGGGTTTATATAGGCTAAGTACTTTGAAGTAACCTTGACCCTAAACTATAAGAAATATAATGTCCAAACTTGTTCCATAAAAAGCATGTCATATAAGTTGTGCCCTTCTAGTTTTTATTCTTTTTTTTTTTTTAACTCGTAATGATTTTCTTTTTTGACGTGTGAATGCTTGAGAATTGCGCTTTGAACCGATTTCTTTAACTGGAAAAAAGGTTATATAAATATCCTTTATAATAATAATAATAATAATAATAATAATAATAATAATAATAATAATAGTAGTAGTAGTAGTAGTAGTAGTAGTAGTAGTAGTAGTAGTAGTAGTAGTAGTAGTAGTAGTTTATTATTATTATTATTATTATTATTATTATTATTATTATTATTATTATTATTATTATTGATCACCGCTTATTTTCCCAATGTCACAATGATTATACGCTATCTAATTTTTTAATCCGTCATATACTCCTTAGGCAGGGGCGCGGATAAATCTATGAGATTGCCCTCCAACGTTCCTGGCCGAAGGATTATTGACTGATACGTTTGAGAGCATTTTTTTTATCAAGGATCTTTTTTACCACCACAAAAAAGGTGCTTACAACTTTTTACTTCTCAATTGTTTGCAGTCAACCTTTACTCTTCTAAAGCTGTAAGGAAATATGCATGTTACTACTCTTTAGTTTTCGTTTTTAGTTTGAGACAGACTTCTGAAAATTTTGATAGTTTTATTTTTGGGATCATGGCTGAAGGATCTACATTCCACGTTTAAAGTTCAGTGACAACAGCTCTGTGGGTTCAGGCACTGAATAGAATAGATCCAACATTTCCAGGCGTGTCGTAAGAGGCGACTAACAGAGGTGATGTCAGCACGGCATCACTGGGCGAAAGTCACCGGCCAGGACGGAGGAACCTCATGTTACTACAGATTCAACGACCACGTGCTCGGGGCCAAGGCGAGCCACACTGAATTCGTGAATATCGGCTGTGACCAACAGGCTGGAGAGGATTGGGCCCTGCCAGGTCTTTTTTTGCCCATGACACACTGCATGATGAAAACAACCATTCACTCCATACCGGATCGGTCGTCGCCCGGGTCACCAAGGACCGCGCCTTCCGTTGGCCAACAAGACGAAGTGATAAGTGTGCTACTGATGGACAACTTCGCAAGATCCGCACGAGAAACAACATCTTCATAGGAACCTGGAATGTCAGGACCTTAAATGCGGATGGAAAATTAGAAGAACTGGCCCACAAACTGGACCACTTTCGATGGGACATTTTAGGTATCAGCGAACTGCGCTGGAAAGGAATAGGTGAAACAACGACTGACAAAGGCCACAAGCTTTATTTCAGCGGGAGAGATGACAGGCACGAACACGGCGTTGGATTCTTGGTCCACAAAGACGTTCTAGCCACTGTCATGGATGGCCGACCAGTCTCCAGTAGACTCATTACCATCCGTCTGGGAGCAGCCCCTTTCAACATCACCATCATCCAGGCCTATGCCCCAACATCAGACTATGACGACAACTAAGTGGAGGATTTCTATAAAAATCTACAAGCTGTCCTTGACCAAGTACCAAAAGTACCAAGGACAAAGAAAGACATAATCATAGAGCAAGGCGACTGGAATGCTAAGGTTGGCCAAGATGCGCACCACAACTGGGGAGACCCCACTGCAACAACGAGACAAATAACAGGGGTCTGATACTCTTGGAAACTGCCAAATACAACAATCTGATACTGGCGAACACGCTTGGTCTCCACAAAACATCCAGACGATTGACATGGCACAGTCCCGGCGGGGAGCATCACAACCAGATCGACTACATCATGGTCAATAAACGCTTCAGATCAAGCATTAACATTGGCAGTACACGCATTTTTTCCAGGAGCAGACATCGGAAGTGACCACGATCTCGTGATGATGTCTTTCCGCGTCCACTTGAAGAGAGTAAACACAGCAAAGTGCACTAGACTGAAGTTCCACCCGGACAAACTGCAAAACCCGGAGGTGGCAGAATTATTTCAAGCCACAATTGGAGGGAAATTTGCACCACTGCTCATTTGGGGAGCTAGTGAAGCATATGTCAACACCATGACCACAACCTTCAACTCAGATGTGACAGATGGCGCCACTGAGATCCTTGGCAAGCACCGGTCAAAGAAGAAGCCGTGGATCACACCTGAACTCTTGGATCTGTGTCATAAACGAAGAGAGATGAAAAAGAAAACGAACATCTCACAGGGAGCTGATGCCTATCAAAAAATCAACAATGACATCCGAAAAGGCATGCGCTCACCAAAGGAGAACTGGATAGAAGATCAATGCTAGGAAATAGAAAGCAGTCTGAACAAGAACAACAGCAAGAAGGCTTACATACTGTAAAGCGGCTGACAAGTTTTAAACAGCCCAAGGTCTCCACGATCCAAAGCAAGTATGGTATATGCCTTACCGAAGACCAAGAAGTCTTGGATAGACGGAAGAGTGCTGTTTGACCTTTACAACCATACACCAAACGGAGACCCATCAGTTCTAGCATGTCCGGAAAACAGAGAAGAAGAAGAAATCCTCCAAATTCTCCGAGAAGACGTTGAGGCACCAGTGCAGTCGCTGAAGAAAGGGAAGTCAGCGAGAGTGGACAACATCCCCGCAGAACTGCTTTAAGCAGGAGGAGAAGCGATGATTGACGCCCTCACCATTATCTGTAACAAGATGTGGCAGAGAGGGGAGTGGCCTACACCATGGACCCAGTCGCTTGTCATCACTCTTCCGAAAAAGTGTAACCTTCAGGAGTGTGAAAATTATCGCACCATCAGTCTCATCAGCCATCACAGCAAGGTCCTCCTGAAAATAATACTCAGCAGGTTGAAACCCCAAGCTGAACAAATTATATCTGAAGAGCAACAGAGGTCTATGAGAGCAAGCAGGATTGATGGCAGGGCAAAGTACCACTGAACAGATTTTCAACCTCAGAATAATCTGCGAGAAATACCTACAGCACCAACAACATCTATATCATGTGTTAGACTTCAAGAAGTCGTTTGATCGAGTCTGGCATGCAGCTCTGTGGGTAACCATGAGAGTGTACAACATCAGCCCTAAATTTATTGATGTCATCAAAAGCCTGTATGACAAGGCTACCAGTGCAGTCCTCCATAACAGCGCAATCAAAACTGGTTTAGAACAAGAATCGGTGTGCGTCAAGGATGCCTACTCTCTCCAACACTCTTCAACCTCTTCAGCGCATCATGTCAGATGCCCTTGCAGATCACGAAGGCACAGTAAGCATAGGGGGTAGAGTAATCTCCAAACTTCGTTTTGCGGATGGCATCGATGGATTGGCTGGAGAGGAACAAGAACATGAACAGCTGGTAAAAGAGTCTTGACACAACCTCCAGAACCTATGGAATGGAAGAAAAAGCAGAGAAGACCAAAATGATGACCAACAACACCAATGGCATCAACACGGACATCAAAGTCCAATGCCAATTCCTCAACTCAGTGCATAGCTTCAAATATTCAGGAGCCATTGTAACAAACAGTGGGTTCCGACAGGAAGTCCTCTCCAGGATTGCACAAACAACTGCTGCCCTGGCAAGGTGGAAATCGATTTGGAAAGACAGGACCATCAGCTTACATTCCAAGATAAGTCTGCTGCGCTCCGTTGTCATCTCCATCTTCCTATACGCTTGCGAAACATGGACCCTCACAGCAGATCTACAACGAAGAATACAAAGCATGGAGATGAGGTGCTACAGAAGACTTGTGGGCATTTCCTATACCCAGCACACCACCAACGACGAAGTCCGACAGACCATCACACAAGCCATTGGACAACACGATGACCTGCTCACAGTGGAAAAAAAAAAGGAAACTCCGATGGTATGGCCACGTCACCAGATTATCTGGCCTTGCAAAATCCATCCTGCAAGGCACAGTGCAAGGAGATAGAAGAAGAGGGAGCCCGAAAAAAAGGTGGGAGGACAACATTCGAGAATGGACTGGTTTGACACTGAGCGAAACCATCAGGGTTGCTGAGGACAGAGAAAGATGGAGTACGTTGGTTAAACGATCATCTGTGGTGCCCCTACGACCTCCGAGTTACGGGATAGGATGGGATAGGATAGGATAGGACAACAGCTCCTTCTGTTTTTAACAAAATGGAACCAATGCTAGCGGCCCTGCAGCAGCGATTGGTCCTCCCATGATCGGCAGATTTTAATAGATTTCAATCTTGTCAACGAGAGCGAGAGCTGAAGGAAATGAGATATCGTCTGATTTTTAAAAAATAGCTGTTTATGTGCCAAGGTTGTATCGGGGAATGGATTTGAGAGAGAGAGAGAGAGAGAGAGAGAGAGAGAGAGAGAGAGAGAGAGAGAGAGAGAGAGAGAGAGAGAGAGAGAGAGAGAGAGAGAGAGAGAGAGAGAGAGAACTGAAAATGCTCTGTCAGTGTGTGTGTAATCTACCCTAGTAGTGCGCCTGTACCGATTAAAAAAAACCCAACTAAGGTAAAACGCTCGGACCCGAAGTTTTGATTTAATTTCTCTTTAATATCCCACGCAAGATAAAATTCTGAACGTGTAAACACCTAGTCAGTTCTCAATGTGAACTAACAATTTATGTTGTTGTCGTTCATCCTATCCTATCCTATCCCGTAACCCACAGGCGCTTGTATCAGGACACGCGAGCGCCTATGCCTGTGACGCGTCTCCCTTTGGTTATCTATAATACAAGGTCCCAAACAGAACCAAACGAAACTTGCGGGTCATCGCAGTTTTCAAATTTATATGAACAAACTCGAAGAGTTCTCCCCAAAGAAGGTCACTCATTCATTTCAGCAGTGATTCATGCAAACAAACAAAATAAGAATTATGCTCTGTCTATTTTCAAACCCGTTCAATTTCGGTAAAATTGTCAAAAAAAGTGACATTTTTCGTAATCGCTTCACGAAAATGCGAGTTCTGCCGAGACTAAAAGGGAAATTACTCCTCATTCGTTACAACCGCATGGCTTTCACTTCAGCATTGCAGTGTCAGAAAAATGCCTTCGATCGGATAGTTTTTGGGCCAAAAGTGGCTGTTTTAGATCAAGCAGGCAGTGTCAAAACATTTCTTGTGCGAGGAAGTGCAATGGTACTTGGTAAAATAAGAAAGAAAGTTGCTGTTACTGTTTCAAATGGGAATAGCAGCAACGCAGTTGAAATCACAAATGCCAGTGGTGAAACTTTGCATCGGTGGGCAGGGATGGGAGATACATTAAAGAGGAGGCTGTCTCGGATGTACGTTCAAAATGCAACAAATTATTAACAACCAACGTACTGATTGTTGAGGAAATCAGCATAATGAGCGCTAAAATATTTGAGCAGTTAGGTTGTTGTTGTTTGTTTGTTTTTTAAATATTATTGTTATTCACTCCTTAATTATTAATTGTGTTAATCAATTATCACATGTTTTTACTAGTGTAAATTACAACAGTAACCAAAAAAAAGATAAATTTATTAGTAACATTATGATGAACAGTGGGCGGCAATCGGATCGTGCAGTATTCCAATATGGGTTTGTTTACCTGTACACTCAGTATTCTATGAGAGTTCTTCGTCATCAACAACAATTGGTGAAAAGCTAAATATTCTTTTTTGTAACATTTTCTTTGGCCATATGAAACACACAGCTTTGTCGTTGAATTTATTTATCACAAGTCATGGTTTGATCTTCTATGGAGATGTGAATGCAGCTGCAAAAACAAAATATTGGTATGACTATGACTAAAAATTTCAGATAAAATACTGCTTCAGTGTTGCTGTACTCTCCTAATTTACTAGTATGAAGAGAAAGAAAAAAAAGTGTAAAAATACATAAATAACTGATATTTATGAAGAACCAATAAATAACTTTAAATACATTAAGGGATTCATTGATTAATTTATTTCATGTATTTATTTCTTCTTATATTCCGTTGTTATTTATTATTTGCATACACATTGAAAAGATCTGTGTAGTAATGTTGACAAATTACATAGAAATTTTTTAAATAACTTGTTTTATTTGTAATTTTAAGCTAATAACACGAAAGCAGTGTACAGTTAGTGTATATTTGTATTTCCTCATCTGCTAAAGAAAAGGTGAACAGAGAGTGAAAGTACGTAAATAAATAAAATAAAAATGTAGGTATAAGTGAAGAGTGGATTTGCATAGGGTTATTCTTTGGTGTGATGACACTTGTGTCTTCCATTCTTTTTACATTCTGTGTCTCCGTTTCTTTTTGTTTGTCTGTCTCTCTTTTTTCATGTTTTCCATTTTATTAATACTCTCTCTTTCTCTCTGTTGTGACTACCTTGCTCATATTCATCATAATATTAACTGGAACTTGAGCAGCTCTTAATCTGGAAAAGGGCTATATAAGAACAATTCATTGAAGTCGTGATGAAAACTGACACAACCAACACCATACTAATGTTTACGTCATATCTTGACAGGATTTTTATATTAATCTATAATTTTATCCTGAATCATTAATACAGACCTGCCTACTCTCCCGCTTTTGGCGGGAGACTCACGCTTTTGACATGTCACGAAATACATATTATTCAATCTTTATTGTTTGCAAACACGTCCTGCTTAACGCTAATGCCATGTCCCATTGTTATTATATAATGTCTCCCGCTTTTACTCCAAGGGGGGTAGGCAGGTGTAACATGCGGGAATACTACAAAATTAATAAATAGTTAAACAACAAAGCGCAATAAAACACAGATGCTCCCACAATCTCCTGTCACAATGGCCTACACAAATATTTATTAAGAAGGGGGAAATGGTGGTAGAGAGGGTGGGGATTAATTACACACACAAAGGTCTCAAAAGGAATAACAACAAAAGTCTTTTATAACACAGCTGAATGCTTAGTGACATTGTAGTTGATCTTGTCACGCATGCACCTACATTGGTTTGAACAACATCTGTGTAGATAGATCTATGCTCTAGTGCAGTAGATTTTATTTTTCATTCATCCTTATCATTTTTAGTGCAACCCTAAAATAGCAAGAGAAGTGGCGTTTGCACGTTTGCTACATTTCAATATGTTTCTTGTAATTAAGCTCTTACCACAGAAAAAATCTTAGCATCCATCCCAAAAGCGACAGTGACACGCATGAATTCGTTCTTGAGAACCGATGGGCATTGATAGTTTAAACCGAAACTCGTTTACTACAGACGGAAGTTATAGTTTCGGTAAACAAAGGGCACTTCCGTGAAGCGATTGTGAAAAAAGTCATTTTTTTGACAATTTTATCGAAATGTAACGGGTTTAAAAATAGACAGAGCATATTTATTATTTTGTATGTTTGCGTGAATCACTGCTGAAATGAATGCGTTGCCTTCTTTGGGAAGAAATTTTGTAGTTTGTTCATATAGATTTGAAAACTGCGATTACCCGTAAGTTTTGCTTGCTTCTGTTTGGGACCTTGTATTATAGATAACCAAAGGGAGACGCGTCACAGGCATAGGCGCTCGCTTGTCCTGATACAAGCGCCTGTGCCGTAACCCTGAAGTCGTTATGGCACCACAGGTGATCGTTTAACCAGCGTACTTCGTCGTTTCCTGTCCTCAGCAACCCTGATGGCTTCGCTCAGTGTCAAGCCAGTCCATTTCCGAATGTTGTCCTCACACCTCTTTTTCGGTCTCCCTCTTCTTCTGCCTCCTTGCACTGTGCCTTGCAGGAATGTCTTTGCAAGGTCTGATGATCTGGTGACGTGGCCATATCATCGGAGTTTCCGTTTTGTTCATCACTGCGAGCAGGTCATCGTGTTTTCCAATGGCTTGTGTGATGGTCTGTCGGACTTCGTCGTTGGTGATGTGCTGGGTATAGGAAATGCCCAGAAGTCTTCTGTAGCACCTCATCTTCATGCTTTGTATTCTTCGTTGTAAATCTGCTGTGAGGGTCCATGTTTCGCAAACGTATAGGAAGATGTCGTTCTTATTGTTGCTTTTGTTTGTTCGCTTGTTGCCATAGGAGTTAGATTCATTATACACGCCGCTTATTACAAGCATCCTTCGTCATCATCATCATCATCATCATCATCATCATCATCATCATCATCATCATCATCATCATCATCACAGGAAGTTCATAAATCTTAATTAATAAAATTCATCATAGTCATCTTCCTTCACAGGTCAAATGAATTCTTGAATCTATAACATCGCCTGTAACGTTTTAGCGGTGTGTATGTGGGTGGGTTGGCTGTTCTGGCCCTGTCCCAGTTTAACTCCCCTGTAGTGTTTCAATTGGTGTGTTTGGAGGCTGGTCTGGATCTGGCCCTCTTCAACTCCCCTGTAGTGTTCCCTCTTTAACTCCCCTGTAGTGTTTTATGGGCAGAGGATGGGTGGGTGTGGGTGGAGTGGAAGTGGGAGGTCTACATTTTATAAGAATGTCAGTTGTTTGTTTGTTTGTTTGTTTATTTTACGTCTGTTCACTTAAAAGTGATTTTAGACAACATTAACAACAGTAAATTAAAATACAACTAAAACATAAAGGAGACAGGCAACAATCACTTATACTATTCATAATATTCAAAGCATAGAGACTACATACAAAAAAGGCAAAAAAGGCGAGATAAAACAATCCTCCCTGAAGAGGTATAGTTAGATTTCTCTCCATTCTCCCACGGATAACTGCCTCTCCCACCCCTCCTACCGTCCTGAATGCAGTCCCTATTTACATATTATCCAATATTTCTTATTCCATTCATCATCCATAAGGAAAAGTATAGCACATTCCCGAATCATAAATACCAACAAATAATATCAAATATTACAAAAACCCCCCTATAGGGCTAAAAATCAACGCCTTTGCAATCTGCAGCCAACAATCATATGTTATAATTTGAACATTGCAAATATTTGCAGGTAAGAGTTGTTGTATTGCACTACAATCATGTAATATGTGATCTATTGTTATATTTGCTTGACATTGGCATACTACCTCTTTGCAGTATTTAGTTTTCCAAGAATTAAGAATTAGTCTATTGGCCAAAGTAACAATAGGACGAGAATAATGGATTGCTTGATTTGTTATACTGTTCAAGTTTGATTCTGATTTAAATTGTTGATTGATAATTGTATACATTTCTTTTTGTGATAATGGTATTTGTATGGAAATAACATGTTCATTTTTTGCTCCTTGTTTGGCTTGTCGATCTGCCCAATCATTATACAATAAACCGCTATGTGAAGGAACCCAACAAAATGTGACACCAGTTCCTGACCTTATTAAAATGTTAACAAGGTGTTGTATTTCATATATTATTGAATTAGCATCATTATTATAAGATTGCAATGCATACAAAACTGGCTTAGAGTCTACACATATCAACAAATGAATGAATGCTCTTTGTAAACTTATTATTTTATGTAATGACATTAAAATCGCGATAAGTTCAGCTGTAAATATTGAATGTTTTTTCCCTAAGCTATAACCTTCAATTATTTTGAGTGATGGTATAACATATCTTGAGCCAGATTCCCCTGAATCTAAAACGGAACCATCCGTATATATTTCTAAATAATTATGATAATTTTCTTCTATGTGTATACGAGCAGCTGATGCAATTAAGTTAATATTATCATCTTTTTTCAGTATAGTGTATTCAGTATCAAATTTAGCTTTACAGAATTCCCATGGAGGCAACGGTGGGCTTGCTAATTTTTTGAAAACATTTTGTGGAGATATATCTGCTTTCTCAAAACTATCAGAAGTGTAAGTAGCAATTGTTTGTAAGTATTTGACATTTCGAGATCGTTGAGAAAAGTCTCTGTGCGAATGAATGTTTAATTCAATTGTTGTAAAATTTTGTACACTAGAAGCTCTGACGAGGTATTTTGCACATGACATTTTACGCCAATCATCTAAGGACATTAATCCTACAGCTTTGTATGTAGCTATTGTTTTCGTATGAATAGGTACTCCAAGTGCAGTTTCAATAGCCTTGCTATCAATGCTTTGTAACTGTTTTAGTAGCGTTTTTGATGCCGAAAAGTATACCTCCTGGCCATAAGTAAGTTTAGATCTTACAAGTGCAATAGCAATAGACAATAACGTTTTAATATCTTGACCCCATTTTTGTGTTGATATTATTTTAAGAAGGGTCAAACTTTTGGATGCCTTTTGTATTAAATACTGAATGTGTTTATTCCAGTTCAGTTTGACATTTAAAAACACACCTAAAAATTTCACATCTGTCACATACTGCAATTGTTTTTTACCAATAAAAAAGTTTGGTAATTGTCTTGGTCCCTCCCCACTGTTGAATAAGATCATATTCGTTTTTTCTTCACTGAATTCTAGACCATTTATCTGCATATATAAGATAATTTTATCCAATTCTGCTTGATAAATTTTTTGAATATGCTTTATTTCAAACATTGACGTCTTTTTCTTTAAGGTTACATTAACCCACATAGCAATGTCGTCTGCATATTGTACTAAACTTGTATTTTTTCCAACTTGTTTTGGTAAATCGTAAAGCAAAATGTTAAAGAGTAAGGGCGATATAATTGACCCTTGTGGAATACCCATATTAGTGGTATATTTTGATGAATATGAATAGCCAATTTTAATGATGAGTTTTCTTCCATTTAAAAATTGTTTAATGTATAAATACATATTACCAGACAATCCAATTGTTTTCAATTTATAAAGCAGTCGACAGTGCCAAACGCGGTCATAGGCTTTGCTAACATCAAAAAACGTAGCAAGAACGTTTTTTTCTTTTAGAAAACTGTAGTTTAATTTGTGTTGTCAATTTTACTAAATGATCAATCGTAGATCTACCTTTCTTAAATCCAGCTTGATTGCTTGGTATTATATTGTTTTTGTTGCAATAATGTGAAAGCCTATTTAATATAACCTTTTCCAAAATTTTACCAGCATGTGATGTGAGTGCAATAGGACGATAGCTATTTGGATCTTGCCTGTTTTTTACCTGCCTTTAATAGTGGAATGATGATAGAAGTTTTCCATTTTTCAGGTAAGGTATTTTCTTGCCAACATTTGTTAATTAATTTATGAAAAAATTCAATCCATTTTGTAGGAAGATGTTTTAATAACGTATAAGATAGTCCATCTGAACCAACTGCTGATTTTTTATTCCCCAACTGATTTAACGCTGACAAGATTTCATTTAATGTTACTGGAGAATTGATGAAATGTGAATTATCTATAACTGGATCATTATATTCTTCAGATATTTCATCTTCAAGTCTTCTACTGCGTTCTTGATCAGTCAAGCTTGCTGTATTGCTTGCAGTGGAGAATTGTTTGCCGAAGACTTCAGCCTTTTCTTGAGGTAATGGAAAAGATTTGTCTACAATTTTAATCGGACACTGTGGACGTTGAATACCATTTTTCATTTCTTTAACCTTTTTCCAAATACATTTAGTATCTTTTGAATTATAAATTTTATTTGTACAAAAATCTTCCCAATATTTCTTTTTTGCAAGAGCTATTATTTTATTACAACTAAGTTTTGTTGTTTTCATCTTGTCATAGGCATCTACTGTTCTTATTCGTATCCATTCTTTATAAGACTCCTTTTTATGCCTTACAGCCACCTCACACTCAGGGGTCCACCATATGTTACCCTGGTGCTTTTTGTTTTTTCCATCTATTTTGCGAGGTATGGATTTGCTAGCAGCACTGTGTATGTGTTTTAAAAATGTATTGTATATTTCATCAATATTTTCATCATCCTCAAAATTTAAATTAATGTCCAAACGAATAGATTGATATGTAGTCCAATCATGTCAATCATGAATGTCAGTTGTTTTTCTGGACTTGTCCCAGTTTAACTCCATTTAATAGTGTATTTAGTGTGCTTGTGGCTGACCTGGGCCTGTCCTAGTTTAACTCATCTGTCGTGTTTTATAGGGGCTGTGGACCTATCCCAGCTTAACTCTATGTTTTATAGGTGTTTGTTGTATGTTCTGGACTTGTCCCAGTTTTACTCCACTGTAGTGCTGTATAGGGTTAGTGTGTTGGGGTAGGAGCTGTTCTGTCCCTGTCCCACTTAAACTCCCCTGTGGCCTGTTTTGAACTAGTTCCAGTTTAACTCTCATTATGTGTGGGGTAGGGGGTTGTTCTAGAACTTTTCTGTTTTAATCCCGAATGACTGGTTATTTTGAGTAAAAGCGTATTGGTTATACTGGTGGGGGGGAGAGGGGGGAGGGGGGAAGGGGGGCTGGTTTGGAATAAAATGGAAGGGGGTTGGGGGGTGGAGGGGGCCCGAACCAGACTAACTCCCAGGGAGTTAATCTGGGCAAGAACTAAAACAACTCATGGGAGTAAAATTTGTATGGGAGTAAAATTTGTATGGGAGTAAAATTTGTAAGGGAGTCATTTGAGCACGTCGCACTGGGTCATTGAAGATTTCATCACGTCAGCTGAACTGGAAATCTCTTATTCGATATTTTCTATTTTCTCAAATCTTCAAACCTTCCACAATCTTCTTACAAGCTCAGACGACTAGAAAACTAGGATAATCATTTGTTATCAAGTGTGTGTGTGTGTGTGTGTGCGTGTGCATGTGTGTGTCTCTCTCTTTGTTTTATTCTCAAGTCTGTGTGTGTGTGTGTGCGCGTGCGCCTGTGTGTAGGTGTGTATGTGAGTGTGTGTGGGTGTGTGTGTGTGTGGGTGTGTGTGTGTGTGAACGCTGGGGTTGAGGAAAGGAAAGGGAGGTGGCGTCAGTCAGTCTGAGTGTGTTACCTGCTAAAGAAGTAACTACATTAATTTCATTGCTATGCTCAATAAATGTCTCCATGTTAAGTAGTTAAATATATGGAGATTGACTCTGCGCATGCTGTCAATTCCTTGGGGGGTAATAAAGATGGATTGTATTGTATCTTATTGTATTGGGTTGTATTGTGTTGTGTTGGATTGTTATTGTTGTATGTGTCACGCATGTAAATACTAACAGCGTTGTGTCGGTATCGGAAAAGGGGTCAGTGTCTGAGAAAATGGTTTGTGTACGTTTTTGTATAGAGATGATTATGAAATGATCAGTTTCCAACAGAAGGCGAAGAGGCAGAGGCAGATTATATAAGAAGTAGGAGTTGCTGTACAGATTAACATGAAGAAGCAAAAGAATGCAACAACTATGAAAACAACGAAGTGCAAGAGTACACATCCACCAACACACGCACACTTACACATCCACACACAAACACACACATCAACACGCGCACGCATGAGGGTGAGCGAACGTCGTAGGGGTAAGACGTGTTATTGCATCGCTCCCTAACAGGCTATTAGCCGATATGTAATCACTGTACAATTCTAGCTCAAACCTCTTACTATGTTGTGACCATGACTGTGTTGTAGGCCTACTAAAAGGATGTGAATTGAAACTTGAACTTGAAAATGTGCCTGAGAATAAAGTGATAATTTCAGTAGTAGACTACTTCAGTACATACTTTATACATTTTAAAATATAATAATATATACTTTGACTTCAACAGTTACAGTTTGACTTTAAAAAAGAATGACTACTTTGATTGTGATGGTATTACAGCGTGTTTGTGATGGAAATATCTACATACTTCTCGCCGGTTGGTAAAAGAAAAGCAGTCCCCTCTTCCAGTTCTGCATCTGAAAGTGATAGCCCCATACTTTCGCAGAGTTATAAAACCAGCAAGACCAGTGACTCATTTGAAGCGGAGAGTGAAATTTCGTCCAACATGTCCATTCAAGAAACACTAGAGTCGCTACAGCGTAGCATGCTTTTATTATCTACGAAAGAAGACATTCGACAGCTAAGAGATTGGGTGAGCGGAGAGGTGGGAAAGATGAGAAGTGAAGTGCAGAGTGTGGGAGAGAAGATAGGGGAGAGGTGCGAAGTTATGGAAGCGAGATGTCATGACGTTGAGGTGAAGTTGGAGGCAGTGGAGAAAGAAAACGAACGAATGAGGAAGGAAAATGAGAGTCTGAAGAACGAAATCATCAGAGTGAAGAATGTCTTGACGTCAAAGTTTGAAGAAACCAAGAGTGAGATGAACGACATAGAGCAGTATGGTAGGCGCTCGAACTTAAGAATTTTCAACGTCCAGGAAGGAAAAGACGAGAAACCTGAAGAAACAGCAAGAAAGGTCTGCAAGCTGTTCACCGACTCCATCGGCGTCAACGTCAAACCAGAGGACCTAGAAGCCTGCCACAGGGTGGGTGCTGTTGCTGTAGGAGGAGGAGACAGGAAGAAGCGCTCCATCATCATCCGGTTTAAGGACAGGACGCAGCGCGACAAAATTCTTGCCAACCGCAGGAATCTTAAGGGTCAGCAGGTGTCTGTGGGAGAGGACCTGACAGCGGAGAATGCTAGGTTGTGTAAGGAGGCTTACAGACACTCTGCATCCCTGGCATCTTGGACAAGTAACGGCAGAGTATTTGCCAAGGTGAAGAATGGTAAGACAGTCCGCATAAAATGTGGTGCAGATGTCAACACAGTGCTGTCTAAAGCCCTGTCAGGGGCCATTGGTAGTGACTAGAGGGAGTGCTGAACACTGTTAGCCTAATGAAAGCATAACTGTCCGTTTTGTGTGTCAAGGTACACTTTATTGTCTTATAAACATGTTTTATCTGTTTTGTATAATCTACCAAATAATAATTTGTCTAGTATGTAATTCGTCTAGTTAATATGAATGAACAAGGCATTGGAGTACATGTATTGGAGTACATGTATATGAATTTGTGTGCCTAGTATACTATAATGGTAAGACAGTTCGCATAAAATGTGGTGCAGATGTCAACACAGTGCTGTCTAAAGCTCTGTAAGGGGCAATTGGTAGTGACTAGAGGGAGTGCTGGGCACTGCTAGCCTAATGAAAACATAAATGTCCGTTTGTGTGTCAAAGTACACTTTGTTGTCTTATAAATATGTTTTATTTGTTTTGTATAATCTACCAAATAATAATTTGTCTAGTTACTAGTTTGTAATTCGTCTAGTTAATAGGAATGAACAAGGCATTGGAGTACATGTATATGTACGTGTGTGCCTAGTATACTAGGTATCTATAGCGCAAGAACCTTTTAATCATAAAGTAAGATAATATATTTTATTTGATCTGTTATTATTATTATTATAATTTATTTATTTACTTATTTATTGTATTATTGTGTGTGTGATTGATTGTTTGTTATAATGTAAGATAATCCTCATGTAAGATGGCTATATTGAATATTATTTTGAGATATGTGTATATAAATTTGTATTACAGGCAACATTGTAATCATAAAAAAACTTATATATTTGTTGTATTTTATATTAAGACAATCCCTCATGAAAGAAGAATAGAATGAATATATTGTTGATGTTGTCAGAAATCTCCTGTATTCTCTTTTTTTTCTTCATGTTATGCTTTTATGTTCTACACTTTGACATGTGAAATATGTGTGCTAAACATGTGAGTCGTACTGCTAATCTGTATATAAATCTACAAGTCTTCTGTTTTACTAGATAGCATGCATCAATGGTATGGTTTTGTATGCCAGAAATGGTCATGATCATATATGTACAATTAGTGAAGTACATTATAAACAATCTATATAGATATTAACTGTCAAATTATTGTCTTATAACTATCGTCTGTTTGTTTTTTCCTGTTATGTGACAAGGAAGAATAACTCATTTGAGAATATAGATGTTTTGGCTGAATGTATATTCTGATCATGTAATTAGCCACTATATAACTAATGCTATGCATGCATACTGTCAATCTTGTACATATCTCTTGTGCTATGTTTGTACACAAAAAACTATTATTAGTTCCACGTAAAGGTTTTTTCGTTAGCTGCTTCATCATACATCACTCTTTCTCACGTTCAAAAAGCCTAATATAAGTAAGACATGAGGCGGATTGGTACAGGTACACTCAACCGTACTGCAAACTGCTGTTTTGAATGAAACTATAACTCTTTGTGTGTCATCGTTTTGATTGGCTGGTTAAAATTTAATGTTGTTTATAGTTTTGACATCAGTGTTGTTGTTCTGTTGTTGGTGTTAGGGACACAATAATTCTCATGTGTAAGTCGCTTAATTTTGCTGTTTGTTCGATTCCTTTTCTTACTTGTGAATACCTTTTAGGCTTACTTATGTTGAATAGTAGCCGGCGTGTGCACCAGCTGTGCGATGTTGTTTTGCTTTTTGCGATTAGTGGCGCTGGCTCGCACAGCGGGTCCTTGACCTTTCACACTAGACTACTCTTTTTTTAGCCAAAACAAACTGACGATTGCTGGTTGTCTGAGTAGGATAAGTTGTGTGGTGGGAGTCGGTGCCTGCTCGTGCATAATAATGCATCTACGGTGTCTTGCATTTTGTCACTTTTGCATATAATGTTTTTGTTGTTTTTGTTGTTTTTTTTGTGTGTTTCATTTGAACAGTTTCAAAGGAATCATTGTATTGTGCAATTTAAACATTCACATAGAATTGCTTTCTTTTTCAGAATTGGTAAGAGGTTTGAAAGTAATCTATATTCGTCTCATCGATGTACGATAATCGTTGCGAGAAAAGTATAATGAATGGGTTGATTGTGTTGTCTGATGTAAGAGTGAGACATGACTGGGTTTCTTCCTTATACAAACAAGTATTGAAGTGGTGTTTGTTGGTTTTCCATGTCACTGAAATCTTGCCTACCTCTTGGGTATACATGTTTATACTCACATTGTTGGATAGCTCTGGAATTGTTTGATCACTTTGGAAAAGATAAAACTGTTTGTTTATATGCTATATAATGGGAGATAATCAAGTACATTTTGTTTCAATGAACTGTAGGGGGTTAGGGGACTCGCAGAAGAGAAGAGATGTGTTTCATTACTTGAGAGAGAATAAATACTGTGTCTGCATGTTGCAAGATACACATTTTTATCCAAAAATAGAAAAACAAATAAAAAATGAATGGGGGTTTGATGCTTTTTTCGCTTCTTTCGCTTCTAATTCGAGAGGAGTTGCGATTCTTTTTAATAGTGTTTTTGAATATAAAATATGTAATGTTCACAGAGATGTAAATGGTAACTGGCTTATAATACACTTGAAGATGTATGAGAAAGATTTTGTGCTTGTTAATGTGTATGGGCCAAACAATGATGACCCCAGTTTTTATATAGAACTTGAAGAAACGGTAAAGTTGTATGAAGAATGTGAACATGTTATCTTTGGGGGAGACTGGAACTTGGTATTAGACTACGATTTAGACTGCAATAACTACAGACAGAAAAATAATGTAAGAGCTCATGATCAGGTTAAACTAATGATGGACAATTTAAATTTAACAGATATATGGAGGACAAATTATCCTGACTGCAAACGATATACCTGGCGTAGAAACACTCCTCTCCAGCAAAGCCGCTTAGACTTTTTCCTAATTTCTGATCTTGTTTCGTGTTTTGTTCAGGAGGTGGATATAAAGCCTGGTTACAGAACTGATCACTCCGCAGTCACCCTAACGTTGCAGTTTGGAAAAGAAAATACCCGACATTCTTTTTGGAAATTCAACTCGTCTTTGTTACTTGATAGAAAATATTTAGTGATAATAAACTGTGAAATTAAATCTGTCCTAGCTGAATACGCAGTTTTCCCTTATAATAGAGATAAGTTAGATGATATACCGCTGTGGGATATTCAGTTGACGGTTTCAGACCAATTGTTTTTAGATGTATTATTAATGAAAATCCGTAGTAAGACTATTTCATACGCTGCTGTTAAAAAAAGGGAGGCTGGTGAAAAAGAAAAAGTATTGCAAGATCGGATCGAACAGTTTGAAAGAAAAGAAACCTTAGGTGTGGAAGAACATGCATCTCTTGAAAAAGACAAGCAAGAATTAATAAACATAAGGGATCATAGAATGAGGGGTGTGTTACTGCGTTCTAAAGCTAGATGGGTGGAAGATGGGGAGAAGGTTTCAAAGTATTTCTGTAGCTTGGAAAAGAGAAATTACGTTAATAAACATATAAATAAACTAATTTTAAAAGATGGCTCCGTAACCAGCGATACTGATGTTATTGTAAACGAGGTTAAAGATTTCTATGAGCGTTTGTATACTAAAAGAGACTTAGAAACTTGTGAAATCAGTGACCTAGTTGATAATATACCCGTTCTAAACTTGTTTGAAACGGAATCTCTTGAAGGAATTCTAAGTTTTGAGGAAGCCAGCTACGCACTTAAGAACATGAAAAATGGTAAAAGTCCAGGTTCAGACGGGTTTTCTGCAGAGTTTTTTAAAGTGTTCTGGAGACAGTTGGGCGCATTCGTGGTCAGATCTTTAAATGAAGGATTTAGTAAAGGGGAGTTATCGTGTACACAAAAAGAAGGTGTTATTATTTGTATTCCTAAACCTGATAGACCAAAAGAGCGGATACAGAATTGGAGACCAATCTCTCTTCTTAATGTCGTTTATAAGATTGGATCAACATCTATAGCTAATAGAATGAAAAAAGTTCTACCAAGATTAATTAATGAAGATCAAACTGGGTTTGTTAAAAATAGATTTATCGGGGATAATATTAGATTAGTTTATGATATTATTGATTATGTAACTGCCACGGATGCGCCCGGTTTGCTCCTTTGCTGTGATTTTGAGAAGGCGTTCGACAGTTTAGACTGGAATTTCTTACTTAAGACCTTAAAAGCCTTTGGTTTTGGTGAAGACATGTGTCGATGGATTAAAACCTTACATTTTGACTGTAAATCATGTATTTCTGCAAACGGACAAGTGTCTGGCTGGTTTCCAGTGTCTAGAGGCTGCAGACAAGGAGACCCCATGTCACCTTATATCTTTATTCTATGTGCCGAAATTCTAGGTACCATGATTAGGGAAAATAATAATATTAAAGGTATTAAAATACACGAAACAGAACACAAGTTATCACAGTACGCTGACGATACAGAAATCTTCTTAGAAGGGGACAAAGCTTCGTTTGAGGAAACAATAATAACAATCAACACATTTGGAAATTACTCAGGGCTATTCCTAAATGCGAGTAAAACAAACGCAGTGTGGTTAGGTAATAAACGCAATTCACCAGTTACATACATGCAGCATTTAAACATACAATGGAACCCACGACAGTTTAAGATTCTTGGTATTCTGTTTACAAACGACCTGAAGGATATAATCGATATTAATGTTAATAATAAATTTGAAGAAGTTAAAAGATTGTACGGCATTTGGCTAAAGAGGCAGATCACCCCCCTGGGTAGAGTTGCTATTTTGAAATCGTTAATACTTTCTAAACTGACTTATCTTTGGCTGCTTCTGCCAAACCCACCTGACCATACTATGCAATCACTTCAAACAACTATTTTTGACTTTGTTTGGGGAAGGAAAAGGGACAAAATTAGTAGAAAAATATCCATGAAAAGCGTTGAAGAAGGAGGACTTGGTATTCCGAACATCCGTCAGTATGTGTACAGTTTAAAGCTAACTTGGGTTAAAAAGATCTATTTAACTGAGCATAAATGGAAATCGGTTATTCTTGGTACTTTTCCTTTAGCTAATAATCTAAAAACGGTTGGTTCATGTTTGCCACAAAATGTTGCTAATTTAAACCAATTCTGGAAAGACGTTTTTCATGCTTATAGCCTATTTGGTAAACGTATCCATGTGACAAAATCTGAAGAATTTTTAGCTGAACCAATTTTCTATAATCAAAACATTAAAGTAGAGAATAAGTGTTTATACATAAACGAATGGTCGTCTAAAAATATTTTTCAAGTAAAAGACCTCGTTCATCCTAATGGCAGTTTCTTGTCTTTCAATGAATTTGTAAGAAAGTATAATGTCCGAGGCCACTTTCTAACTTATTGTGGTTGTATAAATGCAGTTAAGGAATACGCTAGAAAGAGCGATATACTGCTTGTGAATGATATGGCCATGGGTGATACATTGATTATTAAAACGTTATTTTCTGTCCAAAAGGGCGCTCGACTGTATTATAATCTTTTAATGTCGGATGATGTAACACCAAATTTTTGTAAAACATGGGAAGAAAAACTTAAGTGCGAACTGAACTGGAAAAACATTCTGTATGAAATAAAAGCGATAAAAGAAGTTAAATTAAAATGGTTTCAGATAAGGTTGGTTCATCGTATAATTGGTACTAACGTTGTTTTTCAATACATGGGTATTGCACCTGATGAATGCTGTAGCTTTTGTGAAGAAGCGCGTGAAAATATTCAACACTTGTTTTTTCAGTGCAGGTTTGTGAGACGATTTTGGAGTAACCTGCGTGATGTATTACTTGATAGTGGTTTGGTAAATGAGGCATTTGATTTTTCTGAAGTTCATGTCCTTCTTGGATATTCTCATGACCGTACAGTATCAAAGACCTTCCAATATGTCATTTTGGTGGCAAAGTATTTTATTTATAAATGTAAATTTGATAAGGTTCTGCCACAATTGTATGCATTCAGGAGATATTTAAAAATGAAGTACGAAGTAGAAAAACATAATGCACGTAACAGGTTTGAATTAGACAAATTCAATGATTTGTGGGAGCACTGGGTTTTTTTTGTGGGTGATACAGATGTGATTGTTTAGTCAGTTTCTGATCATTGTAATATTGAATTTATAAAATATTCCACGGAAATGAAAAAAAGGGAAGAACCTCAGTGTATGAGTGTGTATGAGTGTGTGTGTGTGTGTGTATGTGTGTGTGTGTGTGTGTGTGTGTGTGTGGTATGTAAGTTAATTACTAAGTAATGTCATGTAGTATAAATGTTGTGATTGTATTTTTTTTTCAATTTATGTGATATTTTGAAAGAATAAAAAAAAAAATAAATAAATAAAAAAAAAAAAAAAAAAAAAAAAAAAACACGCGCACGCATACTCATCCACGCCAACACACACATACACACACACGCAGTCACACACACACACACACACTACGAAGACTAACACAACGCGTCAGAATGCAATCATTTTCACAACTGCGTCGTTCGTTTGCACACTATTTCTCTTAACAGGACATAGTTTTACCCGGAGGTTTCAAAGTCGAACATCCATAGTCAAAAGGTGGATCAGCTAACCTTAACACATCCCACCACTTCCACTAGCAACGGGAGCTGTGTAAGGCAAGTCACAATTTATTCAAATAAAACCCCTAAGAGTACATTGATACACAAAAAAAATCAAAATATTAGTTAGAAAAGCAAATGACATACGTATATGACACATCCATAAACTGAAATTGCATGCTATAATTATGTGCATATATTTACAATAATATCTTTTGTTATCACATGTGTCAACGAAGAATACAAAGCATGGAGGTGCTGTAATACAGAAGACGTTTGGGCAATTCCTATACCCAGCACATCACCAACAATGAAGTCCGACAGACCATCACACAAGCCATTGGACAACGCGATCACATGCTCACAGTGGTGAAGAAACGGAAACTCCGATGGTATGGCCACGTCACCAGATCATCAGGCCTTGCAAAGACCATCCTGCAAGGCACGATGCAAGGAGGCAAAAGAAGAGGGAGACCGAAAAAGAGGTGGGAGGACAACATTCGAGAATGGACTGTCTTTGACGTTAAGCGAAGCCATGAGGGTTGCTGAGGACAGAGAAATATGGAGTACGCTGGTTAAACACTCATCTGTGGTGCCCCTACGATCTTCGAGTTACGGGATAGGATAGGATAGGATAGGATAGGATAGTGTCTACGTTTGCAACTTGCGAGTTTGTGCAGTGCGAATAATCCTACCTACTCATTTAGCAGGCGTCGCAGCTCATCCCATCCACTCCAACCCCTCTTCCTCCCCTTGAATACAATATTGGCGTTGGTCATGTGGAGGTCTTTATGACAATGATGACTGTATGACTCATTTACAACTGGGAGTGTGCGGATACTTGATCTCTCGCTAGCCTCCCTCCTCCCCATCTCCCTTCCATTTCCCCAACAACCAATATAAGTATTAACCTCTTTCTATACCCACTCCTACCCCAACCCTTCACCCCCATCCCACCCACCCAACCGCCCACGCACAGTTCGCCCTATCATCAACAAATTTTGGTCATTTCGGAAGGTTTGGTAAAATTGGTATTGTCTTTATAATTATCGTTCTTATATTGCGCTTTTCCAGCTAAAGGGCAGCTCAATGAGTTGGCCAATGTAGGATCTAAAAGAAGGAGCATCCCTCGCTCCCACTCACCCCTCCCCTCTCTCTCCATCTTTCCATCACTTTTCCCTTCAACATCCCACCACCTCTTCTGCTTATTCCCCAGCATTGACATTGTGGTCGATTGGGCGTCGTCATGGCGCTTAACAAAGCTGACTGTACTTGACAGGAATACAAGAAAACTAACCCCAAAATGGCCATCTCATTCATCACAAGAGAAAACAAAAAAATCGTTTTACATGTCACGTCTTATATTCTTAGAACAAATAGTATTTTCTTGTTTTAAGCTTTCGCGATACAGTTTGACTAGATCACCGTGTCTGTCTCTTGTAGTTCTTGTGTTATGTTTTGTATTATTAAAACCAAATCATTATTTGACTCTACCTTTGCCAGAGTTGAGAGTGAGGGAAGGAAGCTTCTTCATTCCATCTCCGCACCGTCTTCTTCTTGGTTTTGTTGGACTTGAGACGCGATCTGTACTTGAGCACCATGAGAATGACCATGTTGTGAACAGATCAATTGTCCAAATACACCCAGTACGCACTAGGTTTCTTCTCCCCATCCTTGGTCGCCCTGTGTTGTGCTCAGTCGCCTGGGCGTCACACTGTGCACCCAAAGGTTGCAGGTAGGCGCCTCTGGCGGCTTGAGTTAGATCCTGTATCGACCAGGATCTTGATCTATTCTGCTCTTGTGCTGGAAAAACGCTATATAAAAGTGATTAAAAATAAATAATCCAGTAATTCCAGTTATATTATTACGAGGTTATTATAAACTAACTTTAAGTCTAACTGAAAAGCCGCATCTAATAATAAAATGCATCAAGGGATTATGATTAGGAGGTTTTAGGAGGGAAGAATGCCAATTTACAGGCCTATTGGAAATTCATTATAATGTGTACGTGTGTGGTGGTTTTTCTCTGCAGTATCATGAACTTAAAATTCCATACTAGACTTTCAACGGCTAATGAAATACATCATAATTATGAGCAGATCGTGACGTTTAATGAGCGTGGAGTTCTGAATTCGACATTTATTTTATTACAATGCCTTTGTCTACAGTCTACCGTAAAGGCCCCTTAGTTCGTCCAATAAATCACGTAAGATAGGTCAGGAGATTTGGAGTGATCGTGACATTAAGGGAGTTTTCGGAGTGTGTATTGAATATTGTTTATCATTCAGACTTGAGTCAGCAGACTGCGTCGGCTCCGCCGGTCTTTTGCCGATCCGTCTCTGTCTTCTTATAAAGAGCCTTCGTTGTTTGCTCGATGAAAATGGCTTTCCTGGGGGCGGCGGCTGCTGTTGTTGCCCCCAAAATGAAAAGAGATGACGATAAGGCAGGCAATATGGCCTGCCGTTGTTTACTTTTCAAAGAGTTCATTCTGTCGTTAATCGACCGAGAGAAGTGAGGTGACAGAGATAGAGAGAGAGAGAGAGAGAGAGAGAGAGAGAGAGAGAGAGAGAGAGAGAGAGAGAGAGAGAGAGAGAGAGAGAGAGAAAGAGAGAGAGAGAGAGAGAGAGCAGTGGGAGGGGAGAGAGAGACAAGAGGGTGTGGGAAAAAGGGTGAGGGTGGACAGAGCGTAATGTGTTGCTTTTTCTGCAATACAAAAATAGCCTGACATAAACAACCATGCAGGTCACAGTCGAGGGGGGGGGGGGGGGGGGGGGGGGGGGCAGAAAAAGAGCTGGTCAAAGAAAGAATAACAAGCAATGGACATCCCTCGACATGCCATGTGCCTCCGACACCTGACAGGTTATTGTTAGTCGAGGCTTCCTGTTGTTGTGTACAGATTTGATAAAACTTTTCTACTTCTGCCAACTGGTCCAGCTCATTGGCAGCTCTCGCCGGGCATATAGGCCTACGCACTTTCCTTAATATTAACCTCATCCCTCAATATCTTGTGCAACCTCTGGAAGTAAGAAGTGGTCTTGCAAGCAAGCCATTGATAAAATGTCGCAACAGGTCGGGCTAATATTCGTCATGAACATCCACACAACTTTTTTTTTCTTTCTTCTCTTCGTTCTTCATCACCTTAGCTTATTCTTATTTTTTTCATCTAATATCTATCTTTTCTCCTTCCAGTTCTTCTTCTTCTTCTTCTTCTTCTTCTTCTTCTTCTTCTTCTTCTTCTTCTTCTTCTTCTTCTTCTTCTTCTTTCACTTCTTCTTCTTTGTCTTTTTCTGTCACTTCTTCTTGTTCTTGTTCTTCTTGTTCTTCTTCTTCCTCCTCCTCCTCCTCCTCCTCCCCCTCTCTTCTTTTTCTATAACTCTCCACCTCCTTCAATAATTCTCCTCTCCCTCCCATCATTTCAGCGGCCATGTCCGGAGCGACAGAGAGAAACGTCCTCTTGAACCCAAGGAGCTATGTCGGGCAGGGTTGGGCAGTCTTACGGCAATGTAAAGACTTGATCCACCACTCCTCATGCCATCCGTCACTCGCTTTTCTATACACTCTGAGTATCAGAGGTATGAGCCACTTCAATACAGAAATCTATTGTACTGCACTTTAAAGCCAAGTTAACTTCAGAGATCTATGAATATCGACGTAGAATTACACAGGCGTAGTCTATTTAAAAACGTGTTGAACTCTCCAGTACAAAAAATGATCTATCCTACTGTTACACTCGGTTTGATGTTGGTGTTTTTCTATCAGTATCTGATTCAGCCCCGATGCTTGAATTCCTGATAGTTGTGTAACTCAGATTCGTTTATCCACGCAGCCCGTCCAAACAGCATACAAGTCACAGAGTCGACGTATGAAGTTTTCCACTTTTATTCAGCACACATCAACAACTGCATACAATCGCTCAATCGCCTTTTTACTCTCAAATTTACTTTCCAACTTCACTATCAACAATTTCACTCTCTATAACAACTCACGGAGCATCGAATATATAATTTTTTCTCTCAACTCGAGATGACCTCAGTTTGTTCTAGAAAATGACGCATTACAACCAATCAGAATTAAAGATCGTCATCGCTGACTTACGTCATACATTGTTCTAAACATACCCGGAACCTTCTCTTGCTTCGACATGTATCGGGAAATTTCTATTGAGAGTAAACACGCAGATCCAGAAACTTCTCCAGTAGTATCGACTAACGCAAATTATCAACGTTATACAAAGCCTCTCCTAACAACAATGCAAACTCAAATCAAAGGTAAATAAACTCCATTATTGAATACTTTGCAAAACGAAACGATTAGATCTATCGTGCGCGCTTCCGACGTACTACCATTCGCGTTTCAACGTAACACCTACCCCTAGTTTCAGTACCCCAAGAATCAAATATCTAAAAAGGAAAGTTGATCTTTGAGATCTATGAGTGTTGAAGCAATTTTTACCACAAAGACGTACTTATAAGGCTACTTTTTGAAGGCTTTGGTTACTTTTAGCAAAACGGGTTTATCCTAAACATCGCATTGATTTTTCATTAAACGACGATAACGTGGGCTTTCTTTGGTTAAACAAACCGCTTAAGTTTGAATTTTCCAGTTCGGTTCTGATTGGGAATTATTTGTTCTGTCTGTAACGGTACAGTCTCGTGACAATTGACCCTATTTGTAAGTGAACCATGCGGCTGAAGTGTGCGTCTTTGGTGACTGGGGTAGAGCACGGTCTATTTTATCAATCTAAAATGGAGCAATCCTAATAGCAATTGTTTTCACAGGTTCATTCTAGGCTTACCGGCTTTGGTACATGTAGCTGCTATTGTTAGCTCCAGATTGTTGGCTGCATAGCCAACGGCTGTTACTAGTAATAGGCATTAAAAAAATAAATATTCTTTCTAAAGAGTACGTCTTATCATTTCGATGAAGAAGACGTTAATATAACAACCAAACAAACCACGTATTTTTTGTTGTACGTTTTTTTTTTCCATTGAGGGAACACTGACGGTGAATGTTTAAAAAAAAAAGTCTGTCGATGGGACTTGATCAAGGTGGGTCCCTTTAAAAGTATGTTCAAAGTCAGATATCTATGAGTATGAATGTTCAAACTAATTAATTAATCAATTAATTAGTTTCATCACAGAAGTCTTGAAGAAACAACACCCACTTCAGAGACATGCTGGTCATTGACAACGCGTTATCACACTTTGAGTACAGGAATCTATCCTATCCTATAACTCAGAAGTCGTTGGGGCACCACAGATGATCGTTTAATTAGCGTACTCTATCTTTCTCTGTCCTCAGCAACCCTCATGGCTTCGCTCAGTGTCATGCCAGTCTATTCTCGAATGCTGTCCTCCCACATCTTTTTCTGTCTTCCTCTTCTTCTACCTCCTAGCAACGGGTCTTGCAGGATGGTCTTTGTAAGGCCTGATACTCGGGTGAGGTGGCCAGGAATCTACCTACTTTTAAATCGAAGTTTATCATTAGAGATCTCGATCTATGTTAATGTGGTCGGAATTTCAAAAAAAGAAGTCTTTCTTCTTAAAAGTACGTTTAACACTGCATTGCAAAATTAAGTATTTCTTTCCTTCGCTCTGGTGCAGCTGTGAGCATTCACCGCTCTGTATACCGTTGCTCTGAGTGTCGGTTTCTTTGAATTTAGGAATGTGGAGTTTTTATCCTTGATAGCTTCCAGCGACTGACTTACGGCAAATACACGTGGTAAGGCGTTTAGTAACCTTGGTAAAATAATATCTCAGTGTATGAGAAAGCCGGTCGGTATACCCATACTAATCATAATGTCAGGTGATAGACAGTCAATAAGCTAGGTCAGTACTGATCGCCAAACTACTTTGTGCATGTATAACCTTAGTAACCGCATACTGAACATCATATTTTTATCTTAAAATGCGCTTTGCAAATAAGACCGTTCATACGGCAACCGGTTGGAATCACCAATTTGTTGTGATGCTTCTCAATGTGACGGTATAGGCTGCTACGTATTTCACTGTAGTCAGTTCGACAAGCAGTCATGTACCTGATTCATTAACAAATTTGAGGGAAAGAGTATTGGCTACTACTTAGTTTTCTCTCTCTCTTTAGTCGAATCGGTAATCTGCAATCCCTTATATCTTTAACCTTAGCAAGCCTACAAGCTGACATCTCATGAAGCCCACGATGGAAGGAAAGCGTAACCTTCATCATCCTCTAGCTCCACTGTGCCCAAGGCAAACTACGGAGGTCTCTGCCTAGAAAGGGCAATAGCTCTGGCTTGGCCTCTATAGTTTGAACCTGGAAGAAACTGTATATCTAAGTACGAAGGTTGTTCTCTCAAATGATTTCAAATAGATTTAAAAAGTGCACCACCCATTTTAACGTAATACCTTGTCGGAAGAAAAAAAAAACACCATTTCGTACGTTGCTCAGTTGTCTGGGCGTCACACGATGCGCCAAAGGCTGCAAGTAAGCACATCGGGCGATTTCAGTTAAACCCTGTATCGGCCAACGCCACGAGCAGCTCTTAAACTGGAAAAGCGCTACATAGGAACGAATAATTTTTTTTTTACAATTTTAATTATACCTAGACAAGTTAAAACTTAACTCCAAATTCCTATCCTATCCTATCCCGTAAGGTCGTTGGGGCACCACATATGATCGTTTAACCAGCATTTCGTCATCTTCGTCGTCGTTGTGGCCCAGGTGTGTTTGGCTGCTTGAGTGTCTGTGCAGGTGTTGTGTTGTGATGTCTTTTTGTGGTAATCATAGTAGTTGTTCCATGGCGTTTTTAAGTAAATTGCTTGTTTCTGTTTCTGTGTGAAATGCACGTATACTGATAGAGATAGACAATTTTATTGTGCTTTGTATTTTATTGTGTGTGTGTATGTGTGTGTGTGCGTGGGAGACATAGAGTGAGTGGGTGTGTTTGACTATGTTTTAATACTGTGGTGATAGAGATAGACAATTTCATTGTGCTTGTATTTTATTGTGTGTGTGGTTGTGTGTATGCGTGGGAGACATAGAGTTAGTGGGTGTGCTTGACTATATTTTTTTAATGATTGATTGATTGATTTATTGTTGCTTTAGGTCCAGCGGACTCTTTCGAGCCAAATCAGGACCGGACAACCCCCGATCCGCATAAAAGATCTGCTGAAACAACCCCAGTGGGAAAATTGAATGCCCTCCACCGGCCAGTCACTTTACAATAAAGACATCCCACGCGGGGGACGGCTGAGGGTTTACCTCAACTACGCGAACCCCCGGTTACAAAAACAAAATAGAATACAACCATCATTACAAATCATAAACAAAACATATACATATAAAATGCCTATACTGCTAAATACTAACATCATAGGAAGCCCTAGTGACCACCCAGCAGAAAGCGTCCAACACTCCCAAGCTGATCCAACAGACCTCATACACAAACAAGGAGTCTTGTCCAGGAAGAGTTTTCAAGAAAAAAGGTAGGTCATTGATCTAGCGAAGAAGAAGATAGTATAGCAGAGTGATAGGACAGAGCAGGAATGGGAAAGAGTAAATGAGGAAGATAGCAACAGTGGGAATTTAAAGCACTAAATTTCCATAAAGTGGGGATACTATTTATACTGAAACCCCCGGCACTCCAACGGGGGGAACTGTTGCCGCAGTGAATCTGTCATGCCTACAAAGGCAAGACAGGTTTTCAACTGGGGCTTTCACTTTTCCCTTTATAGGTTAGAACAATCTACAGTGGCAATATTGCTCATGACCCCAAGGGGTTATTTTTTTAATACTGTGGCGTTTGGTTTTGTGTTTGATGCTTTTATTCTTTTATGTTTTATGTTCCTTTAAGTATTTATTTATGGCTGGCTGTAACTGCGCTTTGAGCTTCTCCTGAGGGAAAGGCGTAGAATGTTTAAATGAAATAAATTATTATTATTATTATTATTATTATTATTATTATTATTATTATTATTATTATTATTATTATTATTATTATTATTATTATACTCCATTTTTCTCTGTCCTCAGGCACCCTCATGGCTTCGCTCAGTGTCAAGCCAGTCCATTCTCGAATGTTGCCCTCCGACCTCATTTTCGGTCTCCCTCTTCTTCTACCCCCCTTGCACTGAGCTTTGCCGGAAGCACTCCAAATTAGGTCGAATGAAAGAGTGTCGTAAGCGTTAGTTATCTAATTGACTTCTGTTACCATATTTTTTACATAACACCCATGTAGGCATGTTGCATTAGTATCTACACTTTTTGTAAAATTTTAAGTACAGTAAAATGGGGTCGTGCGACATTGTTTATCGCGCAAAGAAATATCGCTGCAGGCAAAGTTTTATTAAAATAATTATTGTTCCGTGACTATTTTTCGCATCGAATTTGTTTCACTATCGACATCCAAACACGTTTATAATACATATATTTCTTATAACATCATTCCATGGATCAATAGTATGCGTACATAAAAACACGACAGCTTGCATCCACAACTTAATTCATTGACCAGTAGGGTGCGTCTCATAAATTCATCCAGCTGATAACTTTCCAATGACATCAAGTCTACAAATGTAAAGTCTTCCCAGTTAAAATCATTGGAGCGAAACAGGATCTGCCAATCACGTTATCCCGCTGAACTGAGTCTCTCTCTCTCTCTCTCTCTCTCTCTCTCTCTCTCTCTCTCTCTCTCTCTCTCTCTCTCTCTCTCTCTCTCTCTCTCTCCTTTTTTTTTCCTCTTTCAATATTTCACGTCGCAGGTCGCAGTTTCTCGTGGTTCGAATAATTCACACTACTGTTTTCTATCTCCTGTGATTCTTTCTATCAATTCACTGTACTGTGTTCTATCTCGGAGCAAGTTGCAATATAAGGTAAAAAAAGAAGTTTCTCGGTTCAAGAAAAGTTAAGATTAGAGCGGGACGAAAGCGTCGAGTTAATTTCTCATTCTCTTACTCTTTCGTTTTTTGGGTCCTCCACAATCAATTTCTGTCTCTCTTCTTCCCTTGCACTCACTCCAATCTTTTTTGCACTGCTTGTCTGTCCCGTTTCTGTGTTAATTTTTATGTCTGTATTTTTCTGCCTCTGTCTTTGCATATATTTCTGTCTGTCTGTCTCTGTCTGTCTGAATTTCCTCTCTGTCCTCTTCTGTCTCCACGAGCTTAGCACCAATCCACTGTTTTCTAAAAACTAGTGCAGGAGAAAGAAGTTTCCCGCTGCCAGTAAAGTTAAGATTAGAATGGGAAAATCGAGTTAACCTCTTATACTTCCATTCTTCAAATAATGTCTGTCGGTCTGTCTGTCTGAATGTGTCTCTGTCTCTGTCTATCTCTGTCTATGTCTGTTTGTCTGTCTGTCTGTCTCGGTCTTTCTCTCTTGCACTTAAAGCAATATTTAGTCTAAATCTGGATCTATCTTTTTGTCAGTGGCCTTTTTCTCACTCCAAGGAACCACCACAAGTCTCTCTCTCTCTCTCTCTCTCTCTCTCTCTCTCTCTCTCTTAGAGCTTTTATACAGAGACTCACTGGTCAGTTTGTACAGTCATGGCATGATGAGGTGCAGCCAAAAGAACGATCTACATTTTATTCTTCCTTTAAATCTGTTTTTCAGAGAGAAGCGTATGTTAATTATAAACAAAAAAGATTTTTTTAGAGACTGTTATGTGCAATTTAGACTAAGAATATCGCCCATAAATATGCACAGATTACGTTATACAGAAAATATTGCTCCGCATCAGCTTTTTTGTCCCACATGTAAACGAGAAATAGTAAGAGGAACACGTACTGTTTAGATGCAATTCCTATACTGAATTTCGGGTGGATTTGCAGATTCTGAAAGGATCTGAACCGGCGGCAGCTGATGCAGCGCTAGTGATGTCCAGAGACGACGAACACTCTGTACTAGGCTTGTCACGATTCCTGTACACAGTCTTTCAAAAGAGAAAACGATTAATTCATGAACAATGATAAGCATATACAGTAAAAATGTGCTGATACTGCATATACAATAAATACTTCATCCTAAGGGAGTGTGTATATTAGAGAATATGCGGTTGTAGTGTATAAAAGTAAACCTGCATGAAGTTTGCTTAATATATTTGTATTACTAATGTGTAAGACTAATTGTATAAATGGTATCATTGTGTGCATATTTTTGATTCTTTATATATTTATTGAATTATTAAATGATTGGTTAATTAATCAGTCTTATGTATGTATGGTTTATTATTTGCCGATTCGATTTATTTTTATTTTATTTTAATTAGTAAGAAGATTTTTGTTGTTGTTGTTGATGTTGTTTTTGTTTGTTTTTTTAAGGTTATTTACTACAGTGTTTGGTTTATTTACGGCTGTTTTATAACATTATTTTACACTATTTTATTAATTAGATTTATATATTTTTATGAAACACATTTCTGTTGTGAAATTCTATAGTGAACATGCTCCCTTGAGGGAACGCATTTTATTTTAATTTTTATTTTTTATTTTTTTTGGTTTATATAATTATGTAAAGTGGTATGCTATGTTTTTTGTAATCCCATCTCCCATTTCAAGGAACATTGTTTGTTTACGCAATAAAATGTCTTACCTCTCTCTCTCTCTCTCTCTCTCTCTCTCTCTCTCTCTCTCTCTCTCTCTCTCTCTCTTGTTGAGAATGAAAATCATTTTCTATTAGAGTGTTCTTTATTTAATGATCTTCGAGATAAATATATAACTTTCCCACTTCAGTCGTATGTGCATGCTTTGCAGAATGGATCAAAATTCTATTTATGGAGGATAAGTCTGTGTATTTTTCATGCACTAAAATTAAGATCAGAATTTTATGAACAGCTAGCTATTGCAAGCTAATGAATGTTTAACATATGCCGTCGATTTATAATGCAATATGTATACTATATTAACCACGTGACTACCATATGTACATTCTAGGGGCTGGAGGCCCGAAGAATTGTGTTTGTTATGTGATGTTGTTTTTGCTTAATACACGGACGAAGTCCAAACGTCAAACGTCTCTCTCTCTCTCTCTCTCTCTCTCTCTCTCTCTCTCTCTCTCTCTCTCTCTCTCTCTCTCTCTCTCTCTCTCTCTCTCTCTCTCTCTCACGCTCTAACAGCCAGTCTAGTCCTAAGTCTGGATATCTTTTTTCGTCTTTTGTCATATTTTTCTCACTTGATTCATCACTACAAGACTATGTCTGTCTCTGTCTGTCTGTCTGTCTGTCTGTCTCTCTCTCTCCCTCTCTCGGGCACGCGGTGTGCTCTCTCCCCATTTCCTCATCCTCCTCCCTTTTGCAATTTTCTCTCCCCATTCCTTGGGAGTTTCCTGCACATAATCGAGGGCTTTTCCTTTGCTGCACCTTCCCTCTCATCCAACTGTCATGAGTCTTCAGGGCCAGGAAGACATTTTCACACTAGAAAGCCACCAAAACGAGATGGCGGAGACAGCAACGTAACTGTACAGATCGTACGTACTGTGCAGTGCACGTGCATGGACTTGGATTATATATTTCGGGGATGAGGAATTAGGGTTGATGTTTATATATATATTATTTTTATTTATTCATTTATTTTCTCAGATGAAAGCACGGAAGTCCGCAAGTCCACCAAAGATAAGAGATATGGGATTTATGGGTCTTAACATACTCTACAACTCTCATGCAGCTTAGTTAGTTTAATTTTTTTTTTAATTTAATAGTTTATATGTTTACACACTAATAAGTTTAAATTCTCATATTTATCTGTTCTTACGTTAATCCGTTTTACTGCTTAATTGAAATATCTGCATTATGAAAATATGTCCATGTGTTTGAAGATCATTAATAATGTATAAATATTTATGTGTGTGTAAAAGAAGAATGAATGGACATGTTTAATTGACAGACAATGTAATTTCCATGCTTTTGGATTAATAAAGTAATATCTTATCTTATCTTATCTTATCTTAACACGGGTAAAAGCCCCAATTCCAAGGCTTTTGGTGAAAACGGGTTTACCATAAAAACCGCATTGTTATGACATTAGACAATGATAAAGTGGGCTTTCGTTGCTCAAACCAATCGCTAAAGTTTGAATCTTTCATTTCAGTTCTGACAGGGAGTGATTTTCCTACAAGGAGTGATTTCCTCCCTTTGTTTTACGGTACATCGATACTATAGCAGTGTGAGCACTGACACTGTTTCTGAGTGAACCAAGCGGTTTGGAGAATGCGTCCTTTGTGTCTGGGATATGTTAGGGTAGGTTCTATTTTATCAATCTAAAATAAAAAACCTTTTTTTTCTATCCTATCCTATCCCGTAACTCTGAGGTCGTTGGGGCACCACATATGATGGTTTAACCGGCAAACTCCCTTTCTCTGTCCTCAGTTGTTGTTTAAAAAAAAATCTGAACAGATTTTCAACCTCAGAATAATTTGCGAGAAATTCCTACAGCATCAGCAACATCTATATCATGTGTTCATAGACTTCAAGAAGGCGTTTGACCGAGTCTGGCATGCAGCGCTGTGGGCCACCATGAAGTGTACAACATTAGCCCTAAAATTATTGAAGTCATCAAAAGCCTGTATGACAAGGCTACCAATGCAGTCATCCACAACAGCGCCACCGGGAACTGGTTCAGAACAACAATCGGTGTACGTCAAGGATGCCTACTCTCTCCAACACTCTTCAACATCTTCCTAGAGCGCATCATGTCAAATGCCCTTGCAGATCACGAAGGCACATTCAGCATGGGGGTAGAGCAATCTCCAACCTTCGTTTTGCGGATGACATTGATGGATTGGCTGGAGAGGAAGAACTTGAACAGCTGGTACAGAGACTTGACACCACCTCCAGAGCCTATGGAATGGAAATAAGTGCAGAGAAGACCAAAATGAAGACCAACAACACCAATGACATCAACAAGGACAACAAAGTCCAAGGTCAATCCCTCAACACAGTGCATAGCTTCAAATATTTAGGAGCCATTGTATCAGACAATGGGTCCCGACAGGAAGTCCTATCCAGGATCGCAAAAACAACTGCTGCCCTGGCAAGGTTGAATCCCTTTTGGAAAGACAGGATCACCAGTCTACATTCTAAGGTAAGACTGCTACGCTCTTTTGTCATCTCCACTTTCCTATACGCTAGCGAAACATGGACCCTCACTTCAGATCTACAACGAAGAATACAAAGCATGGAGATGAGGTGCTACAGAAGGCTTCTAGACATTTCCTATATCCAGCACATCACCAATGACGCAGTCCGACAGACCATCACACATGCCATTGGACAACACGATGACCTTCTTACATTGGTGAAGAAACGGAAACTCCGATGGAATGGCCATGTTATGTGATCATCAGGCCTTGCAAAGATCATCCTGGAAGGCACGGTGCAAGGAGGTAGAAGTAAGAGGGAGACCAAAAAAGAGGTGGGAGGACAGCATTCGAGAATGGACTGGTTTGACACTGAGCGAGGCCATGAGAGTTGCTGAGGACAGGGAAAGATGGAGTGCGCTGGTTCGACGATCGTCTGTTTTGCCCCTACGACCTCCGAGTTACGGGATAGGATAGGATAGGAAAGGAAAACGACAAACCTTACGCACCATTTTTTACGGGTTGTATCTCTTTCCTGGAATGAACGAATGAACATTGAGGAAGTCTACACCCACCACTGGCGATAGAGCAGACGGGTATAACCATCCCAGGAAACAAAGGGTAAGGACCTGAATCAACACTAAACCACCAGAGCAATCATACTGCTGAAATGGAGAGTGAAAAAATTGCCACCGTTTATTTTGCCCCTAACGGGATTCGAACCACTTGAGCTACGGCGTTGGATCTTCTCTTACCGGCTTTGGAAGCTGCTATTGTTAGCTCCAGAATGTTTGCTGGCTAGCCAACGGCTGTTACTATTAATAGGCACAAGAACTACGGAATTTATTTATTTAAAAATAACTATACTTTCCCAAGAGTTATTTTTTTGTTGTTTGCTTACTTTTTCAGTGGGGCGACACTCACTGTGAATGTTAAAAGGATCTGTCAAGGGGGCGTGGTCAAAGTGGGTCTCGTTAAACAACATACCATTTTATATTTTACAGGCCATTTATGAAATCCAAATACTACACCTTTGTTTGGTTTTTGAATACATTATTTTATATTCTTGTTCCTTTTGTCTTACCTGAACTAGCTGAAAACTTGTCTTGAAACTTCAAATTACTTTGATTTAACGTTGTTTTACCTTTAGACAGAATTTTAAATAAACTTCTAACAAGTTTTTTTGTTTTTGTTTTTAAAGAATATATTATTTACTATTTATGTTCGTGTTGTCTTACCTGGAGTTTGTTGAAGTTTGTTTTGATGCTTGAAATTACTGGCATTTAGCGTTGTTTTACCTTTAGAAAGAGTTTAACATAAACTCAAAAGCTCGCATTTTGTCTGAAGACTCGTTGGGTTGTTGTTATCTTTTCTCTTCTGTTTTTCCTGTATTTGTGATGATATTCTGGGGAAGATACGTTTATCTTACTAGGGGGTAAGACTTAATGATAGATGGGCGATGTGCTACCACTATCGATCGTTCTTTTACCAGAATTCCGAAGTTGTGTGAGAGACAGATCACGGCACTTTGGTCACATAAAATTTATATTTGTTCTCGGGAATTTTAGTATAATTTGGCTCAACTTGAGAACCGTTAATTACTAATCAAAAGACTAGATTATTATGTCTCGAGAGAAGAAAACTAATAGCTACACAACAATACAAATAGAATGACACCAGTCGTATGTATGTAATTTCACTTTTTATATATTCAACACAAACTTTAACATTTCTGCATTAACCAGTAAATTAATAAGTAATATAGTTCAAGGTGCTGGGAAAGTTCTTTAGCAGGTTTCCTTCATCATTTGCTAACTGCGGTTACGATTTTCACTGTTCGTAGTTTACTAAATGTTTTAGTGGTTTTCTAGGTTTCTCGAGGGTAGGACTCAGTTCATTTGCGGGTGACTTAGCTGCTCTGGTGGTGAGTCGGGTCGCTCTTGTAGCTGCGGGGTTCGGACGTGGCCAGGTAGACTCTTGATTGTTCTCCTTTGGTGCCACGGGAGCGAATGTCATGCGTTCGTCTCCACAAACCTTTTGATCCCAGAGCCGACTTGTAGACTCTGGGACTCGTGAAATCGTCTTTTACTTCTCTAGCACTCTCTAGATGAGATGGAGATAGACGGACACTGCAGTTTGTTCCTTTGGTCGACCCTCACAGCTGGGCAGTTCGTTTGCGACTGACTAGCTAAGATTTGGTCCCCAAGGGTATGCAAGAGTTCCCAGTAGTCTTCGGACCAATCGTTTAGCTCTCGTTTTCTTTAATCTCGCATATACGGGATTAATCGTTTTATTATGCATATTTTCTCCCCCTTGCTCTAGTCACTGGACACGCATAATTATCCTTGAAGTGGAGTGTCAGGGGTAGAGTGGAGAATCGATGCAATAACGATTACGCGGAGCCTAGGCTATTTAGTGTCTCAGTGACTCTGGTCACAGTTGACGTTATGGTCAGTTTGGTCTTAAGTATGCTATTTAAAATTCTTGGTCGCTCCGTCTGTTAGATGGTATCTTGAGCGGTTGGAGGTGTGACTGTCTCAAGGAAGTTAATTTGACATGTGTTGGCTGCTTTTTAGATAACTGTTGTATTAACGTCCAGTTTCGTTCGATGGTATCTATTTTGCGCTAAGCTAATTTCCTACAGTTTGTCGTCACTATTTCTGCTGTTACAGTATTATGATCGGAAAAAGCAGTGCTGTTGTTAATTTCCATGTTGTCCATGTTGCTTTGTGGTGAAGGTGATGTATGCAAGTAAAATGCATTATTATGTCATGCAGTTCTTCCCAGTTCCCATAACAAAACGAGGAAGAGGTCAGCCATGAGAACCGTCACCACAACCATTATGGCTCGGCATGTAAAAAAAAAATCCAAATTTTCCGGAAGAGGTTAAAAAAACCACAACACTTTGTACTTTGACTTCGTATCCCAATTACTCATCGCCGTCTCTTATACGACTTAATCCTCGCTGGAACCTCGATCAGAAGGCGACACAGCAAGCCAAGATCACGTTGTTTTATTTCTGTCCAGGGCACCTTTCCAGCTTTAGGCCTTTCACGCCAGTAATTGCCTCTGTCAGTTTCGATACACATGACACCAACTACCATATTAACACATGGATTCATTTTGCAAGCATGTATTAAATGCTCAGACGATAAAAGTGGTGTTGTGATAGTTTAAAATAGCCGAGTCCAGCTATAGTTGGTGACGTTCAATTCCACTATATTCAATAACCCCTGTTGATGATAGTTTTTGGAGCTGCATTTCTTCTTTGGTGGTGGTAACAAAAGAACAAACACTCACAGACTTTGATTCGTTCATGTTGAAGACTTTCTTCATAACCAAAATCGATAATTCAGTTATTGGTGTATGGACAATGTGGTGGATGAAACTAATTTGTGCCTGTTGAGTTTTTTTTTGTTGACTTTTAGTTTTACAATTTTTATTACTTTCTGTTGATTATAGTGATGTGTTGTTTTCCTCAGTCAGTACTGATACATTAATTACAACAACCACGTTGATTTATTTATTCCCCTTTAAAGAATATCGGCAAGTCGATAGCTAGATAGATATTAAATAGTTTATAGGGTCCAGCGGAATATTAAGGTGCAAGTCGATGAAGTAGAAGACGGTGGTGATATGTAATAGATATAACTGTTCGTGCCTATATCAGTTCCACCATTTTCAATAACTTCTGTTGAAGATAATAATCATGTTTTTGCCACTTTCGGTATTTAAAGGCATGGAACCACATTGACACAAGTATCCATGTTCAGAATACAATACAATACAAGGTTATTGCTTTAGGTCCAGCGGACTCTTCCGAGCCATGTTCAGAAGCAGTTTCTATATGTCGATGATTTAGATTACGAGATTGGTAAGGCAAGTGAAAAGGAACTAATAGCTAATAGCAATGAAGATAAAGATATATTGTATACGAATTTTCGTTCACGTTAACAGCATCACACTGCCATATACTGTGACGTTAAGGTGACAGTCAAAGTGTACGGCCGTGTGACTGTCTTAAGGTGAAAGTCAAAGTATTCGGCCGTGTGACTGTCTTTAGGTAAAAGTCAAAGTGAACGGCAGTGTGATACCGTCTTAAGGTGAAAATCAAAGTATACAGCCGTGTGACTGTCTTAAGGTGAACGTCAAAGTGTACGGCAGTGTGATACTGTCTTAAGGTGAAAGTCAAAGCATACGGCCGTGTGACTGTCTTAAGGTGAAAGTCAAAGTATACGGCAGTGTGATACTGTTACGTTAAGGTGAAAGTCAAAGTAAAGTCAAAGTGTCCGGCAGTGTGATACTGTTACGTTAAGGTGAAAGTCAAAGTGTACGGCAGTGTGATACTGTCTTAAGGTGAAAGTCAAAGTATAAGGCAGCATGATATTGTCAACATTGAAGGGAAATCTTCATTGTGAAAATTATTTTGTTAATTCCTTTTCTACATGTTTACCATGTGCTTGGAAACGCTATCCTTTTAGTACAAAAAGCGTCAGCGATTAAACTGATGTTGTGTCAAATTGGTTTTTGGTTTTAGCAGTGGTGAACTTTGTAAATTTTCAAGGGGGAAGGTGATGGGATAAGACGATAATAAGGTTCTCGACTATAAATACCTATATAAGTATATTACTAACAAAAGACGTTGTTCTAGACAAAAATCCACGGCATTACACAGATAAGGAGACTATTGAAATCGTTTATAATTATTGATAGTGGGTGATGTGGTTTTACTGAGACTATGTGTATAAACCAAAGAGTGTTAACTTTGATTAATTGAACTAATCGATCTAACTAATTTACATTGCACGTTCGTTTGAAATCTTTCCATGGCACACGTGCTTGTGGCAGATTTTAGAGCACACTTCTTCTTTCAAGATCGAGAAGTATAGAAGTCGAGGATTAAAAAAAAAAAGAAAGTCGGGGATGTTGATGGTCTAATTGTCGGCGATTGATGATGGCGGCGGGTAATTGTAGATTATAGTCACACGACACCGGAGCGTATAGGCGACTACTGGTCACATTATTCTGACATCAGCGAACCAGTTGATGGTAAGGGAAAATAATATCGTCACACGTTGGCCAATCCGGGATTGGAACCAAGTACCTTTCGGTTAATAGTAAGACGCTCTACCAACTGAGCTACCCGGCCCCACATGATGGAGGCGCACTTTCAGTTCCTTAAATACTTGTGTTGTTTGTGGGAAAGTCTTGGCGGATGCGAGAGGTTAGGATATAGCAACAAGCACACCTCCCACGGTTCTTCCATAACATTGAAGTATCTGGTTGTCGTGTATGAGGTCAATTCTTTCACCCTGCATACAGGACGTCCAATGACGTCTTAAGATAGTGCACTTCACTTGTTATTCATTTGACCTAATTATGTACCTTTCAAACAATGTACATTGTGATAACTGCCACATCCCTGTAATCTTTTACAATTATTTTTCATTGTCGAAGAATAACTGTATTAATCTTGAATGAAGTTTATTTGTTTTCGTGCATGTGATAGATGAAACTTTAGTAAGAATTAAATCAGCGCAATATGTATTAGTTCTATTGTGTTTGTCATTAAATGAAATAGCCTATG
Organism: Oncomelania hupensis; assembly: GCA_036898135.1. Lineage (NCBI taxonomy): Eukaryota > Metazoa > Mollusca > Gastropoda > Littorinimorpha > Pomatiopsidae > Oncomelania > Oncomelania hupensis. The sequence goes on along the minus strand of CM072512.1, from coordinate 76,243,097 downwards.
TACTGAATTTGCGCAATCAAATGGTACATTCAGTCCAAACAGTGAGAACGATGTCACTGACCAGTCAATGCTAGATCTGATGAGATCAATCATTGTTGGCAGGCGTACAGACCTAAACATGTACACTATAATAATGATTGAGGAATGCTCTACATGCGCTTTGAGGTAAAGCTCATTATGTTGATAGAGGTGATGGAGGCGTTGATGCTGCTGCTGCTGCTGCTGAAGATGATGATAATGGTGATGATGATGATGATGATGATGATGATGATGATGATGATGATGATGATGATGAAAGTGGTGGTGATGATGATGGCGACGACGATGATGCTGATAATAATAATAATGATGATGATGATGATGATGATGATGATGATGATGATGATGATGATGATGATGATGATGATAATAAGAAGAAGAAGGAGAAGCAAGAGGAGGAGGATGAAGATCAAAATAATGACCATGACAATTATGTTGATGCTTGTTTTTATAAGCAATTTTCTTTGCTGTTACTACCGCAGTCTACTAATATTAACGGTAATAGAAACATCGACAGGGGTGGATAGGGTTGTAACTGTAAAGGGTCCTTCCCTAGTACACTAGAAGATGTTCGGTGGCTGATGTTGCGGCAGCAGCCTTGAAGGATGCCACCTATAGTTATTTGGGAATTGGTCGATAATCGTTTGCACTAGACGGGCTCGGATGGAGAAGGCAGGACACCGAATAAGGTAAATCGAGTTTTAACTTCGTCGCCCTATTTTGCCCGTCTTAAACGATTTCTGTTCTCTTTATTTTGGGATTTCCGTCGTCGTGACTTGTGTGTTCTGTGTTTGTTTGTTTGTTGTGTTGTTGTGGAATTGTGTGTGTGTGAGTATGGTTATGTGTGTGAGTGTGTGTGTGTGTGCGTTGGTCAGATGTTTCTTTTTGTGCTATTTCATTTGAAGACTACAGTGGAAAAAAGGCACATGTCACACATTTCCACTTTTGAGATAAATGAAATTTTGTCTTTGAAAGTCGCTATGTTTGTTCTTACTGTATTTCTTGGGACACTAAGTGTTTTGTCTTAAAGATATATCACTTCTTTTGTATTCATGAGAATTTCTCTGTCCAGATTGTATAATTTAATTAAATATGGAGGATTTAAACCACCAAGGGTGGTCATGGACATGTGCCTTTTTTCCCTTTTACAGACCAAAACTTGAGACTTTCTTCTACAAGCTGAATTGCAATGTACTCAGTCAATGTAAAATGGATTATAATGCCTATTTTGCTGTGGTAAATGACTAGGTATGATGGAACTGAAGTTGATTTTGTTATTTTTGATGCCTGTACGAAGACCACAAGGGAAAAAGGGCACATGTCACATTTTCCAATTATTTGAGTTATGTCCCTTACTATATAAACATAGAAGCCTAAAGGTTAGCAAAATAGTCAAATCCAACCCCAAAAAGGCCTATGTACTGCTACAGAAACACCCAAAGAAAAGGCATACAGGGGAAAAAGGGCACAAGTCCAGACTGTAAAATGGGAAAAAGGCCTATTTCACAAACAACAATTCCTTTTTTGGGTTGGATTTTACTATTTTGTTAACCTTCAGGCTTATGTTTATATAGAAGGGGACATAACTCAAATAATTGGAAAATGTGACATGTGCCCTTTTTCCCCTGTGGTCTTCATTTGTTATTTGTGATTTTGGACTTGATGAACAGGTGCGCGGTTAAGGTTGATATTATTATCAGTGATGAACATTTTAATTATTTTTTTATTTGCTTTTCCTTTCGCTTCGTTTTAATTTTTTTTTGGGGGGAGGGGGGGGGTGCTGGGGGTGGGGGTGGTAATTCTTTTCCTTGTACTTCTTGTTCTTGTTCCTCCCTTTTTTATACTCGTCCTTTTTATTGTTGTTGTTGCTCTTCTTCTTCTTCTTCTTCTTCTTCTTCTTCTTCTTCTTCTTCTTCTTCTTCTTCTTCTTCTTCTTCTTCTTCTTCTTCTTCTTCTTCTCCTCCTCCTCTTCTTCTTCTTCTTCTTCTTCTTCTTCTTCTTCTTCTTCTTCTTCTTCTTTTTCTTCTTCTTCTTCTTCTTCTTTTTCTTCTTCTTTGTTCTTGTTTCCCCTACCCCCCTCCTTCCCTCTGTTTCTCCTTCTTCCATTGTCTTATGATCATTCGTTCCTTGTACCACACTTTTACATCTTAGTATTTTCTTTCGCATATTATGAAATTTGTTTGTGGAAATGTTGTTTGTTTTTAAAATATAATTTTACTTTTCGTCTGGTTTGATTGCTTTAAAGTCTATTCACATTTCAAAAATCAATAGAATGGAAAGAAGGGGAAGTTAGGGAAGAGGTGGTGTAATGTTCCTTTATTTTTTTTTCCTTCTTTGTTTGTTTGTTTCTTTATTTCTTTCGTTCTTTTATTGTTGCTTTTTGTAATCTTTTGTCTAACCATTTATTCGTTCACGCACCTACGAGTATACATTCGGTTTTACTTGATTCTGAATTCTTCTGTTAGCCCCTGATAACTTAGTAAGCTTAGGCCTATTTTGCAGCTCATTTGCAAACACAACGCATCTATAACAGGCCTTCAAGGAAGATTGAGTTAACCCTTACAACCCCTATGCCCATAATGTGACGTCTTTGTATTGCTTGTTATTGGATTTGCATATATCACCAGCTCAGCGGTCGCGTTGACCGTCTGGCAAATTTGCTCTAAACTAGTAGTGTTAAACACTGTGCAATGTAATTGATGCAGAGAGAGTTCTATCAAAATCAATAGTCTATACATGTAAGCAACGCTCGATTATTTGTTTGATTACTTGTTTGTTTGTTTGTTTGCTTTGGTAATAATGATAATGTCGTTGGTGTTTTCTAACCAAGTTTTCTACATACATTTCATCTTTCATTGGAATAGTCAACAGTGTTTCTTTTGTAGGTAAATGTTCTTTATTTTATCATAACAATTTATCATATCGTAAACAATGTCTGCGTTGAAATGTGGTATAACATGGGTGAATACCTGGTCCATGGCACCAGCCTTATGTATGTTCTGTTAAGGTTTGATCCTGATGTCATCAAACGTTTCTGCGTTTCGGTGGGAAGCAATATGAGCGGTCTTTTGAGTTGGGAAGCGCGCTGTGTAAACCCATCGATATTTTGTCCTTACTTATTGTTGTTATCAATTTGCTGAATGTGGTCAGAAGGACACTGAAAAAGAATTATTATTGCTGAGAAAAGTGTTTAGTTTTCATATCATACATGTATTCATTCGTTTAATTATGATTTAATCTCGTTGTTTTAACGTCAACGATCTTTCATTGTTTTAGATGATTAAACTTCATGAAATATTGTGGATATTTGGAATTGCTGTATGTATTTGTGTATATATGTATGTGTGTTTGTGTGTATGTGTGTGTGCGGGCGTGTGTACATGTGTAGGTAGGTAAATGAGGGTGTATAATGTAGGTGTTTCTTCTATTTTTGGCGCCAGACAGCCCCTAACCCTAAACGTGAGCGCGTTAAACGTAAGTATGCATGATTATATATTATTTATGTTAATGTTCTTTAACGTATATGCGTCTCAAAATGTGTAAACTGGCATCATCTTCTTCTCTTTTTTTTGTTTGCGCAAGCCATGCAGATTAGATTCGTAAAAAAGAAAATAATGAATGTGCCACACATGAGTGTTTTAATAGGAGTAGCTTGACGCTCTGTCACTATCAGCAAGTCAGCACATAACGTGGAACATTTAAAAGGAACTACGTGATCTGCATTTGACCAGGCTAAAGAAAACAAGAGCATTAAGGGGTGGGTTGAGGACTGGGAGGTAGAAGCACATATACGTGCTTTGCCTGTGTTCTAATCGTGTTTGCAGCGTGTCTGGAAATTGATTTTGGACTGCGCCGTCTTTGATCTCGATGGCGTTTCAGCGTAGTGGATATGTTACGCGCTCTGCGTTTTAAGAAATGAAGCAACGATCAGCCCAGTTACTACTTAGAAAGGTTAACTCCGAAGGATGACCTTGCAGAAGAACACGATTGTGTACAGAACGAACCACTCCGACCCATCCAGCTAGGTATGATAAGGGGGTATCCTCTGGATTCTGTTTTTGGATTCCGGGGATAGTTTATTAAAAAAAAAAGACAAGCCATTGAGAGGTATTTCCAGCCACTGACGTACATAGCCGATACAATAAGCAATTTCAACAGTATTATTTTTGTTAGCGGTGTTGTGACTCAGCGTTATCCTCAAAGATGAGAATCCTAAAATGACAAAAAGGAGGAAAAATTCCAAAGTCTGTCTAACACAGATCGAGCTAAACTTATAAATGTATTATGATTATCCACCGGGAGATTAACTAGCGATCCAACAGAAGAAAGACGAGTGGGTAATAGCATTCCATTGTGCAGAGCCCAGCAACAATAGACCCACCGTCACAGTACGCGTATACCAAAAATCAACAAATTGGTTTATCACGTTTGTTTTGGAAATATTGAGCAAAATGTGTTTAGCAACCAAATGAGACCAATTACCTTGACCTTTGCGTTAGAGCAAGTATGATGGCACAGGAGGCAGTAAAGTTTGGTCAAAATCCGTTCAATGGTTCCTAAGACAATTATGATTTTCAACAGACTGACAGACCGACATTTGGGTCCTTTTGATTCATCCCTATTTCAAAGTATTTTCAAATAAGTTTGGAAATACAAAAAAAAACGACGCAAAAGAGCATAATTATGAGAACCGACTGTAAACAGGCTAACTTTGAGGACAAGGAGTTTATCCCTTCATTTCTCTCCACGCCGATGAAATTGTTTCCAGCAATAAAATTTAAGCAGTTTCGTCTCTGCAGAAGATCGCTGTTAATGTTATTGTTGTGTTTAAGTTTAGGCTTAGTGGTTATCATTGTGCAGTCACGGTCATGTTGGATTTGTGATAATATCAAACGCCGGAGGATGGCAAAGCTGTGAGTGGAGAGAGCCGTGCATGGGCACCTCATTCATAAAGATGCAGGCCATGCAAGAAAGGGGATCTGCTATTATGCTTATCCCTTCATCGACAGAACGATTGCAAGGACGATTCTTCGGTTTTATCTCACACTCCTGTTTCTTTCCTATAGAAGAATCGGGCTTTATTGTTGTTGCGAATCTAGTTAATTTGCCTTTATCTTGTTGCATGCAGGAGGATTTCTGATCTCATCAAAACCATTTTACACGTTTTTAAAAAAATATGTCCAGACATATCTTGAGATGTTCTGAAATAGTCGGAATGAATCAGAACGAGCCAAGTGTCGGTCGGTCCGTCAGTTAGTCCGTCTTTCGGTCGATTGGAACCATATCTCAGGACTCAGGAAACTTTAATGCGAGGCCACCAGCCTATACGCATGGGGGTAACACAACAGACAAGGAAAAAAAAAGAAAAGACAAAAATCACCAAAAATTTCAAAAGTTACAAAAATAAATATGACAAACACGCGTCATTTGACAGAATGTGTCTCAAAGAAAAGTAAAAATATTTTAAGTGACTGTTAACTCAACAATTCTTCACGTTGTTTCATTGCATAGTACGTAAACATCGCTACAGCTCTTGAAGTGTGAAGAGAGGATTGCGCTCAAGTGTCTCCAGGGTGACACAGCACCGCACCAAGACCCGCTGCAGTTTGCGTACTGTCGAGGCCGCAACACTGAAGACGCCATCTTGACCCTGCTGCACCACCTGTACGTGCACCTGGAAGGTCCTGGAACCTACGCCCGCATCCTCTTTGTGGATTTCTCGAGTGCCTTCAACACTCTACAGCCACACCTCCTGACAAAAAAGCTGCTAGAAATGGAAGTGAATCCCTCTCTCATCCGCTGGATCCACAGCTTCATGACAGAGCGACCCCAGCAAGTCAGGGTGGGAAGCACGCTATCCTCGGTCTCAGTGACAAACACTTGGGCGCCCCAAGGGTGCGTGCTCTCCCCCGCCCTCTTCACCACCTACACCGTCGCCTGCCGCACCGCCGACCCCTGCAACGTCCAGATCAAGTTTGCGGACGACACTTCCCTCACTGGCCTCATCAAGTCCAATGAAGTGTCGTACCGCGCCGCTGTGGCTGAGCTAGTCGACTGGTGCGACAGGCATTACCTACAGCTCAACATCTCCAAGACAGAGGAGATGGTCATCGACTTCCGCCGGCAGCCCCAGGCCCTCGGGCACCTAGTCATCAAGGGGGAGGATGTGCGCACCGTCAGCACCTACAAGTACCTGGGCACAGTCATCGATGACAAGCTGGATTGGTCCCCTAACATCGATGTCTGCACCAAGAAGGTTAACCTGCGCCTCTTCTTCCTACGCAAGCTCCGACAATTCAAGGTCAGCAGCACCATCCTGAAATTGTTCTACCAGTCTGTGGTAGAAAGCACACTGCTCTACAACCAGCTGTGCTACTACAATGGGGCCAACGAAACCGACACAGAGCAGAGAGGCTGGACCGCATCATCTCCACCGCTGAGGTACGACCCCTGCGCCAAGCCTACGACACCGCGGCTGTGAAGAAGATCCGCCGGATCCTGCAGGACGAGACCCATCCGCTCTATGCAGTGGTCTCAGCTGCTGAGTCCAAGCGCCGCCCTGGCCGCTTCCTGTCCATGCGCTGCCGCACCAGCCGCTACCTCAACTCCTTCCTACCGTCCGCCATCCGCCTCGCCACCAAAGTCAGCCCCGAATGCTGACCAGAAGAGACTTCAGAGAGAGAGAGAGAGAGAGAGAGAGAGAGAGAGAGAGAGAGAGAGAGAGAGAGAGAGAGAGAGAGAGAGAGAGAGAGAGAGAGAGAGAGAGAGAGAGAAGTGTGCACTAAGTCATGTGCCACAGAAAAACAGTATTATGACTGTGTGGTGTGGTGTGTTGTGTGTGTGTGTGGGTGTGTCTGTGTGTGCGGGTGTCTGTGTGTACACGAATGTGATGCACACATAGTAATGTGTATGTGAGTGGCTGTTTCTTAATTAAGTGGTTCATAATCATACGTGACCCTGATCCGTGATGCCTACCTAGTACCATGACTTTATTAGCAATGTTAAATCTAGTCTCATGTTTTTGAAGTAACAACAGTTTACTGATGTATTCGTTGCGGAATGTCTCAAGTTGTAACTAGTCATGTGTATAGTGTCCATGTAACACCATTAATTTTAATTTGCTCAGTAGCCTATTGGTTGTTACTTATTTTCTTATAATGTATGTAAAACCTCCACTCCCCTGTAGTTAGTGAAGGGAAACAACAATGTTGATATAGCGTTGACAGTGGAAGTGTGTAATGTGTAACCCTAGAACGACTAGCGTAACTACAGTGATTGATTTATTGTTGCTTTAGGTCCAGCGGACTCTTCCGAGCCAAATCAGGACCGGACAAACCCCGATCCGCATAAAAGATCTGCCGAAACAACCCTAGTGGGAAAATTGAATGCCCTCCACCGGCCAGTCACTTTACAATAAAGACATCCCACGCGGGGGACGGCTGGGGGTTGACCTCAACTACGCGAACACCCCGGTTACAAAAACAAAATAGAATACAACCATCATTATAAATCATCAACAAAACACATACATATAAAATGCCTATAGTGCGAAATAATACAATCATAGGAAGCCCTAGTGACCATCCGGCAGAAAGCGTCCAACACTCCCAAGCTGATCCAACAGACCTCATACACAAACAAGGAGTCTTGTCCAGGAAGATTTTTCAAGAAAAAAGGTAGGTCATTGATCTAGCGAAGAAGAAGAAAGTATAGCAGAGTGATAGGACAGATCAGGAATGGGAAAGAGCAAATGATGAAGACAGCGACAGTGGGAATTTAAAGCACTAAATTTCCAGAAAGTGGGGATACTATTTATACTGAAAACCCCCGGCACTCCAACGGGGGGAACTGTTGCCGCAGTGAATTAGTCATGCCTACAAAGGCAAGTCAGGTTTTCAACTGTGGCTTTCACTGTTCCCTTTATAGGTTTGAACAATCTACAGTGGCAAGATTGCTCATGACCCCAAGGGGTGTAACTACAGTGATCCCCTTAAATGTATTAAGGGTGTGTGTGGGATGAGTCGGTGCGTGGATAAGAATGAATGTGCAAGGATTACCATGGTCATGAGAAAGCGTGAATAATTGAGAAAATGGCAATTATAGTCTTAAGATTTTTTTTTTAAAATGCATTAAGGTGTTTTAATATCCGCTTGTCGCGAAACGAAACGCTCGCGAGAATTTTTATTTTCCAAGTGCAAATTGTTTTATAGAGTGCCTGTGCTAGATTTAGAAATATGACGTCAATTTTGCTGCGTGTCAATCGCCATTTTGTGTATTCCTGGAAAAGAATAAAATGGACGATTTTTATCGATGATTCTTTTGTGTGAAAGTTTGTGATTAATGCCAATAATAAAATTTTAGGAAAAGCAAAGAGGTTGTGAGCTATTAATTTTATAAAATATAATATTTGAGGTGATAGGTCATTTGTTTGCGTTGGGAAATTTTCATTGGTTGTTTTAATGATAAAAGTATGGTAACCTTAGTAAAATGAAACAGAGGCGAAATCGGTTAGGAAAACTGTCAATCAGTTGGGAAAGAGATCTAGACTGGACAGGGAGGATTCTACCCAAGCTCCGAGGCAACTTATTCTGTGGGGTGCCAACGACAGTTTAGCTGGAGGCTGAATGATGTCAGATGTGGTTGGGCCAGGAAGATAGTTGTTCCTCGACGTTTGATCAGCTTTAGCTGAAATTCTGGCACCGTAGGGTAAATATTTAGATTTTTCTTCATTCAAGATGATTTCCCAAGAAGATTGATACGTGTGATGATTTGTTCATTGAATATATGTATTTTTCAGAGGAGAAAAATAGTTTGTTCATTGAATGCATTTGTTTTTCAGAGTAGTGAGATAGTTTGTTCAGTGAATGCATTTGTTTTCCAGAGGAGAAAAATAGTTTGTTTGTTTGAATGCATTTCTTTTCCAGAGAAAGATATTTGGTTCGTCTGAATGCAGTTGGTTTACAGGGGACTGATGTGTTGATTAATCGTAACATGTTTTTCCAAGCAGAGCCGGACCTGAAGGAGTTTAAGTTTGTATGGAAATAATTTTCATGCAAATATCTAAGACTAGTTTTGTTCGGCAGGTGTTTTTATCTTGTGGTATTATCCGTCTGGGATATCTGTGACGATGTCATCTTTGAGACTGGCACTGGATTCTTCGATGACGCCTGGCTTATGATCGGAGTGACTAATTCTACGATGGAACTGTACGTTAACGAGGGCTACAGAAGTCACTGGTGGGTCATGGACAGCCATTAGATCTAACGGCGACATCGACGTCAAGTTCTAGTTCTTATGAACTTTTCCACAACTCATCTAAAGACTGGTTTCTTCATTCATCAACGATTCAACGAGGACGGAGTTTTGAGCTAAGTAAAAATAATTGAAAGCAAGAACATTTTCGGTAACCACGACGAAAAAGTATCGCCAAATTATCGTTCCAATTTCGGAGAAAAATGAACGGAATATAATAAAATAATCGAACTTGGAAAAACGTGTTATGTGTTTGTGAAGTGTTGGAATGAAATGGTGTACCTTAGGTTTTTTTATTGAAATAAAACCATGTTCTGGGGTAAGTCATGAAAGTCAAGGTAGTCCTTCATCAGTAGTGATCACCCAGTAACACCCAGGTTTGCGACATTCTGGGTTCATCGTCCGGGATTAGAATTTCTGGAAAATTCTAGGGGGTAACGAGCCATTCATTTTTTTTAATGTCAGAGGTGCACCATTAATCCAATACTTTACAAATTCAACACTTCAGCGAGTTTTCATAATTTTTTTCCATAATAATAAGTTCTTGCTTCAAGTTGTGGTTACCTTGATGTAATTGTTGCACGTCTGCATGAGCATGATTAGAGAGCAGTATAGGTAAAATATTGTTTTATGTTGTTGCTAGTCATTGCTTACATAAAATGTGCATTATATCTGCTAACATGTTAGTGCATCACTGGTTACATATTGTCTGAGAACCCAGCTGTGCAAGTATCTTCAGGGAAATCATCTCGTTTGAAATTATTTATTTTGGTGGTTGAGCAGTGAAGACCGGTATTATCCGTAGTAGGATTAAAGATATTTTGGGTATAAGTTTTACTTTTCCAAAATTTCAAACCTTTGATTGCAGAGTTTGCAATAGCTTTTGTACGTAGGTACTAGTGTTTTGGTCGAAGGTGTACTTAGACTGAACAGTTTCTGCAACCTATGACGTTTATTATCCTGATGGAGTATGGAGGGTAAAGTATCGGTCATAGTTTGAAAGTAAGTTTTCCAGCTTAAACTTTAAGTAAGTTGGATGTTCCGAAAACATTGTATGGTTTCAGTGTTGTTCGAAGACAGGCTAGAGGTTATGTATTGATCGGTGAGGCGGTCAACCTAAATTAGCTCTGTGTTGCTTAGTCTGGTCAAACCTCTAACCAAGAATTTTTTCTAGTTGAGGGTCTGAAAGTCAGATTCGGTAGTGTCCGATTGACAGTTTAACCAATTGTGGTAATTGGTAGTGCTGGTTAGTAAATGTGGGTCTAGTTAGACGTTTTACTTAACCAAGAGACTAAGTGTGGATGATAATCTGAAAGGCGGTGGATTATCGTCGGTGATCGTGTTGTAAGTGTATAACCGTTCACGTAAGGATAGCTGTGACAGAATAGCCGTTTGGGGCTAGAGCGCAGGCGTATCCGTTGTAGTACTTTAACCTTTGGAAAGGCGAGTACGATAGAGGCCTAAATAGTCTGTGGTTTTATCTACCAGGGTTACGTGTAGTAAAACAGGATTAGTTTAGGGAAAGTTTGGCTAGGAGGATGCCGAGGCAGCAACCAGTTCAGATGGAAACTGAGTCTCCGCTGCTAGCCTACAAGCAGGATGGGATCATCCTGGGTCTGACAGATAAGGATCTGGCAGAGTATGTGGAGAATAGAAGAAAGGAAGAAAAAGCGGAGAGGATTCGAAAGGAAGAGGAAGAGAAAGCAGAGGAGAAAGCGGAGAGGATCCGGAAAGAAGAGGAAGAGAAAGCGGAGAAGATACGGCAGGAGCAACGGGAGGACCAGCTCCGACGTGAAGAACGAGAAGAGCGCATTATGAGAGAAGAAAGAGAGGCCAAGGCAAAATTGGAACAAATGGCCATGCAGAACGAGTTTGAGTTGAGAAAGGCGCAAGAGTGGACTGCAGATGATGGGGACCAAAATCAAAATTTTTATCCCGAGCCGAGGGCAGCGAGGAGCTGTCTGAATGTGAATGTACCTTATTTGGATGATAAGGACGATGTAGAGGTCTACCTGAAACAGTTTGAGCGTATCGCTACGTTGTCAGGTTGGAACAAGGATGAGTGGGCGATAAGACTGTCTGGTCAATTACGAGGCCAAGCGCGGCAAGTCTACACTGAGATGTCTGATGAGGAGATTATGGATTACGACATGGTCAAGGCTGCGATCATGAGGCGTTTCCAACTGACCGCTGAAACTTATCGGAAACGGTTCAAAGAATTCAAGCGGGGCAGTCATGAAGGCATCAGGGAGTGTAGGAACAGGATGGGGGTGTATTTGGACAGATGGGTGGATTTGTCTGAGAAAGAAGGAAAGTCAGGTGAGCTGAAAGATTTAATTCTCATGGACAAAATGTTGGAAATAGTGTCTCAAGAGGAGGCGAGATTTATTAGGGAAAGAAACCCTACGTGTGTGGACGAAGTGGTGGTCCATGCTCAAACGTATGAAGATGCGCAGAATGCTGGAGGTCCGATAGCAACGAGGCGGCCCATTGGACCCAGTGCTAGAATGGATAACCGTCCCAGGGTTAACCAGCAAACGCAGAATTCAAACATGGGACAACGACGTAGTGGAGGGATGAGTGGTCAAGCGACATGTCCTGGTAACGCGGGTGCGTCAGGAATGAACAAGACTCAGCAAAACCTCAAGGGATGTTTTCGATGTGGAGGCCCACATTTGATGAGGGATTGCCAAAAGGCAAATGTGAATAGAAACAGACCAAACTCAAACCTAGCGTCAGCTGTTGTGAATGCGGTCAACGTGACCCAGGAACAGAAACCGTGTAACAGATGTAGTGAAGACGGCTATGAACCAAACTGTGAGTTGAAAGTGGATGGAGTAAAGGCTCAAGGTATTCGGGATACAGGGGCCAGTAGCATATTGGTGGATTCAAGTTTAGTCTCCCCAAGCAAGTATACGGGCGAATATCAGAACGTGACACTTGCAGATTCATCCAAGCGAAAGAAAGTGCCCATTGCTGTGGTGAATTTGGAAACTCCGTTTTTCGTTGGAGAAACGCGTGTTTTGGTTTTGAAGACGCTTGTGCATCAAGTTCTGATAGGAAATAGCAGAAAGATGACAGACGGGACTGAGGTCAAAGTTCCATTGTTTCCGTTGGTAGAGCAACCGAAGGAACAAGTTGTAGCACCAGTACAAACCAGGTTGCAGGAGAAGCAACAAGCACAAGCCAAGCCGTGGATTCCTAAGCAGATTGACTTAGGGCAAATACGTCCTGAAGATCTATCTAAGGAACAGAAGGCGGACCCGACTTTGGGAAAGATTCGGGAAAGGGCAGAGCTAAGGCTCAAACAAGAAACCCACTACGAGTGGAAGAAAGACATTTTGTACAGAGTTTACATGAGTGAAGGTAAACCATGTAGACAAGTGGTAGTACCAGAACGGTACTGATCAGATGTGCTCAAATTGGCTCATGATACACCGATGGCAGGACATCAAGGAGTACGCCGAACTCGCGACCGGATATGGCGTGATTTCTATTGGCCGGGTATCTGTGGTGACGTCAAACGTTATTGTGCGTCATGTGACGTGTGTCAGAGGAGCACGAGGAAGGGAGCCACGAGGAAGGTCCCGATGAAAAACATGCCGTTTATCGATACGCCGTTCGAACGTAACGGGAAGCAGACGAGAACGGATGGAGCACAGCCAAATGCTGTAGTCAGAAAAACGGGTGAAGAGAAAGTGAGCGTTGTGATTAACGACGTGTGTGATGAAGAGATGGGAGCATTAGGCACTGTCATGCCTGATGATGACAAAACAGAGAAAATCAGGTCAGCCAGCAGACCGATCACTAAGAAGGAAGTCAGAGCATTCCTAGGACTAGTGGGGTTCTACAGGAAATACATCAGCAACTATGCGGAAATCAGCGCTCCGTTGACTGATTTGACAAAGAAAGGTCTACCAGAAAAAGTGGCCTGGGATGAAAAATGTGAAGCAGCATTCGTTAAACTCAAAGACTGCTTGGTAAGCAAACCAGTGTTATTGCTACCTGACGTCAGCAAACCATTTACTCTGAGGAGTGATGCATCATATGTTGCAGTGGGAGCAGTTTTACTGCAAGATCAAGGGCAAGGCTTACAGCCAGTAGCCTATGCAAGCAAGAAGCTTAACCGTGCAGAGAAAAACTACTCGACCATCGAAAAGGAGTGTTTGGGAGTGGTATGGGCTGTCAAGAAATTTGAACAGTACCTGTATTCAACACATTTCACTTTGGAGACAGACCACCAACCACTCACATATTTGCAGAAAACCAAGACTGAGAATGGTCGACTGATGAGGTGGGCTCTCCAGCTGCAACAGTATTCTTTCACAGTCAAAGTTATCAAAGGGAAAGACAATGTTGGCGCAGACTATTTGAGTCGATTGCACTTGTAAAAGAATAGCTTAAACATGGATGTTTCAGCTCAAGAGGAGGGGCGTAATGTCGCGAAACGAAACGCTCGCGAGAATTTTTATTTTCCAAGTGCAAATTGTTTTATAGAGTGCCTGTGCTAGATTTAGAAATATGACGTCAATTTTGCTGCGTGTCAATCGCCATTTTGTGTATTCCTGGAAAAGAATAAAATGGACGATTTTTATCGATGATTCTTTTGTGTGAAAGTTTGTGATTAATGCCAATAATAAAATTTTAGGAAAAGCAAAGAGGTTGTGAGCTATTAATTTTATAAAATATAATATTTGAGGTGATAGGTCATTTGTTTGCGTTGGGAAATTTTCATTGGTTGTTTTAATGATAAAAGTATGGTAACCTTAGTAAAATGAAACAGAGGCGAAATCGGTTAGGAAAACTGTCAATCAGTTGGGAAAGAGATCTAGACTGGACAGGGAGGATTCTACCCAAGCTCCGAGGCAACTTATTCTGTGGGGTGCCAACGACAGTTTAGCTGGAGGCTGAATGATGTCAGATGTGGTTGGGCCAGGAAGATAGTTGTTCCTCGACGTTTGATCAGCTTTAGCTGAAATTCTGGCACCGTAGGGTAAATATTTAGATTTTTCTTCATTCAAGATGATTTCCCAAGAAGATTGATACGTGTGATGATTTGTTCATTGAATATATGTATTTTTCAGAGGAGAAAAATAGTTTGTTCATTGAATGCATTTGTTTTTCAGAGTAGTGAGATAGTTTGTTCAGTGAATGCATTTGTTTTCCAGAGGAGAAAAATAGTTTGTTTGTTTGAATGCATTTCTTTTCCAGAGAAAGATATTTGGTTCGTCTGAATGCAGTTGGTTTACAGGGGACTGGTGTGTTGATTAATCGTAACATGTTTTTCCAAGCAGAGCCGGACCTGAAGGAGTTTAAGTTTGTATGGAAATAATTTTCATGCAAATATCTAAGACTAGTTTTGTTCGGCAGGTGTTTTTATCTTGTGGTATTATCCGTCTGGGATATCTGTGACGATGTCATCTTTGAGACTGGCACTGGATTCTTCGATGACGCCTGGCTTATGATCGGAGTGACTAATTCTACGATGGAACTGTACGTTAACGAGGGCTACAGAAGTCACTGGTGGGTCATGGACAGCCATTAGATCTAACGGCGACATCGACGTCAAGTTCTAGTTCTTATGAACTTTTCCACAACTCATCTAAAGACTGGTTTCTTCATTCATCAACGATTCAACGAGGACGGAGTTTTGAGCTAAGTAAAAATAATTGAAAGCAAGAACATTTTCGGTAACCACGACGAAAAAGTATCGCCAAATTATCGTTCCAATTTCGGAGAAAAATGAACGGAATATAATAAAATAATCGAACTTGGAAAAACGTGTTATGTGTTTGTGAAGTGTTGGAATGAAATGGTGTACCTTAGGTTTTTTTTATTGAAATAAAACCATGTTCTGGGGTAAGTCATGAAAGTCAAGGTAGTCCTTCATCAGTAGTGATCACCCAGTAACACCCAGGTTTGCGACACCGCTACCGTTTCTTTATTGTATACATGTACGCTAACCTTTGTGTTGTCTTCTTAATATGTTAACAGTTACTGTGCATCACACACAAATATCCTTGTGCAAATGGGGACAATAAAGATTCGTTATTCGTTATTATTCGTTATTCGTTATAATCGTACTATCACTTTGTAATAAGAAAAATATCAATGGTGGTACGTCAACATTGAAGTGCCTCAAAATGTACTTTTCACGAATATCCTTATACGCTGGACAATACCACAAAAAATGCATTTCATTTTCAACAGACGTACAGAAAGGGCCTGTCTTTGGAACAACACTATATCTTTTATTTCCATTCAAGTCTATAATGCTTAGACGTAACTTTACAAAGATATTTCTGAACTTATTTATAGTAATATCTGTTAAGCACTTCTCACACTGCAATAGTGATTTAAAGGAACCATACACTGAGAACCTTTCGCTATCCATTAATTTACTAAACCATTCCTGTTTGTAGCAGTCTATCATACGTTTGTCTGAAAACACGTAAAAAAAAGCTTTCTTATTTCCTACTCCCCCGTTCAACCATACATGAGAAAAACCAAACATGTCAAAACAGTGTTTTATATTGTAAGCCCATTGAATGGATTTTGACTGAACATCATTGGGACATGACTCTATAGGTTAGTGACCTGCCTCCAGTGCAATCATATTTATTTGCTCGACTGCAAAGATAATTTTGTTGCTAAACACGTTTTGCTCAATACCTCAAAAACGGCTACAGCAATTTGATTGAGTTCTGGTATACAGATGCTAGCTTCAGATCATAGACCATCCTTAAGTGTCAGTCCAGTTGTCGGTCAGTAGGTCGGCCTGTCCTCCAAATTACATTAATACTTTAACTATTGCTAAGTCCTTCCTTCCTGTCGGGACCCATTGTCTGACACAATGGCTCCCAAATATTTGAAGCTATGCACTGTGTTGAGGGATTGGCCTTGGACTTTGATTCCGTGTTGATGCCATTGGTGTTGTTGGTCATCATTTTGGTCTTCTCTGCACTTATTTCCATTCCATAAGCTCTGGAGGTGGTGTCAAGACTCTGTACCAGCTGTTCACGTTCTTGTTCCTCTCCAGCCAATCCATCAATGTCATCCGCAAAACGTAGATTGGAGATTGCTCTACCCCCTATGCTGACTGTGCCTTCGTGATCTGCAAGAGCATCTGACATGATGCGCTCTAGGGAGATGTTGAAGAGTGTTGGAGAGAGTAGGCATCCTTGACGCACACCGATTGTTGTTCTGGACCAGTTCCCGATGACGCTGTTATGGAGGACTGCACTGATAGCATTGTCATACAGGCTTTTGATGACTTCAATAATTTTAGTGTTGATGTTGTACACTTTCATTGTTGCCCATAGAGCTGCATGCCAAACTCGGTCAAACGCCTTCTTGAGTTCTATGAACACATGATATAGATGTTGTTGGTGCTGTAGGTATTTCTCACAGATTATTCTGAGGTTGAAAATCTCTTCAGTGGTACTTCGCCCTGCCCTGAATCCTGCTTGTTCTACAGCTATGATTTGTTCAGCTTGGGGTTTCAACCTGTTGAGTATAATTTTCAGGAGGACCTTGCTGGGATGGCTGATGAGGCAGATGGTGCGGTAATTTTCACACTCCTGAAGGTTAACTTTTTTGGGAAGAGTGATGACAAGCGACTGAGTTCATGGTGTAGGCCACTCCCCACTCTGCCAGATCTTGTTACAGATAATGGTGAGGGCATCAATCATCGCTTCTCCTCCTGTTTGTAGCAGTTCCGCGGGTATGTTGTCCACTCCCGTTGACTTCCCTTTCTTCAGCGATTGCACTGCTGCCTCACCAGAAATGGGACGATTTCTTCTTCTTCTCTGTTCTCGAGACATGCTAGAACTGATGGGTCTCCAGTTGGTGTATGGTTGTAAAGGTCAGAGCAGTACTCTGTCCATCTGTCCAAGACGTCTTGTTCTTCTGTAAGGCATATGCCAGACTTGCTTTGGATCATGGAGACTTTGGGCTGTTTAACACTTGTCAGCCGCTTCATAGTCTGGTAGGCCTTCTTGCTGTTGTTCTTGTTCAGACTGTTCTTTATTTCCTGGCATTGATCTTCTATCCAGTTCTCCTTTGCTGTGCGCATGCCTTTTCGGATGTCATTGTTGATTTTTTGGTAGACATCAGCTCCCTGTGAGGTGTTCCTTTTTTTTTTTTTTTTTTTTTTAAATCTCTCTTCGTTTATCAAACAGATCCAAAAGTTCAGGTGTGATCCAGGATCTCCAGGATCGCACAAACAACTGCTGCCCTGACAAGGTTGAAGCCCATTTGGAAAGACAGGACCATCAGTCTACATTTCAAAGTAAGACTGCTGCGCTCCCTTGTCATCTCCATCTTCCTGTATGCTTGCGAAGCATGGACCATCACAGCAGATCTACAACGAAGAATACAAAGCATGGAGATGCGGTGCTACAGAAGACTTCTGGGCATTTCCTATACCCAACACATCACCAACGACGAAGTCCGACAGACCATCACACAAGCCATTGGACAACACGATGACCTGCTCACAGTGGTGAAGAAACGGAAACTCCGATGGTATAGCCACGTCACCAGATCATCAGGCCTTTCAAAGACCATTCTGCAAGGCACGGCGCAAGGAGGTAGAAGAAGAGGGAGACCGAAAAAGAGGTGGGAGGACAACATTCGAGAATGGACTTGTTTGACACTGAGCGAAGCCATCAGGGCTGCTGAGGACAGAGAAAGATGGAGTATGCTGGTTAAACGATCATCTGTGGTGCCCCTTACGACCTCCGGGTTACGGGACAGGATAGGATAGGATAGGACAGGATTGCTAAGTATGTTACATCGCTCCTATTTATACATTTTCAATGGTCAAGGTAATTGTGCTTCACCATTTTCTAAACACGGAAAGGGCTGTATCCAAAAAGGCGGCAGGGATAGCTCAGTGGTCAGAGCGCACGACTTGTGTGAGTGCGTCTTGGGCGACGTGGGTTCGTATCCTGACTTCAGCAAACTATTTTGTGATTGCTGGATATTACGGGCCAGCGCCTTGAGAAGCTCGCTGAGCTTGTAAGTGCGCTATATAAGATAAATCTCTTTCTGTCTTTCTTTCTTATCTGATATTTATAATTTTTGGCTTCCAAATAGTTTAGATCGTAGCCTAGCATTGCTTGTTTTCCTTTTGCTTCTTTAGGATAAAACTCACACTTGAAAATGCTTATTTTATTTGCTGTGTGTGCGAATGTCTGGAAATACATTTGAATGTATTGAAATCTTGTTAATTTTTTTGTGTGATCGGTCGTTGGTTGTTGGTTTTTTTTTGCCTCTTGCGGTTTGGGCGGCTTAAGGGCCCATTTCCCTTAAGGTGTTCTAGCGGGCAGAAAGTATACATCTTTGGTGAGGTCAATTCGATCTTAAATTAGATATGTTTCGTTAAGCCGTCGAGCGCTGTTGGTACTTGGATGGGTGAAACATACTTGGAAGGGAACCATCAAACAACGACACACAGAATGAAACATACGCACAACACACCCCTATAGTTTACCCAGCTGTGAATGCAGGGCATTTGGCTCCGTTTAGACTGGACCGGCGAGGGCAAAGCAGCGAGGAGGAGATCGGAGAGATAGAAACCGCCCTCATTGAGCTGGGCCAGGGAAAATGGAAGACCTAAACTCCTCTCTTTTTCACAAGCGAGTGAACGGTCACCGGAACACTTTTACCGCTGTGAATGATGGACCTCCATTTTTGTGAAACTCTTGAGGCTTATTGTGCACTATAGATATATAGGACTGCTTAAAGGATAGGATAGGATAGGATAGGATAGGATAGGATAGGATAGGATAGGATAGGACAGGGTAGAAAGACTATATAGTGATAGGGTATAAGATAGGTCAGGATACGCTAGGATAGGGTAGAGTATATCATGATATTATATTTTACATTACCATTATACTGGCGTCTTGATCATTCGACACAGGACAGAAAGATGCACATAGAAATGGACGTCACCCTCCTCATCACCATCACCATCATCATCATCATCATTCAACATACGATGGAAATTTAAATAGCGCTTGAGTTCATTTATACGAGACATGCTCAGAGCAATATGTAAATAATAGATTTGTTTTACAATATAAAGGCATGGTAGCTGGGGTGTCATCGTTAGGCCACTATGATAGCCAATCTTTATAGTTTCATATTCCTCAAACCATGATTTAATGACACTGTTTTCGCATTTGTATTATTATAATAGCTTTTTGTTTTCTCACATACCCTTCCCCTCATCCCAACCCTAAATGTTAGGTTTAAAAGGGTAACACAAAACTCCTATTAGGCCTGCTTTAAAATGTTCTTTGAATCTTATCCGAATTATGGTTTCAAAAAGGTTTGCATACATAACTGATTTTTCCTTGCGCCTGTATTGGGTGTTTTACTTGGTGTTTCTTCCCACTGCTTATCTTATCCGAATTATAGTAGCAAAAACAACTCTTGACATTAATGTTCCTTTGTGAACAGATTCTTCTTTCACTGTCAGATTAAATCATTGTATTTTACTTCAAGTATTATTACCAAAAGCTGCTACAAAAATCTCTTGCACGTTACAATAAGCCTTATGCAAATTTGTTTTCGTGTTTATCCGGGTTCGCTTTGACCTTTCTACAGTTGCAGCAAGAATATAAATTATTTCTCCTGTCCAATGTTAGAATGATGAACTGCGGGAATTAATTGTTGCCGAGCCAGTTGTTTCTTTTAGAATGCGTTGTTTCGCGAAAACAATTAATGACAATACATAGAAAAGGCCGCCATTGTTATTCAACACACACAAACACACACACACAAGCGAGCGCACGTGCGCACACGCACACATACTCTCTCTCTCTCTCTCTCTCTCTCTCTCTCTCTCTCTCTCTCTCTCTCTCTCAGTTTCTTTCTCTTATTCCTGCCATAGGCACTGCAGCTACAGGTCGGGAAATCCTATTTAAATTGAGCACTAATAACGCTATAATTAAGTCTGCTGAAAGTTCAAAAAGGGATGGTTTTATTTGGGAGTCGCATAATGATAAGATGCTTTATCTTCTTGGGTGACCGAGAAGAGACTGTACTATTTCCAAAGTGACAGACTAACCCCCTTCTCTGTCTGACATCCAACTGAGTGAGTACTGTTCTTTCTCTCTGTGTGGGCAAGACGTTAACCCAACCAGACCATTAGTGTACACGTATAGCTGGGCAACATTGTAACATAGCCATATATATGTATGTATATATAGATAGCATGGACTGGTTTGACACTGAGCGAAACCATCAGGGTTGCTGAGGACAGAGAAAGATGGAGTACGCTGGTTAATTATCATCTGTGATGCCCCTACGATCTCTGAGTTACATACATACATACATACATATATATATATATATATATATATATATATATATATATATATATATATATATATATATATATATATATAGAGAGAGAGAGAGAGAGAGAGAGAGAGAGAGAGAGAGAGAGAGAGAGAGAGAGAGAGAGAGAGAGATGGACAAAATGCGATGAAAACAACCAGACTATGTACAATTACGTCGTAGACTACATGGGCATAAACTGTAATACAGCAAGACCATAAGACCATAGAATACTGTCCAGTAGGCTACATGCGGGCGAAACGGTAGAACTTCAAGAGAACAATTTTACTTGTTCTGGTTCTAGGATTTGGTGCCAGACATCTGAATACCATATCTTTCTTTTTCTGGAAGGAACAAAACCTAGTTAGGGGCAGCCAGCAGAGCTGAACAACTAAAGCCCCCACGACTCCGACCAGGAACTGCGGGGATGCTCGAGAACCTTGCCTTTATTTACATAATCAATGGGAATGAAATGATCCCGGACTGGCATTTATCTTGTTGCCCTTTGCTGTTCGGGGCCGTTGAAGCCAAGTCTCGCTGACAGATTCAGGGCGATGGCGACGCCGCGGAGATTTTTGCCCACTACTCCAAGTAGACCCTTTCTCCGCTGCTACAAGTTCTTTGCAACATTTTGTTCTCCTCAGAATTTGTTTTGGAGTGAAATTTTATATGAATGACATTTCAAATTTACGTTGATTTTGTAGTTAATTTTAGGTGACTATTTTTAGGGAAGGGGTGGTGTGTGGTGGAGGGGGATGGAAGATGGGGACGCATATTGTCCTTTAAACTCTCACGTCAGAAAAAAGTACTCAACACACATTGGCTTCAAAGAGGTCGTCATCAATTATGCACTCACAAAAACGAACAAAAGACGCTTGGTTATGAAAGGGACTAAATCGTTACTATTAGCCCAGAGAACGGTCTGAACTTAAGCAGCAACTTCTTCGTTGTTTAGATTCGGCCGAGTTCATTTATTTAGTTTCCTTGCTCTGCTGGTTACAGGTTTTGGCTTAGATAACGTAAAATATTATTCAACGAGAAGATTCACTGCCTGTCTACGAGCCTTAGAAGTATATTTGATTTTTCCCATTCTCTCTATTCTTGTCTATAATGAACAAGAATCAGCCTAACATAATTACTTAACAAAAACAAAACACATTCCAGGTTCATGTATATGTAATGCTTCCTCAGTCTCAGCATAACGAAAATTAAGATGAATTTAAGGCTTTGAGAACGTTTCATAATTTCTTAATTACATTTAAAATTGAGAGACTTCAGTCTGCCTTAAAGAAGAAAATAGAATCTAACAAAGCCGAAGCCTTATAACATTGTATTGAATTTTTTAAAGAAGGTCATGCGTCCCCTTGGCAGTATGATCGAAACAGTAATTAATTTTTATAATCAGATGATATTTACACGTTGTCTGTGTACTTGTAAGTTCAAACTGTAATTGTATTAAGGTAAAACTGAATTCAAGAGCATGAACTGTTAAACTTGTCCGAGCAAAGTCAATAGTACAATTAAACTGGTCTGCTATCCAGATTCAGTTACTAATTTTTACGTTGCTTTGTGTCACCCTATTGATATAATAATAAATTTCTTTATGCTGATGATATTGCCTTCTTTAGATACTTCTAAACTTGTATTTTATAGTCAAGACCTAAACCAATGTCGACAATTCTTTTAAATGTCCGAACACTGTGAGTTATACAATTGCTTTTTATTAACATATTGGTTACCACACTGATTACTTTAACCAGCAAAAACAATTGTAATGCCTACAGGTGATTGTAGAACCAGAAGGTAATAGAACCAAGAGAAGAAAACATTACTTCCTGAGACAGGAATGTTTGTGGACACTTTAAATCCAACAGCGTAGGTCTAGC